>CM074722.1:109160420-109781688 GCA_037306005.1 Rhinophrynus dorsalis | reverse complement strand
TATAAAGTGGCGCAAAAAATGGGAAAACGACCCCTTGCCTTGCTGCCTGACACGGATTCCACTCTCGAATCCCCAAAAAAATTTACAATACACTCTTTCTGGTCTGGCGCATAGGCACTGGATATAAACAGTATGTACAAACCACAAAATATCCACCAATATCCAAAGAAGTATACTTATTTATTTCAAAATTGCATACTTGTAAATCCAATATCCTTGTATACAATTAAGTAATTCCTTAAAAACACTTTTTTTTTTTTTAACCCTTTCAGTGCCAGAGGGGTACACAACGCATTGTAAAGCAATGCGTTGCGTACCCCTCTGGCACTCAAATGGTTAATTTTTTTTCTTGTGTCAATAGAGCACTCTCCTTTTTGTATTGATATAAATAATACAATATAGAATAATTATATATAAAATGAAATATATGTTTATAAAAATATATGCAGAAGGTAAAAAAAAATATACAAAAAAACCCTCCCACACTATCCCACTAATACCAAACTAAATCAGAGGTCAAAGAGAGAGCCAGATTGCTCAAATATCTAACCCAGTACCAGAACTTGAATGATTATTGAATGAAAATAAAAAGTTTCATGATATTCAGACCTCCATATGGTAACAATAACCAAATTATACATATACTAGTTGAAGAGCCCGTGTACACGGGCCACAGTGCCACCCAGCAACGGCCGAGGTGCAGTCATGCACAGTAGAGACTGCCCACTCCACAGCTGATACAGAGCGGGGTGCTGCGAATTCAGACTTCAGGACTATGGTTTGAATACAGAACCCCACTCAGTTATCAGCCGCGGCACAGGCAGTCTGTAGTGCGCATGACTTCAATGCGCACAGCCTTCTCTATTGCGCATGATGGCTTCTGACAAACACACATTTAGAGAATTATTAGATAGGATAGGAATCTTCAAAAAATTGTTCCATCTTCGTACCAACAGATCCTCATATAAGGTTCAGATATTGTCATGGCAGGTATTGCAGGCCTAAGTTTACCTGTCAGAGACGGTGCAGGAAAACATGAGTGTTTTGGGATATTTGTTCTTTGACCTGCAGGGAGTTCTGTTTGCCCAGTTTCACATTCGGGAACTTCAGCTGGGTATTGTCAGGACTTGGTCCAAACAACAGTGTCATCTCTCCCACACAATGTCTCTCTCTTGGGCCAGATGTGGCTTTAGCACTCTCATCTGACACTGGGCCATCCCTTGGTCTTACTTTATGTGTCCTTAGTGACAATGGATCCAGCCTTAAAGTGATAGTAATGTTTAACAATAAAAGCAGCTCCAATTAATCTTCATAGTATTTGGGCCATGGAGAGTGTTATTGAACACTGAACATGGTGAATATCGTGCAAGCAATTTGTTTTTCATCATTGTGGTAAGCTTCTCATGGTCTGGCCCATACCCACTACTGGCATCAGCAAGAGAATCCTTGATAACCCCATTCACACAAGCCATTTTATGTAACCTTTGTATCCCATCTCCCAAGGTTTGCTACGAGTTTGTATTTTTCAACTCAGTGGCCGTTTCATAAACCTGGGCCATTGAGTAGCATATCAGCTGTATCTCATCCCCTTCTCATCTGCAGACAAAGTATAAGGTCAATGCAAATACTCCCCAGTCCTACCGCCTCCTGACTGGTGAACAATTACACTATGCCTCCTACCACATCCAACACCAACCAAGAGAGTATATTTTCACCCGTGCGTTGCCGAAACTTGTCCACCAACTCGACAGTTTTCCATCTGAATATGTTCGAGGCTCTTCAATATATTGCAGCTTGTGTGATTCCTTCCTCACTCGATTGTGGACCAAGTCTGGTGATCATCTCTTTCCTGTGTTTTCATGTCACAATAGGTCTTACGCCAGCCTCTTCTGTTTCTTCTGCTATTTCTACCTCGTCTTCACACTTCAACCCATCCCAAGCCTGTATATCTTCCCATTTTTCAGATTCAAGATCAAGATTGACAGCTGCTTGGCAGGTGTTAACCAATTTCTGTCCCACAACATAGTTGTTACATTCCTGTGCTATGGGAGCCCAGGGTCCGGAACTGTACATTCAACTAGGGTATGGACTGGATTTCTTTACACTACCCCTTTTCTAAACCTAGCAAATATTTTCCTTTCTTTCAGTTGCTCTGTTATTTACTGTAGAATCCTACAGACTACACCAAATGTGGAATATCCCCATTCTTGTGTTCCACAATGGACAAAAGAGAAAAAGGGATTTTTGTGTACTTACCAATAAATACTTTTCTCTTAGTCCTTGTGAAACACAGGGCATCCTGCCCAGAGAAAAAACAGTTGTTTGAGTACCAGGCAGGAGTGTCCTGTGGGTTCTCTGGTATGGAGACCACCTTCTTGCCCTACTTCTCTTTTTCTTCTATCTTGGCTGATAGATCCTACTAGGAGGGGATAAAGAGGAGTGTGGAGGGGGGTCTGCCTCCAGAGAACTCTATATGCAAGTACCCTGATACTTTATCCTATGGTTTGTTTGTTTCACAAGGACTAAGAGAAAATGATTTGTTGGTAAGAACACATAAGTCCCCTTTAAATCAGTTGCCATTTGTGTTTGTTGCCTTATGTACTTGGTTTGCCCCAGAATTGCACCACTTTCTGGTTAGTACATTAGCTGTCATCCTCCCCAAAACAAACCGAGCCTTATTCAAAAAGCTAAAGACAAGCAATTCTGGAGAAAACCAAATGCACCATAGAGTGGGAATGACAATTCTTCTAATGCTCTTTGATTTAAATGGGGTTCTTAACCCCCTCAATGCTACAGTAGTCTCCAAGGCATAATGGGAATGGGAAACTACCCGGATCCTCGTTAGAGAATGATTTAGGAGTACTGATAGACAACAGACTTCACAGCAGTGTGCAATGACACTCTGCCACCGCGAGAGCCAGTAGGGTACTATCCTGTATAAAACGGGGTATACACAAGATGGAAACCTCTATAGAAATTCTTCTTAAGGCCTCATCTAGAATTAGAATACAGTTTTGGTAAACTGTTCTTAAAAAAGGCATTGAACTGGAAAAAGTACAGAGATGTACAAAACAGATTAAGGAATTAGAGGAGACACTAGCCAAACTCGGGTTGTTTACATTAGAGAAGAGAAGGCTAAGGGATGGTATTATTACCAATTACAGGTCAATACAAAGAGCCTTCTGAGGAACTAGTTACTCAAAACACCAAGCAAAAAGCAGGAGGTCACTGACTATAGAAAATGAGCTTTTTACTAAAACAAAGGCAGGGTGTTTTTATAGTAAGAACAGTAAGGTAATGGAATAGTAGATGCTACCATTGCTTACAAAAAGTAATGGGTAACTAGCTAGCAAAGAACAATATTGAGAATTATGACAGCTGGCTTCAAAGCATATAGTATTTTGATCCAGGGAAATATCAGACTCCTATTTGGAGCCAGGAAGGAATTGTTTGCCCACTTGGAGCTTAACTGGAAATTGCTTCAGTGTTTTCGGGGTTTTTTTTACCTTCCCCTGAATCAACGGGATTGATATGCCATGGGCTGGACTTAATGGATGCATGTCTTTTTTTCAGCCTGATCAACATTGTTACTATATTGCAAAGCATTGGTTAAAACCCCCGTTTAAATCATTGGTGCAAGGAGCAAGTAGGGAAGTAGTTAGAGATGAATGAAGAAGTGAATGGGAGCTGTATTGATCAGAGATTTCTATTTCAGTTTGGGGATTGTGATTTTGAAGGGAATCGGAAACATTAGGCAGATCTGGTATCAGAATTTTGGATTGACTTAAGAGATGATTTACTGGGAGTCTGGCCATAAGAAAGTTACAATAATCAAGGCAAGAAAAAAAGTTAGTGAGTTAATGAGAGTTTTGGTGCCATCTTGTGTGAGTAAGGAGAGTGTACTGGCGGTGTTTTTATGGACACAGCAAGACATGAATAAAGGGAATTAAAGAAAGAGTAGAGTTGAAGATAACCCCCAAGGCAGTGAGACAAAATAAGTTTTATTTTTATATCATGTAGGAAAAGGGCAGAGTGGCAGATGGTCACCCAGTTATGTTATAGTCAGAAAGAAAACCACAGTGTGTGTCATACAGACATTCAGTATGAAAATGGCAATTTCATATGTATGTGTACCATGCAGACCTGCCATGTTCAGAGAGAAAAAGTTGAAGATTTGCCATATTTGGTAGGAAAAAGGCAGGTTGAATTCCATGCAGATCTCATGTGCTGTGGGAAAAAGGCAGTGTGTGTGCCTTTTAGATCTGCCACAATCAGTGGAAAATGGATATATGCACTCAATGTATATCTGTCACATTCATTAGATAATTGCAGTGTGTGCACTACACAGGTAGTTCTGTCACATTCATTAGATAATGGCAGTGTGTGCGTTACCGCAGTCAGATTTGTCACCTTCAGTAGATAAGGACACTATGTGTGTACCATGCAGATCTCTCATACATGATAAAGGTTGTGTGCCCTTGTGTTCATGTGCCTGTGTCGATCTGACATTTACTGGACTAGATAATGACTCTGTGTGTGTGTGTGCCATGAAGGTCTTTCCAATTCAGTAGAAAAGGAGAACGTTTCCCATGTAGATTGGTATTTTTGTATGGTTATTTGCAGGAGGGGAGAACTAACAGGAGCTGAAGTAAAGGACAGGGTAGGCGTGGTGTAGTAATCTTCACATGGAGGAGCCATGTGAGTTTTAAGAAGACAGGTCTGAGGGCAAAGGTATATAGATATTATATTCACATTGTAATTGTCTTAATCCCTCACAGGCCACTAGGGACTCTAGCTTCCTCTCTGCCTCTGATGTATGTATTTTTTAAGATGTCTATTCATTGTAAGCTAGGAAACTAATTCCATAACCGCCATATATCCAGCCCAATTACAAGCACGTTGTTTAACCATTTTTAAGTGCCAGTGGGTTGTTCTGGGGGACAAATAGATTTCTATACATACCTACCCTTCTTCCATTAACCCTTTAAGGAACAGAGGCATGCAAAATACCTTGCAATGTGCTGCATACTCCTTTGGTCCTTAAAGGGGTTAATATACTCACTACATAACAGTTTCATTATATTGAATGGTATGCTTGGAGCATTCCAGTACAATCTTGGCTCTTACTGATACATTCATACACTGAATAGCCCGTTGATCGTCCTGTGGATGCAGGAGGCATGTTTAGGAGATTAGAGTCAGTAGCTAGTTCCAATAATTATGCACTAACAAAAGCATTGGATGATCACACTTTCAAAACTGGGTCTCACTTTTTGTTGTCATGTTATGGGCCCCCATGTATTTATATGTGCATGCTCCATACAGGCCTTTAAGGGCAGTCTGCAGAATCTACCAGATTGCAAAGCCCTCCTGGCAGTTGTCTGGGACACCTTTTTGAGAACTAACCACACAGTTTTTGGCCCTGCACTAAAATGAATGGGTGCCAGCTGCAAAATACTTGGTTTATTTGGTATTTTAGGCATTTGCATATTTAACCATGAGGACTCATGAAAATGTAATATTAAGGAATGCATATCACGTCACTTGCATGTACATTAACACAGGGTGTAATTTCTCATTAACTACAATGAACTTGCTTACCAAAATGTGAGTTTTAACATTACAGTAAAACAGAGTGGCTGGATTATCCAGTGTGAAATGGAAATCAAGTTTCCATTAGCAAAAAAAAAAAAAAATGGAGGGAAAAAAACTATGTTTAATTTAATTATTGGGAAACGTCTCTGGAGTCAGTTTGGTTGCCAGGCCAGCATCACTCAGTGTGCAGTGATAAGCTAAGTGACAAACTCCATGGTATAGCGAGTAACTAAACCAGATAGCTCAATAGAAACCTCCCTGTACTTGCATTACATCCCTCAACCAAACCACTGACCAGAAAAGATCCCCAGCAGGTAGCGGGTGTCAAAGAGCAGCACCCTGCTGCATTGCTATAGAGATTTGGTGGCAAAGCTTAGTGCAGTAGCTGGCAACATGCAACTTTCCAGCTGATTCCCATTATCCACAGCCAGCCGCCCATGGCTAAATGCATCTTACTCTTTTGTACTGAATAAGGGAATCCCCTTGCATATTAAACCATTGATTGTTCCACAGTCTGACCATGTCTGGTACTCAAAGGGTTAACACTGAAGAGCAGACCCTTTCCTAAGAACATTACAAATCAATGTACATTGTTAAAGAAACCACACAAAGGCACAAAGTACTGGCAGCAGTGGGACAGAGGGGGTGGAACTGGTTGGGACAGTAACAAGAAGCTTAGTATCTGAGGATGGAAACAAACACACAAACCTGTGAACTTTAATCCTTTAAGAAAAATAGACTTGTGCAAAGCAGCGCAAACCAAAGTTTCACACACCTCTCTGGCACTTAAAAGGTTAATGGTCAGATGCACAAAGTCAGAAGTGGAGCTGGTCCCTGCGCACATCTTGTTGAAGCAGATACTCAGCAGATATCACCCAGCCCCTTAATAAGATAATTACAAGGTATTTTATTTTATTACCTTTAGAGTAGGGCTGGACAGTGTGAGACCCTTCAGCTTTTGCTGGGCTACAAATCCATCAGTCCTGGCAGTCAACAGCTGCTAGAGAATTATGAAAGCTGTAGTCCAGCAACAGCTGAAGGGCCTCACTAGGGGGGGGGGGCGCAAAGCCATAATATAACCACCAGGCTAGCCTGCCTAGGTCTTATGTTTATATGGAGGGGGCAAGTGCCCCCCTTACCCACCCTCCAGACGTCCATGGGCCTCACATTGCCCAGCCCTGCTTTACAGTCACAGCATGCCCTACTTCAGTAATTACAAAACAAATTACAGTATTTACTGTCACTATACTTATTTTATGTATAATTTGATGGGAAACCACATCTAGGTACGGGTCCTTCATACAGCAGTTACATGTATCGATTTATTTTTTGCATTATATTTGCAGTTCCCTGTACATCATGTTTTATTTCCATCGCGGACCATATGATAAGATATCTATATGATGAGGGCCTCTTTGTGATGTGATGGAGACCTCTCTAACATTAAAGGGATAGTAATACATCGATATAGTTCCATTTAATAATGTACCTAGTAAAAAAAATATGAATTAATTGTGCCTTGTCCGATCTCTCAAACCTTTATGGTTTGAGAGATATCAGTTTACAAACTTTCCCCCTCCCTTCCCTTCCCTTGCACTGACGTCAGCTTTGTATCTTACAGACGGAGATCCCGGTCCAAAGACCATCCTGCGGCTCTTCAGCAGAGCCGAAATCACACTCTTTAGAAAGAAATACTTCATTTGAATGGTCTACAACGTGTGCCTGGTTTGCAAGCACACGTTGTAGACAGTTCAAATTAAGTATTTCTGCCTAACTAGCATGATCACGGCTCTGCTGAAGAGCCGCAGGATGGTCTTTGGACCGGGATCTCCGTCTGTAAGATACAAAGCTGACGTCAGTGCAAGGGAAGGGAAGGGAGGGGGGAACTTTGTAAACTGATATCTCTCAAACCATAAAGGTTTGAGAGATCGGACACAATTAATTCATTTTTTTACTAGGTACATTATTAAATGGAACTATATCAATGTATTACTACCCCTTTAAATAATGATCTGAGCTTCAGTTATTAGGAAACATTACTATTGCTTTAGTTGACATCTATATAGATTCAAATAACTCAAAAGCTAGTTTTCTAAATAAAGAACAGCTAATAATTGGGCTTTCCAGATTATCCCTTTAAAAATAAACATTTGAAATGACATGCTACATGGCTGAAGTGATTATTACTGGGCTGCAACTGTGCTTTCAGAATCTGAAGTTGTTATCAATTGATTGTGTCCATTTACATATGAACATTTTACAGCAGCAGTTGCAGTGCAGGGCTGTATATGCCCAGTTTATAAATGTTTCACTGCACAGAGACTAGTTTTACATGGCTATATTTAGCAAAATCATAAGTAGTAAATCTAATTCAAAATAAATGTAATTCGTATCACAGAAAATCTCCTTTTTAGATCAATTGGATGTTTTTGTTTTAAATATATGAAGCAACTGTTTGGCTGTTAGAGTTTGTAACCTTTTGCCATGGTAATCCCAATCAACTGCACGTGCAGACTAGTGTATTCTTTACACAACCAGCCCTCTCCTACAGATGTAACTCCCTTCTCTCTAGTTAAGTAACAGCTTCACTTCTCTGGCTCCTGATTGGCTCACATAGTAAACCCCTGGAACCCCATCCCCTACCAGGAGCAGCCATGGCTATTGGAGGCTCAGTGAGGAGGAGTGGAATTCCCCAGGGCTCCCTCCTCCTCCTCTTGCTTGGTTTCTGTCACTGCACAGTCCCAGGTGGTGATCATTATCCTCTCAGCTGTTGTTAAGTCTTCTATCCATAATGTCCAAGACTGAGAGCATCAGAGGATTCCTGGATATCCCAGAAATGTTGAAATCCCTTCTAGAATACCCTCTTCCCAAGCGGGGCATAGGTAAGGACACAACCTCTACCCTAACTCTCTACTAGCAGCAGTGATTCTCAGCTCTAGTTCTTAGTGAGAGCCAACAGGTGAGATTATCCCAAATTAACTCTTCGAGTGCCAGAAGGAATGCACACACTGGCACTCAAAGGGTGAATCACAAACTGGTTAGTCACAATAACTGTGCCACTAATTACTCATCTGTGAGTAAAATGGGATATAATGAAAATCTGACCTGTTGATGTGCCCAGAGGATTAATGTGCAAAGCACTATGTTGCAAAACCCTTTGGTCCTAAAAGGGTTAAGTCAGCTGCTCCTTAAAGGGTTAAATCAAGGAATGGCTTGTCCTGGTGAACTTGTTACCTGTGATACCCTTTACTGACACCTGATTGTAGTACCCTTTGCATACTAGAGGTCTACTTTACATTGCAATGCATTAAGGGGCTAAAGCCGGCCTTCTAGATTAAGGCACTGCTTTGGGGTAGGCATGTGGAGAGGTTAGTAGAGAAAGTCTGGGTATATTAAATCAGTGTGTAGAGTAAGATTGACCATATATTCCTTTAAATCAAGAACGCTTATGAAAATTCATTCTGCAGGATTGCACAGGAATCTGTTTCACCCTGCAATGTGTAGGTTTTAGAAGCATGCCTGATTTAACTCCTTAAGGACCAGTGACTTGTCAGGACTGTCACTGCTTTCCTTGCCTAAAGGACTGGTGATGGTCCTGGCAAGTCACGTATTTTTAACTTGCAGCTTTCCTGCGGGAGCGCTGTGAGTAGTAGCGGGGTCTGAAATTGACCGATCCAAGACTGGAGAGGTCACCATTCGGTGCACCGGCTCACATGCCGGAGTGATCTGAACTTCCCTATCTGGTCCTTAAAGGGAAATCAACCCCAGGACTGCTAGTATTTCAAGGGATAGTCTATCATCTTAGAGAGTAGCACTGTAGATCACTGTGCATTTGCTGGAACAAGCAACATATTTTATCCGAGATTGTTTGTATTAGTGATGTAAAATAACACTTAACACATTCCAATAATAATCCCACAATTTTAATTGTCAGAAAATGCTAATAGCTACAATGGGCCTTATCCATCAAGCTAAAGATGTGCAATTCTAGAGCAAACCAACTGCACCATAGGATGAAATGAAAATTCTGCAAATCTTCATTGATAATTTAAATATGGATTTTACCTCCTTGAACAATAGAGGTTTCTAGTGAAGCAATGCATTGGAGACATGTCCAGCAGACAATCGGTTAAAACCTTCATTTAATAAATCAGTAGTCATTTTCATTATACCCCCCCATGGTACAATTTGGTTTTCCCTAGAATTGTATCTCTTTAACTTGATGAATAAGGCCCTATCGATGAATTCTGTCTGGACTGGTTCTCCTAAATTAGTGTACCTGTCACTCTAAAACTTAAAAAAAAAAAAAAAAAAAATATTTATGTGTTTGTTGGTTGCATAGTGTGGCATTGTATGCAAACTAGTTCTGTTTAAGGCTAAACTTTCCACCCCATGTACCATTAGAAATGTACCCTGTTCATGGCCTCTGCCTAGATGCATACATAGCACTGTTTGGTTATACTGGCCCAACACTGAAATGAATTCACTTAATATGCCACAAGCAAACATGAACTCTTAATGCCAGAAGGGTATGCAGTGCATTTCATCACAATGTACTGATACCTTCCTGGCACTGTTAATTTCTTAAATCCATTTATATTTCAAACAAATGGCTAGTAAAAGATATAGGCAATTTATAACTCTCTTTAAAATTAACTGTGTTTGGCTGGAAGTCCACTTTAAACTTTAATTACTACGGATTAAGCCCATGGAGACAGGACTACAAACTCCTCCCAGTGAAGTCTTCTTAGGACAGAGACATCTTCAGCGGGAGGAGCCTGTGGTCCCTGAGTCCTGTATGAAATAAACATGTGTACCTCTATGGAAATGATATCCGGTACTAAATAAACATCAAAGAACCAATCTGTACGGGATTGATGCACAGTGGCTATTAAGATTTTCTGCCCAGATTAAGATAAACAGGAGTTTATTATGACAAGTCCTTTAACCCTTTAAGTGTCAGAGAGGTATCACACTGGATACATCTCTGGCACTTAAAGGATTAAGGAGAAATCTATTGTGAATCATTGTTGAGACTTTCTTAACCATTTGCATACAGACTCTACAGTGGAGGAGTTATAAAAACATAGAAAATATTAGTACAAGTGTTTTATGCTTCAAGTTTCAAATTAACTTTCTTAACCCTTTGAGTGCCAGAGGGGTTGCCTACCCCTCTGGCACTCAAAGGGTTAACAAAAGAAGGAAAAACAAATTTGCTGTTAAGAATGCAGCCTCTGGACTGTTGAAATAAAGGGTTAATCAAAATGGTCAGTGAAAAAAGTCTGATCCATATGCAGCACAAAGGTTAAAACGTATTTCTGCTTGATCTGTATGTAACTGTAGCCTTGGAAAAGTCTTTTGTTTGGACACACCTGTGTTTTCGTACACGATAATGAGGCACCTTCCTGCAGGACACTTTGAACCTCCACCCAGTAATCTGAACTCAGTGCACTGGTGGTGAAATATTAGCTTCCTCTGCCCACAGGGATGACTCTGCTGATTTCTACATACCTTAGATATAGAGCATACACTGTTATGGGGCTTAAGTGGAGAAATTCTGGGTCAAACCAACTGTACAAAAAGGTATAAATACAACATTTCCATTGACTTAAATTAGGAGTTTAACAACTTGAAAGCTAGACAGAACTCTGTATCATTCAAGGAATCCCATGGAAATCATTGGGAATTTGATGAATTTTGAAGTTGGTTTGCTTCAGAATAACTCCATTTTCTTTTGAATATAAGGCCTTGAGAATATGACTTAACCCTTTAAGGACCAGTGTGGTGTGCAACACATTGTTTTGCATTGTGTTGCACACCCCTCTGGTTCTTGAAAGGTAAATAAGATGATCTGGTGGAATTCTGCAACCAACCAGCTTTACCATAGAGAACAAATACATTTTCCCAGTGTGGTGCAAAGCACTGAGTTAGAAGAAGTCAGAGATGCTCAACTCAGCTCATGAGCTTGCAAGGGTATGCAAAAAGCTCACTGGGACTGTGTCCTCGCGCCCAGGGTGCAATCTCTTTTAGCTCAGAAATGCCATACACAAAGAAGAAATATTCTACATAGTAACATAGTAACATAGTAGATAAGGCTGAAAAAAGACATGCGTCCATCAAGTCCAGCCCATGCCAATAACACCCCTGTTGATCCAGAGGAAGGCAACAAAAAAGCCCTCTGGAGCAATTTCCAATGTAGGTGTGTGTGTGAGTGTGTCAAATAGTTCCCCGGCTCAATATCCTATTTGCTTTGAAGCCATCTGTCATAACTGTCAATATTGTTCTGTGCTAGATAGGCATCCATTGCTTTTTTGAATGCAGTTACATTATCTGCAAGCACAGCATCCCGAGGCAAAGAATTCCATAGCCTTACCGCCCTTACTGTAAAGAATCCCTGCCTGTGTTTTAGTCAAAAGCCCCTTTCCTCAAGTCTTAATGGATGACCTCTTGTTCTTAGCTCAGCTCTTTGCATAAATAATTCATTGGATAGTTCTTTGTATTGGCCTTGAATGTATTTGTAAATGGTAATCATATCACCCCTTAGACGTCTCTTTTCTAATGTAAACAAACCCAGTTTGGCTAGTCTCTCTTTGTAACTCAGATCCTCCAATCCCTTTATCAGTTTTGTTGCACGTCTCTGCACCTTTTCCAGTTCAGTAATGTCTTTTTTTAGAACAGGCGCCCAAAATTGTACTCCATATTCTAGATGAGGCCTAACCAAGGATTTATACAGAGGTAGGATAATATTAGCATCCCTTGCTTCTACACCTCTTTTTATGCAGGCTAGTACTCTATTTGCTCTTGCAGCAGCTGAATGACTCTGCACACTGCTGTGAAGACTATTGTCTATCAGTACACCTAAATCTTTCTCTAATGAGGATTTCCCAAGTTGTTTCCCATTTAGAGTATATGTAGCAAGTTTGTTTCTACAACCCAAATGCATAACCTTACATTTATCTACATTAAATGACATCTGCCACTTTTCTGCCCATTCACTTAGTTTATCTAAATCCTTCTGTAGGGAAAAAACATCGAGCTCTGTATGTATTTCCTTACATAGCTTAGTGTCATCAGCAAAGATTGAGATGCTACTTTCAGTTCCCACTTCTAGATCATTAATAAACAAATTAAAAAGCATTGGGCCCAGGACTGAACCCTGCGGTACCCCACTTATAACCCTAGACCAATTTGAAAAAGTTCCATTTACAACAACTCTCTGCCATCTATCATTTAACCAGTTCTCAATCCATGTACAGATACCACCACCCAAACCGAAGCCTTTTAATTTATGCAGTAACCTGTTGTGAGGCACTGTGTCAAAGGCTTTTGCAAAATCCAAGTATACTACATCAACAGCAATTCCCCTGTCCAAATTACTACTCACTCTTTCATAAAATGCAAGTAAATTAGTCTGACATGATCTGTTCTTCATGAAGCCATGCTGATTCCTACTAATGATATTGTTTGTCTTCACATAGTTCTGAATACTATCAGTTAATAACCCTTCTAGTATCTTACCCACTATGGAAGTCAAGCTCACAGGTCTATAATTTCCTGGTTTGGATCTTGCTCCCTTTTTAAACAATGGAACTACATCAGCTTTCCTCCAATCACAGGGCACTATGCCTGATGAAAGCGAATCAACAAATATTAAGTATAATGGTTTTGCTATTACTGAACTAAGTTCCTTAAGTACCCTTGGGTGTATACCGTCCGGTCCAGGCGCTTTATTCACTATAACCCTTTCCAGTCTCTTTTGGACCTTGTCCTCAGTAAGCCATGTAGATGTTGGAGGAAATTCCATGGTTTTGTCTGTTTGCCCATAGCTTGTCATTTCTGCTTCCTTTGTATATACTGAAGCAAAGAACGTATTTAGGGTCTCAGCCATAGCTTTATCCTCACTAATCAATTCACCTGTTTCAGTCCTAAGAGGACCAATATCAACCTTAACTTTTTTGTTGTTAATATACTTGTAGAATTGTTTAGGGTTTTTCTTGCTCTCGTTTGCAATGTTTCGCTCATTTTCTATTTTAGCTAGCTTAATTGCTTGTTTGCAGATTTTATTACATTCTTTATATTTTTTAAATGATGCATCTGACCCATTTGACTTAAACACCTTAAAAGCCTGCTTTTTATTTCTCATTTCCCTGCTAACCACATTATTAATCCACATTGGTTTTGCTTTACTTCTCTTGTGCTTATTCCCCAATGGTATATATTGACGTGTATATTTGCCCAAGAGCATTTTAAATACATTCCATGACTCTTGTGCATTTTTATCTTTGAAAATTACATCCCACTGGATATCCTTTAAAGCTTCTTTTAACTTTGTAAAATTAGCCTTTTTGAAATTGAATGTTTTGGTTAAACTCTTGCTATTGGGTTTCTCATAACAAACTTCAAAGGATACAATATTATGGTCACTGCTGCCCAAATGTTCCCTTACCTGCACACTGTTTACAATGTCAGAATCGTTTGAGAGCACTAGGTCAAGCAAGGCCTCTTTTCTAGTTGGCTCCTCTACTAGTTGGGACATAAAATTATCATTTATCATACTTAGAAAAATATTTCCCTTTGTTGTGCCTGAAGTCATATTGCTCCAGTCAATTTCAGGGTAGTTGAAATCTCCCATTATAATTACCTTTGCTGACCTAGCAGCCTTTTCCATTTGCAGTAAAAGTTGGGCTTCCTCCAACTCCCCAACATTAGGTGGCTTGTAGCAAACCCCCACCAATATCTTTTTATTATGTGTGCCCCCAGTGTGTATTTCAACCCACAAGGCCTCTACCTTTTCATTGGACCCTTCATTTATATCTTCCCTTAAACTAGGTTTTAAGGCCTGCTTTACATATAGGCATACCCCTCCTCCCCTTTTATTAACCCTGTCCCTCCTAAAAAGTGAATAACCCTCTAGATTGACTGCCAAGTCATACGTATCATCTAACCAGGTTTCAGACACTCCAATCAGATCATACTGCTCATGTACTGCAATCATTTCTAGTTCCCCCATCTTACCAGCCAGACTGCGAGCATTTGCATGCATACATTTTATCTTTTTGCCATTCTTAAAGATTTCATTCTTTTTCAGATGTATTTGTCTTTTATCAGGCTGTAACAATGGCAACTCCCTATTAGCTGAACTAGCCCATTCCCCCTCTCCACCCCCATGACCCTTCTCTAATCCCATTCCCTCAATTATACTATCTTCCCCAGCCTGTGTTGCAGCTCCCCCCCCCCCTTTCTAGTTTAAAGTCTCCTCCAGCCTTCTAACCATCCTATCTGAAGCATATCATAAAGGTCCTGCCAAAATGACAGTCCAGCCACGAAATGCCAGACAATTCTGCTCTGAACAAGGAAAGCAGCTAACCCCAGATGTACGTTTCGGCCTTATTGATCCTTGTCGGTGAGGTGCAGCTGATCCCTCTAGGCACTTGTGAGCAAGGGGTCCACGTCTGGATTCCCCCATTACCCTTAGGGTGACTAACCCTAAGAGCAATTTGCATTGAAATAGAAGAAGCATTGAGTTCACTGAGTTGGAGACATATTTAGTACTTGAGATGTTGGATGCCCCATTTACATTCATAGGGATTTGTATTTCTCCGATCTGGTGCAGCTGGTATGTTCCAGAATTGCTCCAGTTCTCATTAAGTAAATCTCTATGAATGAAACTTGGTATGCATGTCTTGTTTTGTTTCAGATGATATGCAGATACATTTGGCATAATTAAATGTAAAATATGGTTTGAGTTCCATTAAGCCCTCTTAGTGGGAGTGGTGTGCAACGCACTGCTTTGATTCTCTACATCTATGGCAACAACCTGTACAGTCCCACAGCAGCCACTTTTTGGGGATCAGAAAACTGCTCTCGTGGCTCAAGAACCTGATCCCCCAGTGACCTCTGAAGGAATGTCTATACAAACTAAGCATTAGGCTGCAGTCTATGCATCTACTTAATTACCTATTGCTCCTGGACTATAATGGTCAGGATATGAGCCTGCCTATTATAGTCCATGGGAAGCTATATGCATAGCCTGTCCAAGTGAAGCAGAAACTTGGAAATGGCTGTTAGGCTGCATGGCAGGGCTATAATGCATCATTTGTTAGATTTGTAAGTCTTCTCTCAGAAGACTAGACCTACCAATGAGGAACTACGTCATGGTAGTTCCTTTCTAACTAATAGCAGAACAGTTTCATGTATCTCCAGTTTACTGGTTTGACTTCTGCATTTTTTATTATTATTATTATTATTATTATTATTCTCTCTCCTACTCTATTAATAAATCTCTAAAAGCTTTATCTTACTACATTGAGTTAAAACATGCCAAAACTGGTGTATTTTAATTAAGAGGAAGCAGGCACAAGTCTCACGGTAACTTAAAACCTGTTTCCCTTTTATCACAGTGCCATGATTACTTGCCTGTTGTGTCAGTCCAGTGACCTGAGTGTGCTACATGCTGCTTGCCTGAGCTGTCTGCGTCTCTGACATCGCACTCACTATTTTGTAGCTTCCTGTTAGTTGGTCAATCAGGCTCCACCTTTGGGCGACGGCCTTATATGCTGGGCGCGAACTGGGCTTAGTCGCCCTTTCATGGTGTTCCTGTGCCCATCCAGTTTATTCCTCTGACCCTTGCTTGGCTTATGTTGTCTCCTGGTGTTCGATCCTTGGCTTGTCTGACTACTCGCTCCGATTGTGACCTTGGCTGTGGCTGACTTCCTGATCCGTATATGACTCTGGCTTGTCCAACTACCCACTCCGTGCTGACCCTAGCTGTGGCTGACTACCCAATCTGGATCCTGACTGTGGCCTGTCTGACTGACGCTCCATGTTGTCCCTTGCTCCTGTTTGACTACCACTGGGACGATCTAAGGGCGCACTCCTTTACCCTTCTGCTCCGCTTCCAAGCTGGTAACTTTGCAGGTTGCCTTCACTCGGTGCGTTCCAATTACTCTCAGGGCAGTAAGTGCAGCTCAGTCTCTCTCCGTTGCTCTCGCTCGGTGCACTACCTACCAGCTTCCTTGCTTAAGCACGTGCGATACTACCTATGCTCTGTACTTCCCAGTTGCCTCCAGGTCAGTAGATTGCAGCTTAACCTCGCTCCTTTGTCTCAGCTCTGTGTGCTCCTATCTGGCTGCTTCTATCCAAGCACTTAATCTGCTCCCTGGCTTAGGGCCATCAGTATACTGTCCTGGTGTCTGCTGATTATCCTACGCTCTGTGCCTCTGCTGGCTATTAGTCATATTTGGGCTACCCAAATCCTCTAGCTGATATTCCTTCCAATAGGACTGTCCGGGTATGCTGGTGTGGCCAGGGTTGGGCATAAGAATCTCATTTCTGTACTAAGATACACACCAACATATAATATATTGGTGTATATGTCAGTATAGAAATGTTGTTTTATGATTGCCTACCCTTGGCCATGCCAATACTGTTTTAAACACAAATATGTACTAAGACATAGATAAATACATGCTGTGAGGGAACACATCTGGTGTATATGTTACTTTTTCTTATTAACCATATCTATTTGCCAAGGGTGGGCAATCCTTAAAAACACATTTCTGTATTAACATATGCACAGCCATATAATATATATCGGTGTAATATAAGTTAGTAAACTTGGGATTCATTTTTGTAAACCTAATTAACATACCATACACAAATACACCCTATATTGTTGAATATATTAATACAGAACTGTGGTTTTTATGACTGCCCTCCCCATCTGGCCATTATTTTTTTTAAAGGGATAGTGATGTTTCACAAAAACAGCAGCTCTTATTAATCATCATAGTATTTGGGCCATGGAGAGTGTTATTTCAGTACTGTCAGAGTTGTAGTTCAAGAGTAATTGAATGATAAAGTGCCCCCTCCTGCCCCTTTTACCTAGTGTAAGCTGCCTCCCATCAGTTGTGGAATCTGGTCTCTTGACCAGACAGGTCACTTTGAGGGACAATCTAGTAAATCCTGCTTGTGAATATGAAATTATGTGTAAAATATAGTAGATCTTTTTCTTTTGAGTACAAAAGGATACATCCACTTCTGGTAGATGCTTCATACAAACATTATTACTACAAGATTTGTTGTTTCTCAAAATGGGGTTTTACAAAGAAGTCACTGGGTTGTGCTGTTGCTACTGCAGTCTGTGGAGAGACTTGGTTGATGTCCAGAAGCACTCCCTATGCCACAATAACAACTGTAACACTTAGTCACTTTTCATAAACTTGTATTTTGAGTTAAAATGTTTAAGTTTCAGTAACCTCTCAGGCGAGTAAAAATTATATTTTTAATTTCATAACTAGAGTTTAATGTTCTTTAATTTTAAGGACAGGTCCCTGTTCCTTGTTTTAAAATTCATTGCATTTAGAGGATGAATAAAATTATCCCCTTAGTTCATCCTCATATGCAGAATTCTGTGTACACCTATGTAGTTACCATGATTAAAGAGGTAGTCTGAGGATACACACAAACTCTGCCAACATTATTTGTTTCTTTGCCTTGAAAAGCTCAATTTTCTAACTCTGACTTGATGCCAAGTGTTGCTGATCTTCAGCCAGTGCCAGATGTGTACTGTACTGTTGATAAACATGACGAGTTGGTATGGCTACATAATTTTACAGTCCACTAGTTATATCATATTAGTTAATAGAACAAGTTTGTACCTGATCCAATTACATATCATTGACCTACTTTTAATCTAGGGCTTCTTTCAGGTTTTCTTGTTGGTAAAAAATAATTGGATGAAGATTAAACAGACTGCTGGGTATTGCAATAGGACAGTTGTACTGAAATTGGTCAAGAGCACATTATCCAATGCAGTGCCAGTTACGTGTCACAGATGGGTTTGACCCTGACCAAATTAATTAGCTGTTTTACCCTTTTAAGGATGATAGCGTGTGCAATGCATTTCTTCACACGGAGTTATGCACCCCTTGGTCCTTAAAGGGATAGTAATGTTTCATAATAAAAGCAGCACCAGTTAATCTCCATAGCATTTCTATACTGTCAAAGTTTTTTTTCAAGAGTAATTAAATGATAAAATATCCCCCTCCCGCCCCTTTTACTGATGTAATACTACTCAGCTCAGAGCAGCAGGGTGATGTCCAAGTGGATTGCAAAGACGGACAATCTTCAATTAACATAAGGTAAAAACCTGTCAATGGGGGCAGGGCTTTCACAGTAAGAAGATTTTCCCTTGCTGTGAGCTGTCTGGTCTGTGGACCAGATTCCACATCTGAGGGGAGGTGGCTATCACGGTGCCCGTGCTATTGCTGGCGACATTCTGTCAGTTTTACTTCCTGTTGCCTCTTATTGGTTGGTGTGGCTTTGCCCCGCCCAGTATTTGTCCTTAAATACTGGGCCTTGTCACTTCTCTGGTGCCCTTTCGTGGTGTTTCCGTTGCCAGCGCTTGTTCCAGTTATTCGTGCCTGACTACTCTGCTGTATCCGTTCCTTCTCTGTGTACCAACCCGGACTGCCTGACTACTCTGCTGTTTATGTTCCTGCTCTGTGTACCAACCCAGATTGGCTGACATTTCTGCTCTGTGTACCGACCCGGCCTGGCTGAAGTTACTGTTCTGTGTACCGAACCGGTTTTGGCGAACATTGTTCCGTGTATCAGGGCCTGCCTGCGGTCCCATTCGGTATCCGGCTTGGGGCTGTCATCCGGTGTCCTCTCTGTCTACGGACAGATCCTTTGTTGCCTCTTTGCTGCTCAGGCAGTCTTGTTACTGTGACCCAGTAACTTATTGTGTCGCGTGGGCGACACCCCGGTATGGTAGATCCATCAGGTTGCACCACGGTACGCTTGAACTTTTACTGCTGCAAGCTGAGGTTGGTCTAACCTGGGCACCTCAGGCTGCTCTCACTTTCTGGCAGTCGACTCTAGGTCTGAGTGTTCGTTAACCCCTTCGGGGTTGGTGCCATATTCCACCGGGTTACAGTGATTGCAGTCTCTGTTGGGTGTTCCTCAGTGCCTACAGTTGCAGTCCTCCGTTACTGCTACGGCAGTCTACCGCTTGTCCTGGGCCTTCGTTTACTCCTGTGGCATTACTAGCTATTCTGTCACTGTCTGCAGAGTGAGAGTCTCGTGGGCCTCGCGATATTAAGGCCTGTCAGTCTTCCTGGCCTAACAGTAACCATTTCACTGCTGTCTCGTTTGGGCATCACACGAACTATACCTGACCTGTGTCAGTATTATATTGTTGCTGTTATATATATATTATACTGGACCCGTGTGGGTATTGATTACTGTAACCTGACCTGTGTCAGTACTATATTGTGTACATATATTACTGGACCCGCAAGGGTTATTGTTATTCTGTGTTTTTTCAATAAAACTGTGTTTTATCTAAACCTACTGTGTCTGAGTGTCCATAAAACCATTACAGTGGCTTACACTAGATAAAAGGGGAGGGAAGGGGATACTTTATCATTCAATTACTCTTGAACTACAACTCTGACAGTAATGAAATAACACTCTCTATGGCTCAAATACTATGAAGATTAATTGGAGCTGCTGAGGGTAGAACTGGCCAGTTCACTTTTAAAATGTTGCATCCAAAACAGTGTGTGGCTGCACGGCGCATTAAGCACGTCACCGTGAGTAATAGGGCGACATGAGAATCTCGACCTACATCAAAGCTCAAGATTCTCATGTCGCCTCCTTAAACGTTGCTTCAATATTAACTGTTTGAGCACCATGCGCTGTCATCCTTCCCTCTTGCATATGCATGAAAACTGTGTAGAATGTAAGCCATTCAAGGATCTGGGTTAAATTTAAATATAATGCGATACAGTGTACTGAGCCAATCTTGATCCACTTTATTAGTAAGACGACGTCTCCTTTTGACAATCTAATAAATAAATAATAGTGCTCACCAACAGTTACTCTGAAACTCCACGTAAGCGAGATGTTGGTCCTGAGCTCCGTCTCTGAAATCAAGGTGGTGTGTGGAAGGGGAGGTTGGACGCAGGATCCTTATTATAGTACTCAGAGTATACTATAGAGTATCTTCATTCAGTTTACCCTTATATCGTTTCCGCCACCTAGCCTCCCCTTCCATACGCCGGCTTGATTTCAGAGTTCAGCCCCAGAAGATCACTGATCACACTTCTTCTCTCTGCCCGTGCTGTGGGTTCCTTGGAACTGGGTTCCGATGGGCTTTCTTGCATAGATTCTTATTTGTCCCTTCAGTCTCTGTATTCCTCTTGCCCACTTTTCATCTGGTGGTCGTTGGATGTCACACATTATGGTTTATGCTGAGCACTGCGGGCGGAGGATGCAGAGAGGGGGAGAGAGAGCCCTGTGCAGCACTCAGCATAAACCATAATGTGTGATATCCAATGACCACCAGATAACAAGTGGGCAAGAGGGATACAGAGAATGGACAATTGTGAATCTATGGAAAAAAGCCCATTGGAACCCAGTCTGTCCATCTGTCCAGTGAGAGCAACATATGCATGTCTAGCACTCACTATGGGGGCATTATTTGAGTCGGTGATCAAAGGTCCCTTTTGCTGCATCAGTTAATGTTTTAGAGTATATTTTACTTTTGTGATTCAGTCTCATTAACCTGCCCTCTTCATACATTGTGGTGTATGTGTCCTGGACATTGAGTGCCAGATTGGACCTTGCTTGCAAACAACGTTTAATGTTGTGTACTGGCACACTCTTTTGCATGCAACATTTTTGAAGGATACCGAACTGGCCAGTCCTATAGAATCAGAGAAAGAGGTACAATATATCCCTTTTGCTGCAAGAGAAAAGGAAGGTATCCACCATGCTGATGAAACAAGGGAATGAATCCAACTCTCTCACCAAAGGCTCCAAAGTCCATCAGCAATAATTTGAAATTATTATATATTAAAAGCAAAGCAGTGAAAGAGACAGTGGATCTGCTTTTACAGATGCTTAGTCAAAGGCCGAACCAGTGGGAGCACATACCCGATCAATATATATAATATAAAAATGGCATCTGAAGCAGATATATGCAAACTAGTGCCAATACCACAGCCGCTGGCAAGTCCTAACCTATATATGTTACCATTAAAAACATTTGCATTTAAAATATTCTCTTAATGAAATTGTGTTTAAGGAAACTTGTCAGCAGGCTTAGTTAAAAGCAACTAAAACACTCTTTTTTTATTCGTAATATTAGCACATTGTTATAATATATGCCTACCACTATTTCCTAAGTTTGGGGACTCTGAGAATTCCCTTCATTTCTTGCTGCCCTCTATACCTTTTTCACATACAGCATTCTTTTTGTACATAAAATATGTATACTAGCCATTTGTTTGTGATATAAAATGGGAGTTTTGTGTACTTACTAATAAATCCTTTTTCTTAGTTCTTGTGGAACACAGGGCCCATATGGGTACTGTATCCTCCTCCAGGAGGCTGGGCAATTGCATGAAAAAATTCTCTGGAGGGAGAGACTCCCTCCCTGCTCCACTTCACCCCTGCCTATCATGCTCGGTTTAACCCTTTGAGTGCCAGAGGGGTAGGTAACCCCTCTGGCACTCAAAGGGTTAACATATAGCAAAAGCAGAAGAAAAATGAAGTCGTACCACAGATACCCAAATAACCTGTTTTTTCTTCAGGTGGGATGTCCTGTGTTCCACATGGACTAAGAGAAAAGTACACAAAAATACCCTTTTTTCTTGTCCATTGTGCAACTGAGGAACCATGAGGATATACCAAAATGTCACTGATACTACAGGGAAGGAGAAAAAAACATTCAAATTACAAAATATCAGCCTCAGGCATCAACGGACACTGACGCACCAAACCAAGTAACAGAAAAAATGTTACCAGAAATAAAGGCAAGAAGAGCTCCTACACAGGCACTATGACCTGCAGGACCTTTCTTCCAAAACTGGCTTCAGCTGAAGACAAGACATTGACCATGTAATCTTTAGCAAATGTATGAAGCGAGGGTCATGTTGCCACCCTGTATAACTGCTCTGCAGAATCCTGTTTCTTGTAGGCCCAAGAAGCACCCGCCTCAATAGTGGAATGAGCAGTGACCCTTAAGAGCACAGGATTTTTCCTATGGAAATAGGTTTGGTGAATGGACGTCTCGATCTAGGAAGCCACCGTCACCTTACACACTGCTTTTCCAACACGTGGAAAGTGACTCCAGTTTGCAGAAAGGTTCAAGTCAATGAATATAGTATTTCAGACACCTAAGTACATTCAAGTAGTGAAACTCCTGCTCCTGTCTGTTAGATGAAACCGGACAAAGAGAAGAGGAACAATTTCCTGATTAATATGAAAATCAGACATCACCTTGGGAAGAAACCCAAAGGGGTTTGTAGAACCACCCTATCTGCATGAAAAATGAGAAAATTAGGTTTACAAGATAGACTGTAATTCAGCCAATTGCAGGAAGACTGTCTTGAGAGTCAAGTAACAAAGAGATGCCAAAGGCTAAAGATCCTTTTGGGGCATTCCCAGGACCAGGTTTAAATCCCATGGAGAAGTGGGATCCTGAATGACAGTGTAGGCATGAGGCACCCCTTGCTGTGTATCCAGCAACAAGGCAATGTGTTGCTAAAAAAAGAACAGATAAAGCTGAAATTTGGACCTTGATAGAACTAAGATTAAGTCCTTTTTGAAATCCATCCTGAAGAAAGGCCAAAATAACTGGAAGACAAAAGGGACACAGCAATGATCCTTGGTCTTCACACCACTTGAAAAACAAGGACCAGATTCTGATATACTTTGGATAAAACCAGTTTGTGGACCTTCATAATAGTAGGTATGACAGGTTCAAAGAACCCTTTCTTCCTCAGAATGCTGCCAAGCTATCAAGGCTACCATCCCCCACCTCTGGGTTACACAGAGGATACGGCGTCAGAAGGTCCAGAAAGAGTGAAAGACAAAGTGGCTATGCAGTGGATAGACTGAGTAGATGTGGGAACCATGCCTGTTGAGGCCAACAAGGAGCAATCAGGATTACATGTGACTGCTCCACCCTGACAATCCTTAACACTCTGGGAATCAGAGGCAGAGGAGAAAAGCCATATGCCACACCCACTAAGCAAGCAAGAGGGTCCTGGAACAAAACTGAGGAACCCTAAGGTTCAACCAATATGCCATCAGAGCCACAACAGGAAGTCCCTATATCTGAACTATGGAGTTGAGCACCGTCTGGTTGAATTTCCAGTTCTTGGGATCCACACTGATTCTTGAAAACGTCTGCCACAACTGTGAATGGCCGAGAGGGCCAGAACATGAGCTTCCTTCCAAGAAAGAATCAGACAAACTTCTGACTAAGCAGCTGAGCTTCTGGTTCCTCCATGATGGTTGTCATAGGCCACTGCTGTTGCATTGTCAGACTGAATCTGCTCCGGCAGTCCTGAAGACACTGGGACGAATGTAGAAGAGTCCGCCAAATCACACACAATTCCAATATATTTCTGGACAGAAAACTGTCAGACCAAAGACCCTGGGCTGTCTGAGAGCCAAACAAGGCTCCCCAGCCTTACGGAATGACATCTGTCATGACTATGGACCAATTCACTATGAACAGTCAGGTGGGAGTCCTGGAGTGACCAATGAATATCTAACTTTGTCCAGCCCGAGTGAGACACATGAGGGAGAGAGAGCACTGCTGTCTGGACCAATTCCTGAGAATTTCTTGCAGTGGTTCCCAAGTGTGAAATTTGACAAATGGAACTGACTCCAAGTCAGAGACCAGATATCCCAGCAACCTCATGTATTGCTGCACTGTCGCAGATGAGCGAGCCATGGCCTGATACACTTGCCATGACATCTGAACTTTTCTGGCAGAAACACCCATCCCTGAAGAGTGTCAAATATCATGTTGAAAAAGACTAGAACCTGGGAAGGAGCCAGAGAGGATTTATTGAATGGATTAACCAGCCATGCTGCTTCAGTATGGACACCCTTGTCTGAAATGAAGACATAAGGTTGCTGCTGAAGGAGCCTTCAGGAAAACCTTATCCAGATAGGGAGTAAGGGAAATGCTGCCATAACTTTGGGCTGTTGTTCTACCCATGTTTTTCGCAAAGGGGTGGGCGGTGAACTGCAATTGATGGTCTTGAAAGACAAAAAAAAAGGAAATGCTTATAATCTGCATGAACAAGAATATGTATATATGTTTCTTTTATGCCCATGGAAGATGGCCACATGGTGGCTACGATGAAAAGCAAAGACTCCATCTTGAACGAGGAGTATGAATGAAGCTATTACGATGCTTTAAGTCCAGGATAGTCCTGTCTGGGGACTATGAAAAGGTTAGAATAAAATGCTGTGATTCTCTCCTGTGGAAAAGCAGGCACCAAGGCCTGCATATCAACCAGCAATGAAACTGCTTCAAAGAGTAAAAGAAACTGCACTGGATCACAATGAGCCCTGAATATGAAGAAGTGACAAGGAGGAAGAGATATGAGATCTATGAGATAGCCATCCCAAATCACCATTAACACCCACAGATCCATAACAGAATGTCTACATACTGTGAAAGAGATGGACACATCCTCTAATTGCATAAGGCAAATTGGACTTTTGCAAATCAAGTGGAGGTACACTTGTCAATGGTGAGCTCTTGGGTAGGTTTTTTTGTTTGTTTTTTTCTGCCCGCCCATGCATTCTTGTGTTTTGGAGAATGAAGCATCTGGTTCTCAGGGGGAGTAGAAGCTCTGGGCACATGCCCATACTGGTGGGGTTAACGAAAGCTGCAAGTACTGTGCAGAATGATATTTCATTAGTGTGAGTGTTGTAGTTCAAGAGTAATTGAATGATAAAGATTACCCCTCCCGTCCCTTTTGCCTAGTGTAAGCCCCCACTCCTCAGATTCGGAATCCAGTCCATAGACCAGACAGCTCACATCAAGGGTCAATATTTTTACTGTGAGAACAATGAAAACCCAGCCCTCCTTGGCAGGTTTTTCAGTTTTTTCCCTTATCTTAATTGAAGATTGTCCCTCTCTACAACCTACCTGGATACTCCCTGCTGCTCTAAGCTGAGCAGTGTTACATCAGTAGAAGGGGCATGAGGGGGATACTTTATCATTCAATTACTCTTGAACTACAACTCTGACAGAATTGAAATAATGCTTTCCAAGGCCCAAATACTATGGTGATTAATTAGAGCTGCTTTTATTATGAAACTATCCCTTTAAGAAGAGAATCCAGGTTTTCATCTGTCTGATCCTTTTGAAGGCTGCTGCTTCAGCAACTGGTTATGCTGTGTGTTTCGAAAGGTGAGAAATGGGAAGGTCAACTGTTGCACCGGAACAGGAGGGAAGTGTCTGGTGGGGGAGAGTAAAAAAAAAAAAAAGGGAGCAAAAAGTAGTGTCTCCATTTGGCACCTCTTAAAAATGCCTGAAGATTAGGGACTCAAATCTGAGGCCTAAAGAACCTGAACAGTCTCCAAAACTTTTTGAATAAGTCCGTCTAGAGATGACCCAGGGTCATCCTCAAATAAATGCCCGGGGGGGGGGGAAGGAAGGAAGAAATATCCTCCTTCTCAGGCCCCCCCATAGAAAAATTCCCTTCTACATAGAGAAAATTCCCCAATTTTTTTTTTTTTTTTGTGGGTGGGAGAGGGCAGGGAGGTCTTGGTTCCAGAACTCAAGGACCCGCTTAATAGATTTAGGACTAGCAGCAATAGTGGATATCAGGGTTTTAACCTATGCAGGCCCCTGTTCGGAGGAAGAATGGCCTGGATTTGGCTTTGTAGGGTGCCACACAACAAGAGGGACATAATGCACCAGTAAAATCCCTGTAGAAATTAGTCTAACAGAAGTAACAAAGAGAGAACTGTATATCATTTGCCTCATGGGTCACTCCAGATTTGAGGAAATAAATAGAAGCAGTAGAGCCCCCACGTCCTTACCTGAGGCCCAGAAGAAAAAACAGGCCTCATAAGCATAGCTGGGAACTCTCTGGGTTTGCCCCGGAGACTCCGGTTTTGACTCTGCATTACCGGGTCTGCGGGGCAGAGTCTGATTCCCTGGGGCTGGGCAGTTTCGCAGGAAACTCTGCCCATTGGTGCTCCTTTCCTATTGTTCCGCCCACTGCTTCTCTTTCCCCAGCCTATTCCACTATACTTTTTCATGTATCTGAAGCCCCACCCCTTTTTGAAGCAAATTTCGTCATTTGTCTTCCTCAACAGCACCATAGGCTTCCCCCCTCCAGGGAGGCCAGAAGAAAAAGTTCACGGGTATACTCATAAGGATAGCAAAAAACAAACAAATCTCAAATGGCACAGTGAATCTCCAGCCCCCCACTTGTACAGGGACGGATTTTTAAAAAACTTGCCCCCCATCATCTCCCAGCGCTCTGCATTCCTGAATAGGAGACCGTGCGGGAGCTCCATCAGGTACAAGACTGTGCCAAAGGAGGCACATACAGATCTCCTACCAGGGAGGTAGGAAACGGACAATGGGGGGAGGCAATGTGGAGCTAATGGGGGGCAAGTTGGAGCTGATGGAGGGCAATGTGGAGATGGTGGGGTCAAGTTGGAGCTGATGGGGTGGGGGGCAATGTGAGGGCAATGTGGAGCTGATGGGGGGCAATGTGGAGCTGATGGGGGGCATTGTGAGGGCAATGTGGAGCTGATGGGGGCAATATGGAGCTGATAGGGGGCATTGTGAGGGCAATGTGGAGCTGATAGAGCAATATGGAGCTGATGGGGGGCATTGTGAGGGCACTATGGAGCTGATGGGCAATGTGAGGGCAATGTGGAGCTGATGGGGGGCAGTGTGAAGGCAGTATGGTATATGGAGCTGATGGGGGCAGTATGGAGCTGATGGGGGCAATGTGAGGGCAATATGGTATATGGAGATTATGGGGGCAATGTGAGGGCAATATGGAGATGATGGGGGTCAATGTGGAGATTAGGAGCATTGTGGAGGTATCCAGTGCAGATGGCCCACGGGGAGGGGGGGGGGGGCGCTTCAAATTTCTGTGCCTACAGGCTCCTGAGATCTAAATCCAGCCCTGAACTTGTACATGCCATCATTGACATTAAAGAGCCCCTCCAGGGGGTTTTCCACCTTATATCTCCCTAACAAGCCCCATCAGCTTACTCTTGTGGACCATAGCCCACCCAGTGCCGTGGGAGGTGGCTGAGAAGTAAACCATGCCACATCTAAGATGGCAGCTGTGGATGCAAGTTTCTTAAAGTCATGTATTGTACATTCAGCCTTCATTCTTAATATGCCCGAAGAAGAGAGCTAGTTGTCTTGAAAGCTTGCATCCTAGAGCCATTCATTTAGCCCATAAAGGCATCATTTTTACTCTACTAGTCTCAGTGAAAATAGTTCATTATGTATGAAAATGAATACTGAAAATGTTTATGGATTAAACCACTAAATAGTTGGCCTAGTGTTTTGCAGTGTAACATCACATGTTTTGATCACACTCAACATGGGATTAATTTGTCTCTGAACTACAGAAAGTCTTTTCATCTCCGCTAATATTGTACTTATAATGTAAGGCAGGAACCATTCCTTTTTGTATACAAAAGAGCATCCTGTTCAAAGAACTCATATGACATTGATACAGAAGGAGTATATAAAACCGAGCTGAAATTATTTCCGGAAAGTTACTGCATTACAGGAAAGGTCAGTTGATTCTTAAGGCCATCTGTTCAAAAGAAAAATCTAGTAATTATGTGGCAAACTAACTGCACCATAAAGAACAAATACATCTTCTGAATTATTTAAATGGGGCTTTAAACCTAGTGAATGATACTTTTTTTTATTTCCTATGGCACAGCTGGCTTGAGGTTCAAGAGTTGCTCCTCTGTGTTTTTGTGCATAGGGTCCATAGTATAGCATCTCAGCAAATCCATGAATGCTAATCCAGGGGTATTCAATCTTTAACTGCGGGACACTACAACTCTCATCATACCCATTCAGCCAATGGCTGGTTAGGGATGGTTGGAGTTAAGATTTCTTAATAGCTGGAGACCCAAAGGCTGCCTGCTTCAAAGCCAAGCCAATAAAGGACAAATACATATTTTAATTAATTAACATATGACACTTCTGTGTTAACTGCCAATTTTCAGATGCTTATAACATTGAATAAAATTACAAATTTGGATGACATGTTGAAATCCAGATCACATACTAAGTTTCTACAAATCCTGGCAGAAATATGTTGAGTGGTTTTAGAATATGAAGAGCCAGGCAAAAAATGAGCATGTCAATCTAGATGCAATCACTGGCTGCCGTTGCAAAATATATTGAATAGATTGTCACTAAATGTATTCAACTTCATTTCACCCCATGAGAGCCAGAGGGGTATCCACCACATTTCTTTGCAATGCTCTGGCTACCTCTTTAGAATTAAACAGTACAATAAAAGTACTTCAATTTCAGACACATTTATTTTGAATTTACTATTCTATACATTCACAGCATGTTACACACAGAAAAGTCATTGTTCACGGGCAGTGCTGACTTTAGTGACAAAACTAAGTCTCATTCAATACACTGTACATTCCATTGATCAAACACATGATCAACAAAATAAACTACTGACCCTCAATCCAGTGGAAGACAGCAACCGTATAGTTTTAATCTATCTTGCTCAAAACATTTTTGTTGATCAAAATAACATTGCATCAATCTCGTGCATGAATAGTGCTTGACTGATCAACAAATGCAATCAGAAATTATCCATTTTGGTCAAGCAAGCATACGAAGCACACTTGATCAATTGGGGTAATTTAAAAGGTAAAAAACAAAATTGTTAAAGCCAACAGCAAAGTGCTCATTCAAATTAACAAAAACATGGAAATTCACTGTTAAAGTTTCTCAGTTAACAATGAGCATTCTATGCTTTGAAAATCACATCTCCTTTCTAATGTTATATATTCATGAATTATATAAATTGTCATGCAAATGGGGAAAATACGTAATAGTATTTATAGGAAGCCAACATCGACAAACACATTATTGAGAACCGACAGTTGCCATCCTTACCACATTGTTTGCTCCACTGAAGCACTTACTAATGATGCCTGTAAAGATTTGAGTAGTAAGATTCTTGATAGACAGGGCAGAAACAATAGCAAGGAATAAATCTATAGATGATTTGTTGTATACAGAAAATAACAAATCTCAAAAATATGAGTCTAAACAAATTGTTTTAACAAAAATTATAGTTGTGAACTTAATAAGATAACCAGTACAATCAAGAAACATCTACCATTTCTTTTATAGGAAAGGAAACTACATCCCATATTGGAAAATGGCTGTAGATTTGTTTCCAAAAAGGCCTCTGCGTTGGCTAATAAGTTGTCTCTACGTTTGTATTGTAAAGAAAAAATATAAGAAGTCTACTTGATTAAGTACTGTAGGGGATATATAGTTATGGCAGTAATCAATGTCATTGTTCCAAATAGAACTCACTTCTAAAGATTTTGTTTCTAAGATCACGGGCAAAAAAAATACATAAACTGCATGACTAGAAATATTGTTTATTTGATAACGTGAAATTTGTAAAGTACTGTATGTGGGGAAAAGGAGCAGAAGTCCCCAAGAATGTATTTGTGAACATATTAGCAATATCTCTCTATCAAGGGCAGGACTAGAGATATTTTAATTGAGGTTTACAAGTCAGAGAACAAACTGTTACTAGTCAGAAGATGAATAGTTATTAGTCTACTAAATATTAGACAGCAGATTGCTCGTCTACTGGATTTTCCTTTACTAGTCACTGGCTATTGGAAATTTCTGGCCCTTATCAAGGGTATTTGCCTTGTAGAAGGGAATCCAGATTACAATACAAAGGAAGTGAAACTTATATGTGCAATGGAGCGTGACATCCCAAAATAGTAATTAAACATGTAGATACATTTTTATAACTTTTTTACTAATTGTTTTCAGATCTTTCCTGTTATCTGCACTCCACTATTCTTTCCACTACTTGCAGGGTTCTGTGTTCTGAACTGTTATGTTATGTATAGCCGTTTTGAAGACTAATTTAGAAGCTGTGAACCACATATTAGAACATAAAGGTATTTCTTTTCTGCAGTCTCGTTTATAACATCTCCATCTCTCTCTTCCTGTTAATGCCAATGTCATCTAATGACCTGAAGAGCAATTTCTTTTGTAAAGTAAAACTCCTTTCTCTGTCGTCCAATATAGCTTACAGGTACCATGGGGAGGTGACAGCTCCTCCTTGTAGGTTGGAACAATTCTTCAAAGAAGTTGCAGGGTTGGAGCCTCCCTCTCCTCCTAGCAGGCTACCTAGCTACTCCCTTCCCCAGTTAAGATTTGTTCCTTGCCCAGTTTACAGGACCTGCTGCTGGACCCTTTCATCCTTGGGAGAGAACCATGCAACCCAGGTCTCTCTCCAGGAGGAGTCTCTCTAAGACTTCTTCATTACAATGGTAATCTGAAGAGTGAAGACCTACAGAAAAGGTGAGCAACCCTTTGAGTGCTATTTTCCACTGTCACCCTGTACCTTCTACACAAGGGTTTCATTTGAGTTCTATATGACTCCAGCACTCATGTTTGGTATTATTACTTTACTAATGGCTGCTGATCTGGGATCTTTGCTGCATTGTTTGCTATGTGGTACTTAACCCCTTCCCTGTCATTATTGGTCAGTTGGGGGTCTTATATACATTTTTTTTAATAGCATATGGTGTTTTTATGTGCATTTTACACATTCCAAATGCTTTTTCGTTTTCTGTGTAAAATTTGAATTCCACGCCTTTAAGGGAGCGCTTTAGTGCATAGTCGCGATGCACCATTGATCTCTATGGGACAGCCGTTTATGGGACATATCTTCGCAACCTCTCTGAGTACCGAGCTGGGAGATGACTCATTCTCATTGTCTCCACTGCCCTAACTATCCGGTGGACATTGTCAGTGTCCTGGGGGATTCTGTTCTGCTTTTGGTACTCTGTGTATAGAGGAAACTATGTTTCCCATAAATGCATGTTTCGCGGGCCGTTTTATGATTGTTCCCTGTGTGGTCGGCCCCGGTGGCCCCCTGGTGTTCCTCGGTCTCTGCTTCAACACTCAGCAGAATATGGTCCACCTGATGGAGGACTCAATTCAACAGCTCACCTCCAAGGTATCTTCAGTCCTGTCTTGGACTTCAGCTCCTGCGAGAAAGTTCTCCCCCCTAGTGCGGAAGATGATCTCCACCATGGAAGCAGTTCCGTTTGCCATGGCTCTCGCCAGAGAACTTCAGAGGTTTGTGATCCATGTTTGCAGAGGGAACACTGATCTCCTGGATCAGCCTGTCTACCTTCCTTTGGAGGTGTCACGGTTTGTTAAGACTCTCACACGCAGAGTTAGGTAAAAACACAACTTTATTGAAAAGTTAAGGCAACCCCGTAGGGTATCATACACGTACACACATATATCTTTATTAGACAAGAATACAATATTAACAATATCAGTGTAGGCTCTACCGGCCTTGCCAATATACTGGGCAAGGCAGCCGGGGAATAGAAACTCATGAGGTGAGGCTCTACCGGCCTTGCCAATATACCTGGCAAGGCAGCCAATAGACAGGAGGCAAATACAGGCTCTACCAGCCTTGCCAATACCGGGTAAGGCAACCCAAGGAAACAGGACAGGTTCTACCGGCCTTACCATATACCGGGCAAGGCAGCCAATAGACAGGAGATAATGGCACCCACTAGCCTCAGTGACTGGAAGGTGGAAAGACAGTCACAACGATGACACAGAGGCTAAGTCAGACTAAGTGGGCCGCCAGCAAATGACAGGCAAAAACCTCGGACCAGCGTATGGGAAGGCAGTAAGCCCAGCAATAGAGACAGCGGATGGATGTGGAGCAACCAGTGCCCTCACACATGGAAAGCCATAACTCTGTAATAGCAACCAGGTGAATGGAGCAAACCAGTACCCAGTAAGTGGAACGCTAGACAGTCTACAATATAGCCGGATGGCTCATGGAGCGAACCAGTACCCAGTACGTGGAACGCTAACAATGCAAGAATACAGCCAGGTGGCTAGAGAAGCGAACCAGTACCCTGTACCTGGAACGCTAACAACCTGCAGTACAGCCGGGTGGGTAGTGGAGCGAACCAGTACCCAGTACGTGGAACGCTTAACAATCTCGCAATACAGCCGGATGACTAGAGGAGCGAACCAGTACCCTGTACGTGGAATGCTAACAATCCTGCAATACAGCCGGGTGGCTAGAGAAGCGAACCAGTACCCTGTACGTGGAACGCTAACAACCTGCAGTACAGTCGGGTGGCTAGTGGAGCGAACCAGTACCCAGTACGTGGAACACTTAACAATCTTGCAATACAGCCGGGTGACTAGAGGAGCAAACCAGTACCCTGTACGTGGAAAGCTAATGGACAGTAAGAGGCAGCCGGGCGGCTGTCAAGCAACCAGTACCCGCGTACTGAATAACCGGCAGGATAGAAATGTCGCCAAGGCGACTCAGGAACGTCAGATGACTGTAGGCGAACTGGACAGGAACCAGCAGATGGAGGCAGGACCCAGCATACAGATGATCAACCGGAATCAGGAACCGTGGCGGCGACTGGCAGCAGGAAGCGATGGCTCAACCGGATCAGACGGAAGCAGGAACTACTAGTCAGGTAACACTGGAACAAGACGAATACAGGTCGCAGGAACACAGCAGATGCCCAAGATGCTCAGGAACAATGTGTAGACTCAAGCAGCATAGAGACAACACGAAAGGGCAACCAAAGGTTGCCCAGGCTAGGTTTAAATAGGCAATACAGGGCGGGCTGAAGGCAGCCAGCCAATGGAGAGCCCCCTACTGGTGATGGACACAAAAGGAGAGCAATCACGGGCACCGTGATAGGAGGTAGCTGTAACGGTTTTATGGACACTCAGACTCGGGAGGTTATGGTAAAAACACAGTTTTATTAAAAAAACAAGAAAGAAGGTAACCCAAACGGGTCAAGTAGGTACAAATGATACAATACTGACACAGGTCAGGTTAACAGTTCGTGTGAATCCAGATGGAGCAGAGGAAACTACTAGGCCAAGGGATGCCGGCAGGCCCTAGTAGTGCAGAGGTCAGAGGAGACTCTCCACGCAGAGAGTGAACCCAGGATAAGGCAAGCCACAATAGGGGTGGCTGAGTAGGAGGCCACTACTATCCCCAATACTAGGGTAGTCAGGAGAGACTAGGCAGGCGGAGACCAATGAAGGCCCTGGACAGGAGACAATTGGACAGAGACCCACAGTCCAATCGGAGGCACAGGACTGTAGGGTTCTGATGGCAACAACAATGGAACTGCCCGAAATGTATTGTCACACGGTACTGCCAAGCAGGCAGTCCGGGTCATACACAGGATTCACACAGGAAGTCAGGAACAAGCTCTAGCGACTGGAACACCACGAAAGGGCGCTCATGAAATGACAGGGCTGAGTATTTAAGGGCTAGAACTGGGCGGAGATAGGACCCAGCAGCCAATAAAAGACAGGCAGGAAGTAAACCAGACATAGCAATGTCGCCAGTGGAATCACGGGCACCGTGATAGTAGCTCAGAGCCTTCACTGGTGGTTGAATGTCTCCAACCTGGCGAAAGGGAGGCCATTTGTGATTCCATACTGGACCACAGTGACAATGGATGCCAGCCTGCACCGTTTGGGTGCAGTCTTGGGTCAGCTAAGTGTTTGGGACTCTTCTTCCCATCAACATCCTAGAGCTCAGGGAGATTTCCCATGCTCTGAAATATTGGACCTCCCATCTGATGTGGTGTCCAGTTCGAGTCCCGTCCAACAATGCCATGGCAGTGGCTTGCATCAACAAGCAAGGAGGCACCAGAAGTCTCGCTGTTTGCTTAGAAGTCAAGGGTATTTTAACCTGGACAGAAGATCATGTACCTGCTATCTCCTCTGTGCACATCCCAGGAGTAGAAAATGTCCTAGCAGACTTCCTCAGTCGGCACACAGTGGATCCGGGCAAGAAGGAGCTTCACCCAGAAGTGTTTGATCTCCTGGTCCAGATGTGGGTCTTTCCATGATAGACCTGATGGCTACCAGGGACAACCAGAAAGTACAGATGGTTTGCTCACACTGCAGGGATCCCCTAGCATTTGCGGTGGATGCTCTGTCAATCCCATGGCGATTTCATCTTGCATACATCTTCCCTTCTCTTCCACTCCTACCCAGGGTACTAAGGAAGATTTGGATCGACAGGACTCCCATCATACTAGTTGCTCCATACTGAACCAGACAGCCATGGGGTTACCATAACTATTAGCACTAACTGCCCAGGCACCGTTTCCACTGCCAGGCAGACCGGATCTCATTCACCAGGGGTACCTGTGGAAGGAGGATGTGGACCATCTAGCTTTGACAGCATGGGTGTTGAGGCCTTCATCTTAAAGAAGAAAGGCTATTCTCGGGAGATAGTTCCCACTATGATTCAGGCTAGGAACCCAGTTTCTTCTAAAGCCTATCATAGGGTTTGGTCTATCTTCCATGCTTGGTGTGTGGACAGGGATCTGTCCTGACAGGAATTTGATCTTCCAGCTATCCTGTCTTTTTGCAGAATGGTGTAAACAAGGGCCTTAGCCTTAGTTCCTTTGCAGTTTCAGACCTCAGCTCTCTCTCTTTTTTCAGATACGTATTGCCACCTTACCGGGTGTCAAGGTCTTCTTTCAGGGTTCCCTGCTTATAAGGCTCCTACTCCTGAGTGGGACCTTAACCTTGTCTTGTGAGTTTTGCAGTGGCCTCCTTTTGAGTCATTGGCTAACATTCCCTTGCGTCTCTTGACGCTGAAGATGGCTTTTCTCTTGGCGGTGGTCTCTGTCCGCAGAGTGGCTGAGCTGCAGGCTTTGTCCAGCAAGCCGTCTTTCCTGGTGTTTCACAAGGATAAGGCTGTTCTCCGTACCTCCCAGGAATGTCCTCCTAAGGTGGTCTCTGATTTCCACCTCAGTCAGGAGATTGTTGTGCCTTTCTTTTGTCCTGACCCTAACTCTGGCAAGGAGAGGGATCCCCACTTGTTGGATGTGATGCACTGCCTTAAAGTCTATGTGCACTGCACTGGGTCTGTCCGTCAGACTGATGCACTTTTTGTTATCCCTGAGGATCCCAGGGCTGGTAAGGAGGCATCTTGGATCAAATCTACCATTCACAAGGCTTATGAACTCAGGAAGAGACCTGCTCCTTTTTGCATCACAGCGCATTCTACTAGGTCTGTTGGGGCCTCCTGGGCCTACAAGAATCAGGCCTCTGCTGATCAGTTGTTCAAGGCGGCCACTTGGTCTTCTATACACACATTTGCCAAACACTACCATGTTGATGTTCTGGCTTCAGCTGAAGCCAGCTTTGGCAGGAAAGTCCTGGATGCAGTTTTGCCTGTCTAGGACTTTACTTTCCTGTGCTTTTATAGTTCTTTATCCTTTTGAGATCTGTTGGCTCTTGTTCTGTGTGCTGTGTGACAGTTATTCAGTGTCCGTTGACACTTTGTTAGATTGGGCTGTTCCATGTCTGGGTAATCCATGGGAGCTCTGGTATAATGGGGACCAGTGCGTGTTCCTTTCCTTCATTTTTCCACCCTGGAACTCAATGTTGGTACATCCCCATGGTACCTGTAAGCTATATTGGAAGACAGAGAAAATAGGATTTTAGTCTTACCTGATAAATCCTTTTCTCTTAGTCCATATAGCTTACAGGTCTCCCATCCAGTGAAAGGGACCATGCTAGGTCTCCTGTGGCTGGATGTGAGAGTCCTATTGGATCAATACTCACAGGAGTTGTCCTCTTCTTCTCGCTATCTATCTCAGTAGGTTTTATGTTACAAATCTAACTGGGGAGGGGAGTAGCTAGGTAGCCTGCTAGGAGGAGAGGGAGGCTCTACCCCTGCAACTTCTTTGAAGAATTGTTCCGATCTACTAGTAGGAGCTGTCGCCTCCCCATGGTACCTGTAAGCTATATGGACTAAGAGAAAAGGATTTAACAGGTAAGACTAAAATCCTCTTTATGGGGACTGTGTATTGTTAGTTCCTATTTCTGGATCTGGCCTTGGCCCTTTTCCTTTTGTTATTTGGATCATCTTTGTTTGTTCTTTGATCACCTGTGTACTGTACTGGCTAGCCTTGGACTATGCATTCTTCTACCTCCTCCGGTACTGTATCTCAGCCCTGAGAGTTTCTTCAGTTGCCCTGAGACTTGGTGGCGGTGGTTACTACTGTCGCTGCTCTCACAGTCATACATAGCAGGGTATGGGCCGCTTAGAGTACCACAGTGAGAGTGCTGCAGGGGATACAGCAGGGTATAACTGCTCGGAGTACAGGAGAAAGAGTGCTGCTGGTAATATAAAAGGCTAAGAACAGCTCAGGCAGCAATGGAAGTACAGTAAAGAAATACAGCGTGGTATGGACCACTCCTGTACACATCAGTGGGAGACTGCGAGACAGCAAACGCTGGAATGCTGTCAGAATGGGGTGCAGGCAAGGCCAGTACTAAGAGGAGCAGCAGACAGTGGAAAGGAAAATATAGTGGGGTAGGCCCACTCCAAAGCTCAGCACCCAGTAGACCAGAACTGAAAAATTCTGCACTATGGAGAGGCAAAGGCTGCAACTGATCACATTCGGATAAATAGTGGCCTTGCCAGCAACCCTTTCTGACAGCATTCCAGCATTTGCTGTCTGGTAGCCTTCCTCCGCTTTGCAAACGTCCATACCCAGCTATATTTCGTTACTGAACTCCCATTGCTGCCTGAGCAGTCCTTCCCCAGCTTATATTACCAGCAGCACTCTTTCTCCTGCAATACTTTCTCACTGTGGTACTCTAGGTGGCCCATATCCTGCTATATTGCCTGCAGTTCTCTCACTGCTGTTCTTGGAGCAGTTCATCAGCTACCTAAGTGGCCAGTCTATCTCACTGTTGCTATCTGCACAGTCATACATTTCTTTTGTGCTATTAGCGGTCTTATACCAATACTATGGAATCTTAGAGCAAGGATTCTTATTTCTGGCTGCTAGATACAGATTTGCTCCCAATCTACATTCTTTTGTAAACTTAGAATCAGAAACAAACAGAAATACACTCCAAAACAGTTATCATTCACTTTTTCGTATTGAAGTTCCAATAATTGCCTTCAGTTCTGGGTATACTGTTGTGGTCATGTTAGGGGATATGCACAAACCAAAAGTATGAAAACACAAATGTGCGTGACATGTTTGGGTTGCACAACTCCCGAGTGTGCCCAGTTAGGAGGGACAGTCCCTCTTTCAGACCCAAATCTCTCTGTCCCTCTTTTACACCCTGGTGTCCTTTTTCGGAGATCAGAATTTGTGGTGTGTATATAACAGTGGTTCTCAACCTGTGCCCTCAGTGGCTATTAACAGGCCAGGATTTGAGAATTTCCTTTTAAGATCACAGGTGAGTTAATCAATACCACTGAGCCTCTGATCAACACACTTGTGTTCTAGCAGGGAAATTCCTAAGTCCTGGCCTGTTAGTGGCCACTGAGGGCATGGGTTGAGAACCTCTGGTATATAAGATTATCACATTGCTCCACAGCAATAAAACTCCCCTTAAGGACCACACAGTCTGGGGGTGGATCGCTCTAAAGGACCACGGGACTTTGTACACCGCTGCATTGTGGGAATGCAAAGTGGTGTGATCCCAGAATTTCATGATGTGCTAGGACCTTCACCAGTCCTTAACACCCGATCAGCTGTGCTGGTCCTGGAATGTAATTGGTCATTAAGTGGTTAAACTTCAGTATATGTGTTTTATAAATTAGTCTGTTAATTAAAATAGTTTAACAAAGGGGTGTCAATAGGTCATGAAATAACCTAAGAATTCTCTGTAATGTCCCATCCACCAGCCACTCCCCCAGCGACACCTCCTAAAACAAAAGTGCCACTCCTTGGCCATTTGAAATGTTGGAAGGTGTGGGGTTGTATAAAATACAGACATCTGTAAACTACAAAATGCTTAATGGGGCAACCTGATGCATTGATGGGATACCAATACGATTCTCAAATAAATATTTTGTAGGTGGTGATTTTTTTTCCCCCAAACTTATGGCATCCCTACATTTTTGTGCGTAAACTCTACGAGCTCGCTGCAGAGTTGTCTAATACGAAGATGGTTAAAGGGATAGTAATACTTTAAAAAGTAAAAAACAAAACAAAAAATGTTGTAGGGTTTATCCGCCTGAGTAAAACAAGGGTACTCCCACTGCTGAAAGGTGTTTTATTCAAAACTTGAACAGTGGCGCTGTTCCTACACCATCAGATGGACAGCTCTGGTCCCGGAACCAGAGTTGTCCATAGGATAGTGTAGCAACAGTGCCACCGTACAATTTCAGGCCACTAATATTGCACTTTAAAAAAAAAAAAAAAATATCAACTTTGAGCTGTAATAACTTTTGAATAAAACTCCTTTCAGCAGGGGGAGTACCCTTGTTTTACTTAAGCGGATAAACCCTAAAACTTTTTTTTCTTTTGCATTTTAATTATTACTATCCCTTTAAGTTCACTAGTTTTATTAACAAATCGTTTACTGCATTCATAACTCGCATTGCAGTCAGGGATGGCCAATAACCAGTGTTCATGTTTATTTTCATTCACCATATCGGTCTGAATGTTAAGAGGTGTGTGCAACTCGCTGCAATAAGTTTCACGCCACTTAGCACACAAAGTGTTAACGTGAGTTCCTGTCATATGAAAACGCTACTGCACTCGATCTAGGTCAGTATTTGACAAGTTCGGCCGTCACCTTCACCACAACTAGAAAAGGCCAGCACGTGACCTTCTCTGAACGACACGTGCAGTATCCCCGTGACAGCTCTGTTGCAAACAGGCCGTGAAAATGTCAACCAATCAATAGTAAACCACGAGTGAACGCCCCTCCGCCATAGGCACAGTTTTGGCCGCTAAGTAGAGTTAAAGGCGGAGCCAAAAAAGAAGGCTCCTTGAAAGTAACAGCAACATTTCGTGACGTGAGAGCAGTAAGTCACCTTTATCTGCCAATCAGCACACTCTTTTGTATAATATGTCAATAACAAACAACCAGCGAGCTAGACAAGTCTGTTCCCCCAATAGGATCTGCTACTGCAATAAATACGTAAATGTTGCGTGGAGTGCATAGTTTACAATGCGCTCGAGAGATTACCTGCTAGCCCTACCCATACAATGTTATCACGGTCTTAGCGCATCTGTTGATTGGCTAAGTGTGACAGGTTCGGCCGATTTCAATTGCATGACTTACTCAAGCGCCAATCAGTGTTGGCCGCTCATGAATAACTAATTACAGAACCCTCAGACATTTCCGTGTATTATCTGCTGCCATAGGAGCCTGGGTAAAACGTCTTCGCAATGTCTGCAGTTCAACCTTCGCTGGAGACGTCCACACTATCCACTCCGGTTTACCTACTTGGCGACCAGTTTCCTCTGGTTCTGAAGAAGCTTATAGAGAACCCACCAAAGAACTTTCTGGAGAAAGGAGATCATGGTGAGGGAGTCACTCTACAACTGGGGTGGGCAACATGTGGCTGTTTCTGGCCTATAACTCACATAGTCCTCAGAACCCCAGTTGTGATCAACCATGGTGCCATGTCACTTTGCTGAACTGTGGATACTAGGTTAGGGTTCCCCACCTTTGCAGTGAAGACAAACTGTTAAATGGAAGTTTCTAGTGTATATTGATGGGAGTTGCTAACCACAGTATGCTCTCTGTTGTCATTTTGACAGTGATACCTATACTGCTGTATTTGTACACTTAATTCTTTGCTTGGGAAATTACAAGAAACTATATCCAAATTGCACGATAACCCCTTCGGTGCTAGAGCGTATTCAGAAAAACAATGTGCTGGATCGATGAAGTGCTTTTAGCAGAAAAAAAGGGGATAAAAACAAAAGAGAGGTTGCGAACCACATACTGTCGTTGACTGACCGAGGGTGATAATGATCTTAGTCTAATAGCTCTACACATTCGTCTACCCACATGACAGCTGTAGGTATAAACAAATAATTTCCGGCATCACGGGGAGTTGCAACTCGCTGGCATGGCCTAACATGGAAAAAACAAAATATAGACTATTCCAAACACTCCCTTCAGGCGTTCAAGAGTGAAATTATCGCGTATTCACTCGTAGGGGTCAATAAATCTTATATTCCCTCCTATGCCTCCCCGTGAATGCTTGAAAGGTCTGTTGTGTTTTAGGCCGCTATCTAGCATACAGGACTACTGCTTATTATACTGCAGTTCTTTCTTTTGGTGAGGGATCCCAGAAGCAGCCAAGTGAACCAGCTTTATAAAAGCAGAGGTTACTCTTCAACAACTATATAATCACTCATGCAGTCACTGTAATGATTCTTTTTTTCATGAGGAATAAACAAAGAAGAACAGTTTTCTTTGTTAATGAGTTTATATCATCAGTATTTGATGTTAAGTGCAGCAGTGTAGTAGCCCTTGGAATTTGATGGTTATTTTTGTCTGAATCTATATAATTCTATAGACTCGACTGTATATAATTGTGTTTATAATTCTCAAATAATACTAGGTCTTGTTTCCTGATGTCCATGCAGCTCTCTTTGTAAAACAGCTTTTAGTACCTTTTCTGAACCTACTATCCATTCACAATAAGACACTGGCTATTTAATTACCCAAACAGCTGTTCTTTTGGCAGTTGCAGAGACCCTATAATCACCAGGTAATACAAAATTACTTCTGTGGTACATGCTGTTGTATTTTGTCAATTTTCTGATAACAACACATGGATAAACTTATGTATGTTAAACAATGAGGTCGCAAAAGAAAATAACTATCTTTCATCCTTTGAGTGCCAGAGGGGTATGGAGTGCATTGCAATGTTTTCTGTACCCCTCTGGCACTCACAGGGTTAACACCTTGCATATTAGAGATGTCTCTATCTCATTGCTGGGAAACATATTGAATATGTTTCTACCATCCAAGGCATTAATTATGACTTTTGTGTATCTATAGAATTATTGTAGCTTGACAATTTTAGTCAAAAAACATCCAATTTACCACTGTCAGTGTGTTTTGTGGTAGATAGATTTAGTATGAATTAATACTGCAAAATAGCTTTAAACTTTACATTGTGAAAGATATCCCCTGAAAACAGGGATATGAGATACCAGGAGATAATAAAAGGTATTATGTAAAACCATAATGGCAAGTAACGTGAAAAGGTCTTCCTTCTGTCATGTACTTGAGGCAGTAAGAGGCAAAGTGCTTTATGACTGTCAATTCCAACAAAATACTAACTCGACAAAAGACAATTTGCCCTAAGCTAAATCCCACCTTGACAAGATGGATTTGGGATACCTACATAAGCACAATTATGTTCATCTGCAGCGATATTGGAAACATCACCATTTTTCCAGAAGGAAAGTTGCGTCACTTTTTTGAGATTAATGTGAAGAAGCCAGATATTTTGATTGAATGAGTCTGATAGCTGCTGTAACATTTATATAGGTGTTTTAGAAATAGTAGTATACTTGTATTATGGTGGAAAAACATACAGTAGGGCAAGGGCTGTCAGTTGTTGAACATCTAGCTGATGGGGACTGAAACACCCAACATCTCCAATCGGCCTTTGACTGGTTATGGATAAAGGGAGTTGTAGTCCAAATAGCAGGTGCAGTGACTGAAATACCCATTCCTCAGGGCTTTTCCTTCTGAGTAAAACAAAGGGTATGCTGACTGCTGTGACCTTTTTCTTTCAAAATATATTAATGTTTAGATTGCTGTATTCAATATATATTTAAACTTAGTAGAAGCACCACGTTGTGTACAGACAGATTAGTTATTTATTTATTTTATTTATTTTTTTTACTATGGGATCCATTTACTATTGTTCTCCATTACTCTATAGAATGCCACCCCTTACTGATAATGTGAAGTGATAGCTTTTGAATAAAATCACTGCAAACAGGCTTGTTTTACTCAACACAAAGTCCAACAGTGGTGTTCTTTTTAAATAATAAAACTTTACTTATATTTTTAACTTTTACCTCCAGTTAACCATCTTTGAACATTGAGTGCCATTTTATGGGCATGTTATTACATTTACAGCTGCTCTGTTTGCATAAAAACATCCATCTAGATATGTACCATGAAACCAGTAAATGGCTTGTTGCTCTTGTTTAACCTCTGCTGTACTTTGACTTATTGCAGAGAAAGAAAAGACCAAATTGGACAAGGATGACGACATTGAAGCTAATTCTTTGTTGGCCTCTGCTTCACTCATGCCCCCCATCTGGGACAAAACCATCCCCTATGATGGAGAATCTTTTCATCTGGAGTATATGGATTTGGATGAGTTCTTGCTGGAGAATGGAATTCCTTCCAGCCCCACCCAGCTGGTCCATGCCATGCAGAACTCGCTTATGCCTGTAGCTGATCTGGAGGAAGAAGAGCCAGCAACCACTTCCTCTGCCTCTCCTTTGTCACCCTCTTTATTGATGAGGGACTCCGATATAAAAGGTAAAAAGGAACTGTAGATTATGCACACGTTTGTCATACTAGCCGATATGTTGACGGTTCAGAGCTCTTATAATGAAGTCCTTTTTGAAGCATAGTTAAAGGGGATCTATCACCCCTATACAAGTGTGTGTTAAATGCTAGGTTATTTATATAACAACTAGGAGGATTTTTTTTTATTTTTTATTATTATTAAAGGGGAACTACCACCTCTTCAAGAATTTAACTTCAATAAATCCCTATCTGGTGACTAGCAGCTTAGTAGCGCTAGTCGCCAGAATTATTACCTTATTCCAAAGAAATGTGCATTGTTCCGGGGCTGACAGAAGGACTGATCACGGACATTTTGCCATAATGACATCCGCACGCCTGCGCTGTCAGTCCCAGCCAGGTCTAGGAGGCATTACTAGGAGCCGGCTGGCTCCGCAAGGGATTGACAGCGCGCGGACATCATTATGGCAAGATGTCCACGATCTGTCCTGCTGTCAGCCCCAGATCAATGCACATTTCTTTGGAATAAGGTAATAATTCTGGCGACTAGCGCTACTAAGCTGCTAGTCGCCAGATGGGGATTTATTAAAGTTAAATTCTTGATGAGGTGGTAGTTCTCCTTTACATTTTTTTTTAACCGTATTTGGCCAAATATTAATGTTTAAAGAGTGTACTTCCGGACAGATTGCGAGATCGATATTGATCTCTGCCAGTGAGATCACTCCAGCTTACAGACAGAAAGCTTCCGTCATCAGAGGAGGCTGCATAGAAGGAGGGGAGCAGAGGAAGAGTGACGCTGTGGTACAGAGCAGGTAACTCTTTAAAACATTAATTTTTGGCCAAATAGGGTTAAAAGAAAAAAAATTAATAAATAAATCCACCTAGTCACTATATAACCTAACATTTAACACACACACTTGGATAGGGGTGATAGATCCTCTTTAACAGGGTAGCTTCTTTATTAATATCCTCATGGAGGTATTGCTGACACTGCTGATGTGTCTGTAATTTCCACCTGCATGTCATTGAGATGGAGTCTGAATCTGAGTGAGTAACACTTTATAACAACTTGGGTTATTTTGAAAGCTCTTTAACCTCTTAAGGACCCATGATGTGCCAGGACCGTCATGGATAAACTTTCCATAAGGACCCATGATGGTCCTGGCACGTCAAGGGCTAAATGATAGCAGCGGGCTTCGGTGTGGTCTGCTATCATGCTGCAGAGACAGAAACTGAGCACTCCAGGACCAGCGCTCAGTTTGTTGTCGTCTGCTTTGCAGGTACATGTGTTTGCTCTGACAGCAGTCACATGTACCGGCTTTTTCTTTCATAAAGGCAATGTGTTTTACACATTACCTTTGTGACTGTTCTCTGCCTCTCTCTTCTTTACTATAAGAGTAAGGGAGAGAGAAGCAGAGAAAATAGTATTGAACAAATTATTAACCCCTTCACTCCTGGAGCTGGGGCCAGGATGGATGTAAGTCCATTTAGAACCTACTTGCAGAAACTTTTATTTAAAAAAAAAAAAACAAAAAAAAAAACAAAGTATTGTTTTTACACACACTAATTAAAATACATTTATTGAAATGTAATCAAACATTAATGGGAAAATAGGGAGTGAAAGAGGGACATGGGGGCTTTTACCCCAGAGTGACTGTTCCACTATAAAACCGCACATTTTATAGGTATGATTTATGGTTCCCGGGACCATAAATTTCCATAGGATGGTGTAGCAACAGCGTCACTGTACAATTTAAGGCCACTGTGGTATTGCACCTAGAAAATTCAACTTTGAGCTGTAATAACTTTTGAATAAAATACCTTTTCAGCAGTGAGAGTAGCCTTATTTTACTCAGGGAGCTGAGTAAATATATTTTTTTTTTTTTTTTACATTTTACGTGTTACTATCCCTTTAGTGTTAAAAATCACCTATATTTTTTAGTCAAGCTTTATTTAAAACTGTAGATTGAGAGATATTTAGCTTGCTTTATTTCTCAGTTTTATGTAGGGTTGCACCGATACCAATACTAGTATCGGTATTGGTGCCGATACCAGCATTTGCGCGAGTACTTGTACTCGCACAAATGCGGCCGATGCCAGCACCGATACCCTGTGTCAGGGTCGGTGCTGCAGTGAGGGAGCCCGGGGAGTTGCTCCCAATGCTCCCCGGTTGCCTCTCTCCCTCCCGTAGCGTCGGAGCGTTGCCATGGCAACGCTCCGACGCTGACCTCTGCCGGGGCTCGCGAGAGAACAGCGAACACCCGGCAGAGGAGGGTAAGGGAGGCAAGATGGGGCAGCGGGTGTTGAAAGAGGCAGAGAGTGGGGTCAAGAGGGAGAAAGAGGCAAAGGGAGGAAGGATCAGGAGACAAACGGAGTGGGGCCAAGAAGAGGCAAAAGGAAGGGGGGATCAGGAGAGAGAGGCAAATGACTGGGGTCAAGGAGGGGGAGAAAGGGGGATCAAAACAGAGAGAAAAAGCCAAGGCAAAAGAAGGGGGCTCAAGAGGGGGAGAATGAAGCAAAAGGTGGGAATCAAGTGGGGGAGAGAGTCAAAAGGGGAGAATCAAGAGGTGGTGTGTGTGTGTATAATATATTTTTCAAGTACTCACAGATACCAATTACCTATACTTTTTTTTTTTGCGGTCATTTGCCAGTTTTCCAAGTACCTAAAGCATATAGGTACTTGGAAAACTGGCAAATGACCGGAAAAAAAAAACGTTTCGGTACTTGTACTCGGTTTTCAAAAATCGGCCATTATTGGCCATTATTTTCTAGGAGGAAATAGCACTTTGGGGGGGAGAGTGGAATGTTAGTATATGGTACACCAGGCTTTGCTAGTTTGTGCTATGTAATTTGCATAAACTGAGAAATAAGGAAAGGTAAATATTCTGTAAACTATAGTATTAGTTATAGAAGGGCAATCAGGTGACACTTGTAAAGCTGAAAATTACCCAAGTTGTTATTAGGAAAGAGTTCCACTTTAAATCTTTCTTTGGCCAGACTTCAGTAAATAGGGGAGTCTGCAACTGGGAGTAATTTGTGACGAAACCAACTGCATTGTAAGGAAAAGATAAAATTCCCCACTGGCTTAAATGGGGCTGTCAACACACTAAATGCTAGATATGTCTCCACGCATTACAAAGCAGTGCAATTGAGGCCTCTAATATTCAAGCGGTTAAATATTTTAAATCTGAACATTTTGGGATTTGTTGTTTTTTGTCCCAGACACCCCAGTTTTGTTTTGAACACAGGGTCTTTAGATAAATATGCCTTTGTGTGTGTTTTATATAAGATTCATAAGCAATAAAAAGCTTTGTCCAGTTGATTTATGTTTAATAATATTTAAATGTCTCAGACTTGCAGTATAATATAAAGTTTGTGTAGTTCAGGAGTGTACAACCTATGATTATTCAAGCTTAGACTACAGCTCTTACCATCTTTAGCTGGAGATTGGCCAGATGAATATACTGGGTGTTCTTGTCCAACAAAAGCTACAGAGCCATAGGCCCATAGGCTGTCCAGAGCAGGTTTGTTTGGGCAAAATCCAACTCTGTGGTTCTCAAATGTCCCCCCCCCCCCTGCTTAAGGCACCCCTAACATGCAATCTATAATTTTCAGGGTCTCCTGGCATTTTTTAGGTAATTTCTGAAGGGTTTAAAGAAGAAACAATAAATGTATAATTATTCTTGGGTCTCAGACAGAACAACAACAAATAGCATATTGTGCATAATAATTTTCATAAATTTGCTGTGCATTACTGTTCAGCAAACCCAGTGAATTACATTTCTCCCTACCACATGGAGCGGGTTTGGGGACCTTACAAGGTGCTCATCCTGGTACATCTGCTTATTTTGACAACCAGTGCCACAGCTTCCACAAGGTGCTAGATGGTCTGGAAAAATGGACTGCTGTACAGAGGGACTGTAGATACTAGGAAAGAGGCAACCAAGGTGTCTAAGAAATAGTTGGTATTACCACAGCAGTACTGCAGGTCTTTGCTAAAGATGGCACACAAGATTCCCCTGGCAGCACATCTTTGAGTTAGCTGCTTTCTGTACTGTCTGACCAGTGTGGAATCTCCCAAGATCCTTGTCTTTTTTTGCATCATCTGCAACATCTGCCAGTGGATTGGGAAGCCAGGAGACTATATGTTGGCTGTTATGCACCCTTTGCTCTTGATAGGTTAACAGATTTGATAAGTGTTCGTGGACATTATTGCCATCTTGGCCAAGCCCTACTGGACAGGGAAGATGTACATCCTTACCATAGTGGATTATGCCACTCAGTACCCTGAAGCTGTGGCCCTGTCTAACATCACTATGGAAACAGTGGCCATTGGCCTTATCAAGGTGCTCAGTAGAGCAGGTAGAACCTTTTGGACCAGGGCACCTAGTTTACATCGGACCTAATACAACACATTTTGGATTCTCTGCTGGATCTGTCAAGATATCCCCAAACGAGTGGACTTTGCAATGCAATGGAACTCTCAAGCAAATGACTTGGGAGGTCATAGCCTCCCATACTAACAGGGTGCAAGTCCTACCGTGTCTTCTGTTTGCCTGTTGACAGGTGCCGCAGGAATTAGTAGGGTTCCCCCCTTTTGAGTTCATACAGCCATTGACTTAGTGGTCACTAGGTCCGCTGTTCGACTTATTGGGAAAGGAAGTGGTGAACTGAAATGACCCCTGTTTTCACGTGTCCTGAAGCTTATTGAGGAACTTGAAACTCTGATGGGGATTGTTCCAGGAACTCTCGGAGCAGCACAGACCAAACAAATGGTATGCTACCGTGTCTTCCTGGTAGGACAGAAAGTGCTTGTTCTGCAGCTCAGAACAAGCTGCAGGCAGCCTGGAAAGGACCTTTAACAGAATAGAGGCACACCATCACAACCTACTTACATGGTTGCTTGGTGCCTCAGTGAGCAAGGAATTCACACTTGCAGCATAAACTGGAGTACCTTGAGTGTTAGAAAGTGGTGACTGCCATTTGTACCCCACCGGCCAGAGAAGTGAAAAGCTCGAGGCTACACAACTCCATAAGCCAGGTTAAGATAGCATAACAGCTGAAAGAAGCGGGTTCAGGTGTAGGAACTGCTAGAGCAGAAAAGCATATGTTCGTCTCCTTACCCAGTATAACACACTCCTCCACCCAGTAAAATGTAGAGACTCCCGGGTAACTACCACTCTGGTAGTTATTTTCCGGGTGCTGGGGACATCAAAACTTCAGACAGCCCCAGGGCTTCCCAGGTGTGCCAGTAACTTAGAAGGACTGTACCATCTAAACAACTGTGTAGTCACTGATGCCTTTCCCATGCACCAAGTGGGAGTGTTAGTTGGTCAGTTAGATGAGGGAACTGACAGATTCACCTGGTACTAGAGGCATTTTGCTAAGCTGACATTCATTGCCCATTTCAACCTGTACCAGCTCAGTGTCAAGTAGTTCAGGATGAAGAATGCTCCTGTGGTCTTCCAGCAGCTGACTGACCACTTTCTAGATATACAGTCATATCCCTGCAGCCCATCTTGATTAATATAGCCATCCACAGCTGCACATGGGAAGAATACCTCTGTTACCTACGATAAGATCAAAGCCGTGGAGATGGCTTTTGGGTAGAAATGTCAGAGGGGCAAGAGATCTGCTATTGAAGGCCAATACACTATGAAGATACTCTGATTGTTCAGTCTTTTTATACAACTTCTCTGTTCTGACCTTAAAGGTATAGTAATGTTTCATAAAGTCTAGGGTGGTGTTGAAAGTTTAAGGGATAGTAATACTTCGTTTTATGAAGAATGATATAAGTCTTATCTCTCTACACCTTTATGGTTTAAGAGATATTCACAAGCAAAGTTTCCCCTCCCGTCCCTTTTACCTAGTGTAAGCCATCTCTTCTCAGATGTGGAATCTAGTTGTAAGACCAGACAGATAACAGCAGGGGACAGTCTTCTTACAGTAAAAACAATGAAAGCCCTGCCAAGCTTTTCAGGTTTTTCCCTTATCTTATCTTAATTGAAGATTGTCCCTCTCTGCAATCTACCTGGACACTTCCTGATGCTCTAAGCTGAGCAGTGTTACATCAGTAAAAGGGGTGGGAGGGGGACACTTTGTCATTGAATTACTCTTGAACTACAACTCTAACAGAATTGAAATAACACTCTCCAAAGTCCAAATACTATTATGATTAATTAGAACTTCTTTTATTATGAAACATTACTATCCCTTTAAGTTCTTTTTGCCCCAAATTAGCAGAAAATGTCTTCTCTACAAGCAGTTTATTAGTTCTGGGGAGATTGTGTCTCCTTGTAGGACGCCTTTTTCTATGCTGATCTGGACTTTATCTTTGTTGACCTGTATTGATGCAATTGCATTTTCATATATTGATTGAAGGATATTGATGTAAGCACTATCTATTCCATGGTTGATTTATTGCTTGCTTTTTCACTGCGTCAAAGGCCTTTTCGTAGTCAAGGCTATGCATAATGGAAGGTTGTATTCATTGTCGCTCTATAACTTGTTTCGCTGCCTGGATATGGTCCATCGTACTGAAAGCTCCTGGCGCTGCTTGTTCTTTAGGTTGTATCATGTTAAATAGCTAGTAATACTTGTGTTATAAAAGGTTTAATATTGTAGTTATTAAATAAAGCAAAGCATATGTCTGTCTTTTTGCTACAACTTTGATTGTTTTAGTGTAATATCAATGTAAAGTTTACTCCTACCGCCCCTTTTAGCTATGTCAGCGCTCTAGCTGACAAACTTGTATTCTGGTCTGCAGACAGGACGACTCATCTGGAGAGCCAAAATAGCTGTGTTTACACAGCAAATCTTCATGACAACAGTCTACTGCCTCAAACCAGGCACACTTCGTACACCCTTTCATGAAGATTTGCTTTATATACAGTGCTAGACTGTAGGTTTGTCAGCTAGAGAGCTGATGTAGCTAAAAGGGGCGGGAAGGGTAAACTTTACATCAATATTACAGTAAAACTATCAGTTATAGCAAAAAGATGTATATGCTTTCCTTTATTTATTTAATAAGTACAATATTAAACCTTTCATAAAACAAGTATTGTGTCCATTCTTCTTAGTAGTTCCTTTTGTGAAAACCTTGCAGACCACTGGGAAATAGGCTTATTGGTCAGTAGTTTTAGATCAGCCTTATCAGCTTTTTTGTTCAGTTTAATGATTTCTTCATTTTTCCCTGTTTCTGGCACTTTACCGAGAAGTAGGCATTTTGAAAATAGTTTAGCTAAGGATTTGAATAAGGGTTGACCTCCGGCTTCCAACATTTCAATAATGACTTTATCAGGTCAAGCTGCTTTACCATTATTCATTGATTTTTATTGCGGCTTCTACTTCTACCGAAACTTCTGGCACTGCATTCAGTTGTTGTCCTTTGTTCTTCATCCTTCTAAAGAATAAAAAAATTCTTCCACTCGTTTTAGGTTTTGCTGTTGTACCATCTTCAAGTTTTAATGCAAACATTTGGCTCCTAAGTGTAGCCATCTTTAGCCCTTGATTTTCTTCTAGTGTCCTTTTCATGAGCTCAGCATTAAACTTGCATGTTTCTTCTTTTATGTGCTCCCTTATGGTCTTGCACAGGTCTACATATTCTACCCTGTTTCCATTATTACCGTTTTGCCTAATTTCTCTTTGCTTTTTCATCATGGCAACTGTTTCTTTTGATATTTGGGTTGGTTTTTGTTTTACAGTAGGTGCAAGTACATTGGTAATGTTAATAATAGTCTCAACTTTTTCATTATGTGTTGAAATGCCTATGTCTGGAACGTCTTGCAGATTATGATCCCTCAGCATGGCTTCACAGCAAAAACAATGGCCCTCATTCCCTTTATGCTTACTAGCTACTTCCTACCAGCTCAGTGTCAGAAGGTGTTAAGAATTACCGGTTCTATCAAGCTGCCTTTGGTCTTTAGACATTGGAAACGCTTAACATTCGATCAGATTATGTTTTCATGCTTAGAGGAAGTAATACAAGAACTAAATAACATCAATTAGGACATTATTGGCTTATGTGAAACTCGTAAAAAAGACACAGATTTATTAAAATTTGAAGATGGACACTAGCTATACTGTAAAGCAGTGATTCGCAACCAGGGTGCCATGGCACTTTGGAGTGCCACGAACATCAGCTTAGGGTGCCCCATGTTTTATATTTTTAAAAATTTACTTTTAAATAAAGATTAATAGAAATTGTTACGCACAATATGTTTAATTTTGTTATTATGATTGTAAGACCTAATAATAACTGTGTATTTATGTATTGTACCTTCATTATGCCCTTGATAAAGTACATTAAATATGTTAGGGCTGCCCCAAATGTTGTAGATAACATGTTAGTGGTGCCCTGAACAAAAAAGATTGAGAACCACTGCTATAAAGGAACCAAAGATGGATAATGTGATGGAATTGGATTTTTGATTAACAAAAGACTGACAGACTGAGTCGTAAAAGTAGAAAGTATTTCTGAAAAATTAACTTCCTGTGCTATCACACTAAACCATCTGGAAAAAGACTGTGTGTGTGTGTGTGTGTGTGTGTGTGTGTGTGTGTGTAAAATATATATATAAATATTTGTGTGTGAATGTCTTTTTGTTTCCTAAAGGAGAGACCTTAATCCCATGGGCTAAGAAAAAAGGCTCAATTGATTTTAATTTTGCTCTCTGACTTGAGTGGTAGATTTCAGTAGAGATGCACCGATACCAAATTTTTAAGACCGAGTACAAGTACCGATACTTTTTTCAAGTACTCACCGATACCAATTACCGATACCTTTTTTTTGCGGTCACTTGCCAGTTTTCTAAGTACCTACATGTTTTAGGTACTTGGAAAACTGGCAAATGACCGCAAAAAAAAAGTATTGGTAATTTGTATTGGTGAGTACTTGGAAAATATTATGTATATGTGTATATATATACACACACACACCACCTCTTGACTCTTCCTTTTTGACTCTTTCTCCCACCTTTTGCTTCATTCTACCCCCTTGAGCCCCCTTCTTTTGTCTTGGCTTTTGATCCCCCTTTCTCCCACTCCTCCTTGACTCACCCTTTTGCCTCTTCTTGGCCCCCCTCCTTTGGTCTCCTGATCCTTCCTCCTTTTGACTTTTTCTCCCTCTTGACCCCACTGTCTGCCTCTTTCAGCACCCCCTGCCCCATCCTGCCTCCTTTACTCTCCTCTGCCGGGTGCTCGCTGTTCTCTCACGAGCCCCGGCAGAGGTCAGCATCGGAGCGTTGCCATGGTAACCCGTGGCAATGCTCCGACGCTGTAGGAGTGAGAGAGGTAACCGGGGAGCATTGTGAGCAGCTCCTCAGGCTCCCTCTCTGCAGCACCGACCCTGACACAGGGTATCGGTGCTGGCATCGGCCGCATTTGCGCGAGTACAAGTACTCGCGCAAATGCTGGTATCGGCACCGATACCGATACCAGTATCGGTATCGGTGCAACCCTAGATTTCAGTATGTGGCGATTGAGTGTAATTAATGTGTAGATGTAGAGCTGCTAATCATTGTTGAAGGAGGCATAAATCCAAGTGTAGGTAGTCTGCATTTAAAGGATTCAGGACTTCATTCAGTAAGCAAAAGTGCTGCTGTTCTGTAGCAAATCAACTGCACCCCAATGATTTGAATGAGGCTTATAACCCCTTGAATTGCTAGGGAGGTCTCCAACACATTATAAAGCTATTAATTTGAACTCGCCGTTAGCATTAAAAGGATTAAACTGCTAATTTAAATCTTTGGGAATTTTAATGTCTCCTTGTGGTGTAGTCGGACTGTACCAGAATTGCACAGATTTATTTTATTGGATGCCTCTTGCCTTAAAAACTGCAGGGAAGTAAAAGGCTATTTGGAATGAGCAAGAGCTGGAGAAGGTGACAGAAATAAAATAAGTTATATAGGTTAACCATTAACATTTCATTTGGTTATGTGATACAGGAAGACAAAGAATAGTAGTATCATACTTCCTATATAATACTGACATTTGACTATGAAATTGCAGATTCTTCTTTAAAAGAAGAGAAAGATCCTCCAAGCCCAACTGATCCAGAAAAGGTAGAAGTGGAAGTGAATTTCAACCCAGACCCAACAGATCTTGTACTTTCCAGTGTACCTGGTGGGGAACTGTTTGATCCCAGGAAGCACAGATTTGCAGAAGAGGAGCTCAAACCCCAACCAATGATCAAGAAGGCCAAGAAAATCTATGTTCCAGAAGAACTGAAGGTGTGTTCACTGTCTGTTAGGAGTGTTGCAAAGATTAGTGTTCCAAGATGGCACTTAGCAACCATTATTATCATTTTTAAATATGTTTTTTGTTATATGAGCAGGTTTAAGGCAGCTGTATGTGCTGCTTGCTTTTATAGCTCCTTGGCACAATTATTATTTTATATTTGAGGTCTTTTGGATACCACCGTAATATATACAGTTACTTCATGAGGCCTCTTTCTCTCATTACAGAGGAGGTTAAGATTGGACAAGCACTCAGTTTTCCTGGTGTTGTGGGTCCTTGTGTGATTGGTTTCAGCTAATTATACCATAGACAGTCTCTAATGAGATCTACCTAATATCAGTTGTGATCTCAAGTGATTGTAGAATGTCACGAAATAAACATCCCTAAGGTGTAGAAATGTATCAGTGGAATTTAATATCTATGAAAAGCCCAAGGAAGGGGTTGGTCAATTCAGTAAATGTAGCTTTTTTAAAATTCTTTTTATTACAGGATGAAAAATACTGGAACCGTCGAAAAAAGAATAATGTGGCAGCAAAGCGTTCTCGAGAAGCTCGGCGGCTTAAAGAAAATCAGATCACCGTTCGAGCAGCCTTCTTGGAAAAAGAGAATACTGTATTGCGTACAGAGGTGGCCGAACTGCGGAAGGAGCTGGGCAAATGTCGGAACATAATTTCTAAATATGAGAGCAAATTTGGACTTTTGTAAGCATCTTCCTGAATGTGTGCTAAGTTGCTCCACTGTTCAAGTAACACCATGATAAGTCCTTTTGACAGTACTCCAGTTTTCCTCTGCTAGCAGTCTCTGCTGTAAACAATGCAAACATTACTGGTGAGATCTCATGTGGACTATGAGCCCACTGAGCTCAATTTTATGCACTTTCAGACACTGCACACAATTCACTCCTTGTAAATAGGACCTGTTTGGGGTGAAAATGAAATTGGTTTTAAACTTTATTTTTGTATGAAGTTCAAAAACCAGACCTGGGATGTAGTTTTAATGGAGGGGAGAACAGAGTTTTTTGAGATTTGATTTTATGAAACTCTGATAAAACATTTTGCAGATACTGCTGCCGCAGAAGTGAAAGTAAGTTGCTGGTGAGAAATTGGTGTATTGATGCCTGAGCACAGAAATGTTGGTATGAAGGGGAGTTTGTATAAGACAGTACTGCATTGATGTCCTAAAGAGTATACACATCACTAAAATTTGTGGAGAGTAGATGCAGAAACAGGGAGGTTTATTTTAGCAAATTGAATGCCAGAGGGGTGAACAGTTGACTATGTAGATTTGTTTACTTTGCTTCCCCCTTGCATTCGAAGTCTGCAGATTTTAATTTGATAATTTTATTTTAATTTCATGACTCTTCTCATCCATCATAGATAGTTAGACATCTGTAGTAAGCAACTACCCACTTTGTTCTATGGAACTGTTCAAGAAAACCTTCAGGTTGAGAAAAGGAGATATTAAATGAGTCCGCTGTAGACGTCAATGTGTAAAAATATATATATATAATATAATACTGGGCTGCTTTATGACTTGCACCAACCTAGGGAAGTTCTTATGTTTAAAGGAGCAGTAAATCCTAATAAAAAGTCTAATCTAAATGGCAGTTTGTATTAAAGGGATAGTAATACTTGAAACAAAATGCAGCTCATTTTCTTCTTCATACTATTTGTCCCACATAGTGCTGTATTTCAATGCTATCAGTGCTGTAGTTCAGCCGCAGTTGAATGAGGATCAACCACCTGGTCCTGTTGGAGCACAGTGAGGGACAATCTTCAGTAAGCATGTGGAAAATCCTTTGGCAAGGGTGGCAGAGTTTTCCTTATACTTACTGCAAGAAAATTGTCCCTTGCTTCGATCCATACTGTCCCAGGACCGGATTCCACAGCTGATGGGAGGTGGCTAAAAGGGGCTGAACAGGGTCCTTTCTCATTGAATTGTGGATGAACTACAAGACTGATATTATTGAAATACAGTGCTACGTGGGACAAATAATATGAAGAAGAATCGGAGCTGCGTTTTGTTTAAGTACACAGGTATATTAGTTTGAAAGTTTAAAACTCTGCATTTGCCAAGTGGATAATTTGATCATCCACTAGTTCCTGAAGTATGGGGTGAAACTTCTCTCCCCTTTTCAAGCACCATTTCCAGTCCCTGGTCAAGCTGGAACACAAATAATCATCCTCTCTGCTCTAACTTGTATTACTACTGGACCTGCAGAAAATCTCACAAAGCCATTTTATCTTTTTTAAATCACAAATAATTAGTGATTTAAAATGTGTGTAATCCTATATAATCACTAAATGTGTTGTCAGAAGCCGTCGTGCAGTAGAGACGGTTGCGCACTCTGCAGTCATGCGCACTACATACTGCTCTCGCCGCGGCTGATAACAGAGCGGGGCTCTGAATTCAGACCGTAGTGCGCAGTGAGGACTACGGTCTGAATTTGGCACTCCCCGCTCCGTATCAGCCGCGGCAGGGGCAGTCTTTACGCTGGGTGGCTCTGTGGCCGTGTACACGGGCTCTTCAACTAGTTTACAATAATTAACGATAGCATGAAAAACAAATGTATAACCATAAAGTATCTACAGTTGTGTATCCTTTTTGTTGCCAGACTGTCCATCAAAACATTGCAATCCTTAATTATGTCTTATTGAAAATCTATTAAATGAATTGGCTCTTGAGAAATAAAAAAAAAAAAAAAAAAAAAAAAAAAAATGTGACTGGAAACTGCAATGCAGTTAACATCGTAGTTTCAGTGGACCACTGTGCAAAAGTCTGTGCTGCCCCAACCCCAGTTAAATAGCATTTTTATTAAGTATATGCAGATCCCAGATTTCTGGAAGCAGTCCATGATTAATACATTCATCTCAGCAACACTGAATGTGAGAGGGGTGTGAAACACATTAGACAGTTTAAAGTTGTGTTCAAAGACCTAAAGCCTAACAGCTACTTTTTAATTGGTTGATTACTACGCACTTTGTAAGCCCTCTCATTAAAATTGCCTGTTGATGAGAATTCTGTTTGTCACATTGTCCACTTATAATGTGCACATTAACGCTATTTTGCTTTCATTTAAAGTGACTTCAGCGATTCAGAGTGACTCGTCTTTCAAAATTTTTTTGTTTGTTTGTTTGAAATCGAACAAAACAAACTTTACAATAAAATGTTCCAGGGATGAACCGCTATGGAAAGAACTCTTGAACAGATGATGGAAATAACACCTAAATGGTTACTTCCTGCAAAACTGCTGCTCTTTCTTATTTGAGAACATTTTTTTTTATCCAGCAAAGATGACAGGCCCAAACCCTGTTTTGGAAAGCAGATCCAGATCACAAATCAGGAATAGGGTTACTCCTTCAGGATTTTTATCTAGAACTTATTTTCTTCAGGACACGTTTTCGTCACCGAACAGCTGCTGTACATAAACAAAAATGAAAATGTTAATATTATATATAATATTAAATGTTTAAGCCCCTTGGACACTAATGCATCTCCATATTTTGTTTTGCAGTGTTTTTTTGGAAATATCTCTACATCCATAGGATTAATGACATTTGGTGTGCATGGTGGCAGTCTTTAACCCTTTGAATGCTTGAGTGATGTCCAAAGCATTGCAAAATGTATTCAGTGAGTTCATCTTTGTGGCTAAGATCAGTATACACAGTGCATTTATGAAGGTCACCTAGTTAAGGTAGTAGTATGGAATTTAAAATTCTAACTTGCCCCTTTCTACCATAGGGTTTGTTGTTGATGGCAATGTTTGTAAGCCTCTGTTAGTAAAGTAATTTAATCTTTTACCTTACATGGTCTATATGCTTTAGATTGACATATAGAGGGAAATGTGGTCTTGAGCTGGTGTCTCACATATTTTTGTATTTAATTTAGTTACGAATCAGGTGTGTGAGTGTGACTGGGATCATAATGTTTTACTGGGCCAGTATAATTGTTGTGTAGGATTTTATGGTCACAGAAGAACATTTTTATGTTCTTACTTAATGTATAATAGTCATTTTTTTATCCCTTTGAATGTTAGAGGGGTACGCAATACATTGCATAGCCCTCTGACACTCAAAGGGTCAATAATAATATAATAAGATCTCCTAATAATAAACTCTAATTTACCTTATTTTAATCTGACCAGGTAATACTGATGCCCAATTCTGTGTGGATTGGCACCTCAGAATGAATCCTTAATTGACACTGGGAATCACGTCCACTGAACCAGACATGATTCTTTGTTGCAAGTCTTCGGGACCCCAAACCCCTCCCACTGAAGGCTCCTTTAGGAGATGTTTGTGGTTTGGGATTTCTGCAAAAAAAAAAAATAAATAAATAAAACTTATCTGCATCCCTGGACAATTAATTGAAAATTCATTTTGGAGAATCCGTCCTCACATAACTAACTTGGTGGTCATGAGGATTTTCTGCCCAGAGTAAGGTAAATGGTGGTTGTTATTAGGAGGAGGTGTTTTAGTTTTCCTTTAAACCTTAACCTTTTGAGTGCCAGGTACGCGTGCAACGCATTGGAAAGAAATAAGTTGCTCACCCCTCTGGTATTCAAAGGGTTCAAATTACTGTAATTTTGAGAGTACAGTGTTTTCTCATGACCGAAATTGTGCAGCTAAATGTAGAACAATTTCTGCTAATTTTTAACATTTCAATGGAGGAAATGGCAGAGGGATAGCAGTAGTGCAGGTTCCTATGTATTAAGAATAATCGCTAGTTTGCATTGAGATGTTACACTGCCTACAGTGCTCGTTCCTTTTTTTATACTATTAATTCACAAGGGCTTATTAATCCGTTATATAAACCGCAATCCATAGTAAAAACTTTTTTTTTTTTTTTTTTCAAAGCAAAATAATAAAAACAAATATTCAGTCTAAGTGTCATTGGTCCTTCTGTATAAAGACAAAATGGAGCCAACAAGATGCCCCATAGGGGATAAATAACAGTTTCCAAAAATCCCATTTGGGTTTTTAATCCATTGAATGCTAATGTGGTCTCAAACACATTGCAAAGCAATACCTTGGAGACATCTAGTATTCCAAAGATTAAAAGCCCCTTTTAAAGCATATGGGTTTTTTTGAATTTATAATTTCCCCCCGTGAGGTGGTTGGTTTGCTCCAGAATTGCCCCACTTTTTATACATACATCCCATTGTGTGCAGTGTTTATATCTGCTCTGAAGTTACCTTAGTAAAGATTTTTCACTGCAAAAGAGGTGAGATGCTTACCTTTCTGACAAAGCTTCAAGGTCTTTTAACTCCTTCCCACCCAGTGACGTGCCAGGATCATCACGGCTGTCAGGCACTTAAGGACCAGTGACGGTCCTGGCACGTCATGGAATTCAGGGCTCCCCGCCTGGCTGCACGCCGGGTGGTCCTCAAGTGCCAGCCACACGTGCGCGTGCCGGTTGTTAAGGAGTCAAAACTAATAGGACTTATTTAACCCCTTGAATGCCAGAGAAATCTTCAAAGCATTGTGTGTGGCACTTCTGTATCTGTAAACAACGCTAGTGGCATGGAGTAGAGGTCACAGGATTATCTCAGCTGTCAGGTACATTACAATAACAATAAAACATGCACACACTGTACTTCATCTTTCAAATAACTTCTTTTGGGGATAATTTAAACAGCAATGTGATTATACAGTTAATTCCTTTTTTATAGGTAAGGAAATATTTTCTTATGAAAAAAGAAGGATATTGTTATGTGGTTGTGTTTTACACACACACACACACACACACACACACACACACACACACACACACACACACACACACACACTAATACCACTAAGTGGGGAGCCACATAATTTGGAGGGTGTGATAAAAAGATGATTTTCAACTGTAATAACCTTTCATAGTAACATCTGCAGGCTGTGGGAGTACCCTTGCTTTTACATATTGTAATATATATTTTAATTAAACAATACTCCTTTTTAAATAAAAGGAGTTGTAAACCTTTTATTATATAAAACAATATGACTTCCACTAAAGTAATTATTTTATTCCTAAGTAATAAACTTTAAAACTGTTATGAAGTGATTTCAAATTGTCGGGAAGTGATAAAGCTATTCTCTCATTCCATAGAGAACCATAGCCAGAGACTTGCTTCTCCCATAAGAAGCAACAAAATAACTGCTATGCCACCAAGGTGGTGGTGGGGGGGGGGTGATATGCACGAAATTGTGATAAAGTGGAGATGACTTCTCCAATTCATGTGTTATTCTATGGAGCATGTGCACAAAGCTCTTTCAAATTGGAGAAATCTTAGTGCATTGGCTCCATAGTACTGGATAGAATTTGGAGAAGTAATATCATTGGAGAAGTTATCTCCATGTTATCACCTTTTAATCACATAGTGCATCCCCCCTCAGGTGAACTGTAGGTAACTCTTTGGATGTCAGAAGGCAGTATTAATGTTCAAAAAAAAAAAAAAGGGGGAGGACCAGCAAAGTGATGTTTAACCCCTTAACGACTGCCTGATCCAGTGCTGGGAGGCCATTAAGGACCATGGAGTGCTTTTCTTTATAATTTTTTTTCCCACTTAGTGACAGCCGTGTGTGTACGCGACTGTCACTTTAACGTCCGGCTAATTTTTTTTTTTTTTTTTTTTTTTACCCTTTGAGTGCCAGATGGGTACAGAACGCATTGCTTTGCAATAAGTTCCGTACCTCTCGGGCACTCAAAGGGTTAACTAAATGATTCCGGAGTCCCCGAATGGAGACCCGGACTTCCCGGGACTTACCAGGTACGTCCTCTGTCACTAAGTGACAGTTTTTGCGGGACATACTTGGTAAGTCCATTGTCGGGAAGGGGTTAACGAATTGATTTCTGGGATGGCAGAGCAGCGTGCAGCAATTTTTTAATGCAGTGATGCACATCTATGTTGCAAATTGAAAGCAAAACTTAAATTGTTTTCCACTTTTAACACCCAATGGTAAGGATTTACAAATATTGCAAACATTTATTTAAAAAAAGTATTTGTGGAAAAAAAAATTAGTGGCGACTATAACAGCTGTAAGATGTTAAATATTTTTCAGAAACAAATGATTTAAAGGTAATTAATTCACATGCATTAACTTTGAGTAAAAAATATATATATATCACAGTTACTAACTTGTGTTATGCAAATATTTAATCCGTTTTTAGTAAATGTGCCTCAGTACTTTCTGCATTATCTTGTCTGGCAAATATTTTTGTTTGCAAATAATAAACTTGTGTTTCCCTGTTCTTTTAAAATAATATTCCTAGGTTTTAATTTTGTACTCATTATCCTTCTCTCTAACTAGACAATAAAAGTTTTATTTTAAAGAGCACATGACCATTTAGTCTGATTATTACAACTGGATGACTTAGCCAGAAGAGGTCATCAGGAGGAATAAGTCTTCTTTCTTTTGCATTTCCCTGGTGATCCGGCTTGGGAAGGTAAGGCCGACAGTCTGCTCAGATTAATATTACTGGCTGATATCCACATGGTTTGTCCATTCATTGAAGGTTATGATGGGCATCACAACTTCCAGTGTATCTCTTTGAAAGGTCTGGTGGCAGCTCTGTAGGAAGTCATGCATATCAGTACTGCAGCTTGACACAAGGCAATAATCTCCTGTGTCATCACAACCTCCAGTGTTCCTTGGTGAAAGGTGTGGTAGCTGCTCAATAGGCCACCATGCATATCTTCCATACTGCAACTTAACACAAGGTAATAGTTTTCTGGGTCATTACATCTTCTATTGTATCTCTGTGAAAGGTCTAGTGGCAGCTCCCTAGTCTGCCATACACATCTTCCATACTGTAAGCCTTGGAATAGTGTTGTATATTTTTAATTTGCTTATTTTTTATGTAATTTAAGCATACAAAATGTGAGAGGCTTCTGAGGACGAACAGCAGCACAATGGCCTGTTCTACGGCTAGTCACCGCTCAGAAGCATCACGTTTTAGCTCTCTAGTGCCATGACAGAGGAGAAATTTCAACATACATATTAGACTAATCCTGCCCAAAAGGGCAGTTCAGTGCCAAAATGACGGGCAAGTCCCCTCTGCACGGGGGCACCACTAACCCCCAAAGTACGTTTTGGCCTCGTTAGGCATCGTCAGGAGGGTGCAGCTGGATTCCCTAGGCTCTGAAAGCAAGGGGTCCACGTCTGGATTACCCTTCACTCTTAGGGAGACCCCCTTAAGAGTATTCAAAATAAGCATACAAAATGTGAGCGGCTTCTGAGGACGAACAGCACAATGGCCTCTTCTACTGCTAGTTACCGCTCAAAAGCATCACGTTTTAGCTTATGAGCGGTGACTTGCCGTGGAACAGGCCATTGTGCTGCTGTTCATCCTCAGAAGCCTCTCACATTTTGTATGCTTAATGTTATGTAATTTGTTGGCGTCAAGCCTCAGCAAAAAAAAAAAAAAAAACTAAGTTTATGGCAGACCTATTGTTTCCCTGTAGTGGTCCAATCACTGTCAGTTCATCTTCTTGGGGAAATGTAAACTGTGAAGCAAATTGTTGAGTACGTGTCTGGCAATCAAAGGGTTAAACATAGTTTTATGTGAACTAACGTATACATTTTAAAACTGCCCTGAACTGGTTAGAATGATAAATGGGGCAAATAAATGTGTTGGACATTCCTTCTGCTTCTTTAAAGGGTTACATGACTTGGTAAAGAAATTGGAGATTTAAATTTTAGAAAATGCTTTTATCTTATTCAGAGTAAATCAGAGATCCCTTTTGTTTACAGTCCTTTTACCAACAGCAGAAAAACTGTCATGGTCACTGGCAAGGAACAAGTTAATGCACACTGCTTTCAGTGTTTGAATTGTAGGATCCAATATTTAGAGTAGCACAAATGCTGCTGCAATAACAACCATTTTATAATAAACTAGCAGTATGGGACGGCGTTGCCCTTCATTGTATTACGGTATGTGTTATATACCAAATTTGTGTATGAAATGTTGTAGGTGGAGTGTTGAAGGTATTTTGTAAGAATTGTTAGTGTTTGTATTGTACATTTGCTTTAGCTGTATTGGGTGATGGTGTTTTGTGTAGTGTGTGAAGCAGAAGGAAACATATTAAATAGTTATTATGATAGCGTGAGCACAGAGGTTTGGTATGGAGGTGGTGGCGTTAGATTTTTTGTGTAGTGCATGTTTGAGGTGTAGGACATGTGATTAGTTGGGTAGTAATTGTGTTTCCTCAGTCCAATTGAAGATCAATGTGTCACTATCAGTGCATGAACCCTTTCATTTGCAATGAATTTAATAACTGTATGGAAGTGAAAGGGTTAAGGTGATTGTTAGCCACAGAGCACTGAACTGCATTCCATGGCTGTGAACTGGAGTTAATGGATCATAAACATATGCATACCTGTGAACTTGGATGTATTGTCTCCCCTGGGAGTAGTCCTGTGGTGCTGAAAGGGTGTGAGAAATGAAGCGAATGATGTAAAAAGGGGCGGGTCTTAATCACGAGTTGGGGGGTCTTTAACAGGTGTGAAAAATGTGAGGATCTTTTTGGGTTAACCCTTTGAGTGGCTCGTAATCCATTCTGCATTCTGCAAGGGTTCAAATAATCAGAGGCAGTGTGTCCCAAGCAGTATTCTTGTTCGAGCAGTGAGTGTGTGTGTACGCACGAGCACGCTGGAGGGGAGAGATGGTAAAGGTGTGTTGAGTAATATCACATGGTAGACTATCAGCCATATCTGAGACAGAGTATATTTTGATTTCTAAAGAATAAATAATAATAGAAAGTAATGTTGTTGAAATCGTACTTTTAATGGGGCGCACTGAACATCTGTGACATGTAATGTAATGAAGCCTGGTCACTTGTTCCCCTAACATAAATTTTCCCCCACTGCACTAATCGCCCAACAGACGGGAGGAAGAGAACCCTGGGTGCACTGATCATAATGGCGAGTGAAAGGTGAATTTTGGCACACCAAATTATCTGTGTGCTGGTATCAGTGTGGGACAGAGCAATCCAGTGTACAGCACAAGGAGTGTGGAGGAAAAAAAATAAATACCGGCTTTTCAATTGTGACTGATGGTTGTAGGAACGCGGTACTTACAGCTCCTTCTCAGACGCACACATTTTCATTTGACCTGGGGTGCACTCTTGTCAATGCGCATCCAGGTCATGTGGATGCAAAGTGTGTGTCTGAGAAGGAGTTGGGAAGGAGGCACAGCAAGGGAGAGAAGGGGAGGTGATTGAGAGCGGTGCTGTACTGAGGTGGACCAACGTGACACAACACAAGGTTACAGTAAAAGCTGAGTTTCATAAACCAGACCCTTATTGTCATCACATGCCCCTGGTTCTTTGCGCTGTCGCCTTCACCCCACATGCGTCACCGCTGTCAGCCTCACGCGAGACTGAGCGTTTCTTCTCCAGCAAAGTTGCGTTTTCTACCCTGCTTTGTCCGTATGCTAAATATATTAACCTCTTGAGTGCCAGATGCATTGGAAACATCTGTGGCACTCGATGTTAATATATTTAGCTTTCTGACGGAGCACGGTAGAAAATGCAACTTCGCTGGAGAAGACACGCTCAGTGTCAGAGTGGCAGTGGATCAGGGATGTGATGGCATTTGTGGAGGGTGCGGATGATGAAGCAGGAGTGGTGGGGAATAGGCATGAAGGGAGGGGTTTGGTGGTGTGGGGGAGAGGTGTTGGTGTGTGTTTGGTTGTGTGTGTGTGTAGGCTTGTGTGTGTCTGTGGTTTCAGAACAAATTGCAGCCATTTTTTTTCCCCTCATTACTTGGATAGTGGTGGGTGGGCTGGATAGTGGGGGCGGGTCAATTCCCTGCATGATTCTCATAGGACTAGCAGTGGCCTTCGGGCACTGCAAGTCCTATGAAAATCACGCCCCCATTGAATCACCCAATGGGAACAGTAACTCCTCCTTACTACCACCCCTGGGTGTGTTTGCCAGGCACACAGAAGTCTTATATATTTAGATAGATAGATATAGTGGATAATTTTGTAAATTTGTTTAATACAAGGAGGCAGTAGTGAAAATGTATCACTTGTGTAAACATTTTAGTATCCTCTTTACTTAAGTTACTTGGAAAAAGCAGCAGACAATAAAAGCATATCGATGAATCTGTTTTATGATGGCCCAATAAAAGGCATCACTACCTTTAAATAAATATTATTGTAATTATATGTATGAACTGACTGTTCTGTCCTAGTGGAACTGATCTCTCTAAAACAATATAATGTATACACAGGGTTGCTACTCTTTGGATTGTATGAGAACTCTTATGCATAACACTCACCAAGCCCAATGGCGCTGGCGGACCCAGTGCTACTCCTAACAACCTCGGGCATGGGTCTCTACATACAGGAAGACACCGGAAGGGAGTGCTCAACCGGTCCACCCAATCTTAGGAAAGCCAGTCAAAGCCAATTAAGATAAAATCCATTCTTTATTGAAATATATAAAATGTTCTGCTCACCATAGAGGACATAGGAAAATAGGCTCCGCCTTATGCGTTTTGTGATGTTAGATCACTTAATCATAGGCATCTCACAACATCCACATTACATAGTCACATCCGTTTTAGTCATTCTAATCAAAGAATGCATAACAGTTGGTGATGTTCAATGACGGAGCCACAGTGTGAATGCAAACTGTATTCTCTCCATTAAACAGGCTACGGGTCTCATCAAAGGGATAGTAATACTTAAAATGTTGTTGTAGGGTTTGTTCCCCTGAGTAAAACAAGGGAACTCCCACTGCTGAAAGGTGTTTTATTCAAAAGTTATTATAGCTCAAAGTTGTTGAATTTTTTAGGTGCAATATCACAGTGACCTGAAATTGTACAGTGGCACTGTTGCTACACCATTTATGGTCTACGGTCCAGAGCTTTCCATAGGATGGTGTAACAACAGCTAGAGTCTTCCCTTATTAGTAGGGTTAACATTAAAGGCAAAATGATATTTGCTCCTCACTGAACTCCATTACAAATAAACCACAATGCCCTAAATGCACAATGCATCTAATCCATTCATATCTCTATATTTGATTAAGATTTCTATAGCAAAGAGTGAAAACAATTACCCACACGCTGTATCCTGCAAGCTAAAAAAGCATGTACAATTCTAAAAAGTATAAATGTATATGACTAACATTAGACCTACACAAATTCAGATAAGATGTTACTATACCCTAAGTGAAAGAATTCAAAGAATATATATCTAAAATGTTAGAAAGAGGAGGTGACCCACAGCCCAAACATCAAAGATCTACATCTACATCATAAAGCAGAACTTTCCCCCTCCAATAATTAACCCCTTAAGGACCTGAGGTTATGGGACATTTCCGTCCCATAACGACCGCATAGGGGCACTTTGACGCGCCGGTACACGTGACCTGTCACGTGTATCGGCGCGTCACTATGGGGCTTGAAAGAGATCGCTCCGATCTTGGAGCGGTCTATTTCAGGCCCTATTTTTACTTACAGCGCTCCCGGTAGAGCGCTGTAAGTAAAAAGTACGTGACGTACCATGACCGTCATCGGTCCTTGAGTAGTTCAAGGACCGTGACGGTCCTGGTACGTCAAGGGTCCCTAAGGGGTTAAGCATGTGGTGACTAGCTTCATAATAGTGCTATTATCTCTCATAAGTACCTGGCTCTGAAGTAATCCTTATTCTTCTGAGACTGATGGGCAGGCTTCTTGCTTTAGAACCATCTGCACGCCTGCGCCGTCAGACCCTTCCGCTGCCTTAATGGAGCAGTAAATTTTTTCTATGAAAAAATATATATTGTAGGGATTTTCCTATTGAGTAAAATAAGGGTACTCCCACTGCCGAGAGATTTAAATTTACAGAGTTATTACAGTTTAAACCCATTTTTTTTACATTAGCAGTGCCCTCTAGTGGTCAAATTCTAATTAGATTTCCCGTCAGAAAAGTCAGACACATACAGTTCTCCATAGAATGTGATAGAAACTGCCTCTGTCAGAACTATCAGGAAGTAAACACAGTAAATTCACTTCCTGATTATTTAAACTGCTATAAATTTTGAATAAAACCTCTGACAGCGGTGGGAGTGACCTTGTTTTATTCAACAGGAAATTCTGTGTAAAATATGTGATTTCATAAAAAAAAAAAAAGTTTACTGCTCCTTTAAGGCACAGTGCAATGCCTCCTAGAGCAGACTGGGACGGACAGTGCAGGAGTGCAGACATATTTAAGACAATATGTCCTCGTGCAAGCCTGGCTTCTGGTCTCCGAAGAATAAGGATTACTTCAGAATCAGGTACTTATGAGAGATAATAGCAGTATTATGAAGCTAGTCGCCATATGCCTAATTATGGGAGGGTGAAAATATGTATACAGAGAGTCACATCACTGGGGACTACGTGTATTCAGAAGCAATGTCCATTTAACCTCTGCTCAATCCGACATAGCTTGTGTGTCAACTCCCTTTTCGGAAGAACCAATTCTCTGAATTCCTTGAAAGGAAAAGAAAGAAATATTAGAATCTGAGCAATCCGTAAAGTCTTGCCTCCAACATACTGTTTGTTACATTTTAGACAGGTCAAGAGATACACAATAAATGTAGATTTACAATTAATATTATTGTTTTTATATATATTATTTGTAGATGTGCTTACAAAGGTGGTTCCCCCTTTAACAAAAGAGCATGAAATGCATCTCCTGACTCCACAACTGTACATACCCATGGTATTAAGCCAAGTAGTAGTTTGTTGAGGAGTGCTTCTAAACAAACTTGGAGACAAGATTTTTTCCAAAGTGGGGACTCGTCTACTGGCAAATCTACAGCCTTTTTGAACAACAGAATTAATTCTGGAATCGCCTGGTAAAATTGGAATGTGTTTTTTAATAGTTTTCTTAATACAGGAAAATTCTACACTATAGTCTGTTACGAACATTTAATTTTTAACCTTAGACTCGTCAGTATCTTTCTTCTGTCATCCACAGACTACAGTCTGCCTATCCATTTCTATTGCCCATGTATACACATAATCTATGAGATCTATAGAATAGGCCTGTTGCAAAAACCTCTCTCTCATCTCCATAGATTGCACCTCAAATTCTTCTTGTGTCGTGCAGTTCCTCCGCACCCGGAGAAACTGTCCAATTGGAACCCCCAGATTAGTGTGTCTCGGGTGGCATCATTTAGCATGCAGCAGTGAGTTGCCGGTACATGGCTTTCTGTACATGGTTGTCTTTATCATGCTACAATAAAAAACTAGCTTGAGATCCAGGTATGCTACTTCCTTAGATTGAAACTCAATATGTGAACTTCAAGTTGAAATCATTAGCATTCAAATATTGTGCTAAGGCAACAAAAGACACCTCCTCTTTCTAACCTTTTTCTGTTTTTAATAGATATATATTCTTTGAGTTTTTTCACTTAGGGTATAGTAACATCTGTATCTGAAATGGTATATGTCTAATGTTGGTTATACACATTTATGTTTTTTAGAATTGTACATGCTTTTTTAGCTTGCAGGACATGGCGTGTGGCTAATTGTTTTCTCTCCTTGCTACAGTAATCTTAATCCAGTATAGATATCAATGGATTGGATGCATTGTACGTCTAGGGCATCGTGGTTTACATGTAATGGAGTTCAGTCAGGAGTTAATATCACTTTAAAGTGGAACTACCACCTCCACTAAAGTCGCTCTGCAATACTTAGGCTGGTGCTGACTAGCTTAATAATCATTATTTTACCTCTCAAAAGTGCCCCTGAATAAAGTTATCCTTAAGCTTCCGAGACTGATGGCCAGGTTACTGCAGCCTGTGCGTCTCCGCCGTCATTCTTTTCCGGAGCCGTCCAGGCCAGTGCAATGCCGGTGAAGGGTGAAGCGGACTGGAAGTGCAGCCACACATTCAAGATGTCCGCTGTGATGCCTGGCTTCCGGTCTCGGACGCGTAAGGATAACTTTATTTGTGAACACTTTTGAGAGGTAAAATAATGATTATTAAGATAGTCACCACCTGCCTAAGTATTGCAGAGCGACTTTAGTGGAGGTGGTAGTTCTGCTTTAAACTATGCATTCCTTGATTAGAAATACTAAAATGTATGTGACTATATAATGTGGATGTTCTGATGTTGTGAGATGCCTATGATTAAGCGATCTAACATCACGAAATGCGTTAGGCGGATCCTGTTTTCCTATGTTCTCCATGCCAAATAGAACTTGTTATATGTTTCAACAAAGAATGGGTTTTATCTTAATTGGCTTTGACTGGCTTTCCAGAGATCGGGAGGACCTGTCGAGCACTCCCTTCCGGGTGTCTTCCGATCTGATCTCTATCTCTCTCTCCCCTTAAACAGGTTGTTCTATGAAAAAAGAGCTGGGGGCAAACAAACTAGCAACATGGGAGAGGTGGGGCAAATAAAAGTTTCCATTGATTTAAATGGGCTTTTAACCCTTTGAATGCCAGAGGAAAGTATCCAGTGCATTGCAAAGCAATATGATGGAAACCCTTCTGGCACTCAGTCAAACCCCATTGACTGCATGAGGTGTAATGAATTGTGATGTAATGCACTAAGACACTTCTGGCATTCAAGCAGTTAAAAACTCCATTTAAAACAGTATGAATTTTTGTTTTCCACTGTAGATCAGCATCAGGGACTCAAATTGTCTGTACTGACCAAATTACAGATGTAATATGCATCTCCATTAGCTGATGGTTCACTGTTTAGATTCTAGAAGTATTTAATCATTGCTTTGCAGTACAATGGATACCTCTGTAGCATCTAGAATAACCTGTAATAACCAATGCATTATGTATCCCCTCTGGCACTCAAGGGGTTAAGGAAACCAGTCACACTGCCAGCACAATGTTTATTAATCTTTCTCACTTGGAAGCTGCATGATACAAGGAGAAAAACACTGATTTTATTTTCTTTGTATATCTCTTCCTTTTCCCGATAGCAATTCATTATATGCCCTTGTGTTTCATACAGCTTGTTAATATAGGTCACACACAGAAGGCAAGTTTATTCAGGGGATGGGGGCTTAAAAAGGCATTTTATAGTACAGTTCTCTTGGTACAGCTGCTTTAAAGAGATAGTAATGTTTCAAGATAAAAGCAGCTCCAATTAATCTTCATAGTATTTAGGCCATGGAGAGTGTTATTTCAATATTGTCAGTGTTGTAGTTCAGGAGTAATTTGAATGATAAAATAATATTTTGAGTTACAGAAATGGAAAAATTGAATGCTATATTATGATGATGATGATGATGATGATCTCCTTACAACCTCCATCACTGATCTTAGGTGGTTTCCGGTCTGCTCCTCCACTGGTCTCATATTAGGACTCTCAAGGATAGGTCTTCCCTCTAGGACTCAGGACTGCTCCCATGCTGTAATGGTAATCTTCCATGTCTTATTGCATTTTACACATTCCTCAGAAGTACTTCTCTTTTCTACCATATTTCTCTCAATGAAGTATGGTGAAAATGTAGAATTATATAATACTTACCGACATCACCATGACAGCATTCACCAGATGGGTTTGCTCCTCCCCTTTCAGCTGCTAGGACATAGAAAAAGTCAAACAAATTCAAACCGTATAAGACATCCCTTCACCAGTTATCTTAGTCCCAAAGCTATAAGCTACACAAGGGATAGGAAATTGGTGAATGCACCCATGGTTATGTCCAGGAAAATATAATTTTGTTAAATATGATATAATTCTGCACTTTCCTGGACTTCCATGGCAGTATTCACCAGAAGGGTGAGTACCCAAGCAGTGAGAAAGGGAGGATCCAAAACATGAATAAAAAAATCAGTTCTCAAAGGATAGGAAAATAACAGAGGACCCAACAATAATCTACCAATCAATTAAGGGCTTCCACCACCTTCACTCTTCTGTAGATGCATAGTATGGCTATTAGCCTGGCTTCTCCAGATAAAGAACTGATCAGAATATGGCATCAGCCACAAACAGAAGAAGGAACTATCATCAGATAACATAACATCCTTCTAGTGAAAATTGCATCCCTCTGGATGGCAATGTTAGTCAGTCTAGGAGTGTTTCTTTCAACTGCTGACCAAATCTGGCGACTGGAATGTCTTCCTATATCCCAATAAGGGATAAACATCTATGGTTTGGCCTCAGAATGTGGCTATACTCTGTAGGCAATCCTCTTACAGGCCTTCTCTATCTTGAGACTCTTCCAAGAAGCACGAGTACTGTCCATTGTCATCTTCTGTACACCGTCACTATTTTAAAATTAAAAAATCAACTTACCTGCAGGCTTTCCTACTGCTATCTGTTAGGCTCTTTTGTTTGGAAAAGAGGGAGAAGACTCTATACTAAAAACCCTGGCTCGCTTAAAGGGAATCGGACACCAAAAACCTAAAACAATTTATACAGTGCTCAGCTTAGCTGAAGTAAATATTTATTTATAGTCCAAAAAAGTCCTTTGAATAAGTTTTTAATATAGTCTTATATAGAGAATTCAATGTTCCAATCCCATGACCAAGCTGTGCCTGCTTGCATAGAGTATAAAAACTGCAGAAAAAAAGAAAAAACACAGGAGAGCAAAAGAAATCTCCCTAAGTGTAGAACTCTCTTTATTCGGAAAACAAAGTTAAAATAATCAAAATACCACTTCAGGAGATCTACTCACAAGACGTAAGATAAAATTGGCATTCAACAAAATATCCAAATCCAATCACAACCCAAGCAATAGAGGGATCTCGCTCCTTCTGCACCCTGTATGGCGTTCCACACGCTTCTCTCCAAACTGTCTCCTCCCGATGACATCAAATCAAGAGGACACTCGCACTGTGTCACAGCGTGTACCTTATGCCAGCAGAAGTGACACTGGGTACCTGTACCCATCTAATTCCTGGCTGCCTATAAAGGGGAACTGGATCTTCATTCAGTTACCCTTACGTTGTTGTTCAGTGCAGTTCTGGCTCCTGTTGTTCCTGTATCCTGTGTATGACCTGGCTTTTCTGACTATCCATTCTGGTGCTGACCTGTGGATCTGTCTGACCATTCTACCTGTGCACTCCTTTGGCTATAGACATCCAGTCTGGTGCAGACCTGTGTCTCTGGCTGACTACCCTCTCCGTTTATGACCCTGGCTTGTCTGACTATCCAACCTGGTGCTGACCTGGGACTCTGTCCAACTATCCTCCGCGTGTTGCCTACTATCATTGGACATCCTATGTGGTGCAGACCTGTGGCTCTGGCTGACTATCCGCTCCATGTATGACCCTGGCTTGTCTGACTATCCTAACTGGTGCTGACTTGTGGCTCTGTCTGTTCGCTCCGCTGTGTTGCCTGTTTCCCACAGACACCCATCCTGGAGCAGACCTGGGGCTCTGGCAGACTCCGGCCTTACTGACTGCAGGCGTGAGTCAGTGTCTCCATTGTTAAGATCTCATTTTGGAGACAAGCTCTTCCTACTGACTGCAGGCGTGAGTCATTGTTCTCCGCAGTAGCTACCTAGCGGGAGACTTCGGTCATATACGGTACTCCACTTACTCCATTGAGACTACCAGTTGGCTCCGGCCTAGTCTCCAGCAGTTGTGGTTGACCCATTGGCAGACTCCTATTTCTGATAGAGTATCTGGCCTTTTCCGTCATCCTCTGCTTATTCTCGTTATTGTAGCTATTTGCATTGCTGCCTATTATTCTAATAAAGGTGTTTTTAACTATACCGTCTGACTCCTTGTCTTGCTTGATAACCGTAACACACTGTTAGAGCTATGCGTCTCTTGCCTCGTTCTCATTGTTAGGGCAAAACCTCCTGCACTAACTCTGGTTGCCTTGGAGTAATCGTAACTGGTAATCCCGACGTATGTTTCATAAGATAAACCCACTTCCTCAAGAGATACCAGTTACCCCACAACTATTTAATTTATACACTATAAAAACCAATCGTCATTTACTATGTATGCTTAAAGTGATAGTAAGTGACGATTGGTGCGGGAGGTTTTGCCCTAGCACGAGAACAAGCGTATACATAAGAGCATCTCGGCAATTCAGAGCATATACACATGGGCATACCACAATGCATCCAAAGTATACATGTGGGAAATGCAGATAGCCACAGTGCATGCAAAGTGTGCACCAGCACAAGATTAATTACAGTGCTCCCAAAGTGCATATACACAGGTGCACCACAGCCCACAACATGGCACAGCATATTGTGTACAAATTCTCCCTTCATACAGCATATAGCAAGTATACGCTCATTAGTAACGTGATAGCGAGAATACTTCCACCACGAGAGGTCAACAGAGTACACGCTCATGGCCTTACAACCAGCGCATGACCACGCAAAATACTACGTCGAAAGATTATGAACATAATTATTATAGTGTGGGATGCACACTTGCACTTCAGCTGCACGAGTCTAGACATGTATACCAAGACTGCAAGCTGTGGTATTCAGAGGCTGGAAGAAATGCTGGGAGGCTGTGTGCTCTGGCATAAGAGGTCACGTGTATCTGAAACAAGCGTGACCATGCTGTGTGCAAATCCCAATCAGGCACGAATATCCATGCTAGTAAGAAGCACCCAGGGCCGGATTTGCCATTAGGCAAAGTAGGCACCTGCCTACAGGCGCACGCCACAGAGGGGTGCCTGCCATTGGGATTTTTTTTTTTTTTAAATTAATAAAAAAAAAAGTAGCCACGGCGCTGGCGCTGCCCCCTCCCCCCCCCATTCCCTATTTCCTACCTCCCCAGCAGGACATGTCTGTGCCTCCTTGGCACAGTCCTTTAGGTGGTGAGCTCCCTCGTCGCATCTTTAGGAATGCAGAGTGCTGGGAGATGACATCATCTTCCAGCACTCTGCATTCCTGAATAGGAGACTGCGAGGGAGCTCCATCAGCTATAGGACTGTGCCAAGGAGGCATAGATGACAGATCTCCTACCAGGGAGGTAGGAAATGGACCATGTCAGGGCAACATGGAGATGGTGGGGGCAAGTTGGAGCCAAAGGGGGGCAATGTGAGGGCAACATGGAGATGGTGGGGGCAATGTGGAGCTAATGGGGGGCAAGTTGGAGCCTATGGAGGTCAATATGGAGATGGTAGGGGAAATGTGGAGCTGATGGGGGGCAAGTTGGAGCTGATGGGGTTGGGGGCAATGTGAGGGGATATGGAGATGATGGGGCAATGTGAGGGGCAATTTTGAGATGATGGGGCAAAGTGAGGGGCAATATGGAGATGATGGGGGGCAAGTTGGAGCTGATGGGGGGCAAGGTGAGGGGCAATATGGAGTTGATGGGGGGCAATATGGAACTGATGAGCATTTTGGAGGTGTCCAGTTGGCAAATCGGGGGGAGGGGCGCTTCAAAATTCTGTGCCTACAGGCTCCTGAGATGTAAATCCAGCCCTGGAAGCACCCCACTTAGTTCCTCCATTGGCAAGCTGTCGAGCCACACACCAGACATTAGCCAATACTCCCTGTACTTAGTTAATAAACGGAGCTGGCCAGTTGCCCCTCCATGAGCAGGCCAGAAGTGTGGACTTCCTTTCTTTGTTACCTGCACCTCACACCACACCACAAGGAGACACAACACAAGCACACCAGCATGCATAAACCATATTATGTGCACCCATATGCACCACAGAGCAGTCAAAGCACACACACCATAAAGCAAAGGTAGTTTATAGTGGGCATAAACGCACCCCAGCACACCATATCATGTTGCATAAGCACCACCGTGTAGCCATAGAGTGTGCTCACATGCACCACAGTGCAGAGACAGTTCACATTCAGATGACCCATAGACTAAGAAAGGCTCTCTTATAACGTTTGAATTTATTTGACTTTTCCTATGTCCTATCAGCTGAAAGGTCAGGAGCTAAGCCATCTGGTGAATGCTACCATGGATGTCCAGGAAACTGTTCAGTTGGGGCAATAGAATGTATCTCAAATGGCCTTTTCTTACCACATTCATTTGCAATTTCTTGGTGGTACTAAAGTATTTGTATATGTGATGGGGGAAGGCTTAAAGAAGAACCTTTCAGATGTGAGGCCAGTGTTTGTCCATCTGAACTCTTTATTTAGTGACAAACAAAGGTCAGCTTGGACCTCCGTCCTTTGTTTGGCCTCACTCCGTTGCATATTAAATTATAAAATACCTTTCCTTGGGTTCTCTCATGTTTCACTAAGGAAGTGCATCCTGTTAGAAGTTTAAATCTTTTGATGTTTCTGGTGTTAATTGAAGTTATTGTATGTCCCTGGAGGATGGGATGGATGATTTGCAATTGTAAACAGAAAATTGCCTTTCATTCTTAATTAAGGACACAAGACAGCACTATTCATATTATCAACTGTATATCTCAAGACTCATATTTAAGATAGATAGATAGATACAGATATAGAAACAGAATCTGACGGCAGATAAGAACCATTCGTCCCATCTAGTCTGCCCATTTTCCTATTGTAAAAACCTCAAACCTTTTTTGGTCATAGTAGATAAGGCTGAAAAAAAACATGCGTCCATCAAGTCCAGCCCATGCCAATAACACCCCTGTTGATCCAGAGGAAGGCAACAAAAAAGCCCTCTGGAGCAATTTCCAGTTCCCCGGCTCAATATCCTATTTGCTTTGAAGCCATCTATCATAACTGTCAATATTGTTCTGTGCTACATAGGCATCCATTGCTTTTTTGAATGCAGTTACATTATCTGCAAGCACAACATCCCGAGGCAAAAAATTCAATAGCCTTACCGCCCTTACTGTAAAGAATCCCTGCCTGTGTTTTAGTCAAAAGCGCCTTTCCTCAAGTCTTAATGGATGACCTCTTGTTCTCAGCTCAGCTTTTTGCATAAATAATTCATTGGATAGTTCTTTGTATTGACCTTGAATGTATTTGTAAATGGTAGTCATATCACCCCTTAGACGTCTCTTTTCTAATGTAAACAAACCCAGTTTGGCTAGTCTCTCTTTGTAACTCAGATCCTCCAATCCCTTTATCAGTTTTGTTGCACGTCTCTGCACCTTTTCCAGTTCAGTAATGTCTTTTTTTAGAACAGGCGCCCAAAATTGTACTCCATATTCTAGATGAGGCCTAACCAAGGATTTATACAGAGGTAGGATAATATTAGCATCCCTTGCTTCTACACCTCTTTTTATGCAGGCTAGTACTCTATTTGCTCTTGCAGCAGCTGAATGACTCTGCACACTGCTGTGAAGACTATTGTCTATCAGTACACCTAAATCTTTCTCTAATGAGGATTTCCCAAGTTGTTTCCCATTTAGAGTATATGTAGCAAGTTTGTTTCTACAACCCAAATGCATAACCTTATATTTATCTACATTAAATGACATCTGCCACTTTTCTGCCCATTCACTTAGTTTATCTAAATCCTTCTGTAGGGAAAAAACATCTAGCTCTGTATGTATTTCCTTACATAGCTTAGTGTCATCAGCAAAGATTGAGATGCTACTTTCAATTCCCACTTCTAGATCATTAATAAACAAATTAAAAAGCATTGGGCCCAGGACTGAACCCTGCGGCACCCCACTTATAACCCTAGACCAATTTGAAAAAGTTCCATCTACAACAACTCTCTGCCATCTATCATTTAACCAGTTCTCAATCCATGTACAGATAACACCACCCAAACCGAAGCCTTTTAATTTATGCAGTAACCTGTTGTGAGGCACTGTGTCAAAGGCTTTTGCAAAATCCAAGTATACTACATCAACAGCAATTCCCCTGTCCAAATTACTACTCACTCTTTCATTAAATGCAAGTAAATTAGTCTGACATGATCTGTTCTTCATGAAACCATGCTGATTCCTACTAATGATATTGTTTGTCTTCACATAGTTCTGAATACTGTCAGTTAATAACCCTTCTAGTATCTTACTCACTATGGAAGTCAAGCTCACAGGTCTATAATTTCCTGGTTTGGATCTTGCTTCCTTTTTAAACAATGGAACTACATCAGCTTTCCTCCAATCACAGGGCACTATGCCTGATGAAAGAGAATCAATAAATATTAAGTATAATGGTTTTGCTATTACTGAACTAAGTTCCTTAAGTACCCTTGGGTGTATACCGTCCGGTCCAGACGCTTTATTCACTATAACCCTTTCCAGTCTCGACCTTGTCCTCAGTAAGCCATGTAGATGTTGGAGGAAATTCCATGGTTTTGTCTGTTTGCCCACAGCTTGTCATTTCTGCTTCCTTTGTATATACTGAAGCAAAGAACGTATTTAGGGTGTCAGCCATAGCTTTATCCTCACTAATCAATTCACCTGTTTCAGTCCTAAGAGGACCAATATCAACCTTAACTTTTTTTGTTGTTAATATACTTGTAGAATTGTTTAGGGTTTTTCTTGCTCTCATTTGCAATGTTTCGCTCATTTTCTATTTTAGCTAGCTTAATTGCTTGTTTGCAGATTTTATTACATTCTTTATATTTTTTAAATGATGCATCTGACCCGTTTGACTTAAACACCTTAAAAGCCTGCTTTTTATTTCTCATTTCCCTGCTAACCACATTATTAATCCACATTGGTTTTGCTTTACTTCTCTTGTGCTTATTCCCCAATGGTATATATTGACGTGTATATTTGCCCAAGAGCATTTTAAATACATTCCATGATTCTTGTGCATTTTTATCTTTGAAAATTACATCCCACTGGATATCCTTTAAAGCTTCTTTTAACTTTGTAAAATTAGCCTTTTTGAAATTGAATGTTTTGGTTAAACTCTTGCTATTGGGTTTCTCATAACAAACTTCAAAGGATACAATATTGTGGTCACTGCTGCCCAAATGTTCCCTTACCTGCACATTGTTTACAATGTCAGAATCGTTTGAGAGCACTAGGTCAAGCAAGGCCTCTTTTCTAGTTGGCTCCTCTACTAGTTGGGACATAAAATTATCATTTATCATACTTAGAAAAATATTTCCCTTTGTTGTGCCTGAAGTCATATTGCTCCAGTCAATTTCAGGGTAGTTGAAATCTCCCATTATAATTACCTTTGCTGACCTAGCAGCCTTTTCCATTTGCAGTAAAAGTTGGGCTTCCTCCAACTCCCCAACATTAGGTGGCTTGTAGCAACCCCCCACCAATATCTTTTTATTATGTGTGCCCCCAGTGTGTATTTCAACCCACAAGGCCTCTACCTTTTCATTGGACTCTTCATTTATATCTTCCCTTAAACTAGGTTTTAAGGCCTGCTTTGGTCTTTTCTTATGTTAAGGGCAACTTTATGCCTATCCCATACATGCTTAAATTCTGTCACTGTATTAACCTCTACCACTTCTGCTGGTAGGCTATTCCACTTATCTACCCTCTCAGTGAGGTAAAACTTTCGTACATTACGTATAAACCTGTGTTCCTCTAGTTTCAGGTTATGGCCTCTTGTCCTAACATTTTTACTCCTTTGAAATGTACTTCCATCCTGCACTTTGTTGAATCTCTTCATGTATTTGAATGTTTCTATCATATCCCCTCTCTCTCTTCTCTCCTCCAAGCTATACATATTCAGATCATTTAGTCTATCCTGATATTTCTCTTCCTGTAGACCAGTCACCATTTTAGTAGCCCTTCTATGAATTTTCTCTAGAGTATCTATATCCTTCTGTAAAGCCTTAGGAAGGGTAGACCTGCTTACAAAGCCAACATAGCTTTAAAAATGAAATAGAGTAGGAAACAAGCCTTTATTTGAAAATCCAGACCAATATCTTTCAAACTTGCAGCCATTCTGCTTATTGCATGGGTATCTCTTGAGACCTAAAACATTATATGCCAGCAGATAACTTTGTAGAACTTTCTAAAGTATGTACAAAAAGAAACCAGGTAACAGCTTTGCAAAGTTAATGTGCTTGCTTTGGTGAATACCCATTTTGGAAGCGATGTTTGTCAAGCCAAAGTTGTTTCATCAGTCTATTTATCTCCATCCCTGAGTTCTGTGACATCCCCATGATCCCTGTGTTCCACACTGGATGCAAGAGAGAAAAGGGATTTTCTTGCACCTACAGAGAAATCCTTTTTTTTTCTTAGCCCACTTGGGACACAGGGCATACTATCACCCTCCCCTCAAAAAAAACAAAACAAAACAAAAAACACACTGTGTGGGATTGGTTGTCCTAGTTATTGACTTTTTCTGTCTTGGTAACTTTAGCTTCATGGTTTTTCTATAGGTAAACTGTCAAGCAGGCAGAGTTTCAGGTTTAATGTAGAGCAGGGAACTAAAAGAAGTTTAGTTATTAGTTTAATGTTAACTCTTTATGTGATGTACCACCTGGAAGTCAGTACAGATTTTTAATGCACATCAGCGTCAATACATGCTTTCTAAATCCCTCCCCATAGTTGTCAGCAGGGACGTGCACAGACATTTTGGGGGGCAGGGGCTCAAATGAAAAAAAGGGCACTTCTCATAATTATCACAGCCCTGTCACATCCAACGGCAGCATCTCCATGGCATGCAAGACGTAAGCAGAGAGGATCCGACACACGCAAGAGGAGAAGACCCGGCAGCACATAAAAAGGACCCGGCCGGCATGTTAAAGGGACCTTACACTCAGGGCTGGATTTACATCTCAGGAGTCTGTAGGCACAGAAATCTGAAGTCCCCCCACACCACTGGCCATCTCCACTGGACACCTCCACAATGCTCCTAATCTCCACATTGCCCCCCCATCATCTCCATACTGCCCTTACATTGTCCCCTGTCAGCTCCATATTGCCCCCATCATCTCTATATTGCCCCCATCAGCTCCAACTTACCCTCACATTGCCCCCATCAGCTCCATATTGTCCCCATCAGCTCCAACTTACCCTCACATTGCCCCCATCATCTCCATATTGCCCCCATCAGCTCCATATTGCCATATCAGCTCCAAATTAACTCACATTGCCCCCTTCATCTCCATATTGCCCCCCATCATCTCCATATTGCCCCATCAGCTCCAAATTAACTCACATTGCCCCCCCTTCATCTCCATATTGCCCCCTTCATCTCCATATTGCCCCCCATTAGCTCCATATTGCCATCAGCTCCAACATACCCTCTCATACATTGCCCCATCATCTCTACATTGCCATCATCTCCATCTTTCCCCCCCATCAGATCCATATTGCCCCATCATTTCCACATTGCCCCCCGGTGTCCTTTTCCTACCTTTCCCTGCTTGTTTGCAGATTTTATTACATTCTTTATATTTTTTAAATGATGCATCTGACCCGTTTGACTTAAACACCTTAAAAGCCTGCTTTTTATTTCTCATTTCCCTGCTAACCGCATTATTAATCCACATTGGTTTTGCTTTACTTCTCTTGTGCTTATTCCCCAATGGTATATATTGACGTGTACATTTGCCCAAGAGCATTTTAAATACATTCCATGATTCTTGTGCATTTTTATCTTTGAAAATTACATCCCACTGGATATCCTTTAAAGCTTCTTTTAACTTTGTAAAATTAGCCTTTTTGAAATTGAATGTTTTGGTTAAACTCTTGCTATTGGGTTTCTCATAACAAACTTCAAAGGATACAATATTGTGGTCACTGCTGCCCAAATGTTCCCTTACCTGCACATTGTTTCCCCCCCATCAGATCCATATTGCCCCATCATTTCCACATTGCCCCCCGGTGTCCTTTTCCTACCTTTCCCTGCTTGTTTGCAGATTTTATTACATTCTTTATATTTTTTAAATGATGCATCTGACCCGTTTGACTTAAACACCTTAAAAGCCTGCTTTTTATTTCTCATTTCCCTGCTAACCACATTATTAATCCACATTGGTTTTGCTTTACTTCTCTTGTGCTTATTCCCCAATGGTATATATTGACGTGTATATTTGCCCAAGAGCATTGCCCCATCATTTCCACATTGCCCCCCGGTGGTCCAGCAGCAGGAGAGGTCTGTATGTGCCTCTTTTGGCACAGACCTATAGCTGCTGGAGCTCACGTGCGGTCTTCTCTTCATGCAGAGCGCTGGGAGATTATGTCATCTCCCAGTGCTCTGTAATACTAAAGAGCCGACGAGGGAGCGCAGCATCTACAGGTTCAGGGGCGGATTGTAGGGGAATACCAGCCTGGGCATTTTTTTTAAAGCAGCCTACTAGCTGCACTGACGTCCCTATCGACGCCTCCTTGTGGCCGGTATTGATGCCACCTTGTGGCTGGTACACACACTATGGAAAGCAAAAGGGATTAAAGGAAAAACCCTCAGCTGACCAAAAAGGAACCCAATTGTAATAAGGCACACCAAAAAGTAACCAAAATAGAAAAAGACTTTATTAATACACCAAAGAGGTATAATGTAAAGATATAAAAAGCATAAAAACAATGTCTGAAGAGTATGGATGTCAAATATATATAATTCCCATACAAAATATAAAAAACAAAAATAACAAAACAAAAATGTATAAATGATCAGATAAACTTCAAAAACAAATACAAAGTAGACCAAAATAATATAATAAGAAATAGAGCAAGTCTACATGTAATCAATATAAGGAAAAATACCAGCAAAACTTATCTGAAAATAATAACAAGGAAAAGTAGAATCCAGACTTTCCAGACCAACTGCACACTCAACGCGTGTCGCCACTCCCTGTGGCTTCGTCAGGGGTGTTGTGGGTCGAATATACACACAATCCACAATACTCCTGATGAAGAAATGGAGAAAGGCACGGACAGTGAGGAAGAGAGAACTGCACAGGAAGATCTCCTGTCGGTATCAGAGGGACAGTAAAAGTACAGGTAATGGCAGGCAAGTGGATAGTCAAGAACTAGCAAGGTCATTAATGGAGATAGCAAGAGAGGCAAAATCAAATGGCCAATGGATAGTCAGGAACTTAGCAGGATCAGTAACTGGAATAACAACTTGAATGGAGACTAACAGGAACGCCAGATCATGTGTAAGTAACAAGGAAGAGGAAGTATATAAAAACTGTAATGATGATTGACAGTGCTCAGAGAAATAGGCAGTTAAAGGAGATGACTGACAATAGTGTATATAAATATGACAATAAGGAGTTACAACAAGCTATATAAATTGAAGACTTACTTGGAGCATATGGGGGAGAGAGAGTGATATTGTGTGTGTGCATGATAGTTATCCCTATAAGTATCAGGAAAGAAAAGGAATCCCATAGGTTTCCTAGCTGCGATGTTTCCTTTAGCAGGTATAGTGGTACATTTTTCCACTATCCCTGTTCTTCTGACCAGATACAACAGGTGCAGGGCTCCTTCCTCTAGAGACACCAGTAAAGGGAGTAGCCCTGAAGACTGATCTAAAACTGTCAAAAAGTAGGTGAAATGAAAAAAAAAATGTGTAGGCAGTTTGATTTTACATAGTAAGCACTTTCAGAATATATAACGTCAAAATGGGAGGTGACTGTTCCTTAATGCACTTGAGAGAAGATTAAGAGGCTGAAATAAGCGCCTACAGCTTGTAAAAGGTGGCAGAATAGACCTCATGCGGCTGAAATGACAAACTAAATCCATTACGCATCTGAGACCCCTATGACATCTTAAGTAGTTTAGATATCTCTAAATTGAGAATCATTCTCTAGCTTATTAAAGCAAATTAACACTGACACAAGTGATCTTCATGCATTTAAATCTGTCACCTCAGCTCATTATTCACACCAATTTAACGACTGGTGGGGGGGTGCAATACATTACAAACAAATGTGCTGCACACCGTTCTGGTCCACTGTGAGGCTGATGTACAAAGGCAGGGGAGCTCAAACCTAACCTCAAGCCCCCCAAACAGTGCATGTTTTGAGAATCATCTCAGTTAAACACAAGTGAATGTTAACTGCAGCAGATGCTTCAGAATGATTGAACCATTGACTGATTCAACTGTGTGCATGTGAGGAGATTGTGAAAACCTACACCATTGGACAGGCTTGAGGACTTACTAGTGAAATATCGTACTTGTAATAGTGCATGTCACAATAGTGACGTAAGAAGTCACTCATAAAAAAGGGGTTATTTAAAATGGTGCCTGTAAAATGTAGAAAGGTACCATAACCTAAACTAACAACTAACACTAACCTACAACTAACCAAACCTAACAGACTTATAGAATGTCAGGGGTGACCTGACAATTCCAGATTGCATGTTAGGGGTCATATGGTAATAATGTTCATCACACTCAGGCAAGCAGATTGCAGTATATATGCTCACAATTTATGGCTGCTGTCTATTTGCAGTAGCATCACCAACCATGTGAAGGATGTTGTTATTTCCTCCATGCAGATATCACAATTCACGCACTACTCGCTAAACTGACAGAGCACACCTCAAAAGGGATGGGCTAAGGATGGAGTAATGTGAGGACTTGGGGTGTGGCTATATTTGGGGCTAAGGGCATCTTAGGTGCCTTTGCGTAGGGGTGCCTTAGATATAAATCCAAAACAGAAGAGGCAGCCTTAGATATAATAAATCCAAAACAGAATAGGAATCCTTAACTGTACACTCACAAGTTTTTTTACCTCTATATGTACAAGGAAGATTAACTTATAAAGCCTTTGGAAGATATTCAGAAATGTCCCCATACAGACATCACGATTTTCACATCAGCTGCCAAAATGGACCAGGTTCACCTCTGGGAGAACACCGGAAATAAGAAACAATGAAAGTAACACAACACCGGAGGAACTATACAGAACTACAAATATAGATGTAAAGAAAAACTTGCGTACATTCTCTGCCTCTTAGTGGTCCACCACCCATCGGAGAAGAATATATGTTTTTATATACACCTCTAGTTGTATCCAGTGATATCATTCTGTATATTGCCTCCAGGGTTTTTAGATGTTATCCCAGTGCTGCAAGAACTAAGAAAATTCTGGACTGTTCCATAGGGGAGAAATCAATTTCCCATAGATGTAACTTGAGCTTTTAAAGGGATAGTAATGTTTCATAATAAAAGCAGCTCCAATTAATCTTCATAGTATTTGGCTCATGGAGAGTGTTATTTCAATTCTGTCAGAGTTGTAGTTCAAGAGTAATTGAATGATAAAATATCCCCCTCCCGCCCCTTTTACTGATGTAACACTGTTCACCTCAGAACAGAAAGGTGGTGTCCAAGTGGATTGCAGAGAGGGACAATCTTCAATTAAGATAAGGGAAAAACCTGAAAACCTGTCAATGGGGGCAGGGTTTTCATTGTTCTCACAGTAAGAAGATTGTCCCTTGCTGTGAGCTTTCTGGTCTTAAGAGGGGAGGTGGCTTACACTAGGTAAAAGGGGTGGGAGGGGGATACTTTATCATTCAATTACTCTTGAACTACAACTCTGACAGTATTGAAATAACACTCTCCATGGCCCAAATACTATAAAGATTAATTGGAGCTGCTGTTTTTGTGAAACATTACTATCCCTTTAACTTTATAAATACTTGAGAGGACTCCAAAGCCTTGCTTCACAATGGGTTGGTGACTGTTCTAGCATTCAATGGGTTAAAGGTGCCATTTAAATCTATGGGAATTTAAGTTTCCCCTATGCTGCATTTGGTTTGCTCCAGAATTACTTACTTTGCTTTAAAAAGAGCCATATTTAGTGTCTCAGGAAGATGACTGCAGTGGAATTATTATTTTTACTATTATTATCCTTTTAGTCTAATATGTACGTGACTAGCCATAGCATAAACAACATGTGCTTTTGTTCATCCTCAGAGGCTCTCACACACTGGGGTATCTTTTGTGAATACTCTTAGTGGGTCTCCCTAAGAGTGAAGAGTAATTCAGACATTGACCCTTGCTCTCAGTGCCAGGGAATCTAGCTGTGCCACAATGACAAGGCCAGAACATAAGTCTGTGGTTGGTATTTCTGTGCAGAGGGGACTTGTCTGTAATTACGAAACTGGATTGACCTTTTGGGCTTGGTTAATCTAATATTTATGTGGAAATGTATCCTCTGTAATAGCACTGAAGAGCTAAAATGTGATGCTTCTAGCAGTGACTAGTCGTAGAACAAGCCATTGTGCTTTTGTTTGTCCTTAGAGCCTCTCACACACTTGGGTATATTATTATCTAGTAACAGTTACAATCACAGTGAGGCTGATGTACTAGGAAGAGCTGTAGTAATTCTAGAGCAAACCAACTGCACCACAGGAAAGAAAGACATATTCCCAAAATTTGTATTGATTTAAATGGAACATTTAACCCATTGAATGTTAGAGAGGTCCCAGACCCATTTCAAAGCAAAGCCTTGTTTAAATCAATTGATATTGTTATTTCTCCTCTCTGGTGCAGTTAGTTTGCTCCATAATTACTCCAGGGGAGAATGCATTAGGGTTTGGACTCAAATCCATCTTGTAGTATGCATTAAGGAGTCTCATCACTGTGATTATACCTCAATACACCTACATAATCTGCCCTCCCATAACCCTTTGATTGCCATAAGGAGGTGCAAAATGCCTTGTGTCATGTGACAGTCTTATGTTAAAATGAATCAGCTGATCAGAGGATAGCTGGTGTGTACATGAAGCTGCTAATCTGCTGGTTCAGGTAAACATTAAACAGGTAGATCAGCTATTACATGTAGCAGCTGATCTGCCATTTCTGTTTGTGTTTGATTTGGTTGTTAAGTGGGGCAGGGGATTGTGTATGTTTGAACAATCTGAATAGGTGTGCAACACAATGCAGAGCAATGCATTGCACATCCCTATGGCACTCTAAGGGTTAACAGAGGTCTGCTGCTGTTCTTGATGCTAAAGTATGCGGGAGAAGGTGTTCTCTCTGTTCTGCCTTTTTGCCCTCCCCAACACATTGTCAGCATTATGTCAACCTCATATGATAATGATCATAGTCTCTTCCCCTCCATTTGCATAGATAATTCTTAGTGCATATGATGAAGACAAAGTATGTAATATTCTCCATGGCAAAGTGATCTCCACACATTGTCAGACACACATTACCATTGCATAGGACTTTAGTTCATTTCTCCCCTGTTCAGCTTAGTACATCAGCATATCTGACCTACAGAAACAGATTAATACAAATAGTCACAAAGACCCTGACATGGGAGACTACAATTTACCTCAGTTGCCTTTCAACCTTTTCCCTCAATATATGTTGACGTCCCCTGGGAAATGGACATCTTACCTCGGTACCCACCCAGGGCATTATTGACAGCTTGTTATTACAGGTCACATTATAAACTGGTTCTTTAAGCCTAAAATTCCACTTGACTGAACACTAATTTCTGTTTGTATTGAACCCAACCAACAAATGTTAATGTCTGTGAACTAACCTGACCTCTAAACACGACTTGGCTGCTCTCTGCATCCATCTGACTCATTACCTTTGCTCTACCTGTGATGGTCTTGTAAAGATACCATTGTTTCTCTAAACTGGGTAAAGGTTTATTTATCACTGAGTGATGAGAGCAAATTATCTGAGACACCAAGAGCCAAGCCCCTTCTCTCTGAGGCTGATGTACTAATGAAACCTGGTGCAACTGTGTTGCAAAGCAAGTGCACCATAGGGAATAAATACATTACAAAAATCCCTATTAATTTACATGAAGGTTTTAATGCCTTCAGTGCCAGTGAGGTCTCCAATGCATTGGGAAGCAATGCATTGTAGACCTCCCTAGCACTCCCCATTTAAATCAAGGTTCATTTTTATTTGTTCCACCTGGTGCAGTTGATTGGCCCCAGAACTGCACCGTTTTCTTAGTATCTCTAGACTGTAAGCTCTGACGAGCAGGGCCCCTGATCCTTCTGTTCTCCACATCTGATTTGTACTATTTCATATCTCTGTATGTCCATTCCCTATAGTACAGCGCTGCGGAATTAGTTGGCACAAAGCAAAATTTGTATTATTATTATTACCACCAATGATATATAAAGCACAAACATATTCAATAGAGCTGATTTGGTGAAAAAAATACATACTCCTTAGATCTTACAAACTGTAGAATGTAGAGATAAGCAAAATGAAATACAATGAGCTGCAGGGAAAAATGTCCTTTAACTGACAGAGCAATGCATTGCGTACCACTCTGGCACTCAAAGGGTTGACCCTTTGAGTACCAGATATGTGTCAAACGCAGTTCTGGTGCTCAAAGAGTGTGCAGCTTTTTCATATACGTATGTGTGTGTGTAATAAAGATATGTGTGTATATAATTACATACGTTGAGGACCATAGGGGTGTACAACGCATTTGTAATGCATTGCACACCGCTTGGTCCTCTCAAGTTTTGCCATGTGCTCTAAGTCCAGATCCTTTTGCAACCCAACAATGCCCCTACCTTTAACCCTTTAATTTCCAGAGAGGTGTGCAATGCATTACAAAGCAATGTGGCACATTGCTCTTGGCACAGAAAGGATTGAAGAGGACCTCTCACTCTAAGATAAGTTTAGTTTGTTTTACAGTTAATTAAAATCTGTCAATATTTTTCATCACCATTTTTCTGTAAAAGAAATAGTTTGAACTGAGCTTTGTGTTTCATTGGCAAAGGGTGACAGTTTATGCTAATTCCCTACAAAATATGCTAATTAGTTATTTTAAGAACAGACTGTACAATTATACTAGAAATGACCCTTGTGTGTTTGTACTGTATATATTTATTTAATGCATAGTGTGTGGTAATATTGGCCCAGCACAGAAACGAATTACCATAAAGTGACATACTGTGCCATCAACAAATAAAGGTTATTTTCTTGGAAACAATTAAATCCTTTTTAAAGTGAACTCAACTTCTATCAGGCTGATAGGCTCACTTTGAAAAACGCAGGAACAAAAATTAGGGCATTCACAGAAGGAAGGCACAGATCAGGTTAGTAAATTAACTGAGTCTGCTAGCTCCATCTTGTGCACAGAAGGGAGTACTACAGGTTTTCATGCAGATCTCAGTTCAAACATGAAGTTGATTTTTAACCAAGGTGGGGATTCACTAAGATTTGATAAGGGGCCAGGATAGCGATATGGTGGTGTAATTGCTTCAATGGTATCTCAGCATATGCACTAATAAGTCTTTGTCATCAGATACTTGTGAATAAATCACAAATTCAGCATCATTGCCAAGAATCTTCCATGTCTTCACCAGGTTTATGATTCTGCAGTTACCTCTTTGACAATGGCTCATTTGCATATTGAAATGCAGCTTAATGAGCCATTGTCATATTCAAGCGTGTGTGATTATATGTTAATGTGGTACTTTACTACGTGCATGAAGCTCAGATAGCTGCCCATGCTGTCGGAGTTCACAGTCCCAACATTACCAAACAGGCTGGAGAAGCTGGGATCTCCGTATAGCTTCCTATGAAGTCACAGCCATGGTCAAACCCTCCTTTAACCCACTGAGCGCCACTCAAGGGGTTACAATGGTTCCTGCCTGCTTTGAACAAAATGCTTAAGTGCCATATGGATGTGCAATGTGTTGCACACAGCTCTAGCATTCAAAGGCACCCATCACATTGTGTGTAATTTCTCAAGGGCTCGAAGAAGGGACCAATACCACATATATAATTTCTCCTAGGTCTCAGAATTACTACAAAGAGCATATTGTGCATGATCATTTTCATAAATATATATTAGAAACGTATCCACAACATTTTTGTCAAAGTCTTAATGAAAAGGTGGGGCACCCTGAGCTGGTTCTCAATGCAAACCAATGTGCCATGGCACCCTGATTGAGAACCAGTGGGTTATATGATACACAGTGGATCCCAGCTGGTGATGTACCTATAAGCTGTTAGGTAAATACAGAAGCTGGCCTCTGAACAGCTCACTGAAGTAAACAGACACTCAGACTCACTTCTCAAGGCCAGTGGTGATACTTTGTATGATTTAAGAAGTGTGTTTACTTCGGTCAGCAGTGTGATGGTGTAACATTGTGACTGAGACATCTAAGAAAGAGGCATGGAGAGAAACAGGGTTAACCCACTGAATGCTAGTTGTGTATGTGTGGTTTAGGCAATAATATTCCAGACTGTGCCATTTAAAAGCATTCATATCACTTCATTCACATAGACTATGTTTAAGTAAATCCCTTTTATAAGTCGAGTTGCCCATTCTTTATACGTTATTATTGCACAGCTGATTGGTTTACCTTTCTGTATCTAGGGTAATCTCTGAACAGATTAAATTGAGTATACTTCCCAACACCTTTGTCTAGTACATATATAAAAGAATTCCAGCAACACCACTAATATACTTGGAGTCAATCTCAGATCAAATACGATACCGTTGTGCCCTGATGTAATCAGATAATATTATCTACAAAAGAAAAAAATACATAATTTACATACACAACTCTTTATGCTTTATATTGTCCATGACAGATTAATGAATGAATGTATGAACGAATATGTTTATTTATAGTGCACCACAAGTGTACGCAGCTCTTTACAATTTAGGGGTTTAGACAATACAGGGTTACAAGTGCTTTGTAGAGTGAAACACTGGAAATGACGGAAAATTTTCCCTGATGAAGTACCCAGGAGGTACGAAACGCGTTGGAGACAGTTGGGCCACTATATATTCAACACGTTGAGAAGAGTTGGAAACTGGACATTTTAGCCTACGTTTGTTGTTTTTTGCCTCTTGTGACATTGTTTCTAGCTAATGATCGAATACATTTGATTGAGCCAATACGAGGCTCATTACATCACAACTCCCATCAGCTGCACTCTACCTGGAGAGAGACGAGAGCGGCTAGTGTTTGTCAGTGGAGCCCTGCCCACTGTCATGACCATGGCTGATAGGGAACCGTGTGGTGCCGGCTCAGGTTATGGTGCTAGCGTGCAAAGCTGGGGTGCGAAGCTTGTGAGTGGTGACGGCGTGCCAGGTACTCCTTTGCTGCAGCCAAAGCTGTCTAAAGGTGCTGGTCGCGAAACCAGATTGTTCCACCCCAGTTGAGCAGGGGTGCAACCAGGATAGGAGTACCTAGGAACCTTTGGAAAACCAGGCCAGCAGGACGGGTGAGATACCAAGCAATGAGGGCTGGGCAACAGGAATGGTCAAGCGAAGCTGAGGTTCAAGCCGGGAGCGGAGTTCAAGCTTGGTCAGGAGCAGAGCCAAAGGTCAAGCTGGGAGCGGAGTTCAAGCGTGGTCAGGAGCAGAGCCAAAGGTCAAGCCGGGAGCAGAGATCAAGTGTGGTCAGGAGCAGAGCTAAAGGTCAAAACCAGGAGTGGAGATCAAGAGTGGTCAGGAGCAGAGCCAAAGGTCAAGCCAGGAGCGGAGTTCAAGCGTGGTCAGGAGCAGAGCCAAAGGTCAAAACCAGGAGCGGAGATCAAAAGTGGTCAGAAGCAGAGACAAAGGTCAAAACCAGGAGCGGAGGACAGGAATGCTGATCTAGAGTAGACAGACAGAGGTCCAGATTCCAGAACCTAGCCAGAAACTAACTTGTGGAACGGGCGCCCTAAGCCTGGGGCTGCCCGTTTAAATACCAGGGCTGACCAATGGACCTGCTGAGTGATAGGGGCTCAACTGGGAGCCGCACGAGAAAGGAGGAAAACTGGCCAATAGAGAGCTGGGCCGGGCGCATGCGCATCAACCATGCTGAAGGCGGAGGAGATCTGCGCATGCGCGACCCGATCGATCCGAAACCTGGAAGAGCCGCCGCGTGAGAGGAAGAGATGCGGCCCGGGAGAGTGATTGCAATGGCGACACCACCCCCCCTCAACGGGAGGCCCCCGGACGACCCAGCTTCAACGGAAAGGCACGATGAAAGGAACGTTCCTCCGGGCCATAGCCCTTCCAATCCACCAGGTATTGGAGGGAACCCCGAACTAGGTGGGAATCCAGGAGCCTCCGAACGAAGTATTCTTCCTGCCCGTCGACCCGAACAGGGGGCAAAGGCACCGACTGAGGGGTGAAATGGGTGCGAAGAAGCGGTTTAAGCAGAGACACGTGAAACAAGTCAGGAATCCGCATAGAGGGCGGTAGGTCTATGGCAAAGGTCACCGGAGAGATCTGGGAGCGGATCCGAAAGGGCCCGACGTAGAGTGGACCGAACTTGGCAGAGGGTTGGTGGAGATGAAGGTTTGTGGTGGAGAGCCAAACCTCATCCCCAGGCTTGAATTGAGGACCAGTTATCTGCCTCTTATCGTCCGCCCGTTTGTACCGTGCCACAGCTGCTACCAGCTTCGAGCGGATCCGTTGCCAGTGAGCTTCCAGATTATCTACATGGGAATCCACAGCCGGGACACCAGAGGAGTATGAAAGTGGCAGGGAGGTAGGATGGAATCCGTTGGCAGCGAAGAAGGGGGAGCACTGGAGTGACTCGTGGCGGCAGCTGTTAAAGGCGAATTCCGCTAGCGGAAGGAGGTCCGTCCAGTTATCTTGCAGTGGTTCCCCTTTTGCCTCTTTCTCCCCCTCTTGATTACCACCTTTTGATTCATTCTCCCCCTCTTGAGCCCCCTCTGTTTGCCTTGGCTTTTTCTCTCCCTTTTGATCCCCCTTTGTCCCCCTCCTTGACTCTTGATCCCACTCTTTTGCCTCTCTCTCTCCCTCCTGATCCCCCCTCCTTTTTGCCTCTTCTTGGCCCCCCTCCTTTTGTCTCCTGATCTTTCCTCCTTTTGCCTCTTTTTTTTTTTTCTTTTTCTTAGTCTCTTTTGCCTCTTTCTCCCTCTTGGCCCCCATCTCAGCCTCTTTCACCACCCGCTCAATGTCCCATCTTGCCTCCCTTACCCTCCTCTGCCGGGTGCTCGCTGTTCTCTCGCGAGCCCCAGCAGAAGTCAGCGTTGGAGTGTTGCCATGGTAACCCGCGGCAACGCTCCAACGCTATAGGAGGGAGAGAGGCGACCGGGGAGCATTGCGAGCAGCTCTCCGGTCTCCCTCTCTGCAGCACCGACCCTGACACAGGGTATTGGTGCTGGCATCGGCCGCATTTGCGCGAGTACAAGTACTTGCACAAATGCTGGTATCGGCACCGATACCGATACCAGTATCGGTATCGGTGCAACCCTAATATAAATATATATATATATATATATATATATATATATATATAAATAAAACAAGGCTATTTACAACTGCTAGCTGCAGACTACAAATAACTATCTTCAAAAGATGCCAGGCACTATGGTATTAACTCTCAGAGTTGCAGCTATTAAGTTATTGTATTCAGATGTTCATAACTATCTTAGTTGTTACTTTTGTATTGCAGCCATGTATGCATTGTCAGGTAACATTGTTCAGCAGTCCAGTTCCCACACTTTGTATTGTGAAATCTTAGTTTATTGGATTTGAATCGGAATGGGAATTCACTGTTTGAGAGAATAAACCTTTCAAAATTAAATCATTGAGTTCAATTAGGACTCAGCCAGGATCAGCCAGCCACTGGATTCTTCAGCACTATTGTGTTATAACAATCTGAAACATAATAATTAGTGCCCATTAAGATTACATAGTAACATAGTATCATAGATGATGAGGCTGAAAAAAGACATGCAGCCATCAAGTCTAGCCCATGCCAAAAAGCCTTCTGAAGCCATTTCCAATTTAGCCCCAAGTAGGTAAAAACATTCCTCCCTGTCTCCAAATGGCAGACAGATAGTTCCCTGAATCAATATCCTATCTGCATTGAAGCCGTCATAATTTCAAATATTGTTCTGTGCTAGATAGGCATCCATTGCTTTTTTGAAAGTAGTTGCATTATCTGCAAGTACAACATCTCGAGGCAAAGAATTCCACAGCTTTATCACCCTTACTGTAAAGAATCCTTGCCTTTGTTTTACAATTTGATATTCTGAATTACACTGCAGTTCTGATATATTAGTTAAAAGTGCAAATATAGTTGTACATCATTCTCTAAACCACAGATTTTGTTGAAACAGTACCTTGAATTGAGATAATAACAAATGCAAAACGCGGTACACAAAATAGTGGACTTTTTGACACATTGGTGATTTGTGTGGAACATCTTAATGAGGTGCTAATAATTTGATTTTTAATTGCTTAATGTTTTAAACATGTTACTTTACACAAATTCACAACTTTTAATATTCAGATGTTACATTTTAACGTACAGTCTATTGTGGCTACTATGAAACATAAAGGACTGTGAGTGCCAAGCTGATGTATTTTTTCCTTTGTGGATAATATTATCTGATCACATCAGGGTACCTCTACTTTAGTATTTGATCTGAGTAGATTGAATCCAAATCATATTTTCAGAGTTACAGAAATACATTTATATGTGTAGTAGACAAAGTTGTTAGGAGGTAGACGTAACCACTTAATTGCCAGACAGGTAACAGTGGAATGCACACCCCCCTGGCACTCAAAGAATTATGTGATGGCTGCTTCTGTCTTTGGTGCTGAAATCTTTGTCCATCCTCTCTGCCCCCCCCCCCTTACCTTAAACCTTTACAACAGAAAGATATACTAATGCTCAGTCTCTCCCTTTCCCATTGCACCTCTAATTCTTAGTGCATATGGTGAAATGTGTTGTATTATTTCATGGAGATCGCCAGAGATACTTTGCCATAGGATTGATCTTTATTGCATCCCCCCTGGTCACATTCTTTACCCAGGTGGAGATGCACTAAGGAATGATAAATAAGTGAAAAAGAGGAGATAAAGAAGTGATAAGGTCCCCAAATTCTATGTTATTCTAAGGAATCTATGCACTAAAATGTCTCAAGGTGGAGAAATCTTAATGCATACACTGTAGAATAACATGGGAACTGGATACGTTTATCACACTGGAGATATTATCTCCATTCTACCACCTCTTTATCACACCTTAATGCATAACTCCACTAACATTACATGACATCAGCCAGGTTAACACAATATTCATGTACAGTTGAAACCAGAAGTTTACATACACTATATAAAAAGACAAATATGCATGTTTTTCTGACTATCTGACATGAAATCAGAATAAACCTTACCCGTTTTAGGTCAATTAGGATTACCAAAATTATTTACATTTGCCAAATGCCAGAATAATGAGAGAGAGAGAATTTTTTAAGGCATTTTTATTACTTTCTGCAAAGTCAAATGTTTACATACACAAGGATTATTATGCCTTTAAACAATTTGGGACAGCCCATATGATGATGTCATGTCTTTGGCAACATCTGAGTTAATTAGAGACTCACCTGTGGATGTATTTTAATGCACACCAGAAACACACTGCTTCTGTGTGTAACATAATGGGAAAGTCTAAAGAAATCAGCCAAGATATCAGGAAGAGAATTGTGTACTTGCACAAGTCTGGATCATCCTTGGGTGCAATTTCCAGATACCTGCAGGTGCCTCGTTCATCTGTACAAACAATTATATGCAAATACAAACAACATGGGGATGTCCAGCCATCATATCGCTCAGGAAGGAGACGGGTTCTGTGTCTCAGAGATGAACGTGCTTTGGTCCGACCTGTGCATATCAACCCAAGAACAAAAGCAAAAGACCTTGTGAAGATGCTGGCGGAAGCTGGTAAGGTTGTGTCATTATCCATAGTGAAACGAGTACTGTGTCAACATGGGCTGAAAGGCCACTCTGCTAGGAAGAAGCCATTACTCCAAAAGAAACATATAAAAGCCAGATTAATGTTTGCAAATGCACACAGGAACAAAGACCTACATTTCTGGAGACATGTCCTGTGGTCTGACGAAACTAAAATTGAACTGTTTGGCCATAATGACCATCGTTACGTTTGGAGGAAAAAGGGAGAAGCTTGGAAGCCTAAGAACACCATCCTAACTGTGAAACACGGGGGTGACAGCATTATGTTATGGGGTTGTTTTGCTGCAGGAGGGACTGGTGCACTTCACAAAATAGATGGCATCATGAGACAAGAAGATTATGTGGCAATACTGAAGCAACATCTCAAGACATCAGTCAGGAAGTTAAAGCTTGGGCGGAAATGGGTCTTCCAAATGGACAATGACCCGAAGCATACTGCCAAACTGGTTACAAAGTGGCTTAAGGATAACAAAGTCAATGTTTTGGAGTGGCCATCACAAAGCCCTGATCTCAATCCTATTGAAAATTTATGGGCAAAGCTGAAAAGGCAGGTGCGAGCAAGGCGACCTACAAACATGGCTCAGTTACACTAGTTCTGTCAGGAGGAATGGGCCACACTACCAACTATTGTGAGAAGCTTGTGGAAGGATATCCAAAACGTTTGACCCAAGTCATACAGTTTAAGGGTAATGCTACCAAATACTAATGAAATGTATGTAAACTTTTGACTTTGCAGAAAGTAATAAAAATGCCTTAAAAATTCTCTCTCTCTCATTATTCTGGCATTTGGCAAATATAAATAATTTTGGTAATCCTAATTGACCTGAAACGGGTAAGGTTTATTCGGATTTCATGTCAGATAGTGAGAAAAACGTGCATATGTGTCTTTTTATATAGTGTATGTAAACTTCTGGTTTCAACTGTAGCTGTGTGATATTGCAATATAGCTTGCTCTGCCAGCTTCCTGCACCTCTCTTTGATGCACCCATCTCTCCCATTGAATTGTGTCTCTATCTCTCTATCCTCTGTCTCATGTGTGCTTTATATCCTAGCATAAATCACACACTAATCCTATATAATAATTCGCTAAAACGTGTGTAATGCGGCGACATGCGCAGTAGACACTGTTGCGAGTGCTGCAGTCATGCGGAGTAGAGACTGCCCACGCCGCGGGCCCGGAGCGCCCAGCTCTGTATTAGCCGCGGCTTGGGCAGGCTCTACTGCGCGTAACTGCCCCGCGACCGGGTGCCAGTGGCACTGTGGCCCATGTAACGGGCTCTTCAACTAGTTTAATATATTGGAAATGCACTGACAGCAAAAATTTAATGACCTGGCACATTTTTTTGGGAATATAACCCCTGCACATACTCTCACATGCACATTTATCTAGTACTAGTTACAAAGCCCGTATACACGGGCTGATCTGGAGCAGAGAGCTCCGGATGGCTCACAGCCTGTCTGTGCTCCCGGCTCCGGGGCAGCAGCGGAGGTGGCCTGGTGACAAACTGTCACTCAGCACCTCCGCTACTGCCCCAGAGCCGGGAGCACAGACAGGATGTCAGCCTTCCGGAGCTCTCTGCTCCAGATCAGCCCATTCTGCTAGTCCCCACTGCACATGTGCGGTTACGCACACAGTGAGCGACGCATTCTAGGACTTTATAGTATAAGGATATGTCCAATCCACCATGGACATTAATAATGTTTTTTTTTGTTTGTTTGTTTTTTGTTTTTTTACATGAAGTGGGCAACAGGAGGTCCTGGTGCCACATGCAGCTTTAAAGTCATCAAAGCAATGAGCTGGAGATCTCTAGCATCCAAAGGATTAATTTATTTTTTAACCTCTATGTAGAATTTTAAGCAATAATGTGCAGTCATTTGGAGGCCCTTGGAGTGAACCTAGTTGCTAAATACAGATGTATACAATTGGTTTGAGGTATGTGTACTTGACACCTGACACAATTCTAGCACTGAGGCGGATATCCTAAGAACCGGGGATTATACACTAAGGCAGTGGTTCTCAATCTTTTTTTGTTCGGGACACCCCTAACACATAATCTACAACATTCGGGGCACGCCTAACATATTTAATGTACTTTATCAAGGGCATAATGAAGGGTACAGTAGATAAATATACAGTTATTATTAGATTTTACAATCATAATAACAAAACTAAATCTATTGTGCATAACAACTTCTATAAATCTTTATTTAAAAGTCCATTTCTGTCAGTCTTCATAGAAAACATGGGGTACCCTAAGCTGATGTTCGTGGCACACCAAAGTGCCACGGCACCCTGGTTGAGAATCACTGCACTAAGGTGTGACAAAGAAGTGACAGGAAGTATACTTCCCATGTGTCCTTTAGGAGGGACATTCCTTCTTTGAGACCCAAATCCCTCTGTCCCTCTTCCCTACTGTGGTGTCCCTCTTTTTAGGACATCAAAATGTGTGATGTTTATATAAGTTTATGACATTGCTCCACAGCAATAAAATGCACATTAGTATTTGTTTAACCTTCAGTATATGTGTTTATAAGTTAGTTGGTGTAAATAAAATACTTTGATCTTGCTATATATTATTTATTAAGTTACACAAACAGCTGTCTGTAGTTCAAGAAATAACCTAAAAGTGCTCCCCCCACCAGCCGCACCCCTAGTAACACCACCTAAAACAAAGTGTCCCTTTTTGGCCATTTGAAATGTTGGGAGGTATGAGAGAGTTATCTCACTGGAGCAGCTATTTCCTCTAATTCCTATGTTATTCTGATTAGCCTATGCTCTTCGTGCCATATTTTCAAATAAAAACTGGAATGATTCTGGAGAAAACCAACCCCACCATATAAAACAAATATAATTTCCTCAAGCTCCCATTGATTTAATGAGGCTCAAGAGCCAGATAGCTCTTGAAAAAGAAGCTCTAGCTTTGAAACGCGTTGAGCGTTTCTGGCACTATTATTAATTTTTTTTACTACATTGTTATTATATTGATGATAAATGTTTTGACATTTTTGGACGAGCGGACTATATATATATATTTTTATTAACAGGTGGTGGAACTCTGAGCAGGACGGATAGTTATACCCTGCATGCCATTATCACCGGCTTTAACAAGATCAGCCGGTGAGTTCTATCCTGTGAGTATTGTTTCAAGTTCTATTTGTATATTCTGTTTGTGGATTGGGCCCCTTCTGGCTGTTGTGACTTTCCTATAGTGCAATTGGTAAGCCCCAGAAATACTCAATTTCCTTTTGAAAATATGGCCCTAGGATATCTCCAGCTTGAAAGACCTTAGTGTACAGGCTTCTTAGAATAACATAGGAACTGGAGTGATCTGTTTATCACATCTCAGTGCAGAAACTTCGTCAAGCAATTCTGTAGCAAACCAAGTGCATATAGGCGACAAATAAAGTTTCGCTATTTCCACTGATTTAAATGGTGCTTGAAGCTTTTGAGTGCCCGAGGGGTACACAACGCATTGCTCTGCAATAAGTTGTGTACCCTTCTGGCATTCAAAGGGTTAAACTCCCCATTCACAATCTTTTTTTTATTTGTTCCGTATGTTTGCCCCAGAATTGCTCTACCTATCCCATATGCTCCATTACAAGATGCTAGCTGTTTATGGTTCCTACATATCAGTCTGTTGAAAGAATGGAAATTGCTTTTACTTTGCTTTTGGAACCATTTAAATGTTATGCTTACTAGTTCTGTTGAAGGCCAAATTTATATCTTGCTGGGCTGTTAGTAGTTTCCCGTCCCCCAATATGTGGGCTCCTTCAAGGATGAATCATAGCACATTGTGGGGTATTCTGTGTCTAATTAGCATAAAGTGCCATAACTGTGGCACCAATGAATAAAGCTTAAACATTTATATATTAAACATTTATATATTATAAATAAATGACAAGCACAACATACATGCAGTTTTTAATCTTCTCCATCATTAAATAAACTGGTCTAAGGGTGATGGATCACTTTAAGCTGAAATATAGCAGCTTTGTGTCCCTTGTGCCAATTGCTGAGTAGTACAGGGGTGGATGGGCATTTTGGAACATGCTGTTCCACTGCACCTTGTTTTACAAAATGTACTATTTATAGGGGAAATCAGAACATAATTCTGCCTTTCCTAGAAATTCTATAGGGATGGCTTTTAGCTTGCATTACAGCAGTGGTGGGCAATGTGAGGCCCTCCAGCTGCTGTGAAACTGCTTGAAATTTTTGAGTGCCTGAGGGATACACAACTCATTGCTCTGCAATACGTTGTATTCCCTTCTGGCATTCAAAGGGTTAAAATCCCCATTTAAAATCTTTTTTGTTGTTCCCTATGTTTGCCCCAGAATTACTTTACTTATCCCATATAAGCCATTACATGATGCTAGCTGTTTACGGTTCCAACATATCAGTCTGTTGAAAGAATGGAAATTGCCTTTACTTTGCTTTTGGAAACCATTTACCTTTGTTATTGCTTTTTGATCCATTCCTTCCCCATTATAAGATGAATCAGTCCTGTAAAAGAGGCCCATTATGTGTAATTCACCCCTAGTAAACATTCTCCCCAGGTCGTGTTTAGAGGAAAAAAGTACTAATGCAGCTCTGTTTTAACCCATTAAGTGCCTGGAAGATGAGTAGTACATCACTCTGAAGCGTCTCTCACTCTAGCATTCATGGGGGTTAAGATATTGCATTATTAACACTTTGGATGCCTGAGAGGTCTCCCACACATTGCAAACAAGTGAGTTGTAGAAGTTTTTAGCATCCAAGGGACCCAACACATTCCTTAGAGAAAAGCAGTAAGCGGAATTTACATATCCTTTTATGTGACCTGTTTTTGAGCGCTGTGTCTGCCTGATGGCAATGTACTAAGCTATTTAAAGAGTACCTGTCACCCCTAAGACAAGTTTTGATTGTGTTTCAGAGAATTAAAATATGTCTCTATGTCTTACTAGCTATTTTTTTTTTTTTTAATAGTTTTTAGAAATCAAATGTTATGCTAACTAGTTCTGTTGAAGGCCAAACGTATCTCTTGCTGGGATGTTAGTAATGCCCCCCCAATATGTGGGCTCTAGGGACGATATGCAACAAGTGGATCTAATGGACCTACTGACAAGGTGTCACAGTTTACCTTGGTTCCAGTGCCACTGCTTCAGTGATGCTCGGTGTTATTCCACACGTCATCTGCAGGCGCGAGGCTTCAGAGTGAAGCAGGCCTCTGTTTTATGCCATGCTTCCTGTAGTCTTCTCCTACCTACTTCCTCCCTCTGAGCTGCTCCCCCTACCTGCTTCCTGAGGAGGGGTTTATAAGGCAGACTGAGTCCTGACTCAGTTTCCCTTGCGTTGTTGTACAACGCAGTTCTGTGTCCTTTGGCTCTGTGTATGACCTGGTTTGTCTGACCATCCAATCAGGTGCTGACCTGTGGCTCTGTCTGACTATTCTCCTGCCTTATCCCTGTAGTGGACACCCAATCTGGTGCAGACCTGTGGCTCTGGCTGACTACCTGAACTGTGTATGACCCGGCTTGTCTGACTACCCTCTCTGGTGCTGACCTGTGGCTCTGTCTGACTATTCTCTTGTTTCTTCCCTGTACCTAGCAGACACCCAATCTGGTGCGGACCTGGCGCTCTGGTAGACTAGCTCTATACTGACTGCAGGTGTGAGTCAGGTTTCCGCTTTCACAGTACTGACTGCAGGTGTGAGTCAGGTATACGCTTTTGCTATACTGACTGCAGGCGTGAGTCAGGAATATTCCTCGTTCATCAGATCAAGACTTCGTGTTCCTGTTCCTGCTCTGGTTCCTTCTCCTGTTCCAGCTCATGTTTCCAGCTGAGACTACCAGTGGCTTTGGCCTAGTCTCCAGCAGTGTGGTCAATCTAGGCAGCATACTATTCCTGATAGTAGCGCTTGCGGGCTGACCATCTGCTTGCTCCTGTTATATTACTATTGTGTACTACCTTACTTATATTTTAATAAATTGCATTTAACTATACCGTACTGACTCCTGAACATCTCTGGAGAACTGTGACACAAGGGTGGATTTAAAAGGGCTGTTTAATTAGTTAAAAATTACCTTCAGAAAGGACCTAGTTGAAATTAAATCAGAGGTCTCTCAACTTCGAAAGGCTATTATGAACAGCTACATGCTCCGAAGCAAATGGTGGCAGAGCAACAGGAAACCATCTTCACATCGATGTACCACCTGAATCACCCTGATAACAGAGGATGGAGGCTCAGCCTTCGCATCAAAAACCTCTCAGTCAGTGGCAAACAAATAGCTGAATCCCACTCTTCAGAAGATATACTGGGATCTCTTGCAAAAGACAGAAGGGTACATGGTTAAGATGGACAGAACACATAGAGCTCTCAGTCTTCATACCCAGGAATGGAATACCAAATATACAACAATTTATCTAACCGCACCATGCAATAGAAGAGGGCCCTGAAGCCTTTGATGAAACACCTCACAGCACTTAAAATTTACTACAAGTGGGATTTTCCTTTTAGCATGCGAGCACAGCATGATCACAAGTCAGCAAATCTGTTATCCCTAGATGAAATCAACTTTTTTATGCAATACTTCAAATCCCCGTGCCTGTACTCGATGGCCAAATTACACGGGAAAAAGGCTCCAGAATAACTGCACTACCCCAACTGAAGAGCAGTGTGAGAAGTTGTTCATCTGTTCCAAAATGACCGAAGATGCTAGAGCTAACTACCCATCAAGATGAGTGACCTGATCGCTAAGCTGGTTTGACTACCTCTTACAGTTTCTAATATTGGGGTTTGGCCTGTAGTTACTAGTCAGATATCTTTAGGGGCTATCCATACTGGTCTGCTACCTAGCACTGTGGTCTCTCACCTTCAGGCCATAGTGGGGAAGACTCCTTGGTCAGCTCTCAGGCTTAAGTTCACTCCATGGCTTGCTGGTAATAGCCTGCTCCCTTCAGAGCCTCTTTGCTTGTTAGGTGTCCTATATTATAGTGTTTAGCCTGATTAATGCATGGGATGGCATTTCTCGATTGTAGACTGGCAATGGGGCAAGTTGAGTTGAGTAGGGGAGGAAGAAAAAAAAAGGTGGATTCCCCCACTGCTGCAATCTTTCCCTCTCAGGTGCAGGAGTACTCATAGGAGAGTTGGGAGATGCATTTCCATTACTGTGTCTAGCTCAATTTTATTATTCGCTTGTCCTTTCCCTGTGCATGTACTGATAGTTACCTTCCTTATTTTGTTAAGTAGCTAAAGGGGTGGTACGCATTATGTGTGGTCCCATGTTCCGAATGAGTCAATGCCGGATTTCCCCCTTGGTCCAATTGGACACAATCAATATTTTTATGGTGTTTTCTATTAAACCAAGCATTTTGGTATAGACATGCTTCTCTGAGACCAGTACTCTCTGCTACACGTGCGTACCTATTCTATAGGAAGCATTAAATGGTGAACCATAGTCCAGTATTCATGAACCTTAGGATGTCCCTTGGTAGGGGTAGGGATGCAGCTTGGGGGTTAAATGAGCTTCTCCAAAAGACACAACAGTGGTTAACTCTGTGGTAAAACTATTGTTTGAATACTTTACTCTCAATTTTGGTAAAGGAACTGAGATGCCTATGGTGTTGTAGGCTCATAAATTATCCAAAATAAAGGGTGCAGAGCTCCAAGACCTTCATAAGGAGATCTCTGCTTATATGAAAAGCCTCCCCCTCTGTGATCTTACATGAGGCTCAAATAACAATCTTACTTACAATGTAATAAATCTCAGCACAAATAGTTAATATTTTGCCTCAGGGCAAATTGGAGATGCAATATGATTCCATTGCCAAGGCATTTCAAGAATATTACTCAGAGCTGTACAGCCTAAACCAGGGCACTGCTGGCACTCGGTGCTAGATGCATGACCACCTTATCTCTGTCTTTTTAGACAAACACAATGCTACTAGACTCTCACAAACTTACATTGACACCTTGAAGGGTTATTTTAAAAAAAAGCTGAACTTCAGGCAGTGTTCTGCATGCTCCCAAAGGGGAATAGTCTGGGCCCAGAAAGTTCCCTGCAGCATATTTTGTTGCGTTTCTCAATTAGCTACTGCCTCACATGTTTGCTACCTTCAATTCTATCAAAAATACCACCCGCTTTCAAACACAGCCACTGAAGGCACACATTGTGGTACTACCTAAGGAAGGCAAGGATCCCTGTTTGTGCTCCAGCTACATGCCCAACTTGCTTCTGAAAGTAGATCTAAAGATGTGCATCAAATTATTAGCCAATAGAATTCAGCTGCTTCTTCCCAGCCTCATACACCCTGATCAGTTGAAAATTTTCAGGAAGACAGGCAAAGTACTGTCAAAGTAATATCTTTATTATCTGAGATCTACATAACAAAGACCCTGTATTGCTTCTTTCCATGGACCCTGAGAAGGCTTTGTCAGGGTAAATTGGAACTTCTTGTTCAGCAGCCTGCACACTGTGGGATTTGGACCCAAGTTCCTTCAGAAAATCTCATCCGTGTATTCTAACTCACATGCTAAAATTAAGGTCAACAACACTCTTTCATAAACCTTCCTGATCAGAAATGGAACCCGGCAAAGCTGCCCCATCTCTCTGGCACTCAAACTGTTACGGCGATAAGGGCAAACTCTGAGACACAGGGGTCGGGGTAGTAAACACTTAATACAAAGTAGCAAGTTTTGTGGATGGTGCCCTTCTTTTCATGACCAGATTCCTCTATAGCTCACCTTATGGAGCTACTGCAACTTCATAGTTCTCGCTCCACAAAGTCAGAGGTTTTGAATATCAATAGGAAGAGGGACTCCGCCAGACTACAGGCAACATACCCCTTTGTCTTTAAGACACGGAACATTAGGTGCTTGGGAACAAGACTCACTCCCAGTGTTAGTGATCTCTTTGGGGCAAACTTCCCAGCACTCTTTGACTAGTTGGAGCGAGATATTGAGAGATGAAGCTTCTTGGTTTAGTTGACTGAATCTGTTTAAGATGCTTCTACTTCCAAAATCACGTTCTTGTTTCAGGCCATTCTGGTATACATACCCTCCCACTTCCTGACCAAGTTACAAAGACTACTAGATCAATATATCTGGGCTGATATGAAGCAATGCTGCAGCAGGCCAACAATGGTGCTTCCTAAATCACGTGGAAGAATTGGCCTCCCGGATATTATGGGATACTACAGAGCATCTATCTTGACTAACCTAGTGGATCTGATGCAACGCCCCCCCCCCACGACCACGCTAAGGCTTGGCTTGCTATGCCTCTTGTGACCCATAAAGCGTTAGAACCCTCACAAATAAAAATTTACTTCCCTCTGCATTGACAGCGCATTTCATCCTGTGCCAAGTTCTAGTCCTGTGGAACAAACTAGGGAGGACCAGGAAATAGATTCCCTACCCTTCACCCTTACTTGAATTGTTAGTTAACCCTGAGTTCCCCAGGGCTGGATCATCATGTCTTTTGGGTATGGAAGGAGGTGGGACTCAGTACTCTGTCTTTGGTGGGTTTGTTTTCTGCCTTCCCCTCCTTTGGCTTATTCCCATGGCGTGCTCATATGGAGACGTGGAGATATAGGCAGATACAAAGCTATGTATCTAAAGCTTTGAAAAACGGTGAGATAGCAAGGGACCTCACAAAGAGGGAAACATTTCTCTCTTCGCTGGCAAAAGGGGTTAAATCTTTATCTAAACAGTACAAACTGATCACAGTAGGGTGTGATGGGTACGGTCCTCATTATGCTACACTTTGGAAGAAGGAGCTTGACATAATGGGAATATTAAACCCCTGTGTCTGTCCAAAAATATTTAGGGTAAACACAGCAAGATAAACAGACAGCTGAAAGTGAAACACTAAAAACCAAGTTGCACATGTAGGCTAACAGTATGTAAATAGAGAAAAAAGGGGAGCCATAAGGAAAAAGAAACCAAATGTCCACCCCCAAAAGAGGCCTAATTAAACGAGGCACATAAGATGGTGTTAAAAAAATAGTATAGGAACACTTTATTAATTATACAAGGTAAACAGGCAGCATAAAAACAATTAAAAACAGTACAAGCAAGCAGTAAGGAGGAATATATATGACATATCTCATAAAAGCCAATAAATAATCAGTTAAAGGGATAGTAATACTTCATTTTAACTTTATTTTATTTTGTAGGCATTAAAAAAACATGAAGAATGATATAAGTCTTATCTCTGAAACCTTTATGGTTTAAGAGATATTCACAAACAAAGTATCCCCCCCCTGTTCAGCCAGATAAGAAGGGAGATGCCCAGATAGACTGCAGAGAGGGACAATCTTCTATTAAGATAATGGAAAAAGCTGAAAAACTTGTCAAGGGGGGAAGGGCTTTCATTGTTTTCATACAAAGAAAATTGTCCCCTTCTGTTATCTGTACTGTCATACAACCAGACTCACATCTGAGAAGAGATGGCTTACACTAGGTAAAAGGGGCGGGGAGGGGAACTTTGCTTGTGAATATCTCATAAACCATAAAGGTTTGAGAGATAAGACTTATATCATTCTTCATGTTTTTTTAATGCCTACAAAATAAAATAAAGTTAAAACGAAGTGTTACTATCCCTTTAAGTAAGACAAGTATACTGAGTAGAATCAGGTTCTCAATAAAAAAGAAAACTTCAGTAAAGTGCATAATGTGAATACAAAACGCATACAAAGCAGATACAAAATAACGTGAGGCAAAAGTAGCAGTATACTTATCTATACATAATATCAAATAGTAACATAAGGGAAATGTCCAATAGGTAGCTCGCTTGTCAGCCCGACACCCAACATGTATCGCCACTCAAGTGATTTTGTATGGGGTGATGGAAATAACTACGAGGAGGTGACTAATAAAGTATAATCATAGAACAGCCGACAATATAAGTGACTAAAGAGAAGTCATAAGAAAAACCGAATAAACTTTAATAGACAAAGTACTCCTTGCAAATATACAGGGTTAATAATATATAAATATACAGAGATTATGCCCTAATCAAAAAATATGTATAATACAAGAGACAATTGTATATGCCGTGATTATGTCCCCAATCAAGAAAATATATCATATGTAATGCAAAAATCCAGTATACATAAAGAAGACAGTCACATAAGCAGAAACCTAAAGGTACCCAATGTCTTAAAGGTGCAACACAACAATCCCTCATGGAAAATATTGTGTATTTTGATGTGGAAGGCTGCTAAAAACAGCATCAAATAGAAAACAAAATAAAAAAAATTGGTACATAGAGGCTGGAAGTGACAAGTACACATAGCAACAAAAACTGAAATAAATTCAATTGGGTCAGTCCACAAAAAAATGCTAATAATAAATAAATGGAGTGCCCCAAAAAAGAAACACATGTACATCAAACTATATTCCTGTCTAACAGAGCACTATGACCTCCTTCTGATCACAATGTCCAAACAAATAAATGTCTATGATGATCTATGCTTATAGTCCCAGAGGTCTTCTGTAAGTTGTTGAAGTAGGACATATGATCTGCGATAACTGTAAGTCCTGAAATGGTCCAATATGATACCAAGACCCAATGAGGCAAATGGAGTATATCTTTGATGTAACAAATCAGGATCCCAAAATCCATTTGGAGTCATCCATAAAGGAGTTTGTATATTTCAAAGCTTGCTCAGTTCAACATATGTTGACTACCAAAGGGTGCATAAAAGATGCTTATAATCGGATCATCAATTCAGATGTCAGAGACGTCTATATGATGACATATAATGACTATCCAATAACTGGGATCATTGTTGCAATTATCAAAGTAATTTCATCATAAACATATCATCATAGCCTCAAATCCAACAGAATTTCCCATAACCCAATGGAGAAATATGAAATTATACACAGAATCCCAAGGTATCATAACCCGGGATAGATAAATTCTCATATGATCATCACAATATTCTGTCAATGCGTATCCATGGTATATCCATCCATGAGTCCACAGTGTCCAAGTTGTATACAAATAGCACATGGAGCTCCATCAAGTAATTCAGTACATGTAAGTAAGTGAGACATATTTCTGTAAACAAAAATAAGAATTAATAATCAGAGAGAAGAAAAAAATATAATATTTTATTTACAAATAAAGTTTTGAATATGAATTCTGTGACAGAAATAAAAATAGCAAGTCAATTAAGAAACAATAAAACAACATCTCCTATTCATCCCCCAGGCTGACAGGCTTAGAGAATAAAAATCCACCAAGTCTCCTGTTGTAATAGCTTTTTGACCAAATTTCCCTTCCTAACACCTAACAGCACACTTTCTAGACCTATCGCTTGTAAATCTCCTGGGGCACCTCCATATGAAAGCAAAAAATGCTCCGCCACTGTAGTAAGACTTCCTCCTCTAGCTTTATCTCGGTCCGCATTCCTAATTAAGCAGAAATGCTTCTGCATATGACTGTAAGCTTTTGGGTCGTTTCACCGACATAAGCCATGTCACAAGAATATCTAATTGCATATATGCAGTTTTTTTGCATCAGTTAATAAAATGCCAAAAAGTTAAATTACTGAGAGAAACAGGGCTATAGATCTCCTTAGATTTCAAAATAGACTCGCAAATAGAGCAGTTACCACACGCAAATGTCCCTACAATTTCTTCTCCATTGGTCTTTTATTTAGAAGAACTGAAATGATTATGTACTAGTTGGTCAGAAAGGTTACTGCTTCACTTGTTTATTTATTTCTTTATTCTTTTTTATTTATTTTTTAATTTTTTTTATTACTATTATATATATTTCTTAGTTGTCCACCCTATCTTTTCACAGTCTGTCCAAAACAAAAAAACAAATTATAACTGAAAAAGAAAATCAATGACTTTCCCCAGGACTTCCCCAGCACAGAGACAATAACAGAAAGATCAGCAAGCAAACTGGTCCCCAGCTGCCTGTGTCTTGCCAGTCAGTCACATGGAATTTTGGGGTATTTGGGGTCAACCTCCTTCTTCCCTTCTTCTCCCCAGAGTGTCCCCAGACTCTCCTAATACTGAGAACAAATGTCCAACATACAAGACTCCCTAAACTTTATTTGCCTGTCTTCTCTAGCTCAAACACATGCTGCTTTCTACTCTCACAAACACAGAATGACTGCTGTGAGAGCCTGACATCCATGTACATGGCTGTAGAAAAGTAGAGAAAACTTTCATGTGGGGGGCAAAAATGTTTCTTCCGATTTTAGTTTGAGGTGAATATTTTTGCCCATCCCCACTGGTAATGGAACTGACTCTTACAAACCCACATGTAATACAGTAAGTCCCTCCATACAAAGAAGTGATGATCCCATGCCTCTCAAACCTTGCAACTAATTTCTTCTTAATAGATGCTATCAATAAATCCTTTTAACCCCTTAAGGACCGGCCACGCATGCACGCGGCGGTCGCTTAAAGACCACAGAGCATTTTTTTTATGCCATTCTATTCCGGACTCCCCGAACGGCGTGCAGCCGTCCTTACGGGGTTAAATTCAATATATATATATATATATATATATATATATATATATATATATATATATATATATACACCTAAGCAGTTGCAGGTTCACTGTCCTCCCCATCCCAGTGTGGCGTGGAGGTGGAGATCGGCCACATGCAGAGAAAAGGGGACCAAGATTGCAAAGCTATGCAGTGGAGACCTCGCTAGCACTCAAGGACTTAATCCCCATTTAAATCAGTTGAATATTGGGAATTCTTATTTGCCCCCTATGGTGCAGTTGGTCTGCCCCAGAATTGCTCCATTACTGTTTAGTTAGAACTTCAGCCTCTTTGAGTCTAGAAAGGTGTTTTATTTGAGTGGTTAAATGACATGCCTTCTCTGCACAAGCAATTCAGGGCCTTATGTAGAAATCTGTGAAATTCTGGAGCATACCAACTGCATTATGCGGTGCAAATTCTAATAGACTTTTCTCACATTCAAGGTGTTAAGCACTACATTTAATTAACTTTCATTCCACCAATTGGTTTGCTCCATATTTAGTTAATGGTATTTATGAATGTTTCATATTCATGATTTTTTAAACATTGCTAACCCTTCGTATGTTTAAAAGGTTTAAAGTTCTCCAGTGTATTGATTCACAATGTGTTGGAGACCTTTCTAGCATACAATTCTCTCGTCTCCAATTCTGAACAATTAGATAAGACATTTATGCACTTTGGGAGACTTGTGGATTCCTAGGCACATAAACTATTACAATTCATAGAAGGACTCTAAGCCAAATGGCCTGAATTGAGGGAATTAGGTTAATTTAATGACAAGAAGAAAGGGAAATCTTCTGGAGCAAACTACCAGAGATCTGTTCAGCCTACTCTAACAGGTTGTGTGTTTAGGATATCATACCTCCCAAGTGTCCCTCTTTGCAACCCAAATCCCTCTGTTCCTCTTTCCCACCCTGGTGTCCCTCTTTTTTAGGAGTCAGAATGGGTGGTGTGACTGTGTGTGTGTATAATTGCATCACATTGCTCCACAGCAACAGAACTTACATCAATGCTTTTTTAAAGGGTCAGTAATGGTTTGAAAGATAGGACGTTTTAAAGTTCTCCTCTACCCCCTTTCCCTGACATCAGCTGTATGCTGACATCAGGAGATCCTGGACTGCGGACCGGCAGGCGGCTCCTCAGTAGAGCTGTGATACCGAAATCTAAAAAGAACTACTTCACTGGAACGGTCTGCAAAGTATGCCTGGTTTCCAAGCACACTTTGTAGACCGTTCCAATGAAGTATTTTTCGATTTCGTTATCTCGGCTCTGCTGAAGAGCCGCCTGCCGGTCCACAGACCAGGATCTCCTGATGTTAGCATACAGCTGACATCAGGGAAAGGGGAGGGAGAGGAGAACTTTAAAATGTTCTATCTCTCAAACCATAAAGGTTTGAGAGATAAGACTTGCACCGATACTTTTTTTTAAAATTTATCTACAATATTACTTTTTGCAATCTATGACATTACTATCTCTTTAATTCAGTATATGTGTTTATAAATTACTCTGAGTAAATAAAATACATTGGTCTTGCTCTAAATCATTAACCCCTTAACGACATATGACTTACCAGGTACGTCCCGCAGAAACTGTCACTTAGTGACAGAGGACGTACCTGGTAAGTCACGGAAGTCCGCGTCTCCGTGCGGCTGCACGCCGCTCGGAGACTCCAGACTTCTTTGAAGAAAAAAAAAAAAATGTTCGGCGGGCGTTAAGGTGACAGCCGCGTACGAACGCGGCTGTCACTAAGGGGTTAATTCAGTTACACAAAGTAGTGTCAATAGGGCATGTAATAATCATCCTAAAACCTCTCGAAAATGCACCTTGTACCAGTCACACCACCTAAACTACAAGTGTCTGTCTTTGGCCATTTGAAATGTTGGGAGGTCTGGGATATCCCTGCTTTTGCAGAAATTAGTTATTCACAGGCTCACTTATTTAATTAATTCACCTGTGTGATGAAGGAAATCCTAAACACATGGCCTGTTAGGGGTCCCTGAGGAGAGGGTTTCAAATTTTCCCAGTAATCAGTAAGTTCCAGTTATGCTCCTGCTGGCAATTTATCTGCTATGTTAGATGCAATTATTCTAGATCTCTGAAATACTTGACATGTATCTAATACATCAAGGGTTAATATACTGCAGTGCAGCTTTCTTCTCTAATGAGCACACAGCAGCAGGATCATACTCATACCTGGAAAGCAATACAATGTAATCAGTATTACATGGAAGCTCTGGATAGCAGGACCAATTAGCCTTAGCATTACCATGGAACATTACATGCGAACGTTGAGACCAATTACCCACAACACTACCATGGAAAAAGGCACAAAAGAAGTAAGCTCTAAGGAAGGCACAATGGGCATTATTCAACAAGCTGATGAAGAACAATTCTGGAGAAAACCAACTGTGCCAGACAGGACAAATGAAATTCTCCAAATCCTGTTAACCCTTGAAGTGCCAGAGGGCTACATAACGCATTGCAGAGCAATGCGATGCGTACCCCACTGGCACTCAAAAGGTTAATGTAATGCATTGATAGATCTCTCTCTAGCAGTCAAGGGGTTAAAAACACAATTTAAAATAATGTTCATTTCCATCTGTCCCCTGTGGTGCAGTTGGTATGCTCATCTATAGCTTGCTGAATATGACCCATATTTATAAGAGCAAACTGGAATTATTGTGGAATGAACCAGCTGTGCCATAGGGGATCAATGAAAATTCCTGTTAAATGAAAATGGGCTTTTAACCCCTTGAATGCTAAGCAATGCATCGGTGACCTCTCTGGCATTCAAGGGGTTAAAAAGCTGTAGTCAAATGCATGGCAATTTAGGGATTTTTGTTTGTTCCCTATGTTGTAGTTGGTTTACTCCAGAATAACTTCAGTTTGCTTTCCTAAATATGAAGCAATTCTGGAGCAAACCATCTGTGACACAGGAGAAAAAAAAATTCCCAAAATGTACATTGCGTTTAATGGGGGCATTTTAACCCCATGAATGCTGGCCAGATCTCCATTGTATTGCAAAACAATGCACTGTCGACTTCTTCAGCACTCAAGGGGTTAACCCTTTGAGTGCTAGAGGAGTACACCACGCATTGGGGAGCAATGTGTGGCGTACCCCTCTGGCACTCAAAGAGTTAAAAGCCCCATTCCAATAAACAGGAATTTGTATTTGTTCCATATGATGCAGTTGGTGTATCCTAGAACTGCTGCACTTGGCTTTTATACATAAGGCTCTATGTATCCTCCATGGTTACAATTGAAAAAAAAATGTTGACAAATGAAAGGGTCTATAGAATGTCACCTAATGTTGTTTCACACACCTATCATGCTTCACAGTCAGGGATGCTTATGGAAACCTCATTCTGCAGGATTGCACATGAATTGGTACATCCTTGCAGTGTCTGTATTTCATGTGTCCCTAATTTAAATGTGGTTACTTTACATCAGAGGCTGTGCTAATGAGACATGGGTAGCACAGATCACTGCTGGTGGGGGGGAGGGGTTTCATGGCAGGTCTCCACGTTCTGTAATGTGAACTGCTAGGCTAATGTCATGTAACAATGTGTTGCTTTGCTAGTCTCAAATAATAACAGTTAAAGAAGATACCAGATTAGGGTGACCACATTTCCATTCTGCCAATCAGGGACACTGCAGAGATAAGAGAAGCACAGTACTTGTCCTTGGCTCTAGGGTAGCTATGTGGGAGGGGTCACTATACATCAGTGGATGTCAGTGCACATCCTGCTCTTTCTCTGGTGCGCCACAGAGTTCTAAGCACTACAGGGAGAACTGTCCATTGACTGCTGGGACAGAAAACAATGCCTGTTGTGAACTACAAGATAATGTACATCACACCCAAAGCTTTGGACTAGCATTACACTACGACACAATTGCACTGCAGATCCTGTTTGATGTCAAGATCAATGCTCAGTTCTCTCTCTAATGTTTAGAGCTCTGTCTGGAGGCATTTTATTTTTAAAGTGGAACTACCACACTAGGTAAAGTTGCCCTGCAATATTTAGGCAGGTGGCGACTAACTTAATAATAGTTATATTACCTCTCAAAAGTAGGCAATTGTAAAGTAATCCTTAATGCTCTGAGACTGACGGCCAGGTTAGTGCAGTCTGCGTGCCTGCGCCGTCAGTCCATTCCGGTGCCTTTCGGGCCTGTCCATTGCTTTTTAATGGAAACCGGGACTGACAGTGCAGACGAGCAGACAAGATGTCTACGCTGATGCCTGGCTTCTGGTCTCGGAAGATTAAGGATTACTGTACAATTGTCTACTTTTGAGAGGTAATATAACTATTATTAAACTAGTCGCCACCTGTCTAATTATTAGACTTGTGCGATTCAGTTTGGTAAATTTCGGAATTCAGACGAATAAGGCGTATTCGGCATCATTCAGACCCTCTGAAAGGCAAGGTCCGCGAACAAACAAAAACAATCAGAATCCGAAACAGACCTAGTCCGAAATTTCGGTGTAAATTTCGGAAATTCGTATGGTGCTTTCCCGCCTGAAACTATTACAATGTTGCTACATGCTACTAAAAATAGACGGCATGGCGCTTTCCCGCCTGAAACTATTACAATGTTGCTACATACTGCTAAAAATAGATCTGGTAAAACAGGTACTTTACAGTTCATGCAAAGTGCAGATATTAACCACATAAGGACACAAGCAATTTTGGCATTTTTGCTATGTGTGTGTTCAACCATAATTCCTATCTTTCTCATTTATTGCACAAATACATATTATATACCATTTTTTAAAGGGCAGAAAGGGCTTTAATTTGATGTGACATACATATATATAAGTGTTTAGGGGTTTATAAAATACCCCTTCCTGTCTCATTAGAGATTTAGTATTATTATTAATTTAGTTTAATGTATATTTTCTATTTTTATTTGTTTCATTTTACATTTTTATTGAATATTTTACATTTTTTTTAAATTTGGCTGAATAATTTGGAGTATTGCCTAATTTCGTCCAAGTCGAACAGGTCCAGTCCAAAATTCAGATCCTCCAAATGGGAAAAAAAATTAGTCCGAAATCGAATTTTACCGCACAAGTCTACTAATTATTGCAGGGCGACTTTACCTAGCATGGTAGTTCTGCTTTAAGTCCAGCAGAGGCAGCAATGGGCAATGGGAAGATCTCCTTCTTCTTGTTTAGAACTTTGTGCTCTGGAGTCTTCATTCCAGGACTTTGTATTGTCCCAGAAGGTGACTGCCCGGGACATGGGACACACATTTAAATCCGGAACTGTCCGGTGCAATCAGGGACATGTGGTCACCCTATACCAGATCATCGACCTGGCCTGTTCTGGCTGAATATCAGACATGCAGCTCACCAGTTCAGTTTTTACTAAGAGCCTGATGTTCAAAATATGGCTAATAGGAACTTTAGATCTGAACATTTTGGGTCCTTATGTACAAAAAAAGTGCAGTGAGTCTGGAGCAAACCAAATGCAGCATGGGGAGAAATAAAAAGCCCAACTCATAGCAATATGCTTTTAACCCCTTGAATGCTAGAGAGATCTCCAATGCATTGCAAAGCAATGCATTTGAGACTTTTTCAGAATTCAAGGGGTTAAAAGGCCCATTTCAATGAGTGGAAATTTGTGAAATGTTTGTATCTACCCTATGGTGCTGTTTATTTGCCCAGAGTTTAAGCCACTATTTGTTTTTGGCAGTGCATTGGATTCTGATTAGCGGAGACTTTATTCTTTCCAAGACACAATGGAAGATTACATGCAACACAATTGCATTTTGTGGTATATTTGAAACTAGTTGAAGAGCCCGTTACACGGGCCACAGTGCCACTGGCAGCCGGTCGTGGGGCAGTCATGCACAGTAGAGACTGCCCGCGCCACAGCTGATACAGAGCTGGATGCTCCTTTGGTGCGTCCAGCTCTGTATCAGCCACGGTGTGGGCAATCTCTACTGCACATGACTGAAGCACGCGCAGCAGTCTCTACTGCGCATGACTGCATCGTTACACATGTTTTAGCGAATTATTATATAGGATAAGCAAGCAAGATATAAAGATGGCAGAGAAAATAAACACAAAAAAGGAGATACAACCCTGGATGTCAAGGACTGTGAAGTGACATTATTGTGGAGGGTAAGTACATGAGAATTCAGGCTTTTGATCATGCCGCTATATAATACAACACCTCCATTAATCCCAAGGTGCATTTTTCTGTAAAACAGGATGATGAAAATGATATAGAAAACAACATATAAATTCACATAGGGCTGTACTGTTAAGGCTGAGTATCCTTTGCAGAAAACTGTTATGTTGTTCTTTTGAAATAGTGTTAACTGGATGACTAAAAACTTGTACATTCAATTTCAGACTTGGTAGCATTGCAGAAATACATTTAAGTGTACTCTCTATTTACTTGTGTTACAAGACGCTGATACAATGTGCTTAATTTTTACTGAGATTAAATCTGCACAAAGTTGGTTTCATGTATTTTTTATTCATAGCAACAACAGTTTAGATCTTCTCATAACATAAGGAGCACTCAGTTATGTATAGTTGTCTTTTCACCTATGTTTTTACACAATGATATTGCGTCTCCATGATTACATTCTCTGCACTGGCACTTTGATATATCCAACCTAGTCATCAGGCAGAATTTGGACACTTGGGTCCAAAGAGGTTCACCATCACTGATTTACACAGTCCAGACAACAGAGAGAGCAGCATACCCAGAGCAGGGAGGGTTATAGCTCCTGCAGGCACTATAGCAGCTGAGTTGGGATAGCCGGTTCTTCATCTTATGTAAGTTATTAATTTGTTTTACTGTATATTATACTGTCTTTGTACCAGCGCCCCCATCGTGCTTTTTGTTGTATCTTTCTGAGGGTTGATGTCTGGATCAGCTGATCATCGGGGAGCAGCGGTTTTAAGATTGTTTGACTGAGTGGAGGCAGTCCATTTCCTCCAACTGCCCTAGTTGTCCATCATATACAGAAAATATTATTGTGAGGACTCTGGTACTTTAGTGGAGGTGTTTATTGATTGCAACAGTTTTACAATATGAGCTCCCCTTTATTCTTTGTGTTTTGAACTTTAGCACTGTTGACCTGTGTTGATGCAGCTGTATTTTCATATACTTTTTGGAAGATATTGATGTAAGCTCTATCAATTCCTTTTTTGATCAGGCCATTGATTATTGCTTGCTTTTTCATTAAGTCAAAGACCTTTTCATTGTCAATTAAGGCTATATAAAATGGAAGATTGTATTAATTATTCCACTCTATAACTTGTTTTACTGGCTGGATTGTGCTGAAACCACCACTTCTGATGCTTGCTTTTTCTTTAGGTTGTACGGCAGCAAGTATTTTGTCCATTCTTCTTGATAGTCCCTTTATGAAAACCTTGCAGACGACTGACAATAGGCTTGTTGGTCGTTAGTTTTTTTTAGATCTGTCTAATCACCTTTTTTGTGTAGTAGATTGACTTCTTCATTTTTCATGTTGAATGCACTTTATTGAGGAGTCAAAATAGTTTAGCTAGGGTTGACCTCTGACTTTCAACTTTTCAGTAATGACTTTATCAGGTCAAGCTGCGTTGCCATTTTTTTGTTGATTTTATTGCAGCTTCTAGTTCTTCTACCAAAACTTCTGGAGCATCTTCAGCCTCTGGCACTGCATTCAGTTGTTGTCCTTCATCCTTATAAAGATTTGAATAGAATTCTTCCACGCATTTTGGCATTTGTTGTTGCGTTTTTGCTGTTGTACCATCTTCAAGCTTTAATGAAAACACTTTGCTTCTATGTGTAGCCATCTTTTGTTTTACTTTCTTTAGTCCTTGATTTTTTTTCTAGTGTTCTTTTGCTGTGCTCATTTGCACATTTCTACCTTTTCTACCCTGTTTCTAAAATTGTGATTTTACTTAATTTCTTTTCTCATTTTCATCATGGCAACTGTTTCTTTTGATATTCTGGATGTTTTTTTCTTGTTTCACTTTAGGTGTAAGAGCATAGGCAGTGTCTATGGTTGTCTCAATAACGTTTTCATGTTGGGTTGTAATATTTGTTATTGGAAGACCTTGCAGTACACTGAAGTGATGGTACAGTGCTAATTCAAAATGTTATGGTTTTCCAGTAGCTGTCTAGTGTTCATATTTGTTGACTTGATCCTTTTCTTTCTTTCTTTTTTCTTGCAGTTTTGATTTTTGCTCTCACAAAAACTCACTTCCAGTGTTAAAACGGTTTAAAGGAATAGTAATACTTCGTTTTATCTTTATTTTATTTTGTAGGCATTAAAAAAACATGAAGAACGATATAAGTCTTATCTCTCAAACCTTTATGATTTAAGAAATATTCACAAGCAAAGTTTCCCGCTCCTGCCCCTTTTACCTAGTGTAAGCCATCTCTTCTCAGATGTGGAATCCAGTCCATAGACCAGACAGATAACAGCAGGGGACAATCTTCTTCCTATGAGAACAATGAAAGCCCTGCCCCCAAAGTCCAAATACTATGATGATTAATTAGAGCTGCTTTTATTATGAAATATTACTATCCCTTTAAGACTGACTTGGAATTAATTCATAATGTACAAATTTTCTTCTTCAAATTCGATCAGTTGGTTGCCTCTATCATCTTTTTTTCCACTTACATGTGATCCAATCGATTTTTCAACATTTTGGATCTTACCAATTTTTGCATTGAAGTATCCCATGATAACTTTGTAGTGCTACTTATCCTATTTAAAAGTGCAATAAATCATAATAAAATTCTTCAGCTTCATCATCACTGTGGCTACCTATAAGAGCATAAACTTAAATGATCTGAAGAACAAAGCAACTGTTTAGTTTGATAGCACAGGAAGCAATTCATTCAAAAATACTTTCTACTTTTAAGGCTGAATCTGCTAGTCTTCTGTTAATCAAAAATCTGATTAATCAACATCATCCATCATTGGTTCCTTTATGGTATAGCCAGTGTACATCTTCTAATTTGACCAAATCTTCATCTGTTAAGCCGATAATGTCTCAATTGATATTATTCTTTTCTAGTACTAGTTCCTCTGGCCCAAAGTGAGGCTTCCTTTGAGTGTCAGAGAGGTTTTCTATCACACTGCAAAGGGTTAATGTAAAGTGCTGGAGCATATGCAGTGTGGCACTAGCCCAAAGTGAATCTTCCTTTGAGGGCCAGAGAGGTATTCAAAGCATTGCAATGGAATTCACTGGAGCAAATGAAGGACTGGCCTAAAGCAAGGCTACCTTGGTGTGGATGGGATAACATCAGATTTTGTGTAAATGATGTAACTAAATCCTCAGTTTGTATACAAAGATAGCTCAGTATTAATTAATCTGAAACAGACATTCTGATATGCAATTTAATTACCCAGACTCATACATATAGAAAACAATCAAACATATAAATGCAGAGAACCATATAAACAAGTAAAAAGTATAAGATATAACATATATAACTTATATCAAAAACATGTTTATTATAAAGAAATATCCACAATTCAGTCTAATGTCCCAAAATATACTTCTGATTCTGGCCACAAATATCCTATATAATAATTCACTAGGATGTTTGTCACGATACAGTCATGTGCAGTAGAGACTGCCCACATTTGCATCGAATGAGTGAGGCGACTCAAGACTGCGTCGCGTGGAACAGTGAGGTAACTACCTCTTAACCCTTTGAGTGCCAGAGGGATACGCAAAGCATTGCAAAGCAATGTGTTGCGTATCCCTCTGGCACTCAAAGGGTTAACATTAACCGAACCTTGGACCGTGTACACGGGCTTTTACACTAGTTCATATATAATGTGCAATCCTCTGTGTAGTGTACACTACTAAAAGAAACGCAAGTGTTTACAAATATAACACCTGGTACAAAGGTGTAATAAAAATCCTTGTTATAATGCAAACATCATAATCATCAATTGAACAACAGATAAATACAATCCTCTCAATCATCTTTATGAAGAGTTTTATCCACTTCCAAAGAGACAGTGCATATATACCGGAAAAGCCACTTAGCTCACAGTTACTTTGATCACAGTTCTCTCAATTAGAGGTGTATTTCATCTGTTCAAATCACCAGCATATCTTGCTTATAGTGATCTCTTAATGGTGGTGTCTTTAATTTGTTCATGTCACTGACACACCAATCTTCACTCCCACTTATATATATATTGACCGTGTTATTCTTATATCCTGATTATCGGCAAACTGGACCTCACCTGTGATGTATATCACGTCATGTGTTCCTTTTACTTTGAACTTCCATTTCTGTCTCTCCTTATGGTATAGTTACTATGATATGTAACCTTTCCAATAAGATCATTGAGTAACATATATCTTCCGATGCCTTTTAAAGCTCACCGGCCTTTTCCTCTGGGTCTAATGTGATAGTGATCCATGGGGAATGTGAGATAGTTAAGCAATAGGGTTTATACCGAGAACACTTTTTTCTTAAACTTACTGACCAGTTTTGAGTCCATCCCCTTTAAAACTGTCGGCAGGGCAAAAACTGATACCAGCAGGTATGCACAGTGTGTCACTGTTGGTATTCAATATCCCTACCAACAGAAGTCACAACGGATGTTGGGCCACAGAACCTGACTTTTGTCCCAACGTTCGACGTGTGCTCTTTCTTCCCAAAACTCACACTAAATAGCGTGAGAAATGGGAATATCAAAGGAAAACAGCTAATACTCAGTGCTTGACACTCTGTTAAACACTGTGCAAGAGCAAAAACACAGTCACTCTCCCAAACACTAACCCTACACTACCCTTAACAATAAAGTGAAACAATACTACCCCCAAAACTATGTCCTAACACACCCATAAACCAGAACTATAACACTTACCTGTCATCCACCGGCAGTGTTCTTGAATCTTCTATCTTCCGTCTCATATTCTTTCTCTTCATCTTCATTTTTCTTATCTTCTGTCTTCTCATCCTCTTCTTTGTCCCAAATATAATGTCACTGAAAAGAAAACAAAAAGGTCAAAATTAAAATGGCCCCAAAACTTATGCAACAAAGATATGCTGGCCTAAACTGTTGTAGAGCTATGCGTTGCTTACCCTTCTGGCATTCCAAGGGTTAAATTGTTGATGGCTGTTAGAGATAGAAAATGATGCTGGCAGTCCAAGTTTTAAATTGATGCTGGCAGTCTAAGAGTCAACAGTACGCTGGAAATGCAGGGAAAAAATCCCCCCCAAACTTACCTCTCGAGTCATTGCTGGAGTTATTCTGTGGAAACATTTAACAGAGATTGGCTTTTATATGGCCAGTCTCTGTTCAATATGGTTCGCCCTCTCCATTTGGCTGTGTTGTGTACTTAAGCACACATCCCAGCCAATTGTAGCATGGAAACCATTTTGAACAGAGACTGGTCATATTAAAGCCACAAAATGGCTCAGGCAATGCGTTGCGTACCCCTCTAGCACTCAAAGGGTTTAGGCCAGCATATCTTTGTTGTATAATTTTTAAGGGCATCTTTAATTCGGACCTTTTTGTTTTCTTTTCAGTGACATTATATTTGGGACAAAGAAGAGGATGAGAAGACAAAAGATAAGAAGAATGAGGATGAAGAGAAAGAAGATGAGGCATATGATAGAAGATTCAAGAAGAAGACCGACAGTAGATGACTAGAGTTCTGAAGACCCTGGACATCAGGATTACAGGTCAGTGTTTATTTTCATAGGGCGGTGTTTTCTTTAGTGGAATTAACCTTGTGAGTGCCAGTAGGGTATGCAACGTTCTGCAATGCGTTGCATACCCCACTGGTACTCATAGGGTTCATTCTTCTAAAATTTTTTCAGTACTTTAGTTTTATTAATATGGAGTTTAGGGTTCCATATCAATACATCCACTGGTCACTGTAGTTTTTTTTCCAGTTTTTTTCCCTCCTTCAATTCTTTGTCAGCAGGTTAAAACCTGTGTCAGGGGACTCTGCTCCAAGAAAGAGTAGGTCTAGATTTTTGTCAAGAAGGTGGGGTTCCCTTAACGCATGTTACTGCTTGGTGCATGGAATTGAATGGAAAATTCAGACTCTTAATGGCTTCCAATGGGTCTTAAATTTAGCACCCAACTTGCTTTTTATTCATGCGGTAGTTTTTCACAGCATAGCTAATTGAATGGCTTACTGTGCTTTTTTTTTGGGACCAGGGACAATTGAATCCAGGCTCTTTAAAGGTTAACTGGCTTTGGTGGCATTGGGTACACAGTTATTTCCTTGTGGCTGTTTCTTTGCACTCCTGCTGCGGGCACACACAATATACCTGGGGTATTGGTATTATATGATTGTCTCTGTTTTTCGATTGTAACATTATATTTTAACACATTATTTTTTTATGAGTAATTGAGATTATGGTTTTTGGTAATAACCCCATGTGCGCTTAGATTTTTTGATGCATTTGAAATGCTTTGACCTTAAAGTGGGGATGTTCTGAGCTGCTGTGGAGCTAATTTTCGTCTTGATCTCTCCCAGCCTTTGCACCCCTTTGAATGTTTATTTAAATAAAAATGACCACCGATTTAAATGGGGCTTTTAACTCCTTGAAAGCTATTGGAGCCCTTTTTTGCATTCAAGGGGTTGATTTCCTCATATAAATTCATGTGTATTTTTTGGGAAAAATGTATTTGTTCCCTATGGTCCAGTTTTTAGTACGTAAGGCTCAGTGAGTTTTCCTTTTTGTAGATACAGGGTTTTCTTTCTTTTTTTTAATTGTTATCTCAACAGTTGCATAGATTTTTTTTTTAATTCAATTATATTTCAGCCACACTTTGTAAAAAGGATCACACTGGCACTAATGTACTGTGTACTTTTATAAACCGGATCTATAAAGAAAATCTATAGCTTTCCCTTGTCCATCAATTATTCTGCAGCTGCAATCAATGACAGCACAGTGCTCATATCCTCTCTTTAATCTTATACTGTACACTGTTTAAAGGGGAACTTTACCTCTAAAAAAAATGGTGTATTTAAGAGACGCTCTTACATAGGTAGGGTCCATTTGGACAGCAGTGGTTCTGTCTATCAATCTATCTATCTATCTATCTATCTATCTATCTATCTATCTATCTATCTATCTAGCACTGTATATGCAGTTTGCTGTGCTCCATTTTAGTTCTGTATTCAGTTTTCATCTTCACACAATAAACAATCCTATATAATAATTCACTAGGATGTTTATCACGATGCAGTCATGCGCAGTAGAGACTGCCCACGTTTGGCCAGTCTCTACTGCGCATGATTGTATCTCGTAAGTGAGGCAACACAAGACTACATCGCGTGGAGCAGTGAGGTAGCGGCCTCTAAATCCCTTGAGTGCCAGAGTGGTATACAACGCATTACAAAGCAATGCTTTGCGTACCCCTCTGGCACTCAAAGGGTTAACATTACCCGAACCTTGGCTCGTGTACACGGGTTTTTACATTAGTAGACTATAATAGCATAGTTCATGAGGCTGAGGCAAGCAAAAACACTTTTCTCTGTCGTCCAATACAGGTAACTGGTAACTTTGGGTAGGCGATCCACCCCTTTAAGTAGGCAGGAACAATTCTAGAAGTGAATGCAGGGGGTGTAGCCTACCTTCCCTCCTTGGCTACAGCTAGCCAATCATCTAGCTTGATCAGAGTCATCTTAACTACCCTAAACATTCCCTTAGTTCAAGAGGTTTCTTTGGATCCCTCTGATGTATTTCAGGAGCCTAAAAGGCCCTATACTTGTTTTCCACCTAACCCCACTCTTGACCTCCTTGTGTCTGATGAGTGGAAGTCTCTGGACAGGAAACCTTCTGTTTCCAAGAAATTTGCCAAGCTTTACCCCTTCTCTGAGGTCAATTGCTTAGTGGGTTCATCCCCCCAAAGTGGATGCTCCTGTCTCCAGGCTACTAAGTCCACTGCCATGCCAGTTGTTGATGCTTCCACTATGAAAGACTGGACTGACAAGAAACTTGAGGTCTCCCTCAAGTCCATTTTTGCCACTGCTGGTTTTGCCATGCATCCAGCGTTCACTGCGGCATGGGTGATCCAGGCCATTGCGGTCTGGACTGAACAACTCGCCCTGGCTGTCCGTCAGGGTGCTCCTACTTCGCGTTTGTTGCGGCTTCTTGCCAACATTTCTGAGGCACAGCAAGAGTACCCTTCTGCCTATGGATCCCAGGAAGAAGACGCCTCTCAAGCGTAACCGGCTTTTTCATTCCTTCCAGACTGAGACAGGTCCGGCGAACAAGACGGTTCCCTCAGCACAACGTTCCTTCCTTCTCCAAACCCAAACAGCAATGAAAGCCCAAGGTCTCCTCCAAGCCTAAGGCTTCCAAGCCTTCTTCGGGATGACTCACTGAACCCAGGGTCCCACTCGGCTGTGGGTGGCCATCTGCATGACTACCACAGCGTCTGGGAGGATTCAGTGGCGGACACGTGGGTTTTACAGGTGGTGGTGGAAGGGTACAGGATCCCTTTGGTCTCTCTTCCTTCCTTTCGTTTTTTTCCCTCTCATATGCCCCAGAGCGCAGAGAAATGCTGTCTGTTCAATGGCGCAATCCAGGCCCTTCTGGACAAGGATGTTCTGGAACCTGTTCCAATTCAGAACAGAGGTATGGGTTTTTACTCAAACCTCTTTGTGGTCTCCAAGAAGGATGGAGGCTGTCATCCCATTTTTGATTTGAAGGATCTCAATTCCTTTGTGATTAATACTCATTATCACCAGGAGTCTCTAAGGATGATGATTGCTGCTATGTCCCCTTGCCTCTCTGGATCTTCAGGACGCGTATCTACACATCACCATTCATCCAAAGAATTGGCAGTATCTCAGATTTGCCTGCGACCAAGGGCACTTTCAGTTTTCAGCTCTTCCCATTGGTCTGACTACAGTTCCTCAAGTCTTAAACCGTGTCCTGGGAGCTTTAGTATCCGTCCTCCATCTGGATGGCATCAGAGTTACTCCATACATGGACGACCTGCTTCTGAAAGCCCCTTCTGCGGAATTTCTTCATCAGCAGGTTCAGGACTACATTCATGCTCTCATCCATCATGGGTGGATCATCAACATGGACAAGTCAGATCTTGTCCCATCCCAGTGTCTGGTCTTCCTGGGCCTTCTCTTCAACACTCAGCAGAGCATCGTGTTTCTCACGGATGAGGTGGCTCTCCAGATCGCCCACAGGGTTTCTGCTGTTCTGGCCCACGATCCAGTTCCAGCCAAGAAGCTGTCCTCTCTAGTGGGGAAATTCATCTCCACCATAGAAGCGGTCCCATTTGCCATGGTTCACACCAGGGAACTCCAGAGGTTTGTGATCTAGGTGTGCAGGGATCAGCTGGACCTTCTGAAAATGTCAGTGTCCCTCCCTCTTCATGTGGAACTGAGTTTGTCATGGTGGCTCGACCTCTCCAATCTCCTGAAGGGCAAGTCCTTCCTGGAATCCTTCTGGACCACGGTGATGATGGATGCCAGCTTCTCCGGCTGGTGAGCGGTCCTGGGTTGCCTCAGTGCTCAGGGTCAGTGGTCTCCGGAGGAATCTCTCCTTCCCATCAATGTATTGGAGCTTCGGGCAATATTTCATGCCCTTCACCACTGGACACCCCAGCTGGAAGAATGCCCAGTCCAGGTCCAGTCCGACAATGCCACTGCCATGGCTTACTTCAACAAGCAGGGCAGGAAAAGAAGTCTCGCCTCTTGGTTAGAGGTCAAGGCTATTTTGTCCTGGGCAGAAGAATATGTTCCTGCCATATCTTCAGGGCACATTCCTGGCATAGACAACGTCATGGCAGACTTCTTCAGTTGACACACAGTGGACAGCGGAGAGTGGGAACTGCACCCAGAAGTGTTCACTCTCATTGTTCAGAAGTGGGGTCTTCCTTGCACCGATCTGATGGCAACAAGACACAACCGGAAGGTTCCAAGGTTCTGCTCTCTCTGGATGGATCCTCTAGCTCTAGCAGTGGATGCCATGTCCATCCCTTGGTTATTTCCTCTGGCTTACATCTTTCCTCCCCTCCCCAGGTTGCACAGGGTGTTACAGAAATTGAGACTGGAGCGCTGTCCAGTCATTCTGATTGCTCCGTAATGGTCTCGACAGGCTTGGTTTCTGGAGCTTCTGGATCTGTCAGTGGCGGAGTCATTCCGGCTCACTTGCCATCTGGATCTTCTTCTACAGGGTTACCGTGGAAGGAGGATGTTCATTGTCTAGCTTTGAAGGCTTGGAAATTGAATCCTCAATACTGAAGAAGAAAGTTTTTCTTCTGGTGTGGTGTCTACTATGCTTAGTGCCCACAAACCTGTTTCTTCTAAGGCCTACCATCATGTCTGGTCGACCTTTCTCTCTTGGTGTGCTGATAGGGACCTTTCTCAGGATTTTGATCTGCCTACAGTCCTGGCTTTCTTGCAGGACGTTGTGGATGAGGGCCTCAGTTTGAGTTCCCTCAAGGTTCAGACTTCTGCTCTCTCTGTTTTCTTTCAGAGGAGCATTGCTGTTCTTCCTGATGTTAAGGTTTTCTTCCAGGGCATTACTCATACTCGTCCTGTTTTCAGGACTCCTGCTCCTCAGTGGGATCTTAACTTGGTTTTGGGTGTCCTTCAGCGCCCTCCCTTTGAGTCCTTGGCTACTATTTCTTTATGCCTGCTGGTGTGGAAAATGGCCTTTCTCCTGGCGATCGTGTCTGTTCACCGTGTTGCGGAGTTGCATGCTGTGTCTTGTGGATCACCCTTTTTGGTGTTTCACAAAGTAAAGACGGTGCTTCGCACTTCTCAGGAGTTTCTCCTGAAGGTGGTTTCTGAGTTCCACATTAATCAAGAGATTGTGGCGCCTTCTTTTTGCCCTGACCCTACCTCTGACAAGGAGAGGGATCTCCACTTGTTAGATGTGGTGCGTTGTCTCAAGTTTTATGTACATCACACTGAGTCCATTAGACAGTCTGACACGCTGTTCATCATTCCTGAAGGCCCCAGGGCAGGGAGACCTGCATCCAAAGTGACTATTGCGTCTTGGATCAAGTCCATTATTCGTAAGGCTTTCGAGCTAAGGAAGAAGCCTGTTCCCTTTCGGGTCACGGCTCATTCTACTAGATCTGTTGGGGCTTCTTGGGCTTACAAGAATCAAGCCTCCGCTGATCAGTTGTGCAAGACTGCTGCTTGGTCGTCTGTGCACACCTTTTCGAAGCACTACTGTGTTGATTTGCTGGCATCAGTTGACAACACTTTTGGGAGAAAGATCCTGGAGGCAGTCTTGCCTGTCTAGGGTCTTCTTCGGTTCTTTGGTGATTCCTTCACTTTTGAGCCCTGTTGGCTTTAGTTCAGTGTGCTGTGTAACAGTTCCTGGGGTGTTGTTACCTCTGTTCAGTGTCCGTTGACACTTAATTTGTTTTGTTGGGCTATCTCTGATCTGATGGTTCATATCTGCTCTGGTGACTTTGGGGGCCTTGCGCCTGGTCCTTGCCTTACATCCCGCTGGACATCCCAAAGTTACCAGTAACCTGTATTGCACAACAGTGAAAAGAGGATTTTAGTCTTACCATGGACCATGCTTGGCTCTCCTGTGGCAGACCGTGGGGGTCCTTCGGGCTCATGCTCATAGGAGTTTTCTTTCCCTTCTACTATCTAGTCAATAGTTAGTTTCTCAACTCTTACCTGAGCTGATTGGCTAGCTGCAACCAAGAAGGGAAGGTAGGTTCCACCCCCTGCATTCACTTCTAGAATTGTTCCTGCCTACTTAAAGGGGAGAATTGCCTACCCAAAGTTACCAGTAACCTGTATGGACTAAGAGAAAAGGATTTAACAGGTAAGACTAAAATCCTCTTATCCTGCTGCTCATGTGATCTGCCATGGCCTGATGCATATACGGGCAAATTTTGCTTTGCCTGCATCCATCAGTCCAAGTCTTCTGATTCCAACATCTTGGTCCAGGGTTTCATGGCTTGGTTCTTCTCTGAACTACAGAACCCTTGAGCAGTTCAAGAGATCAGACCTCCCCATTTCAGTGCGATCATCATTGGGACCTTTGATCAAATGCTGATTCTGATCTCAGGTATAGATTTCTCATAAGAGGAGAAATGGGAGATAGCAAATGTCACCTATTTATTTATGGCTGAAGAGTTGGATAAACTGATTTCACTGGTCAGATAGGTGATGAACCTTGATGATTTTCCTGAGGCTCCCCACAAGAAGGATCCATTGTTCAAAGGTTTCTCCAGACCCTATGAGGTATTCCCTCCTTGCTTCCCTAATTACAGATGAATGGAAGATGCCCAAGAGGAAACTGGCTCATTCTTGAAAAGAACGGTGACTTTTTCCCTTTCAAGGCTAAAGAAACTAAAAAATAAGAAGATGGATTCTGCTGTGGTCAGATTACTTAAACGTTGAACCGTGCTATTGGAAGATGGTTTTAACTTTGTTGACCCTACAGATAGTAGAATAGAAGCAGCAGTTAAAAAGGCATTTGTGGCTTCCACCTTTGGCTTCAGGGTCAGTACTGTCTCATTGGCACAATCCTTGAGAGTATGGCTCTCAGAAATGCAACAGGACATCTCATCCAAGGTCTCCAGGGAAGAACATTTGACAAAATTGCCAACTACCCAGTTGGTGGTGGACTTTCAGTGTAATGCTTCTTTGGAGTTTATTTGAATGTCTGCCAGGGCTTCAGCCTTCTCAATCACAGCCTGAAGAGTGATCAGACTTAAATCTTGGATGGCAGACATGTCTTCTAAAAACTGCCATGCATTTCAAGGGTTCAACCCTTTTGGGTAAAGAATTAGTCACTTATTGACAAAACATCAAACAAAAAGAAGCATTTATTCTAGAGATGTACACTTCCTCTCTTTCTAAAACAATTTTCCAGAGGCCAGAGGGAATATGGCCTCCCATTCTAGTAGGTACAGATCTTCCTCCCATACTAGAGGTTCTTTTAAGTTCTAAAGGCAGGGGACCCTGTTCCTTTACTCTCCCATCCTTTCACAGGTCATTGTCCTAATGCCAGAAGTACATCAGACAGCATCCAATTTTTTTACCAGTCTGGAAATAAATGATTTCCGATCAGTAGGTACGAAACATTATCTCAGAAAGCTACAGGTTGGAGCTTTATGACCTCCCCCCAGAGACCTTCTTTTATACCACCACAGTGCCGAGGGGGCAACTCCTTCAAGATGCCTTCAGTCAGACTGTATGATCTTTTATTGACTCATTGTTCAAAAATATTCTGAGGGTTTCTGTTTGGTCATAAATCTCAGACATGTAAACCAATGTATTCCAATCTTTCCCTTCAAAATGGAAACTCCAAAGACTGCCTTGCATTCTCTCCTTCAATGGGAGTTTATTGCCACCAAGGATATAAATGATGCTTACCTGCATGTTCCAGTTCACCCTTTCATCAACAGTTTTTGGGGAGGGCAATGCCTATGATGGACAACTTTCGTCATCTTCCGTTTTAAGCCCTCCTTTTCAGACCATCCACAGCCCCCAGAATATTCACAAATGTTTTAGCCCCCATGGCTAAAACCTTTGTGAAAAAAAGCATTTCTGTTGTTCCATATTTAGATAACTAGGTGGTGAAGGCTCCATTTCCCTGTTGATGCATCACACAAGACACTAAAAAGTTTGGGGTGGCTGATCAACTAGATAAATCAAATTTAGTCTCATCTCTAAAAATCAACCTATTTCTCAAATGTGGTTGGAAGAAAAGAACAGACATCGGGGACTTCCTTGACATATGCCAGTCCATCATGTTCTAATGACAGACACCAGCAGTCTTGGATGGGGGAGGGGCTCATTTTCTTAATCTCTCTATCCAAAGGACATCACCTGAGTGGAGTTCAGGACACCGTCCAATGACAGGGATCTGCTGGCAGTCTGCAAGGTTCTATGGCACTGGCACAGTCAGAATACAATTAGACAACTGTTCATTGGAAGCTTACCTGAATCATCAAGCACTCTGGATCTGCTCCAGGGCAGAGGTTATACTCCTGGCATTATCAGGAACACACCTGAAAGGCAGCCTGAATACCCAGGCAGACTAAAGGAGCTGTCACAGACTGCTTCTGGGGGAATGGTACCTGAACCAGGAGGTCTTGGGAATCACTCAGTCATGGGGGGGTTCCAGAGATGGACTTCATGAATTCAAGACAAAACAATATTTTGGTTGTTTTATTCTCTGAAACTGAGAGATCACCTCAAGACGGTGGATGCACTTCTTCAGGTTTGAAACATTCTACATCTTCCCTCCAATCCCTCCAATCCCAAAGGTATTAAAGAAGCTGATTCATTTTGAAGGTATTCTCCACTTTCCACTATTCTCAGGAAGTGGTCCTTCTTACATTCAGTCTCTATCGAGAACACCAAACTTTATACCTTAGATCTTGAACATTTCCTTCAAATCTACCTATCTCAATCTTCTGCCTTGCTTCTCTCATTTTCTGGTGCTTCTAAAGGCAAAGGAGCCTCCAAGAGATGCATTGCCTGTTGGATTAAGCAGTCCATCTTGTTGCAATAAGAGGCATCTCGTGCAGAGCATCCTTCTCTTAAGAAAGCTCCCGCTAGAGGCATAGCAGCTTATTGGGCAGAAAAAGCAAAGGTATCTTTAGATCATATTTGCAGAACAGCCACTTGGAAGAATCTACACTTTATCTAAGTAATATCAGCTGGATGTTCTTTCAGCTGAGGAAGCATAATTTGGGTACAGGGTTCTACTGGCTGCAGAGTCCTGCTTTCCCACCTTTACTTTCTTTGATATGTCTCTGGTGGTATGCTGTACTGGGATTGCAAGTAAAGGCAGAATTCCTACTTAACTGGGAATTCTTTTCCTTCTGTATCCCTAGGCAGCAAATGGGTCTTTCCACCCAAATAAGTTTCTTTGAGCAGTATATAATGCCTTGCTTTCTTTTTTTTTTTTTAATTAACACTGCATGCTGGACAGTGAGAGGACCCTCTTATGTGGTTGATTCAGTTGTTCTCTGTTCCTGTCCTGGGGGAGGGGCATCCTCCAGTGGTGTGTTACCTAGGGATATATACAAGAAAAATGAATTCCCAGGAAAGTAGGCAATCTATCTATATGCAACACATCTATACACCATATATTTATAGAGGAGCGACATGCTATTGAATCGCTTAGAAGAATGGGAATTGTAGTCCAACAACAACTAGAGGGCCATTCGATCCCCGCCTCATGTAAAGATGCATCTGTATAGTACTAGATAAAAGTACAATTTTCAGATTACTTAAGCCAGTAACAGGCAACCAGATTCACCATAAAGTTCACCAAAGTGCTACACGATATAGTTACAAATTCTATAGAACAGTTTTAACCCTTTGAGTGCCAGAGGGGTACGCAACGCATTGCAAAGCAACGCGTCGCGTACCCCTCTGGCACCCAAAGGGTTCCAAAAAAGTAGATTAGCCCCTTGGATGATAGCGAGGTCTCCAACAATTTGTTGGAGACTTCTAGCAGCCAAAGAGTTAAAGAAGCAGTAAACTTTTTTATAAAAACATTTATGTTATAGAGCTTGTCTTGCTGAGTAAAACAAGGGCATTCTCACCTCTGAGAGTTTTACTCAAAATTTATAACAGTTCAAATAACCAGGAAGTGAATTTACTGTGTGTTTACTTCCTGGAAGTTCAAACTGACAGGAGGTGATCAGCAGTTTCTATCACATTCTGTGGAGAATTCAAAGATTTTCCTAACTTCTTGAAGGAAAGTCAGGATTTTATTAAAGACACAGAGGCAAATATTATATACTTTCTTTACTTTACTCCAGATAGCAGAAAATTTTTTACAGTATAAACAGTAAATAACCATAGAGAAACAAAGTGTAGCATACAGTATGGCTGGCTCCACCCCCCACATCTTCTCATCCAATCATGTTCCGTTGCTCTGTATAATACTCCTCCAATCTGGAACAACATCCTCTTTCTTTGATGAATCAATAGATCAACTTGTAAACACATTGAACTCATCATATAACAGTACATTCTTTCTTGAAATCAGGCCGCTTTAGCTGAATAATTATCCTGCAACGAGAAAGAAACCGTGACAGAATGGGTAAAAGTGGGAATGTTAATATTCTCCTCCGTGTCTTTAATAAAATCCTGACTTTCCTTCATGAAGTTGAATTTTATTGCAAGAGCGGAGGCTCTGTTATGCTCGTTTAAAGCTGATTAATAACATTTGAAGATAGATGCGAAATAGGTTTGAAATAGAATGATTTAAAAGTGGATTCTCTGGACCAATCAGCCGCCTTAAGAATGTCCTTGAGGCACTCTCCAGACAAAAAAAATCTGGAGGCCATAGCACCTCTAGAGGAATGTGCCCCAAAAAGGGAAACATCAATATCAGCTGACTGCAAAATTCAACGGATCCATCTAGCCAAAGTGGCTGAAGAAACCAGAAGATGAGGTTTCTTAAAAGAAATTAACAGTTGAGAAGAGTTTATAGGTCTAATATCAGAAGTAGCTAAATCATAGGCTTGCAAACATTGAACTACACAAAGCTGAGGTTTCTGATGAAAAGAAGGATAGAAAATTTGCCTAGATAGAGTTTTAGTCCTCCTAGAAATCTGAAAAATAACACCACCAGGCACAAAAGAACGTTAGGTTATATCTGCCAATCCATACACTGGCTCCCACTAGCACATAGAATTAAATTCAAAATTCTGGTGCTAACTTATAGAGCCCTTACTAACACCTCACCCCCCTATATCTCATCTCTCATTTCCAAATACACTCCCACTCGCCATCTTCGTTCTGCACATGACCTTCTCCTCTCCACAGCTATTATTACGTCCTCCCACTCCCACCTACAGGACTTCTCCCGTGCTGCACCCCAGCTCTAGAATTCCCTCCCCCGCCACCTCAGACACTCCCCCAGCATTCAGATCTTCAGACGCTCCCTGAAAACTCACTGCTTCAGGGAAGCCTATCAACTACATCAATAAACATTATCACCAAGAACCACCCGTTCCCTGGGCCACTGCACTCAGTAGCACTTCTCTCTCCCACCCACTGACCCGCAGCTCATGTGGCAAGAGACACACCCAATATCACTTTCACCTTCTGTATCCAACCTACCTTCCTCTAGACTATAAGCTCTCACGAGCAGGGCCCTCTGATCCTTCTGTTATTCACGTATGATTTACTATTTAATATCTTTGTACGTCTATTCCCTTTTGTACAGTGCTGCCGATTAAGTTGGAGCTATATAAATAAAGAATAATAATAATAATCTAGGACTCTAACATCTGAAACCCTACGAAAAGAGATTAAACATAGCAACATAGTAATTTTAGCTGAAAGTTGTTTGAGTGACAATTTATCATTCTTTGGCCAAGATTCCAGAAATTGTAGAACTATAGTAACATCCCATAGATAACTATATTTGGCAGAAGGAGGTCAAGATAAATTAATGCCTTTCATGAGTTTACAAACAAGGGGATGTTGACTTGTAGGAAGATTGTCAATATGGCAATGACCTGCAGATATTGAAGACCTATAACTATTTATAGTTCTATAAACCTTACCCTGTAGAAAACAGTAAGAAAGGAAATTCAAAACTGAGGTTAAATTGGAAGAAACGAGATCCAAACTCTGTTACAATCACCAACGTGACCACGTCGACCAGCAATATTTGTAACATTCCTGGAGCCTGAGCTTCGGACATGAGTGAGAAAGCTGATTCCGAAAGTTCCTTGACATACCAGGGGCCCCTGAAATCAGCCAAACCATCAGATGTAACTGACCTGAAAGTAAGAGATTGTGAGGATTCCCTATAGGGTCTGTCAACAACTGAGGAAAATTGGGAAGAATCCGTGGGTAATCTATTGACAAGTCCAGAAGTGGAGGGAACCAAGGTTGAGCCGTCCAAAATGGAGTGATCAACACTAAATTGGCCCGTTGTTTACTCATGTCCCAGGGAATCATCGCAAAAGGAGGAAAAGCATAATTCCTGGTCTCGTTCCGTGACTGAAGAAACGCATCCGAAGCAAGAGCTTCTGGATCTGGTCTCCATCTGAAAAATCTTGGTAACTGAGAATTTAGCCTTGAAGCAAAAAAGTCTATATGTAAAGGACCCCATAGGAAAAAATATTTTTCTGAAGATGGACTCGTGGACTGTGAAGCGCGCCCCCCCCCATTTGCCATCTCCACTGGACACCTCCACAATGCTCATCAGCTCCATATTGCCCCCCATCATCTCCATATTGCCCCTCACATTGCCCCCATCATCTCCATATTGCCCCCATCAGCCCCAACTTGCCCCTCACTTTGCCCCATCATCTCAAAATTGCCCCATCATCTCCATATCCCCTCACATTGCCCCCAACCCCATCAGCTCCAACTTGCCCCCCATCATCTCCATATTGCCCCTCACTTTGCCCCATCATCTCAAAATTGCCCCTCACATTGCCCCATCATCTCCATTCCCCTCACATTGCCCCCAACCCCATCAGCTCCAACTTGCCCCCCATCATCTCCATATTGCCCCTCACTCTGCACCATCATCTCCATACTGACCTCCATAGGCTCCAACTTGCCCCCCATTAGCTCAGTTTCCTACCTCTCTGGTAGGAGATCTGCCATCTGTGCCTCCTTGGCACAGTCCTGTAGCTGATTGAGCTCCCGCGCGGTCTCCTATTCAGGAATGCAGAGCGCTGGGAGATGATGTCATCTCCCAGTGCTCTGCATTCCTAAAGATGCGACGAGGGAGCTCACCACCTACAGGACTGTGCCAAGGAGGCACAGACATGTCCTGCCACCTGGGAGGTAGGAAATAGGGAACGGGGGGGGGGGGTCAGCGCCAGCGAGGTGACTACTTTTTTTTTTAATTAAAAAAAAAAAAAATCCCAATGGCAGGCGCCCCTCGGTGGCGTGCGCCTGTAGGCAGGTGCCTACTTTGCCTAATGGCAAATCTTGCCCTGTCTGTCAAGACAGAATTGCCAGAAGTCCTTTGCCAAATTGGTCAGACTCTTTGACTTTGTGCCCCCCAGGTGATTGATGTACCCGACTGCAGCCACATTGTCCATCTTGAGGAGAATGCAACAATTCGTCATGTCATTGGAAAAACTCTTGATTGCAAAAGATCCCGCTAACAACTCTAAGCAATTGATGTGTTGTTCGATATCTGACCATTTGCTTCCTGTGGTAAGATTTCCTCAATGCGTTACCCAGCCCACCGTGCTGGTGTCCGATTCTATTACTAAATCTAGAGACAAACCGAAAATGACTTTGCCATTCCAGGCTTCCATGTGGTTTAACCACCAAATCATTTCGTCCCGTGCTTCTAAAGAAAGAGGAACCTTGTCCTTGTAACTCAGCCCTCTCCGAATATGGAGAATTTTCAATCTCTGAAGAGCTCTGTAATGTAACGGACCTGAGAAAATAGCCTGAATTGATGCTGACAAGAGTCCCACAATTCTTGCTATCGTTCTTAGAGAAATTAAATCTTTTATCAAAATGGAACAAATTTCTTTCTGTATCAATTTCAATTTCTTTTTTGGAAGAAGTAGAGAGGATGTTAAAGAGTTTACCGTAAACCCCAGGAATTCTGTCATTTGAATTGGATTTAAAATATTTTTTTTCCAATTTACAAGGAAACCCAAGCGAGTTAACAACTGGATCGTTAAGTGAAGTTGATCCTTCAACAGATGAGGATCCTGGGACATGATTAACATGTCGTTTAAATAGATTATCATCCGAATTCCCCTGCTTCTCAGAAAAGACACAACTGGCCTCATCACCTTGGTAAAACACCATGGGGCTGAGGAGAGGCCGTAAGGAAGACAGGTGAATTGCCACTTTTTCTCTTCCAAGAGAAGCTGCAGGAAAGTCTGATGATGTGGAGACATAGGAACCGTCAAATAAATATCCTTGAGATCCAACTTCACCATCCAACCCAAAGGAATCAACAAGTCCCTTAGACAATAAATGCCTTCCATTTTGAAATGTCTGTACATGACATGAGATTTTAACTCTTTTAGTTTTATCACAGGACGTAAGCCTGAGTCTTTTTTCTTTACCAAGAAGATATTGCTTATGTACCCTGGAGAATCCAGTGGTATCTGAATAATAGCTCCTTTTCGTCTTAAGTCTTAGACCTCTGAAATCACTAGTAGAGTCTCCTCTTTTGAGTATAGAAAAGAGTGGGGAATATTATTTGCACTGGTTGGGTATAAAACTCTATGTGATATCTTGAAATCGTTTAAAGGATCCATTGATCCAAAGTTATCTGAGACCACATTTGGAGAAAAAGGGCGAGTCTGCCACTCACTTTCTCCGGGAAGGGAGGAGGAAAGGGAAAAAGACTTAACTGAAAAGGATCTAGAACTAGAAGATCCTCTGTTGAATCTGGCCCTCCAGATTCTGCCTCTCTGAGGGAAGAAAGGATTGGGAGCCCTGGTCTCTGGATACTCAGGTCTTCTTCCATAACCTGAGGGGTCTTGTTGAAAATTAGATTAGCCCCGAGAGGGACCCTGCATTGATCGTCCGGGAAAAAAGGGGGTTGTTTCCAAAAACTCTAGGGTCAAAGATTTTTCTGATGGAGGTTTGAGCCTTATCCAAGGCTGTGAAAGTAGACACGTAATTCCCTAATTCTTTAATAAATGTGTCTCCAAAAAGAAGTCCTTTGGCTTCAGGACCCGCTTCAGAAAAAGCCAATTCTGATCATTTATGGTCAATTCTAATAAGGATAGAGCGTCGACTCTCAGTAGAGAGGGCTGTATTGGCATTACCCAATAGACAAACCATCCTTTGTTGACAACCCAACCTCTCAAAACATCAAGATCCAAAGGGTTTTTAGTAGAGACGGCTTCTTCCGTCAGGTTAAAGATTTTGGCAAGAGGTCCAACTACATCTAGTAGTTTGTCCTGACAGAGTTTTAGGGATCTGTCAATACCCTTTTTGGAGTCTTTCCCCGATTTAGATAAGAATCTGATCAGAGGGGGGTCCAAAACAGGAGTCTTGCATGAATTAAAACCAGAAGGTGTAGGACATTCCGCTCTTAATTTATTCCTGGCCTTATTATCTAACAGCTTTCTAATCCAAAAATCAATATATTTAAATACATTATCCCTTGAAATCCATTCTGATGATTTGGGGTGTTTTATTCCCTCGGAATGAAACTTTGGCTTACCCTGATCATCCAGAATGCATCCCGACTGTTCCATAGAAGAGTCAGAAAGTTTAGCCTTTTTAGGTTTGGGAAGATCATCTGATTCTGAGAAAATCATTTTTATTGTCCTCTGATTCATAGGAGTCTTCAGAAGAAGAAGGCAATCTGTATGAATCAGGTTTTTGGCTAGACCTGTTATTTTTGCTCGGTATTACAACCTCCTGAGTAGAGGGTTTAGAATGTGGTTGTGAGCCACTATTCTTGAGCTAGATTTGCTAGCACATTTATAAGGAAATTGATCAGTCTCACAATCCATAGGAAAACAATGTTTAGTTTTCATTTTTCTCTTTTTGTTAACATTATCCCCTTTAGGCATTTCCAAAGACATTTTGGGGGCTGAAGGTTTAATTTTATCAAAAACTTCTACCAAAGTTTTTGTTAAAGAATCAGACATTTTGTCCATACAGGTGGAAATAGCTTTAGACACTGTTTTATTAACAGATGCATCCATTAAAGCTTGGATACGGTCATCTGATACAATTAAAGGTGATGCAGGAGCATCCATAAAGGCAGAACACTTAGAAGCAGTATTCTGAGGTAAAAATTGAGATGGAATACTTTTTCGTTTTAAGGGGGGGGGGGTAGTAGGCACAGAAACATTCTTTGAATGTGACATTTTTATTAGAAAAAATAATTAACTAAAAGATTAAAGCGAGATTAGATTGGGACCACTAATAGTTAAAATTTCTCTCAAGAAGTTCAAAATAAATATTGTTAAAGATTAAATCTATATAAGACTAGCAATATGGGATGGCATTCCCCTTCATTGTATTACGGTGTGTGTTATATACCAAATTTGTGTATGAAATGTTGTAGGTGGAGTGTTGAAGGTATTTTGTAAGAATTGTTTGTGTTTGTTTGTATTGTACATTTGCTTTAGCTGTACTGGGTGATAGTGGTGTTTTTGTGTAGTGTGTGAAGCAGAAGGAAACATATGAAATAGTTATTATGATAGCATGAGCACAGAGGTTGGGTATGGAGGTGGTGGCGTTAGATGTTTTGTGTAGTGCATGTTTGAGGTGTAGAACATGTGATTAGTTGGGTAGTAATTGTGTTTCCTCAGTCCAATTGAAGATCAGTGTGTCACTATCAGCGCATGAACCCTTTCATTTGCAATGCATTGAATAACTGTATGGCAGTGAAAGGGTTAAGGTGATTGTTAGCCACAGAGCACTGAACTACATTCCGTGGCTGTGAACTGGAGTTAATGGAGCCATAAATATATGCATACCTGTGAACTTGGATGTATTGTCTCCCCTGGGAGTAGTCCTGTGGTGCTGAAAGGGTGTGAAAAATGATGCGAATGGTGTAAAAAGGGGCGGGGCTTAATCACGAGTTGGGGAGTCTTTAACAGGTGTGAAAAATGTGAGGATCTTTTTGTGTTAACCCTTTGAGTGGGTTGTAATCCATTCTGCACTCGATGCAAGGGTTCAAATAATCAGAGGCCGTGTGTCCCAAGCAGTATTCTTGTTCGAGCAGTGAGTGTGTGTGTGTGAGTGAGTGTGTGTGTACGCACAAGCGCGCTGGAGGGGAGAGATGGTAAAGGTGTGTTGAGTAATATTGCATGGTAGACTATCAGCCATATCTGAGACAGAGTATATTTTGATTTCTAAAGAATAAATAATAATAGAAAGTAATGTTGTTGAAATCGTACTTTTAATGGGGCGCACTGAACATCTGTGACATATAATGTAATGAAGCCTGGTCACTTGTTCCCCTAACATAAATTTTCCCCCACTGCACTAATCGCCCAACAGACGGGAGGAAGAGAACCCTGGGTGCACTGATCATAATGGCGAGTGAAAAGGTGAATTTTCGCACACCATATTATCTGTGTGCTGGTATCAGTGTGGGACAGAGCAATCCAGTGTACAGCACAAGGAGTGTGGAGGAAAAAAAATAAATACCGGCTTTTCAATTGTGACTGATGGTTGTGGGAACGCGGTACTTACAGCTCCTTCTCAGATGCACACATTTTCATGTGACCTAGGGCGTACTCTTGTCAATGCGCATCCAGGTCATGTGGATGCAGAGCGTGTGTCTGAGAAAGAGTTGGGAAGGAGGCAAAGCAAGGGAGAGAAGGGGAGGTGATTGACAGCGGTGCTCTAATGAGGTGGATCGACGTGACACAACACAAGGTTACAGTAAAAGCTGAGTTGGGCAGCTTCATAAACCAGACCCTTATTGTCATCACATGCCCCTGGTTCTTTGCGCTGTCGCCTTCACCCCACATGCGTCACCTCTGTCAGCCTCACGCGAGACTGAGAATGTCTTCTCCAGCGAAGTTGCGTTTTTTACCCTGCTCCGTCCATACGCTAAGTATATTAACCTCTTGAGTGCCAGATGCATTGGAAACATCTGTGGCACTCAAGAGGTTAATATATTTAGCTTGCTGACGGAGCACGGTAGAAAATGCAACTTTGCTGGAGAAGACACGCTCAGTGTCAAGGTGGCAGTGGATCAGGGATGTGATGGCGTTTCTGGAGGGTGCGGATGATGAAGCAGGATTCCGGAGTGGTGGGGAATTGGCATGAAGGGAGGGCAGGAGATTCTGGTAAAAAAGTGAGAGAGTGTGTGTGTATGTGTAGGGCACATGAAATTCTTATTGTTTTTGAGTGTAGATAGTGCCTGTGTGGGGCTTGTGTGTGTGTGTGTGGTTTTGGTGGTGTGGGGGAGAGGTGTTGGTGTGTGTTTGGTTGTGTGTGTGGGGAGGTTTTTGTGTGTGTCTGTGGTTCCAGAACAAATGGCAGCCATTTTTTTTTCTTTCTCATTACTTGGATAGTGGTGGGCGGGCTGGATAGTGGGGACGGGTCAAGTCCCTGCATAATTTTCATAGGACTAGCAGTGTGTAGAAGCCGTAAAATGGGCAAATGCCCAAAAACTGAAAATGGCCGCCGGCCGCGTCTATTGACAGACGATGCCAGATGCCAAAACTGCTGGGAGGAAAAGGCGGGCCTAAGAGCCTCTCGCAGAGTGAGAAGAAAATGGTAAATACAACCCATAGGGAAAGTAAGGCAGTAAAGCGGCGAAACGAAAGGAATAATACAAAAAACAAGTAACAAAGTCCCACAGAATATGAGACAAGATCATCATATTAAAATACGGTACAAAGAAATATAAATAAAAGGGGGGCAAGGGTAAAAGAGGCACATAAACAAGCTAGAGGGGTACCAAAGCTATTAGGTATTAATACATTGAAGATATTTAATATATACCAACAAAGCATCAGAAATTTGAAAATTTATTACAGTTAAAGATAATACTCATCTCTGTCTGGAGCAGCAGATAAAGAGGATGTTATTCCAGATTGGAGGAGATTGTACAGAGCAACGGAACATGATTGGATGAGAAGATGTGGGGGCGGAGCCAGCCATAATGTACTCTACACTATGTTTCTCTATGGTTATTTACTGTTTATACTGTAAAAATGTTGCTGCTATCTGGAGTAAAGTAAAGAAAGTATAGCATAACAGAGCCTCCGGTCTTGCAATAAAATTGTAAGTCACTTGACTTTACTCTCCATTAGAATGTAACAGAATGACTAATTGGAATTTGACCACTAGAGGGCACTGCTAATGTAAAAAAAAAAACATCTATCAGCAGTGGGAATATCCTTATCTTACTTGACAGAAAAATCCTACAATATATATGTTTCATAAAAAGTTTACTGCTCCTTTAAGGTGAGACATCATAACTGTAAAGTGAGGTATGAACTGAAGTATAAGGAAAAAAAAGATGTGTATTTTTGGGATGAAAATAGGCTGAGTGGTTAATGAAATTATCTACCCTCTCTCTGTACCAAAACACAGACTGGGAACCAAAGGAGAGGCCCCTGAGGGCCATATGCAAACCCATAGCCACCTGCTTCCAACAACTAACTTAAGCATAGGCACTCACTTTAGTATATGGCCCATAGCAGAGTAAAACTATATATTACAATGTGCATATATTTACATGTTACTACTAAATATAGTACACAGCCCTTAATATTTCTAGTGCTAGTGAGGTATCCAGCACATTGCTTTGCAATGCATTCTGTTCCCCCCTGGCACACGAAGAGTTAAACTCTTGTTCTACAATTCTCTCAAAGGCATAAACAGAACAGCTGTTGTATTAACTGACATGTATAGATTATCAAACCTTATTCTGCATTCTCCAGCTCACTCCCTACAGCCACCCCTGTGGCACCCCCCCTTGCCTCCTACCACTCTCAGCAGCCAATCCTGTTTGTTCATCCTGTGTATCTAGTGTGACTGCAGGAGGTAGGCAAGTTCTAAAATTCATGGATACTGCTTGGATTGTATGATTGTGCATGTGTGATAACCTTTACTGTATTACATACATAACTGTACTGAAACGGTTCACAATAGTTTACAGGGGTAAAGGTGACTGAGCTCCAGGTCTCATACTTAAAGGGGAAAAATATACCATAGGAATAAGTTGCTCTTAAAGGGGCACTCACATGAACAGTGCTTTGGTGATTTTGACAGAGCTTTCTAAATCACTTATGTAATCTATTTGCAATTTTTTTTATTTAGAAAACTAGTTTTTGAGTGCATAGATGTATAGATTATACTAATTAAGACATGCCATGCAGGCACTTCCTGTCTTAGCCCTACATTACCGTCCTCACCCACTGGTACTTAACCCTTACAGTGACTGGGGAGGTATGCATTGCATTGCTGAGCATTCCTACTGAGTGGGGACACTGCAGGTTAATTTATAGATGATGCCTTAATTAGCAGGTAGGTAATTTTGAAAACTTTTTCAGAATCATCAAAGTTGTTATTAGGTGAGAAATGTAAATAACTCTGTAGGTATCCTTTATACAGCAGCCATGTTTTCCTGTCTGTCTGCCTGTCTATTTACCTGTTGGTAGCAGCCTCCAGAGTGAAAAGTAGGACAAGTGTCTAAATAATGAGATTCGCCTCACAATTTGGGCAGGGAGTGGGTGGCATTGGAATGAAGGAAAATGATTTGCTCCAAAACCAGACATAATGGGGGGGAAGTGGGTAGAACATCAGAAAAGTGGAAGGAAGGAATCACCCTCTATCCCCAGAGACTTGGAAAACTGGGGTCTCCGGGACAAATCTGGAAAGTTTGCTGGTAAGTAAAGTAATGTGAAAAAGTGTTAGGCAGGTGTGAAAAAATGCTGTGAAGTAAGAATGCTTAAAAAAATAGACATATTAATAGTTTATTTTCATCAAGTAACAAAATGCATAGTGAGTGAACAGAAGAAAAATCTAAATAAAATCAATATTTGGTGTGACCACCCTTTGCCTTCAAAACAGCATCAATTCTTCTAGGAACACTTGAACACAGTTTGTTAAGGAACTCGGCAGGTAGGTTGTTCCAAACATCTTGGAGAACTAACCTCAGTTCTTCTGTGGATGTAGGCAGTTGCTTCTCTCTCTCTCTTCATGTGATCACAGACAGACTTGATGATGTTGAGATCAGGGCACTGTGGGGGTCATACCATCACTTCTAGGAAGAGGCGTAACTAGAAGCCACCAGGCCCTGGTGCAGAAACTGCCATAGCCCCCCTGACCACATTGCCCCCCACCACCACATTCCCCCCATTGCCCTCATTCTCCACATTTCCCCCACTGCCCCCAGTCTCCACATTTCCCCCATTGCCCCAATCTCCACATTGTCCCCCAATCTCCACACTGCCTCCACATTGCCCCCAATCTCCACATTGCCCCCAATCACCACACTGCCTCCACATTGCCCCTAATCTCTACCTTGCCTCCAATCTCCACTTGCCACCACATCTCCACATTGCCCCCCAATCTCCACACTGCCTTTACATTGCCCCCAATCTCCACCTTGCCCCTACTGACCCCCCATGTCCATCTCCTACCTTCCTGGTGGTCTAGAGGCATGGAATGAGAGGTCTGTGTCTCCTTTGGCAGAGACCTCTATAGAGATGGAGCTCCCACGTGGTTCTCAGTAATGCAGAGCGCTGGGAGATGATGTAATCTCTCAGCGCTCTGCATTACTAGAGTGCTGGAGAGGGAGATCAGCTGTTAGAGGTCTGTGCAGAAGAAGGCACAGATATACTTGCTGCGGGTGCTGGGCGAGACCCCTATTGTTATGCCAGTGCTTCTAGGAATCCTAGTTCTTTATGCTGAATATAGTTCTTAATGACTTTGTGGTTGTTATCATGCTGCAGAATAAATATGGTGCCAGTCAGAAGCCTCCCTGATGGTATTGCATGATGGATAAGTACTGTACTTTGCAATGTATTACGTAATCCTCTAGCACTCAAAGGGTTAAGGTGGAACCAAAGGGAAGTATGCATAGAAACAAAATAAAGGTTAAGGTGGAACCACTCAAAGGGAAGTATGCATAGAAACAAAATAAATAATATGTGAGCTTTTGGGGGATAAATTAGGGCGACTGGAATATGCTAGAGGTAAATTGTACCAATATGATCCTGCTTTATAATATTCTCCACATCTGATTGCACTATTTAATGCCTCTGTATGTCTATTCCCAATTGCACAACACTGTGGAATTAGTTGCTGCTATATAAATAAAGAATAATAATAATAGGCACTGGAACTGATTTCTTAGTCTTATATCTGCCTAACAGCAATTTACTAATCTCCTGTTTAAGTGCGTTCCTATCCTCTATGCTTTGTTTATTGGCATAACTTAACTCCATTTTCCTGAGCATGCTACCGAGATGGTGGTCACAAGCACTTGTTCCATACCTAGGTACTTTATGAGCTGACTCTGAGATCTTGAAAATATTATATCTTAACCCCTTAAGGGTCCTGGACTGTCATGGAATTTTTCGGGGAGCCCAGAAGCGGACGGCGAAAAAAAAAAAAGGTCCAAGGTCCTTAAGTGATGGCCGCATGCGCGATCAGCCGTCCTTAAGGGATTAATGTTCCCAAATATAGATGATCTGCAGTAGGTCCTAGCTTGCTCTAATCAGTATTCAAGGAACCATTTACATGCATCATTTTAGACATGTTGCAGCTTTAACACATACAAAACATTTCAATTTCTCCTTCTGTCTCTCTGGTATAAATGGCACATTCTGAAGCTACATAAGGTGTTAATTGGATCAGATCAGATAGCAGGTGGACCCTCTCTTAACCACAGAATATAGACCTTTACTCTGCAACCCTGAGATTCGGGTCAAGACCCTGAGTCTCAGGGTCATATCCCGAGAGTTCCCAGGTATGTTTTGAACATGCCCCAAAATACAGGTTTAGGGTTTGGAGGCTACATTGGACAATTGGCACAATCCCCTTATCTTCTCTTCACTCTGTTGGGAGCTGCAGGAGAAGCCTTAAATGGTTGGATGCGGCCCCAGGGCCACCTGTTGCCCAACACTGTCACTAAAGTAAGCTGACCCCTTGTTGCAGCATCTGATCTTCCTTTTTGGTGCACAAAATCTGAGCCACTGTAACAAATTGCAAAAGATTAGCCCAGTGTCGCCTGTGAAATAATATCCACTTCAAAGAGTGACTGGGACACTTTAATTCAGTTGCATCTGGCTGCATCTTCTGCACACAGACAGAATTGGAGGAAGGATTACTTTACAGTGCTCCCTGTGGAGTTACACACAAGAAAGCCATAAGCACTGCCTTTGTTGCTGCAGTTATGTTAAGGCTACAAATTTAAGAGGCTAGAAATGATTGTTTCCCATTGTGCAAGCTCTACAGTAGTAAGAAAAATACTGCAGTAATTAAGTCTGCATTAATAATGTAATATGAGTGACAAGACATCACCACGTTTTCAGCTGTGTGACTTTGATACTGTAACATTGAAGTTGCAACAAAATTAAAGGGAAAGCATTCTGTAATATTTCCACATCTGAAAGATGTTTCACTCAAAAGTTGTTACAGTTCAAACGTGCATTTTTTTATTATTGCAGTACATTCATGCCTAAAATTTTATTGTGGCGCTGCTACTACAACAGTCTATGGAGAGCTACTGTCAGTGACAATAACCCTCCATAGGCTGCTGTAGCAACAGCACTAATGTAAATCTTCAGGCCATAAAGGTACTGTGCACAAAATATACAAGTTTGAACTGTAATAACACTTGAATAAAACATCTGCCAGTAGTAGGAGTGCCTTGATTTAATCAGCAGCCCTCAAAGGGTTAACATCACCCAGACCTTGGCCCGTGTACATAGGATTTTACACCAGTATATATCTATGTATATAAAATAATAAGCCTCATTGCATAATTTATGGTTCCTCACACATAGAACATAATGTATGTCTCCTCAGAAAACAAACACACATTGAACAGAATGCCTCATTACATAATTTATGTCTCATTAGGAGATACAAGTCCTATAGGGTGATCCAATGGGGACTTTACTGCTCCCATTGGGTGATTCAATGGGGGCATGTTTATCATACAGGGAGTTGGCCCGCCCACCACTATCCAACTGACAAAAAAAAATATAGCTGCCATCCATTCCTGAAGTAGGGGATATCAATAACTTCTCCTGGTCCACGCACACTCTCACTCAGGATAATGACCCCACAAACACATTGTTTCACCTCCCACAGATAATTGTAACCCTCCATACACTCTGTTTCAGTATGAAGGTGTAATGTTTCCATAAAATACAAACTCAGGGATAAACTTAATAGCAACTCTTTTATTTAACTCTTTTCATCTCTTCAGTCAGCCTCATTAACTGTCTGTTTTCAGCTGTCACTCCTCCACTTCCTTATTCCTGCCCTTTCTCCTTAAAGGGAGAGAGATGCTTTGCTGTATGTTACAGAGGACAAGCCTCAAACACCACTTTCTATTTGTTCCCTCAGCATATTGCTATGCTGCCTCAACTGAAGAGCAACCGTGTGTTATATTGCTATGTTACCATAACTTAACCCTTTGAGTGCCAGAGGGGTACGCAACGCATTGCAAAGCAATGCGTTGCGTACCCCTCTGGCACTCAAAGGGTTAAGTAAGGAGGATTTACTGCACCCATTGGGTGATTCAATGGGGGAGTGATTTAAATCATGCAGGGAGTTGGCCTGCCCCCACTATTCAGCCCGCCCACCACTATCAAAGTAACTGAAAAACCAAAATGGCTGCCACTCGCTCCTACACCACAGACACAAACACATCAGACAAAAAACACACACACACACACACTCACACATACATACACACTCTCTCACTCACACTCTCTCACTCACACTCACTCTCATACACCCTCTCACTCACACACACTCACACCCTCTCACTTAATCACACACCACTAACACACTCATGCAATCACTCACATGCAATCACTCACACACAATCACTCACTCACACGCACTCACTCGCACTCACACCCCGGGAGCCAGCACAATCCACCTTCTACCATAGTATGTGCAATTACCACATGCATTTCAACTACATGAATGAATGCCACTCACACACACTCACTCACACCCCGGGAGCCAGCACGATCCACCTTCCACCATAGTATGTGCAATTACCACATGCATTTCAACTATATGAATGGATGCCACAGTGGAGGCATAAGTACAAACACAAACTCATTACAATGACACATAAGTCACCCCCTTATGACTCACTTCTGTGTGTGTGTGTCTCTGTGTGTGCCTGTGTGTTCCTCACTGTGTGTGTTGCATGTTTGTATCACTCTATGTGACTGCATGTTGTGCATTGCATGAATGTGTGTATGACTGTGTTGCTCTTTATGCATCTCAGTGCATGCGTGTGCATTTGCATATGTGTCTCTGTGTGTGTCTGTCTTGCATCGTGTGTGTGCATTAAGCCTAATTGCATAATTTATGGTACCTCACACACAGAACATAATATATGTCTCCTCAGAAAACAAACACACATTGAACAGAATGCCTCATTACATACTTTATGTCTCATTAGGAAACACAACTCCTATTGGGTGATTCAATGGGGAAGAGCCGCCTAAAGTCGGTCGACCGGATTCTGCCACTGACAGCTTTACAGCTCGTCAGGCAGAAAGGGGTGGGAGCAGAGGTCTTTATTTTTTTACATCTCTCAAACCATAACGGTTTGAGAGATGGGAATGAGGGAGTTAAGTATTTTTTTAATATTCCTATGATTTTGCTTACAGTTTTGTGGGGGGTTAATAATCCCTTTAAAAGAAATGGCATACACTTACATAATTTTCTCTTTGTCTTGATCTAAACAAGGCATGCAAAAAAGACTCAACAAAATGCCCACAGACTGCCCCACTGTCGTGCCCTTGGCACATGCTGTACCGTTAAGGGGAGAAAATCTTGCACGTGTTGTTTAGTAAATTAGCATTAGGAAGGCGTTTAGACTGAATGTCAATTCCAGCTCCTGTTATCTCTGCATACTGAAGATACTGCCACTTCTACAGATGTACATATGACCACACCTGGGTACTCTCCGGATCTGCCCGGACGCACTGGTTTTCAGCCTCAATTACAGGGTCTCCGGGGACAGGTGCTTATTGTCCAGCTGTGGTGAATTTGTTCTTCTTCCTACCCTGTTCTTCCCACTTCCCACCCACTTCTCCTTCCTGCCCAGTTCTGGCTACTTCTCTCCCACTTTATGACACAAATACAATTAAACCTCACCCACCCAATTAAGCCACACACCCTTTATGATGTGTATCTCATCATTGACATCCCCTGGTCAGCAGCATATGAGTCATCTCCAGAGGCTCAAGATGAGCAAGTTCTCAGGTATGCATATACCATTATTTACAAATGAGCTAATGTTTAAGGTGGGGGGTATTATGGCTTTATACACTGAAACAATCTCATAGATTACTTATATATACTATGATCAAAGTACACAATTTTACATGTGTATTTGTGCCAGTGGCATAGCCAGGATTGATTTTTTTTCTGCAGGGGCCCTAATATTCACATGGGGAAGAACAAGACATACCGATATTTTAATATAAAAATTCAATTAAATAAAACAATAATTTTTGAGATATTTAAATTTATTTATTTTACCAGTTCTGCAAATGAGCTAGTACCAGCAGCAGTGAGTGGCAGGTGGAATGAACAACAGTGTGAAATATTTGTGTATGGCAAGCATGCCAGCCAGTACCACGTAATGTGCACAATAAATAACACTAAATATCTCATACTATTGTTTGAAATAAAATCAAGGATTAACATAACATATATATGATTATGTATGCACTTCAAGATCAGTTCCACTTTAAAAGACCCGAACAAAGTGTAGTGAAAATGTGTTTTATTAGGCATGCAATACTCTTAGGAGAACGTAAAATATGATATTAAAGACATTTTCTTTTGCTATTCCCCATTTCATGCTTACATTATCAATTAAGTAATTCATTCATATCTGTCAGAATGCTTTGGAGACCTCTCTGGTATTTTAGGACACAGTAAATACCATATCTAGGATCTCTCTGGATTTCCCCCAGAGACTCAGTTTTTTCAGAGTTAATTTCCAGGTGGAAGACACACATTGGTGAATGTGTTTGTTGATGGAGGAGAATACAACACGCTTCACCATATGCACTAAGAATTAGGTATGCAAGGTGAGGGGAGAGACTGTGGCAGCTATCATATGATGTTGGCGTAATGGTGCCCATAGTTTTGGGAGGCCTTGCTTTGAACTGCTCATAAACAATACAAATCCATTAGGATTTTCTGGCCATAGTAGGGTGGTTATTAGGAAATGTTAGTTTTCTTTTAAGGCTAGTGATTTGAAGTGCTCTGCATTGCAACACATTCAAACTACCACTGTGAACTTACCCTGAAAGGATTAGTAATGTCTCTTTAAAAGTCTTTTACCGAGTCTTCTGTGTATTAAAAGTAACAGATTGAGCTATTTCTAAGACCTCACGTGCATGTAGATCAAAAGTTATGAAGCGATAAAGATCCCCTGCTCGCTCCTTCTGGCCATGTCACGCTGAAGTTGCAGTCTGGTCAGGACGGCTGCAGTGAGGGATTTTCCTTAAACTTACTTACCGAAGTTTGTCCCTCGCTGCAGCCATTGAGTCGCACAACCCGATTAGAAATTTAGTGGGAGGCGGCCAGAATGGGAAGGGGGGTATCTTTATCTCTTAATAACTTTTGAACTACACGCAAGTAAGGTCATAGAAATAGTGCAATCTGGTACTTGTAATATAAAGAATACTTGGCAAAAGGCTTTTAAAGAGACATTACTAATCCTTGAATGAGATTAGCAACATAGATTGAACCCCACCCAGGATTCAAATGGGACACAAGAATGTGCTCAAGGCAATAATAATAATATATTCCTATTCATTTATAGACTACAGCAGAGTTCAAATGCAAAGAACAGTAAATAAATACTTTACTGCTGTATGAAGGACAAATCCTTTTACTGAACAATTTAACTGCCACTTGTTTCAAGGGCAAATTTCCCTTTTAAAACAAATCCACAGACATATTATATTGGTTGAATAAAGACATGCGTCCATCAAGATCAACCATTGTCATATTACCCTTGTTTTTTGTTGATCCAGAGGAAGGCAAAAAAATATCCATTTACAATGATTAAAAAATCCTTCCTGACTCCAAAATGGCAGACGGATTAGCATCCAATGTGCACTGAAACCAACTGTCATAATTATCTGTATTGTCCTGAGCTAAAAATGTATCTAATATATTTTTGAAAGTAGCTACATTATCTGTCAATACAGCCTCCAGATCCTCCAGATCCTTACTTCCCTTAGGGTAAACAAAATCCTGTCTTTGTTTATGTGAAAAGTGCTTTTCCTCTAGTTTTGAAGGATGTGCCTTGATTTTTGCTCTGCTGTTTGGGTAGAGTCCTCATGAGAATGACTTGTATTAGCCTTGAATATATTTGTAAATAGTAATCACACTTTTGTATCATGTAAACAAGCCAAGATTGGCTACTCTTTCTATATATATTTAGTCTTACACTCTCTTAATCAGTTTTGTTGCAGTCCTCTGTACATCTTCCAGTTCAATAATGTATTTTTAAGAAATACATTTTAAGAAAAGAAGTGGGCAGAGTTTCAGATGAAACTCACAACTGCAACAGACTCAGCCTATGTCCCCAGAGACCCGGTAATTAAGTGTAAAAGCCAGAGTCTCTGGGGCAGATTAGGAGACTTCCCAGGTACGTACCTGATATAGTGCCATACTGACTTTTGCAGTAGCTGAGAGACAGTACACACTGTTATTTATTCTATTGCATATCTCCCAAGTGTCTTTGAGATCCAAATCCCTCTGTCCCTCTTTCTTTACCATAACGTTCTGCCAGCTATAATTTAATAATTTATGTATTTTAATATTAATGTATTAACACACATATACACACACCAGAGATATGTGTAATGCATTGCATAACCATGTAACACTCAAAGGGTTAATGCACAGATTGAGACACGTTGCTATCAAGCATACATACTCATTCACATACTGATACACATTGACACCCACATTACCACATTTTAAATGCCACTGGTTTTAGCCATTAGTTGTTGACATCTGTCTTTGGTTAATGTTAAAGTGGAACTATTAATTACAACCGTCTGAATTTATAAACCGTTATTAATCATCAGACGTTACCTTGCTACGTACTCTGTTCTGCAGCACCAACCTGTGTTGCTAAGTGAATGTACCTCTCTATACTGCACTGCCTTTGACTGTGCCTACTAATCAGCAGGCATACTGGGGAGCCTTAATAATGTAATGCCAGCCTCCTGTAGGTATCCAAGTGGGACTGATGGATTATCTAGAATGTCACAGAGAGAAATCATCCACTTACATTACAGATCAATTTCCTGGAAAAAAAGGCTAGGAAAATGCCAGGGTCGCTAATATTTATGCAGCTAAAGCCATGAAATTAGAATGAATATTTTTTTCAGGGTTGTGTTGAGTGCATGCTAGTTCCCTGCCAAATGAAAAGGTTAAAGAGATATTATCACATAATATGGAAACAATTGATATTGCACGGTGTAGCCCACTGAGTAAGGTTCTCCCACAGCTGAGAGATTTCTTTATTCAAAAGATTTTTCAGCTCCAACTCACAATTTTTGGGTGCAGTAGCTCCATGGACACAAATGTTGCATTGATGCTGTTGCTGCAGCTGCCTCTGGATGGTTATTGTCACTGACAATAGTAATCCATAGATTACAGTAGCAACAGCATCATCACTAACATTCAGGCCATAGAAGAACTGCACTCAAAAATGCAAGTTTGTGCTGCAATAAGTTTTGAATAAATCACCTCTCACCAGTGGTAATACATTTGATTTATTTGACAGATTAAACCCGGCAATATATATTTTTCCATGTGCTATGATTCTTTATCTTTAATTTTACATGTTGTTGCGAATGGTGAAAATTAAAGGAAATGCTCTTTCTGGTGGGAGAGTACATGATGATTCTTTATGTGCCACCTGTAATGATTGTATGAGCGTGTCTATGTATTTATTTCTGTACACGTGAGCACATTATATCTGTGTAGCTCAGAAGCTGATGTACTTAACCCTTTGAGTGCCAGAGGGGTACCCAACACATTGCTTTCAATGCTTTGGGCACCTCTCCGGCACTCAAAGAGTTAAATGGATTGGAGCAATTCCAGAACAAACTAAGTGCACCGCAAATTAAAAAAAAAAAAAAAAGTGTTTTAAATTGGACTTTTAACCCCTTACATTGCAGAGAGGCCTCTAACACTTACCTGAGAAAACTTTCTTGTCTCAAGCCTTCAGATGCCTACTAAGGTCTGGGGTTTGTGTATCCAAATGATGTGATTCAAGCCATAAGGTGGGTAGGGGTTGACTGGGATAGGCAGCATTGGGAGGAAGGGAGATAAGGTTTGCCCTTAAAAAGAGAGGCGAGTGGGAAGACCAGGTTGGAGAGTGACAGGAACTGCTAGTAAAGTGGGCAGAGTTATAAATGAACTCACTGACCCTGAGAATCAGCCTCCATCCATAGAGACCTGGTAGCTAAATATCAAAACTGAAGTCTGTGGGTCAGATCTGGAGAGTTAGGCATGGGTATACACAGTTTACATCTGATAAAGGGGAGCATGTACATAATCTGGAACTGCACATTTTCAGGTGCAAAGGGCTATATGTAAGAGTTAATTGAGTTAACTCCTTCCTTGTTCCTCTGTACAAAACATTTTGTGAATGTAAATGGCTGGTTTGTAATGTGTATGCCAAGGGGTGATATATTTTGGATTGTGAGGATAAAGGACATTAATTCATTTGTAACCATGTATAGGGTATTTACCAACTGGCTGCAAAAGTACAAGGCCCAGAACCCATCCTTTTCTTTGGTATCACAGGGTTGTTTTGCTTCTAGATGAACTAAGGGATTTGTTTCTATATGAACAAATGCATCCATACCTGTGTATAACATGCCTCCCAAGTGTCCCTCTTTAGGAGGGACAGTCCCTCTTTTAGACCCAAATCCCTCTTTCCCACCCTGATGTCCCTCTTTTTAGGAGAGCAGACTGTGTGGTGTATATAAATATATCACATTGCTCTACATCAATAAAATTCACATTAATATTTGTTTAAACATCAGTATATGTGTTTATAAATTAGTCTTTGTAAATAAAACACTTTGGTCTTAATATAAATAATTTATTAGGTTACACACGGAGGTGTGAATAGGTAGTGAAATAGCCTGAAAATTATCGATAATGTCCTGCCCACAAGCCACGCCCACAGCAACACCCCCTAAAACACAAGTGTCCCTCTTTGGCAATCTGAAATGTTGGGAGGTATGGAATAAGCTCCTACTGAGCACCAAAAGACAGGCACTAGTTGAGAAAGATATTTTAACCCTTTCAGTACCAGAGGGGTACACAATTGAGTATCCCTCTGGCACGCAAAGGGTTAAGAAGAATTGGAGCAATTCTGGAGTAAACCAAATGCACTGTAGAGCACAAACAAAAACTACCCCAAATCCAGTTGATTTAAATGGGTAACCCCTTGAATGTTTTGCCATGCATTGGAGACCTTGCTAGAAATTGCCTTTAAAACAATAGGAATTTTTATGTGTTCCGAGTGGCAGTTGGTTTGGCCCCTGAATTACTCCAGTTCTTATTAATACATCGGTCTAAGTATGTACTGTTGCTGTGGATTAGTAGATGGGTTCCTGGGCTCATTTAGATTAATTTTTGCCAGGAACAAAAATCCTTAGCTGTGTCAGAACTGCTGAGTTGCTATCTAACCTAACCCATTTGCTGCCAGTGAAGTCTGCAAACAGTTTACATCATTGGCTGTCATATACAATTGGATTATCGGTAACGTTCCCTTTCCCCAGAGCATTCTAACAAATTGGATATTGTGTATAGCAAATGTATGAAAATTTCACCCTGCAATTTACACTTCATTACAAGAAAAAGGCCTTTGCTTGGAGCTGCTTACTTTGCTTAGAAATCCTAATTAACTCCTGTGTTGTCATGAAGTTTAGAAAAACATTATTATGTTATATGATTCGGTGTGTTATTTTATTGCTCTGTAATGCAGTAAAGAAGTCAACCCCTCTGGATTTTTGTTTAACCCTTTGAGTGCCAGAGGGGTACGGAATGCATTGCAAAGCACTCAAAGGGTTAATGAGTTTTGTTTAAAAGAAATATCAGTGAGAGAGAGATGCAGAGATGGAGGTATAGATGAAGAGAGAGTGTTATTGATGGTAGGAGAGATAGATGGAGAGGGATAGATTGAGACAGTAGGGGATATAGATGTAAAGAGAGTGATGCAGATAGAGACATGCACACACAGACAGAGATAAAGGTGTAGATCAGTGGTTCTCAACCTTTTTTGCTTGGGGCACCCCTAACACATAATCCTAAACATTCGGGGCACCCCTAACATAATTAATGTCGTTTATCAAGGGCATAATGAAGGGTACAATACACAAATATACCATTATTATTAGGTATTATAATCATAATAACAAAACTAAACATATTGTGCATATTAATTTCTATAAATCTTTATTTCGAGGTCCATTTTATTTAGTCTTTATAAAAAAATATGGGGCACCCTAAGTTGATGTTCGCGGCACACCAAAGTGCCACGGCACCCTGGATGAGAATCACTGGTGTAGATAGAGACAGAAGTATATACTGACAGAGAGAGTGACAGGTACATGCAGAAGGAGAGAGAGGTGCAGATGGAGAGAGAAAACTGTAGATGGCAAGACAGATGTCTATGGGGGAAGAGAGAGTGAGATGTAGATAGGGAGAGATGTGTAGATGAGGAAGGGGGAGAGTGGGGGTAGAGAGATCTGTAGATGAGGGTAGAAAGGATGGGGGGATGTGAAGATGGGGAGAGAGGTTTAGATGCGGAAAAAGAGAGGGAGAGGGAGAGAAATGTGGAGAAGAAGTATATGTAGATGGGGATTGGATAGAGACAAATGGCAAGATAGAGAGACATACACTCAATGAGAGATGTGTTGATGGTAAACAGAGAAAGATATATGAGAAAGAGAGAAATCTAAAGTGGAGAAGTATCAATGTGTAAGAGAGAGGTGGCGAGAGAAAGACATTGAGATCTAAGGGAAAGGTCTATAGATGGAGCTAATGGCTAGAGTAAAAATGAGAGAAAGAGATGTGGAGATTATATATATATATATATATATATATATATATATATATATATATATATATATATATATATATATATATATATATATATATATATATATATATAGGGGTAGGGAGAGACATACAGGTGTAATTAGCAGAATGAACCTTGTATATTACTTAGTGAGGAGGAACAAAAGGTGGCCACTGGGCTGGACCACAAAGGAAGCCAGGAAAGTGTGAGAGGAATGTCATTGAGGGTAAAGGGGAGCACTCACTAACTGACAGAGACACAGGAGAAGAGACTTACATGGAGGGAAGGAATGCCATTAACTAACCCACCTGAGTGTCAGAGAAATTCAAAATATTAGAGCAGAAACACAATAATCAGAAAAGATATACAGAAAAGAGACACATAAAGACAGTATGAATACGAATCAAACTGAGACAGCCAGTATGAAAAGGTAGAGAGGGGGGCAATGGATTTAAAGAGGGAGGGAGAGCATGAGTGTAAAAGGAGGAGGGAGGAGGAGAGAGAGTGGATGGAGAGAGAGGGAGAGACAGAGATGGAAGAAGTGCAGGAGCTCAGACAGGAGGTAAGGATAAAACCAGCTGTTATACACACACACATACAGCCTTATGGACAGATACATGTGTATACCAACTACATATCTGTGTTACAGTAGAGACATGCATACCTACACACAAGCTCTCATACGGGAAACATTCACATCTGCATCCAGGCACCAGCACACAGGTTTATTTCATCAGAAAGACAGATCTAGAAATGCACCTCACACTGTATACAGGGACACATGTTGTGTAAGTATAGAGACACATGGTCACAGACATGTATGAAGTGCTAACACAAGGGAATAACCAGGGGGCAGCTAGAGGAATAACAATATTCTATACAGGAATATGTTTGTACACATTCTCATAAATAATCATGCGCATGTGTGTATGAAGGTATATAATATATATATATATATATATATATATATATATATATATATACACGAACTACCACGCACTCTTTGTAACAGCCTTCTTAGATCAAAGGGTTAAGATCTAGACCAGAGAGACCACTGCAGATAAGATGACTTTTCCACATCTCTGTATCTACGTGGGTTTAAGGATTTTCTTTGGACCGTCCAAATTCTCTTAGTAATAATGTCATTTTGGGTTAATGATTGTGTATATGTCAACATGTAGCTATATCATTGGATTCAATTGCATGTGTAGATATGTGTTTGTGTAAAGAAGAATGATTATATTAACCCCTTGAGGTTGTGTGTGTATGTGTGTGTATGAGAGAGAGAGATTTAAGATACTGATTTTACTGATTTATGCATTCTGATATGTGTGAATGTTTTGGAGCTTATACTGCTTTCTGTGAAGGTACGGGTATTTGAAGATATGTATCTTTAGTTGGAGGAATATATTGGGTTTGTGTGTCTGTGTATAGAAGATAGTATTTGTCTGATTTGTGTGTGTGTCTTAGTGTTGGGGGGTGTATAGGTGTGTGTGTGTCCGTGTTGGGGTGGTGTATAGGTGTGTGTGATTAAAAATACTTTTACTGATTTATGCATTCTGATATATGTGAATATTTTAGGGCTTATACTGCTTTCTATGAAGGTGTGTGTGTTGTAGGCATGAATTTGTTTGATAAATGTGCAGTTGTTGGTTTGAACTGTATTGGGTGCATATAATAAAATTGCTCCTGAAAATAGCAGGGCAAATAGGTGCATAATTTATTCTTGCATTTAACACTACCTCTGTTTTTGTTGATGAGCTAAACAAATTCACATTTGTTTAAAAAAAATTGCGTAGAAATAAACTTTAGATACTTGAAACATTTTTTAACATTGCATTGCTAACTTTTCTTAGAAGAAATGAGAATTTTTAACAGCAATACAAAGTTTTATAAGCCTTTCAAAATTTTTTAAAACATGATTTTATTTTTATTAGCATTGTTAATATTTTTTAGAAATAATGCAAATTTTTATTAGCTTTGCTAAGTTTTTAGAAGTGCATAATGTATTTGAAATGCAAATTTTTATATGAAAACTACTCTGTTATTATTAAATATGACAAATGCAATCATAATCACTATTTGTTTTGCACTGCATTTTTAATTCACAGCTTTATTAAACATAACCCTGTGTGTATGATTTGAGATACATTGTTTTTTTGTGTTCAGGAAGTTGTATGTGCATATGGGGCGATACATTAAGGTGTGATAAAGAGGTGATAATGTGGAAATAACGTCTCCAGTGATAACACTTCTTCAATTCCTATGTTATTCTATGGAGCCAATGCACTAATATTTCTCCAGCTTTGGAGATCTTGGTGCATAGGCTGTATAGAATAACATAGGAACTGAAGAAGTGATATCACTGGAGAATGTATTTCTGCATTATCACCTCTTTATCACAACTTAGTGCATAAGCCCTGTGTGTAGATGTGTTTACATAGATATGTATAGGTAGATGAATGTGTGGAGATTATGTGAGTGTGCAGGTATATGTGTGTGTAGATTTGTGGGTGTATGGAGATATGTGTATTCAGATATATGTCTGCATGTGTATGTTTGCAAGTATGTGAAGAGTAGTTGCATTAGTGTATGCGTGTCAGCTTTTACATGTGTATGTGTATGAAGCTATAGGTGTGCTTCTCTAGATGTATGTGTAGGTGTAAGTGTAATTGAATGTTTAGCTTTACCTTTAGTTGTGCACGTTGAAGATGTAATAGTTTTTTGTGTGTGTGTATTTGTATATGAGTGTGTTAAGGTGTGTGCGTGTGTTCATTTCTGTATGTAAAGGTATATGACGGTGTTCACATTTTTAGCAGTTGGTTTATATATGTGTGTGTCTGTAGTGATGTGTGTATCGAATGATTTATGTGTTGTTTTCTGCATGTGCTTTCTGATATGGTTTCTGTATGAGTTGCTATGTTTCTGGACGTCACATTCCACCAGTGGACCCTTCCTTCTCTGAATCTCATGTTCCACTCTCTGCAGGTGTGGTGACCCTCCTTGTGGGTGAGATGTCTCAGGCGTGGAATGGTTCAGCTTCATCAGCGTTACCACCAGGCGGGATTATTGTGCCTGTGGTGTTCTCCTTGATATTCGCACTGGGCACAGTGGGGAATGGTCTTGTCCTAGTTGTGTTATTAAGGAATGGGCAGACCAAATACAACACCACCAATCTCTTCATCCTCAACTTGGGGGTAGCAGATCTGTGCTTCATACTCCTGTGCGTCCCCTTCCAGGCCACCATATATACCCTAGATGGTTGGCTGTTTGGAGCTTTTCTCTGCAAAGCTGTGCACTTCTCCATATATCTTTCTATGTATGCCAGCAGCTTCACCCTGGCTGCAGTCTCAGTGGACAGGTGAATCAAGGCATTTTCATGTGATCAAACTGACCAGTCAACTTTTTTAATTCATCTCCATGTCATTCACTGTTTTATACCTTAATCCAATCTCTGTCTCTGTCTCTCTCTCTGTCTCATTCTTTCTCTCTCTATGCAAAGGTACTGCATTATTCTGAATATATTCTGTAACTTAGAATTGTGAGCCCTATTCAATAAACTAAAGCAATTCTGTATGAAACCATTTGCTCCATAGGACAGAAATTAAAGTTCTCAGTAATTAAAATCTGGATTTTAACCCATTGAATGCAATGGGATTGCCAACTCATTGCTTTACAATGCTTTTGAGACCTCTCTAGCATTCAAGGGGTTACAAGCCCCATTTAAATGATTGGAAATGTTGTGAATTTTCTTTAGTCCCATATGCTGCAGTTAATTTTGCCACATAATTATTGAATATGGCCCTTTATCTTGCTTATTTGTAGGGATCATGCTGTGACATTCTGTTCATCTCATAACATCCCCCTATCTCCTTCTGCTTTGTTATATGCATTTGGTATGAGTACGTGGGGTACAGAGGCACAATGAACTACTAATTGTCTTTCTCTCCTCTTTCTTGTGTTTGTAGTCTGCATCTGTTTCTCTCTGTACTTTCTTTTCACGGTTTTGTGTTTTCATGATCTCTGCAGTTCTCAGTACATATCCTGATATATTTTGAGTCTTTCTACCTTTTGTATTTGGTGTAATAACTTTTATTTACTGTTCATCACCCTGACAGCAAATACTGCAGTGGTTCTCAACCTTTCTAGTGCCGCGACCCTTTGATAAAATCTCCCAAGTTGTGGCGACCCCTAACAGTAAAATTATTTTAGTTTCTCCATCTTCGCTTCAATAACACAAACTATAAAACGTCCCGGTCTCCCGGAAGGGACTGACGGCGCAGGTTGCACTAACCTGGCCGTCAGTCTCGGAACAGTAAGGATTTCTTTATAACGGAAAAAATTTGTACAATTACAAGTTTTACAGATTAGAATAGACAAAAATCAATTTTCTGATGGTTTTAGGCAACCCCTGGCAAATCGTCATTCGACCCCCAACGGGGTCGTGACCCACAGTTTGAGAACCGCTTAAATACTGTCACCTTTGTCAACTCTTTCTCTTTGTCATTAAAGTAATAGTAAGGTTTTATTTTAACACTTCTTTTTCAGTAGTGAACATTTATCTATTTTATCCTCTGGCCTTTAAATTCTTTATAATCAGCTATTTCATTCCTTCCTTTAACTTTCTGTGATGCTACCACCCTCTATATTCAGTCTGTAAAAAGAGTCCAAGAGTCAGCTGTATCTGTAAGAGTTAATATCTCTGTCGCTGTGCCTCACTTTGTATTATAGGCAAAAGGTGGTATCAAGTTAGCCATGTAAAAAGCAGGAGAATGATACATTAATTGGCTGAGTAGCTTTAGTGTAACATCCGTGACAAAGAGCCCTAAGCTGCCTTGAACGCTTGCATTCTAAAGCTATTCAGTTAGCCAATAAAGATATGAATTGTAGTCTGCCAGTTTCTTGCTGTGTATTGTCCCTCTAGTCTCTATTCAGCTAGATAGAACTTAAATAGAAAGTGAAAGATTTATGTAAAAATACAACAAAATGAATTAATATTGGGATATTGCTGAAATCCATCAACTGACTGGGTTAACAGCAGGTGGTGTGGATGTGGGCAAGGTGCTTGAGGACATGAGAAATTAGGCAAGGGACTAGGCAAGCTACTGGCCCGCTGGTATCCCCTGCCTGATCCACATCTCTTGGGTTTCTTTAGCCTCTCTTTGGGGTCATTTTGAAAATTTGGCAATAAAATTCAAAATGTTATTGCAGAACGGACCAGCTGGAAATATCTGCCAAAGCTAAAAAAAAGACCATTCAGCATATATTTCCAGTTGTGATGGAACGTAGCCCGGCAATAGATTTTTTTTTTTTATCTCTTTAATGAGAACAAATATGTTATACATACAACAGACATGACACAAATTATGCATACAAAAATAGAAATACAGAATTAGCTGCCATGTATCCAAGGTGATATACAGAGTGAACACGAGATACATAAGCAAAGTATTCAGGGCAGTAATTACATGAGTATAGAAATTTGCACAGCGTCATGTGGATACATAGTAGAAATTTGACATGAAAACAGAAATATAACAATCTGAAAAGAAACAGAACTAGTGCTACTAATTAAACCAACCAAGCTCCATAGTGTATTGTAAGTGGGAAGTCTGTTCAACACTTTCATCTGAGGAGGTTCTAAAGGAGTTATATTTCGGTGTGTATACTAAGTTCTGTAGATGCCATCCAGCTTGTGTATTGAAATCAAAGAAGAAATTCTTGCTGTTGGGAGTGAGGGAGGGTTTTGATAACTGGATCCCACAGAGAGATGAACCTTTACCCTACTATTTCCTTGTTCATTAATGTGATAGTGTAATGTATTTTAATATAGTGTAGAATTTCAGTTAGCTGGCTGAAGGTGGGGGGTGTAGAGAAACCTACATGGTCAAAATACACTTGCGTGCTAGCATAATTATTATGTCTAAAAGGCAAATATGCACCTTAGTGGTGCGGGCTGTGAATATATATGTGCCCAAGATAAAGGAGGCATCTAATATGGATCTGTGAATTTGTGACTGGGTATGGGTGAACTGGAGAAAATCCTGCTAGAAGCTGGAAATATGAGGGCAAGAGTAAAGCATCCGCAGTAATGCCACATTAGGTGTTGTACATTTTGAGCACTCGTCTGCGGGTGTTAGGCCTGTCAATTTGGTTAAGGAGGGAAGAAGGCAAGACTTATGTAATATACAGGTGGTCAATTCATGTAAATGGAAAACAGGAGAACTTTTCAGTCTCCACAGGAAATAATGTAGTAGTTTGTTGAGTTGGATTGATGGTACATCTGTGAGCCATCTACCTAGGCCTAACTGCATTGGCGTAACTATAGGGGTCGCACCTGCGACTGGGCCCGTGCACTCCAGGGGCCCGGCCTCCCCCTATGACCCCTCTGCCTGGCTCCCGCAATCTCCCGCCGGCGCTCTAGTAATGCAGAGTGCTGGGAGATGACATCATCCCCCAGCGCTCTGCATTACTAAGAGGACCGCGCGGGAGCTCCAGGTAGGAGATGGGGGCACTGTGGAGGGGGTCAATGTGGTCAGGGGGGCCAATGGGGGGGCCCAATGGAGGGACCCTGTGGCACTTCTTGTACCAGGGCCCGGAGGCTTCTATTTACGCCTCTGCCTAACTGATATTTGTTGTGGTCAGTTAGTGGTATTCAATATTTTTGTAAGGATGCCGTATTAAAATGGGTGGGCTTGGGTTGATTAAGTAAGCAGTCTAATGGATTATTAAGTAATTGAGGCTGTAGGTCTGGTAGAAGAGACTGTGCACAGCGTTTGACCTGTAGATAAGCAAATACATGTTTACAAACAAATAGTATGAGTGCTGCTAAAACCAGTGTGAACAAAGATTATACAGTTGCAATCAAAATTATTCAACCTCCATTGCAAATCGGGTTTATTGTCAAAATTTACAGACTTTCAGCTGTTTGCAATGAAAAAATCAATCAAAAGCAATTGAAATAGCTCAACACAACGAATGCTTCAAATGGTTTCCCCAAATTCAACTGAAAATGCAACTTATAATGACTTCTCCAGTCTCTAAATTATTCAACCCCTTCATGGCAAGCATCTTTAGTAGTTAGTAGAGCACCCTGTTGCTGTAATGACCTGCTGCAAATGAGATGCATAGCCAGACACCAGCTTCTGGCAGCATCCATGAAGAATCTTAGCCCATTCCACTTGAGCAATGGCCTCCAGTTCAGTGCTGCAGCTGCCTTCTTCAAATCCTTCCAGAGATTTACTATGGTGTTCAAGTCAGGTGACTGTAATGGCCACTGTCGAATCTTCCAGAACTTCTTCTGCAACCAAGCCTTGGTGGAATTTGAGGTATGCTTGAAATCATTGTCCTGTTTGAAGGTCCAGTGATGACCAAGCTTCAGCTTCCTCACAGATGGTATGACGTTTTCTCCTAGGATTTCCTGATACTTCAATTAATCCGTCTTTCCCACCACACGTTGCAGTTTTCCAGTGCCAGAGGATGCAAAGCAGCTCCAGAGCATCACCAAGTGACCACCATGCTTAATTGTAGGCAGAGTATTCTTTTCAGCATATGCTTCAATCTTCTTCCTTCAGACATACTATTGATCCATTGGGCCAAAAAGTTCCAGTTTTGTTTCATCGCTCCACATAACAGAATCCCAAAACTTCTGTGGCTTATTTATATGATTTTGAGGATACTGGGGCCAATTTTTCTTCTGGTTTTGGGTCAGTAGTGATGTACGTCTTGGAGTTCTTGCACGGAAACATTCTGCGTTTAGTATACGTCTTATTGTGTTCACTGAAACCTCAGTGCCTGTTGCCACCAAGTCTTGCTGCAGGTCTTTTGCAGTCACTCAAGTGTTTTTCTCAACCTGCCTTCTCAGAAATCTGGTTGAAGTCGTTGATAGCTTCCTTTTTCTGGTTGCAACCTCAGTATAATGCTAACTGGAGTTTGAACTAAGGATAGAAGCCATTCACAGCACACCAAAGGGAAGCGTGAACATGCTCCCTGGGGCAGCTGGGAAGAAGGTGGGAGTACTTACATTAAAAAAACAAAACAAAACAGCTTTCCTATTATTACTTTTATTAGCAAAACATATGGTAACACATTTTTATAAGGTGGTACATCCCCTTTAACTCAGTTCATTCAGTGGAAGTGCTAAAGCATTGTCTCTGTCTGATCTGATGAGGGGCAGGAGAGTGATGCAGTTCATGTGGGGTAACCTAGTTGGTTGGAATAGAGTGGAGCTGGTAAGAAAAACACCACAGTCTGAAGTTATGGAAAAATGAAGAGGTGCTTCATCTGAAGGAACGATGGTGGATTCCATTCATAAAATTTGGAGATCACTTATCATAGGAGGAGAATAATGAAGGCTAGGGAGGCTTAGTTTCCACAAAAAAAACGCACAGCAGTAGATTTTAGTGGTTGCAGTCATCATATAAATATTAGTTTTATTAGCCTCCCGATACACAGAAGTCATCCTACTACTATGCTTGCATTGTGTCTTTGCAATGATATTAAAACCTCTGGAACCAGATGATCTAGGGGATTATATGCAGAGTACATCTGGATCACTATAACCCAAGATTTGTGACATGGCACAACTACAGCTGAATACCTCAGGGGATTGAGAGCAGACTTTGTACCGTTGTTCTGGGATTTCAGGACATGGCACCACTAGGCCTGTAGTTCAGCCAGAGATTGTGGTCATGCCACTTCCAGGACTCCAAATACATGGAATAAGCATCTCAGGTATTTGTAAAAGGATTACCAGCAGTGGCTGGATGTATTATATTCTCTTTAGTGCCAAACAAATGACCCTGTAGTATAGTGATTGCAATATTGGGGGGATGTGAGGCATTTCTAGGGGGAAGGTTCAACACCAAACTTCTATGTTACTATGCTACATAATCTTATCCTTAGTATCAAAAAATAAATTAGAATCAGAAATTTGAGGAAGGCAGCTTTTATTAACCCTTTGAGTGCCACAGTCAGATTCCCTCATTGACATGTGTTTCTCCCACCCACTCCTACCCGGTACTTGGGGTAGGATGGAAGCATCACCCCTATTGATCTTACAGTTGAATTGGCTGGGAGACCAGTAGCTGGGGGGCATCAGGAGAGGTCCTCATGCCCTACCACCCGTGACTAACATTTTTTTTTTGTAAACAATGGCAGCGGTGATTGGCTGAGGGAACACTGTTTTCCAGCCACGCTCCCTAATAGGAAACCAGATTCACTTACATTTTTTACACACACACACATATATATATATATATATATATATATATATATATATATATATATATATATATAGAGAGAGAGAGAGATGTTTTTAAAGATACCTATGTTACAAAACAAATCAAATGGATGGTTGGGGATAATTGGAGATTTTGTCCCCAGCAGTGGGAGAGCCAAAGGTTGCCTACCTCATGTCTTATAGAACCTCTGTAAGTCTACTTCACAGGGAGGCTATTGTACTAAGATGAATAGAGCAATTATTGGGCAAATCAACTGTGCAATAGGAAGCAAATGAAAATTCCCATTCTTTAACTCTTCAATACTCTGAGTGCCAGAGAGGTATTCAATGCATTTCAATTCAGAACAATTGATACCTCTCTTGCACTCAAAGGTTGGTGGACCAGAGCATGTACAATGCATTGCAAAGCAATACATTGCACACCCCCTCTAGTCTTAGTGGATACAGGTAAAAAAGCGGCACTAATCTCTTGCAAGAGTATAAAATTTCACTCACCAATGTAGATCTTCAAATGAGGATAAGGTGCTAAGTGGATAAATGAGCCAAAATCATCAAAGAAACATGAAAAAGGATGAATCCACTGCACTCAAAATTCTCCCATAAAATAACTTCTTTATTTGGAAAAATACAAAGAACACTGAGATGGATTAATCTTACGCATTTAGCACTAACTGCGCTTAATCATAAACTCTGATTAAGTACAATTAGTGCGAAACGAGTAAGACTATTCCATCTCAATGTTCTGTGTCTTCTTCCAAATAAAGAAGATTTTATGGCAGAATTTTGATTGAGGTGGATTCAACCCTATAGTCTATAAATGGTTACAACAAAATTTGAATGTTAGCGAAGTCTCCAATGCATGCAAAGCCAAGGATCAGTGACCTCTAGAATTAATGGGGCTAAAAATCCCATTTAACCGTTTGAGTATCAGAGATGTACGCAAAACATTGCTTTGCAATGCGTTGCAAGCCCCTCTGTAACGCAAAGAGTTAAATCCAGGGGCGGACTGACAGAACCCAGGGCCCCTGGTCCAAAAAGAGGTCTGGGCCCCCTGCAGAAATCTCCACGTTGCCCCTTCATCTCCACAATGCCCCTTCATCTCCACAATGCCCCTTCCACAATGCTCCCTTCATCTCCACAACGCCCCCTTCATCTCCACAATGCCCCTATCTCCACAATGCCCCTTCATCTCCACAATGCCCCTTCCACAATGCCCCCTTCATCTCCACAATGCCCCTTCCGCAATGCCCCCTTCATCTCCACAATGCCCCTGTCTCCACATTGCCCCCTTCATCTCCACAATGCCCTTCATCTCCACAATGCCCTTCATCTCCACAATGCCCCCATCTCCACATTGCCCCTTCCACAATGCCCCCTTCATCTCCACAATGCCCCCTTCATCGCCACAATGCACCTTCCACAATGCCCCCATCTCCACAATGCCCACTTCATCTCCACAATGCCCCTTCCACAATGCCCCTTCCACAATGCCCCCTTCATCTCCACATTGCCCCCTTCTCCACATAGCCCCTTCCACCATGCCCCTTCATCTCCACACTGCCCCTACCTCCAGTCCCTGGTGGTCTAGTGGCATGGCTTAATAGTGTGCGAAGTCCCACGCGCCTCTAGTAATGCAGAGGCTAGGAGATGATGTCATCTCCCAGCGATCTGTATTACTAGAACGGCGCGCCGGCGGCCGTTGTTGGAGAGCTGCTGAGCAGCGCTGGAAGCGGAGGCGGGCCCCCTTCCGAGGGCCCGTGACCGAATGCCTGTATGGTCAGTCCTCCCCTGGTTAAATCAATGGGTATGGTTCAGTTGATTACCTCCAGAATTGCTCCTCATTGCTTGGTACATCAGCCACAATGTGCCTTCTCCTACTTTAACCTTGTCTGGCATTCAAAGGGTTAATCTAGTTGCTACTTTGATGGCACAGACCCTTAAAAATAATTTTTCTTACAGGGATATTTAGCAATGCCACTGCTGCCATTTGATAAATATCCCCCAGCCACTGCCCGCAGGGAAGGATTAGAGACAGCTCAGAGGTACTCCTTCCCAGCGCATCACTGAGATGCATTCTATGTCTTAGGGCCATATGTTCAAAGACGTGGCAAAATAGCTTTTGTCATTTGTAACAACTTTTCAAAGTACAGTGTCGTTGGGAACATTAATATTTTCAGAGAGTGTCGGTTGTGATTGGAAATATGTCGTTTGTCCTGACTGAAATTGTCATATGGAACAATAAAAAAAAGTCTTAACTAACAACAAAAATGTCTTAAAAAATGTCTTAACTAAGGACAAAAATGTAGCCACGCCCTTTCCCCGCCCCTTTGCCCATCAATTCTGGAGTTGTGTCGTACACAACGGACATTACTAGTTTTTTGTCTTTCTTGCATTCAATTACTTATTTTTGTGTTTCATACAACAATTTTTTGTCGTTATCTCTGTGAACATACGGCCCTTAGTGAGAAATCAGTCCTGCTAGCTCACTGCAAGTGCTGAGCGGCTCATTAGAAAGAGAGAGATGGCATTGCAAGTGTCAAATATAACCCTTTCTTGACATCTCTATAAAGACGGTCCATCACTTTATGAACATTGGAAATGGCTCTAATGTGTAAGATCTCCTTAAGGCAGACATGTCAAACTCAAATACAGTCGAGAGCCGCGTGCTTAACATTTCACTCCAACGAGGGCTACGACATTGGCCGTCAGGATCCATCCAGTGGATAGGTGTCAGACAATGTATCCTCATTCCCAACATTCACAGATGTCTGTCTATCTATCGATCTATCTATGTATCTGTCTATCTATGTATCTTATATCTATCATATATCTTTAGAGACAGACAGACAGACCGACAGACATCTATGAATGTTGGGAATGAGGATACACTGTCTGAAATGCATCCACTGGTATCCACAGAACCAACCAAACACTGTCTATGCTCTCTCTATCTTTCTTCATCTCTCTCTCTTTCATTGAGGCACCCAGGTGGATCAATTGATTCTCTCAGTGCCAGCACGCCTTTCTGACATTCTGAGTTATAGTGACTGAGAAAAAATCCACTGATCTAAATGGGGATTTTACCGCTTGATGCTGGGTTGCATGGCACTTAAAAGTTTCTCTTTATGGATGATTTTATACTGCATGGACACTGGCTGCCTTCAGTAGTAAATTGCTGTAAAAGGCAATTTAATTTATGCATGACCTGAGCAGGGTCAATTCATTGTATTGGAAGAATGAAACCTTACAGTTTAATAATTATCACTTGATCATATAAATAATGGTAATTATACCCATTTCAATTTTTGGCGGGGAGTGTATGATGACCCCTATATTGTATCGGTGGCCTTCAACTCACATATTTACCACAACATATTAGATTAGACTTAAACACTAGAAAGAGGAAGAAATGTTGTAAGGCTGCACTCTAGCACAAGCATGAGTGATTTTACAATCAAATAACTTTATTTATGTCGTAATAAAAATCCAAAAACAAAACAAAGAAAGTGAATGTTTTAAAATTGCTCAGATCTGTAGCACCTAGATAACTAGCTTGTGGTGAACAATACACCAGAGGGAACAACATTTGGCTAATATATTATATCTCCTTCTACACTTGTTTTTTTTTTTATCACATACAGTCAAAGCCTGGGTTATCCCTAATCTATATCGTACAGTCAATTAGTGTTAGGGCAATGGGCTATATTCGGGTAATAGGTCAGTCTGTGAGTGCCTGAGTATTCTCAGGATATTTATAAGGAGAGTGGGTTAGTCTATGAAGGTTCTATGCCTTGTAATGATACCTTGCACACATGTATTGTAACACAAGTATACTTTAATTGAAGTTAATTTCCTGCTAGTAACTTTTGTATCTAGCTTAATCCTTCTTTATCTCCTAGGTGGCCTGAGTCAGCTTGTTTAATTGAAGCCGTGCTGCAGGGACTTCCTCACATCGAAGCACTGATTTTTCACAATAATTTTCTGTCATTCATCAATATAATCCCCACTCAGCTCTTCCTAAAAAGGATATAATGTGGGTTTAAATCATATAAACGTATAATTTGAGTTTTACACAGCAGTGTCAATATGATAATGGAAGTGATGCAGGATTCCCTCAGATCACGGCACCCAGTTGGGAGATTAATGTATGAGCCCTCTACTGTATTTGAATTCTTAGCATATCGCAATTGTACAGTAAGGGGTTGCCTACTGTGAGGCTCGATCATATATATATATATATATATATATATATATATATATAAATATATATATATATATATTATGAACAGTAACTGAAAGTAATTTTGTTCTTGTTACTTGAGGCCTACCTCATGGCTCCCTGTAAGATGCTGTTCAGTTCTTAGCACTGCAACATAGATTATACCAAGTATACCCACTAGCAAACTCTAGGTCCCCAAAATCAGCACATAAATTACATAAGTAAATGTTTAGCCCTAACTTGTTAGCATTGGAGGAATATCAATTTATAGCTCTAGATTAAATATTAAAATATTAAAACAATTCTCTATTTAACCTGTGGGGGGAGAAATTATTTTCATTCCTCTGACCACATGCCAGACACTCACACTGAGTGGTCTCAACCCTGCTAAAAATATTTTAAAAACCAGGGGAGGCCACTTTAGTGATCACCTAACATGTTTTGGTATTTTAGATGCCTGTATTAGAGGTGTGACACACAGAGCATGGAGGTGTAACATTGGATTACATTCTGTGTTGATGCCATATGGAGCAGAACATTTTCTGGAAACATATTTAATGAGCTTACCTTCAGGGACATAAAGATAGTTGAAGACGAAAAAGTATAGGAAATTTGACTGTACATATATGTACTTGCATAATATGTTATTTAAAAATAAAGAGTTTCTATTCGTTTAAACGTGTACATCTTAGCCTATGATTGAGAAACCTACCTACAACAGTCAGTGCTTTGAGGATCCCAAGCTTTGTCTTTTTCTGCTTCCTACTCAATTTCTGTATCTGCATCTATACCTAACTATACCTGGTCATAGTCACCTTTGTACCTCTGCCTTTTCTCTTGCTTATTGAGAGGCATATACCAAGGCAGGCAGGGTGCTTCATTAGTTGCACATAGCTGTCATCTTTCTGTGTATGATGCATAAAAACTGGTATAGGGCCATCTGTGCCTCCATTGAGACCTATCAGCCCTGCACACTGCCATGGCCAAATAGGATAAGAATCAATTGGCTTGTCCAGTCTGCAAATTTCCCCATCTGTTAAAAAGTTCAGTATTACATATTGTCCAGGTTACAGTAACATTTATCCCAGGTATTCTAAAATGGCCCATGCTGGGAAGATATTCCTTAAACTAGTATCCACATTATCCATTAGTCTTCCACTCAATAACTTTGCATTATGTCCTTTTGCTCTAGTCTTCCTCTTTTTTTCTGAAAAATGCCCTCCCCCCCGAACTATATTAAATACTTTTAAACTGTGCTTCCATCCCTCTGACACTTACGGGGTTACAATCAACCACCCCACGCTATAGCAGGTGATATGGATGAGATCATTTGATGAGGGAATCTTTAACTAGGATGACCAGACCTCACCTTTAACCGGGGACACATATGAAAAATGCATACTGCAGGGCTGCTTGATTTCAGTGCAGTCCTGAAATATGCCTATTTCCTATGTGTCCCTGGTTAAAGGTGAGGTCTGGTCAGCCTATCTTACATCCCTTCCAGCCATGGTTACTTTCAGGCCACTGTGGTCTTATTAATATTTTTTGTTATTTTTTTAATGCCCCAGCTATATTAAATCCCTTTATAATGTGTTTCTCATCCCTTTGACACTTAAAGGGTTATCTTTTATTATATATGCAAAAATCAATCATCCCAAGCCATAGCTGGTGATAAGCTTTTGTATGGAGCCCTAACCTTTACCCCATTTAATGTATATGGGGGAAGGGGAGAAAAAAGGTTGTAATATTAATTTATTTTATATTTACTCCTCTCCTACAAGGGAGTTGTATGGGTTAATTTAGTTAATATGAGGCTGATATTAACATTTATTCTCCTGGGATTTGGTGAGGGGTAAATGGGGATCTGATGATCCCCTCATGTGAATATATTACTAATATTGGTCAATTAGTTTTATTATATTCTCCACCAAGGCAATGTGTCTATATATATGAGAAAATCACGATCTATAGACCCCATATTTATATGTAACCATTCCACCCAAACACACTTGGGTTGTAGAGAGAAGGAGAATCTTAAACTTGAGGCTCTGGGGTTATTTTCTGGTCCTGTTGCCTTATTTATGTATTTTTATTATTTTAATCTTAACAGCATGCTATTTTGTAAAGTGCTGCGGGTCCATCACATAGAAGGGGTTACTACTGGATCGTTGGGGTGCCGAGGTAGGTCAGGATTAGATGTTTAATTCTAAAGCTTTTATTCCTCTTTGATGCTGGTGTGGGCACAAAGAATTGGTTGGTATAAGTAAAATGGAACACACAGTGTCCACTAGTTATCATTGCTATGTGCCCCCTGTATGGCTTCATTGTAATGAGAGAAACAGCACCTTTTCAGATGCCCAGCTCATTTAATTGAGTTCAGAATGTTGATAAAAGGTGCAGTGCTTGAGCTGAGCCAACTGTGTACGTACTGTACGTTCAATGGTGCTCTTCATCTCAACACTGCAGTCAATGTTCTTAGTGCATACTCTTCTCTATCTCTGGCTTCTCCATTGCTATTCTTTTTCTATTTCTACATCACACTGACCCTTACTGTCTTCCTTTGGTTTTACTGTCCTTCTCTTTTTTTATTATACTGTTCTTCCCCTTTGTCTGATCTCCTGTCCCACTACCTGTGCTCTGTCTCTCTCTTGGTGTGTGTGTGGGGGGGATTTCATCAAGAGGCAAATGGCTGCACATGCAAGGACATTGTCTGATTTGAAATTTAATCAATCACTGATACATTCATGAAGGTATTTGATATACTATACTGTTTTTACCGCTGCTTGATTAATTGTGAAACATTTTTTTCTGTCTTTTCTCTGTTTTTCTGTATTAGCCCATATTTTTGCATCTCTCTCTCCCTCTTATATCTTATCTTTGCTCTCCCTCTTTACGTTTTTTCAATCTATTCTGTCCTCCCTCTCTGCTTCCCCCTCTCTCTCCTGTTATCTTCTTCCCCCTCTCTTCTGTTATCTGCTTCCCCCTCTCTTCTGTTATACTGCTTCCCACTCTCTTCTGTTATCTTCTTCCCCCTCTCTTCTGTTATCTGCTTCCCCCTCTCTTCTGTAATCTGCTTCCCCCTCTTTTCTGTTATCTTCTTCCCCCTCTCTTCTGTTATCTGCTTCCCCCTCTCTTCTGTTATCTTCTTCCCCCTCTCTTCTGTTATCTGCTTCCCCCTCTCTTCTGTTATCTTCTTCCCCCTCTCTTCTGTTATCTGCTTCCCCCTCTCTCTTCTGTTATCTTCTTCCCCCTCTCTTCTGTAATCTGCTTCCCCCTCTCTTCTGTAATCTGCTTCCCCCTCTCTTCTGTTATCTTCTTCCCCCTCTCTTCTGTTATCTGCTTCCCCCTCTCTTCTGTTATCTGCTTCCCCCTCTCTTCTGTTATACTGCTTCCCCCTCTCTTCTGCTATCTGCTTCCCCCTCTCTTCTGTTATCTGCTCCCCCCCCTCTTCTGTAATCTGCTTCCCCCTCTCTTCTGTTATCTTCTTCCCCCTCTCTTCTGTTATCTGCTTCCCCCTCTCTCTTCTGTTATCTTCTTCCCCCTCTCTTCTGTAATCTGCTTCCCCCTCTCTTCTGTAATCTGCTTCCCCCTCTCTTCTGTTATCTTCTTCCCCCTCTCTTCTGTTATACTGCTTCCCCCTCTCTTCTGTAATCTGCTTCCCCCTCTCTTCTGCTATCTGCTTCCCCCTCTCTTCTGTTATCTGCTACCCCCTCTCTCTTCTGTTATCTGCTTCCCTCTCTCTTCTGTTATCTGCTTCCCCCTCTCTTCTGTTATCTGCTTCCCCCTCTCTTCTGTTATCTGCTCCCCACCTCTCTCTTGCCCTTTGCTTTCCCCTCCCTCTTGTTCTCTGCTTTCTCCCCTCTCTCTTTCTCTCGGCTTTTGCTCTCTGCACTCCCTGCTTCCCACTCTGCTTTACCTCTTTCTTGACTCTTGACTCTCTGCTCTCTCTTTATCTGTACTCTCCCTCCCTGCTTTTTCCTCTCTCTCTCTCTCTCTCTCTCCTGCCCTCAGTCTCTATGCTCTCATCTATCTGCTTTCCCCTCTATTTTCCCAGGCTCTCTGATCTCCCACAATTTCTCTCTGTTTTTTCTCCTTTCAATCTGCTCTCACTCTGTCTCAGCTTTCTCTCTGTTCTCCTTCTCCCACTACAGTCCTGGTCTCTCTCTTCCTGGTTTCCCTCTTTCTTCTCTTGCTCTGTTTTTGCTGTCTTCTCTCTCCCTCTCTCTGCCTCCTCCCCTTGCCTCTCCCCTCCCTCCCTTTAGTCATTCTATTTGTCTGTGTCTGCTTTCCCTCTTTCTCCACTATTTCTTCTTTCTGTCTCTCTCTGTGCCCCCCCTTGCTTATCCTCTGTTGTTTCTGGGTGACTGATCTTTGCTTGTTGTCTGACTGTGTTAGTCTAAATTGGTGTCAGGTGATGGGATCAGTAACTGGATTATTCCTTCAGTCTCACAGACTAAAGAACTGTGGATCTAATTAACTGTAAATACTGCATTATGAAGCAGGGATTTGGGTAAGGAGAGAACTTGTCTCTAGAACTGCAAGGTTTAGTAGGCAAGGAGTATACTACCTCTAGGGCTAGATATGTCAGGATATAGGGAGTATGTGTTAATATAAAAGTTGGATGTTTATAAGGTTTGGGGCAATGTGTGACCCTCCAGTTGTTCATAAAATACATTTTGCATCAAGTCTGCCTGAATATGAGGAACAGAGAAGGGGCAGAATCTTTCGCCATAGAAAAGTGGAAAAAAGCACAATTTTTTGCCTCTCGCAGCGAAAAATGCTGATTTTCTGTTTGTTACTGACTCCCAGCCTTGTCCCACTGCACTAGTAGCCATAGAACCACACATACTGACCCTAGCTTTGTCCCACTGCATTGGGAAACCTAGAACTCCGCAAATAATTTCTGCAGGAAAAAATGACTTATTGCCCATCCCTAATGATAAGAGCTGTAGTCCAGCAACAGATGAAGGATTGCCCACTCATACATGGCATAAGGGTTTTCTTCATATTTGTCTTACATCATGTTTGTTTGTTTTTTTGTTAATCTTACCATTTCTGATTCTGACTTTTGACCTGCCTTCCTTCTATTCACAGGTATCTTGCCATCCGTTACCCGCTCAAATCCAGAGACCTACGAACCTCGAGGAATGCTCTTGCCGCCATTGGAGTTATATGGGCTCTGTCCATCCTGTTTGCTGGTCCTTACCTGAGCTACTACCACATCATTCTCTATAACCAGGTGCCCATTTGCATCCCAAACTGGGAGGATCGAAGGCGTAAAATCATGGATGTCTCCACTTTTGTCTTTGGTTACCTTCTCCCAGTGCTCATTTTGGGTCTCTCTTATGCTAGGACCATTTGTTTCCTGTGGACCTCAGTAGACCCTGTAAAGACAGCCTCTGAATCCCGTAAAGCCAAGCATAAAGTTACAAAAATGATAATTATTGTAGCTGTGTTGTTCTGTATCTGTTGGCTGCCTCACCACCTGGTTATCCTCTGTTTCTGGTTTGGTCACTTTCCCTTTAACAAAGCCACCTACGCCTTCCGCCTGGTGTCACACTGCATGTCCTATGCCAATTCCTGCCTAAATCCCATTGTTTATGCCCTTATCTCCAAACACTTCCGAAAAAGGTTCAAGCAAGTCTTCACCTGCCTTCTCACTCAGAAGCGGGCCCGAAACAAGGTCCATGCTGTGCAGGCTGCCAATACAGTGGCTGGCTTCTATGCTGGGCATACAGAGGTTACCCAGGTCCAGGAAGAGAGTGGCCGTGGAGGGAGGGTTGTTAGAGATGAAAGTGCTGAAAATGGCAGCCCAGGGGACTCAACAAACCACAAAATGGAGGGTGGGAGTTGGGGGATACGTCTGCCTAAGGCTGTGGGTTTCCCAACCCATACAACATAAAGGAAGACACTTTTTAGTAATTTATGACTAAAGTATGGATTTCAGCTTGGCCAAAGGTGATCACAGATCAGATTCTGTTGACAGGTCTTATGGTGACTTTATACAAGTGTTGTATCTCCTTCAACTGCAGGCAACAAATTATTAGAGTGTGGGCTTTTCGTTTTAAAGACTTGTGATGCCTATAAAAATCTATGTGCCAGGCTATATGAAAACCTATCATTATGAACATTCAAGCATATATTTAAGTTGACATATTAATGAGTATCACCCATTGGGGTAATCTCATTTGTACCAAAATGTACATTGATCTTTATGAGGATAATTTTTTTCTCATCTTTACCGTGAATCTACATTTTATGTTTAGAGGGACAACAGATAATGCCTCTGTGAAATTCAATGTACTGGACTGTATAATGCTGCTAAGAATCACTAATGACTTTTGAAAGTGAATTTGATAGCCCGATGCACCATTGTTTTATGGCAGATGGAAGATGTAGTTCCATTTTTCTTCTGGAACATTTTTCTAAGGTAGAAAGTGGTCCAAATGACTGACTCATGCAGGAATTGTAACACATTATTGTGGACCCTTTGGGCTGGGATTAGTAAGCACCCATAATAAATATTCAGAACATATTAAATCATTAAAGATTTAACAATGCTGATTTTAATTAGTGACATTAGTTTGAACAGCAGCAAAATGAGATGGGGCATTCAAAGGACTTTATTCAGGATGCTAAATAAAAGCAATTCTGGAGCAAACCAACTGCACCACAGGGTAAAATAATACACCGTTGCTTCAAATACCCCTTGAATTCTAGAAACTTCTTGCATTGCTTCTCATTGGGAATTATTATTTATCCCAAATGGTGCAGCTGCTTTGTTAAAGAATTGTTCCTATTAAGCTTCTTGAATGAGGCCCAAATGTGATAATAGGTAATCAACCATATATTGCAAATGTGAAGCAAGGAAACACAATGTTTCTTAGAGGGGGATCACCCTCCCTATATCATTTGTGTGGAGGAATATACACACTGGCAGCCATCGTTTATCAAAATGGAATTTGGACCCCAAAACATCAGAGTAATCCTCAGGGACCTGTAAAAAGCAGAGAGTTTAGGATTGCCCTGCTTTTGCAGAGGTGAGTTAATCGGGGGCTCAGGCATTTCATTAACTCAGCTGTGAGGGTTGCCACCTTTTCTTCAAAAAAATACCAGCCATGGCATTCCCTCCATAGACTTAACATTGGACAGAAGCCAATTTTTTACCAGCCTGCCGGTAAAATACCGGCTGGGTGGCAACCCTATGCACAAGCAGGGAAATCCTAAATTCATAGTGTGTTAGGATGGGATGGGTGGATAGGGTTGGGAACCTCTGCTATATGTTCTCCAGCATATAGGTTTACAGTACATTGACAATATCTCCAGTGATAGAGTTAAATACAAACAATCTATAAATGGTAGAGAGAAATGAAGAAGAAAATGGTGAAAAATACATATACACTTATCTACAGGTAAATCAAAGCAATGTGGAACTGATGGACTATTATAGATGGCATTAGTACACAACTACAACAAAATACAGACCTTTTACCTTATTGCTGTTCACAGCAAGTTTCTAACCCAGAGATAGGCAACCACTAAAATGCCAGTCATCCCCAACCAGTAGCTGGACAGCCACATGTTGCCAACCTCTGTTCTAGCCAGAGGCATGCAAAATACAATCAACTATTTTCTGCAAAGAAAGAGACCACAATTAGTACAAGAACCAACCATAATTATGTTTCTCATTAAGCCATACGGGTTGGGCCGTGTTTAATTTCCAAATCCATTAAGCCTCCTTTTGCAGGCATCTATTATGTACGCTAGTTTTAACTAACTTTGAATTTATCCATTACCAACGGGTTTTAATGAGGGACTTAATTATGGCCATTTCTTGAATTAATTATCTTCCACAGCTATTTCTTTAAATTAATGTGTTAATATTATTGGTTATTTTTGTATAGAAACATCCTATTATCTCCATTAACAAGGGCCAGGAAGGGAGGAGGTATTCAAGACATTGCAGAGCAATACGTCAGACACCTCCCTGGTATTCAAAGGGTTATCTTAAAAATAAAATACAAGTATTATGTTATCCCAATGCCACATCAAATCTCCAGGAATGCTACATTACTCTGATTTAATGATATGCGCATTTGAAATTTTTATCTTTGATTTATTCTTCACGTCTTTACTATGATGTATGGGTATGTTTTGTGGACATTAATTTATGGACATCAACATGATGCAGTACACCCTTTCTACACCAGGGGAGTTGCTAGTTTCCCAGAACATATGGGGGTTTGGGCAAACCTAACTCATTATGATCTGTATGCAGAAAAAAAAGAGGAGCAATTCTGGAGAATAGTAGCTGCTCCATAGGCATGAAATAAAAATGACCATTGGTTTTAAATGGAGCTCCAGCACATTGCTTTTTGATGCACTGGATACCTATCTAGCACATAAGAAGTTAAAAGGCACATTTAATTAAATGGGAGTTTGATGAATTGTTATTTCCACTATAGTGGTATGTTCCAGGATTGCTTATTTTTGGTTATATGCATCAAACTCTTATTAGTGCACAGTTCAGTCCAGTTACATCATTATTAGTAGGGAAATTAGCACCATTCCCAGGGCCACACTTCCTATTAGGCAGAATAGGCAGTATCTTAGAGCTCTAATTTTTTGAGGTGCTGTGCATGCTTCCATGATGTGCTGGAGAGCTCTCTAGCAACCAAGTGGTTAAAAGCATTGCACTAATCTGTTAACCCTTTGAGTGGCAGAGGGGTACACAACGCATTGCTTTGCAATGCGTTGCGCACCCCTCTGGCACTCAAAGGGTTAAAGGGTAAGGGTATGTTCTGTGTCAGGAACAGTGGGTGGGACTGCAGATGGGGTCAAGTGAGGAGTGCTGGTGTGGCCATGGGCAGAGCTAAGTGCACCTATAGTGCCTTGGTTAGGGGTGCCTGTGATATTAACATAACCCTAACCATTTCATGCCCCAAGCTGGAACCCAAGAATTTAGCCTTCTCTGCAAAGTACATAGCAACACCCTGTTATGCCATCGCTGGTTTTCTTTATTTATATTTGCTGTTATCCAATGGAAAGAGTGAAAGTATTACTGTGATACTTTTACTGCCACATTTGATTTTGAGAATGTATAGATAATACCTGCCAGATTATACACTGCAACACCTGACAAAGAGATGGTAATGCTCCAAGCAGTATCATGAGGGAGATTCACTAAGCAGTGATAAAGAGGTGATAACGTGGAGATTAATTATCCAGTTTATCACTTCTCCAGTTCCTATGTTATTTATAGAGCCTATTCACTAAAATCTCCAAAGCTGAAGAAATCTTAGTGCATAGGCTCCATAGAATAACATAGTATTAGGAGAAGTGATAATCTGGAGAAGTTATCTCCACTTTATCACCTCTTAGTGAATCTCCCCATATGTTTCCTTGGTCCACAATGGCTTGATTACCCATTATCACATCCTGAGTGATCTGTCCTTATTGCTGTTCTGTTGTTGATGCATGATGATGTTGGGTGCCTCCAAGCACTTTCGAGGAGATAAGCTCTAGCTATTGAACTATTCTAGACAATTTGCAAAACTGACCTTCTACATACTTGCTACTTGTTGTTAAAGGAGCAGTAAACTTCTATTACTCAAAAGAAGAAAAAAATAATAATGATAAATATATATTGGTATTAAACTAATCTGCAAATCTGTTCTTATCTACTCTTCATTCCACCCCACAATGTACAGGAAAGCTGAAATCTGTTAATGATCTCCTTAACAGCTGGAGGTGATAAAGTTCTGTTGCAAGATGTTCTGATTGACTGTTGTGCCTTCCGATGCCTGTTTAAAGTTGTTAAACAATTTAATGCGTGTGGTAGATTCAATTTGTATAGAATATAACAAAGCTGGCAATTTAGATACAATATGTGAGTGATTATGGAAAATCAGTGTGGCCCCATATCATCTCACCCATTTTTACACCACATACTGTCCACAGCACTTACTATATAAATTGTTTGACAAAGCATGTAGATTAATCTGTAAGCAGTCAGTTATGCAAGGGCTGTCTAGGCAATATGAGGCATGAAAATCACATAATTTTCTTGCTATCAGCTCTTTTGTTAGCAGATGGGAGGTACAGTGGATAATAGCTATGCCCAGATTGGATGCAGCTACTGTACCTGCCCCAAATGGTATCTCACAATCTTTTCATTAGAGACACACACCACAGTAAATTATAGGAGCAGCACCACCTACTAGCCAAGGCATAAAATTGCAATTTGATTTCACCACTTTGCTGCTAAAGATGTTGCTATCCCCATCATTACCAGCCAGTATAAAACTGTCCTCTAACCACTGGCAGCGAAGTGGTTAATACCATGGACTGAGGCTGAATCCTCTCTTTCAAATTAGTGTACTCATTTATATTATATTGTTGGGCCTACCGTTGTTTGAAAGATGGGAACCCCCTCTTTCAAACAAGACTAGCCTTTAAAATATTTATAGGGCATGATCACAGATCACACATTAACAAAACACTTTGCTTTTAACATCTTCCATCAAAAGTACATATACATAGATATAATATTTGAAGAAAAAAAAGTGATAGACATGGTTGTATGGTTTGCACACCCTACACAGTATGTCAGTTCATACTAATGGAGTACCATTTTTCTCTGGCTGGTAGTACATACTGAGTACAGCAGTAAATCCTATCAGAGGTGTAGGAACGCCTACAAATCTCAAGACATGTCATTTTTACACCAGCTCCCCTCTGTTTCACTTTGCACCCCCCCAGCCCCCCGTGTGTCTCTTTACCTCCCCAGCCTCACTGTGTGTCACTTTGCCCCATCCCCCAGCCCGAACGGACCACGGTACCCAGTCTGACAGGAAGCTGCTTGTTGCGCTCGGCTAGCAGCTTCCTGTCAGACTGGGGTAGATGATACAGAAGCTCCTCTACACACTGTCTGCTCTTATCGGCCATGCTATAAGGAGGTGACAGGCAGGAGGGAGAGCTGTGCAGTGCGCTCCCCTCCTGCCGGTCACCCAGAGCCTGCGCCCCTCGGGCCAGTTCACCTAGCGCATGGGGGGCATTTCTTCATTATCTGTCCCCCGCATGATTTCCTGGGGGGATGCATCCCCCCCAGTTCCTGCGCCCGTGAATCCCATGGTTTTCATTGATATCAATTCTTTGAGGTGACTGAAATATAAATAGATAGATAGATAGATAGATTAGATTTGTAGACAAGCTAGCATTCTCAGGACTTAGACATGATCAAATTTATTCTATCGAAGTTTCGGTTCAGTAAGAACCTTTATCAAAACATGCCTTGATAAAGGTTCTTACCGAACCGAAATTTCGATAGAATAAATTTGATCATGTCTAAGTCCTGAGAGTGATAGCTTGTCTACGAATCTGTATAAAATTTGCTGAAGCACCCAGGCCATTGTTCACTGAAACTACGAGTGCTTGCCAAAAGCTAAACTAAACTATATATATATATATATATATATATATATATATATATATAATTTTTTTTTACCAATTTTGGATACATTTGCACGCACCAGCCTAGAGGTGAAAGGGCAAGTGACCTTTCATTTAATGTATCTGATTGTCTAGTTCCCAAAATAGTATGCCTTGTCTATTCTTTCCCCATCTCTTTAAGTGCTATTACCATTTTAGTGCAGACAGGTAATAATAAAAAATGCTGGTGTACTTTATGGCTCCTAGCACCCCTTACGGTATGTCAAACCATACCAATCTGCCACCATTGCTCTCAGGGTTGCAGTAGGTACTGACAACAGTAGGAAATTCCATGGTCTGCAAATCTTTAAAAAATAATACATTGTTTTCCAATATCTCCACCTTCTGGAAACATCTGTGCATACAGTCTAGGGTACTCCTCATCTTATGCAGTGGGTTGTCTTCATTCCAAAATGATATGCCTTGTTTACTTTTCTTCCTCTCTGTGGTTGTGTCAGACATTCAAATGCAGGCAAAAAATATTTTATGGAATGCAAGAAAAATGACAGATTTTGGTAGGCATCATGTTGTGCTCCTGGTTCCCCCTATGATATGTGAGCTCTTACCAATGGGGTAAGAGAGGAGCTGCTAATGAATACAGTAGGAAATACCATGATTTTCAAAGCTACCTTTGAAGGTGTAGACAATAAAAAATGCATATTTTTCCCTTTAGTGCCATCTTTTGGAAATAGAGATAGGAAGGCAGATTACTCATTTGTTGCAGTGGGCTGTCTTCTTTCCAAAATGGTATGCTTTCTCTACCTTTTCTACATATTTCTAGTTATTACAACTATTTCACTACAGTCACAACATATTTGAAGAATATGATCCAATAGTCCTTTAATGTATACGAGTCCCAATTATCACTTTATGGAAGAGGTTAATGAAACACTGAATGAAACTGGGTGCAGGCCAGGGGGAACCTCATGAGGTCATAGGCTCTAAGAACCCCTGAGGAAGTAGACAATAGTCTGTGAATGTTCAAAAGGGTTTTATAAATCCATTTATTGATTTCACACTAATTTTTGAGCTAATTTAACTCTATGCACCCTTTGAGGTTCCCCCTGACCTGCACCCAGTTTCACACAGTGGTTTACCCCTTCTGTACAGTGAGCACTGGGACTCTTGTATATTAGAGGTCTATTGGGTCATATGAGCAGTATTGGACTCTAACTTGTCAGGATATAGGATGACCTTCGGATCAGGGTACAGGCTGGACTTTGAGATGCTATAAGCCCAAGAAGGGCTAATGTGAGTGTGCATTTGGTTCTTATGATTATTGTTATTAAATACTACATTTAGTATTACTTTCTCTGTGTGTGTGTGTATCTTCTGTGCGCTGTCTTCAGCTGCATTTCTTTCAGAATTTCTGTCAAAGTTTCTCAACACCTTATGGATATACTGCTGCACGAAGACAGACAAGAGTATAACTAATATATTTGAAGCTGTGCTTTTAAGAAATAGACTGCAGACTTTTTCATCATTTCATGTACTTATTCATCTGATCCCTGGAGATTGGTGTCATTTATATCTAACTATTCATTCTTATTTTTGATTAACGTGGGGATGAAACTTAGACTTTGAACATTGTGTTTTAAATGTATTTTATTGCTCTGGACTATACTTATTAATTGGAACCGATCTTTTCATAAGTGACACATATTTTATTTATATTAGATGTTGTTTTTATATATTTTACATATTGCTGTCCGTTTTTCATTTGAACATATTATCTTCTGATCCTATTTATTAATACTTTATTTATTCAGTATTCATAGGTATAGTTAAAAGTATCGGCCTATATATTACTAGAATGAAAGCCCGTGTACACAGGCTAAAGTGTCACCCAACGGCCCTGGCTGCTCCCCCGGAGCTGGAGCAGAGACAGGTGGCGAGCTGTTCGAAGCGCCCAACTCTGGAACAGCGCGTTCGCCCAGTCTCTACTGCGCATGACTTCATCATTCCGGCAGTTTCTACTGTGCGTGTGCAGTTATGCATTCAGGGAGCTTCGCAGGCTAGCACTTTATATTATTTAGATAACATTACACATTATATCTATTAATATTTGAAGAATATAAGAAAAATGACAGATTTTGGTGGGGTAGTTTTGTGCTTCTGACATTTGTACAGGAGAGGAGCTGCTAAAATTCCATAGTTTTCAAAATCTTTGAAAAAGTAGAAATGAAAACATGCATATTGTTTCCTATTAATGCCATCTTCTGGAAACAGCTGTGCACAGGGCTGGGGTAGAAAGGCAAATTATGCCTCATTTGATGTGGAGATTGTTTTCTTTCCAAAATGGTATGCCTTGTCTGTAGTTGTTACAATCATTTAAGTTCAGGTATGTCATAAAAAGCAAATTTTTGTTTGAGCAGTTTTGTGGTCCTGGCACCTATTATGGTATGTCAGAACATACCAATAAGATACCATTTTACTCAGGAGACCTCTAGCTATCTAAATTAATATGATATTACATGGTTTTCAGGGATTTCAGTACATTTGATATCGTGTAAATATGGAAAATAAAAGTTGTGGTTTTGTTTGTTTGTTTTTTTTGCTATTGAGTCACCTTCTGGTGATTTCATAGCAAACCAGCCTTGATGCAGAAATGTGGCCAGTCCATGAAATTAGAATTTTGTTTACTTGCATGTAGCGTTACATGTTTTTATTTCATTATTTTGTGCTTGAATTGTAGAATAGTGCAAATGGGAAAAATGTAATATTAAATTTTTTCAATTTCTAGTTTTTATAGGAAGACCTATACATAAAAGACAAACTTTGGCATTTTAAAAAGTCAATATATTAGACCCAAACATTTGCTAATGGAACATAGAAACAATACACTCTGGGACAGTTCTTTGTCATTCACATTATTGAAATTTGATTTAAAAAAAAATAAATGTTTTGCATTCTGATTAAACCATTTTTTAAAAGTTCAGGGTTTTCCACAAATGAATGGTATCGTTTGAAAGTGCAGGATCTGCTGAAAAAAAAACCCAAACAAAATAAATAAACAGGTATAGGCTGTTCATAGAAAAGCTGCAAAAATCTTTTGTCTGAAGACTGCAATAAAATTGTGAAAACATGCTTAGCATTAGGGAAGGGCATCTGCCAGCATTGGGGGTACCCTTATTTTAGTCAGCAGAATATAAACCATAAAAAACATTTTTTGCTACTCTTTTAATTATCGTAATTCATGATTCCAAATTAGCTCAGGTATAACAGTAGGAAAATAAAGTTTGAGATTAATAGCTTTATAAATTAGATGTTATTTGCAAAGTATGGGGACAGTGAGTAGTTAATGTTTGCTGAACTTTAACTGTGAATTTCCCTGCTTTTGTTCAAATGAATTAGATATTTAATGCTAGCTTTGACAAATGTTTATTTGCATTTTAATTATATTATTTTAATCATCTGTTTTGATCCAACAAGTTCACTTTGTGCTTGATGGATCAAGAAATGTGTTTTCTGATCAATCAGGTTCTCTCACACACTTGAGCAATCAAAACTGATGGAATATACAGAGGCTGAGGTACTGAAATGGTGAAATCGTGGAAAAAATCAGCTATAGCAGGGCTGTCCAAGTTCAGTCCTCAAGAGCCACCAATAGGCTAGGATGGAAGGATTTCCCTAATTAAGCACAGATGAGTCAGTCAAAATGAATGATCCACTGATTATCTGTGCTTAATCAGGGAAATCCTTACATCCTGGCCTGTTGGGGGCCCTTGAGGACTGAACTTGGACAGCTCTGAGCTATAGTATAGGGAACAAACAAAAATTCCCATTGATTTAAATTGGACTCTTTACCCCTTGAATGCTAGAGAGGTTTCCAAAACATTGTTTCACAATGCAATGCAGACTTCTCTAGCATTCAGTGGGTTAAAAGCCACATTTAATTAAATTAAAATTTTTGGGAATTTCCTCATGTACAGTTCGTTTGCACTGAAATTATACCACTGTTCCTTAGACTATTGGTCTCAAACGGTATTGCAAAATACTCCATACCTCCCAACATTTCATATGGACAAAGAGGGACACTTTTGTTTTAGGTGGAATTGCTGGGGACGTGGCTGGTGTCCTGGAAATTATCAAGAATTTTTAGGTTATTTCATGACCTATTGACTGTGAGCTGTGTGCTCCAAAGTTGGCTTTGCATATACTCGTGAATTATGACTGGATTTGGAAATGTGCAGAGTAAGACCAGTAGCAGGCCCGGATTTGTCATAAGGCAGAGTAGGCACCTGCCTACAGGCGCACCCCACAGAGGGGCGCCTGTCATTGAAATTTTTTTTATATATATTTACAGTGCTTCCGCTCTGCGCAGTGAGAGTAGTGTTTGAATCGGTGGTCATCAACGTAAGGCTCTCCAGCTGTTACTGGACTATAACTCTCATCATTCATCGGCTGGTGGGGAATGATGGGATTTATAATATGACAGCAGCAGGGTGACATAGCTTTGCCCACGCATTGCCTAGATTCTACTGGGCTAAGGTTAATAAGCCATCTATGTAGTCTTTTTTATATAAACCAGGCTAGGGTGTAATGGAAGAAATGTCTAGTCTTGAATCAACTGACAGGAAGGACCTATCGAGTTTGAAATCACGAGACAGATGACGTTAGCGTAGGTCCTTTAGCCCGCTAGACTATCAACTACACATGTGTAATTGACTGAAGCACGACCATGGCTGGTAGTGTGAGGCGTTTGGAACAGACAGGCCCGCCGGAGCTGGTGAGCGATAGGTGCAGAGCGCAAGGAAACCCTTATTTGGTCCTGACATGTAGTATTAGTCTGTGTAGGTAGGATGGTTTCATCTGTTGTGGGACTCCCACTTCCATTAGCTTCAGGCTTCCACTGATTGACGGTAATCTTCGGAGTAAGTAATAGATGGGTTTCACAGCCTCGCTATATGCAAATCAGATGTATAACATCGAACTCCACAAAACCACTAAAACTGCAACCCTTTGGGTTGAAGAAATCGATACAAATGCAATCTCAGTATATATGTGGGGCAAGCCCAGGATGTCTACAGTTGTATTATTTTTAATACAATACAACAGCATAAAGTTACAGCTTTGCCCATACACGTGCATCTTATAGCCTTTTGCAAATGCAATGGCCTCAGACTGTATAGAATAGTATACAGCACTTCCATAAAGTAAAGGGGTAACGTTTAATATGCTTTTTTTTGACTCAGCTGTCCCTGCCAGGTATGTGGTGTGGACCATATTAATTGCAAGGCAGTAACATGTAGTGTATATGCATAGAGTGAATTATAGTACATCTAGAGTAAACCAACTGCACCATATGTAGGTATGAAAAACTCTCTATATACTGGTGCACGGTATTTAGTATTTGATATGCACAGTGCTATTTTTTTGCTCTATATTTAGTGTTTTCTTTCCTTGAAACCTGTGCACCAATATATTTGTTAGTAGGACGAGCCAACCAGTTAATGAGTAGTCTTATCCCAAATAGCCCAGTGAGCTGTCCAATAAAATCACTGATTCATGATTAAACTGTTACACAAATGCGAATGGGTAAATAGCAGAAGCCAAACCACACTAGGTGTTCCCCCTTGCTGAGGTTTGTGGCGAAGGCTGTAGCTGCTGTTGCTCCCCCTCGTCAACTCTAATGCAAAGCACTGGGAGATGACATCATCTCCCAGCACACTGCATTCCTAAAGAGAAGACCGCGCGGGGTGCAACAGAAGCTGCAGATCTGTGCAGAAGGCGGCACAGACAATACCTGCCGCTGGACCACCAGGGAGGTAGGAAACTGATACGGGGGGGGCAATGTGGAGTGATGGCAATGTGAGGGCAAGTTGGAGCTGATGCTGCTAGGGGCAAGTTGGAGCTGATGGGGCCAATGTGAGGGCAATATGGATATAAGGGGTGATTTGGAGCATTGTGGAGACGGCCAATGGTGGGGGGGCGCTTCAGATTTCTGTGCCTACAGGCTCCTGAGATGTAAATCCGGCCCTGACCAGTAGCATAGTATTGTATACCCACTGGCACTCAAATCCCCCTAATGGTAATACAACCCATGAACACTACACACTTACCTGGATGTCTGACATTGAGTGAGGTCTCTTGTACCCTGGTCTTCCTCTTCCTTCTTCATCTGTAAGCGTCTATCTCATTTTCTTCATCTGTCTTATCTTTTGTCTCGTCTGTCATCTTCTTCATCTGTGCTCTTCTGTCTTCTTATTACATAAACTTATCATAGCCTTTAAAAAAAAAAAAATTATTAAAATCCATCAACGTTTGCAGGTTCTGCTACTGTCAGCATGGGTGGAGGAGGATGAACAGAAGAAAAAGCCCCCCCCCCCCTCGTTATACCTTTCGGGCTGTTGCCTGATGCCAACTGAGGGAAATTTGAACAGGGACTGCCTTTTATATTTATTTTCAAATGCTCCCTTTGGTGGCATGTAGGGTTACACAGGGCAAAGAATGTGCCTTGCAGTAACCACACCTCCCAGCCAATCAGCTTCTAGCTCGTTTTGTCATTCCTCAAGCTAGGCTGCAAGACATTTATGTAATAAGACGACAGAAGAGCAAGTAAGTGTTACAGCTACGGATTATGGGTGATAGGATAGTGTTAGGATTGATATTTGTAAACTTTATTGTTAATGCTAGGGGTAGTGTAGGGTTAAGAGTAGGGCATTAGCTGGCTGCCTTTTATGTTTCCACTTTTCCTGCTATTTAACTTGAATTATGGGAATAAAGAAACCACAACGAACACTGGGCCACAAGTAAGGTTCTGTGGGGCAACGCTTGTGGTGCATGTTGAGAAGGCAATTGAATTCTGTTCTGTGTTCATCTTAGCCCTAATGCTGGGTTTACAGGTGGTAATTGGATCAAGCTCCTTAATAAGGAGCTGTAATTAATTTTTGGTCCCTATACCTACCTAACGCTATTTTACTAAACTATGTATGCTGATATTCCTCTAATGCCATTTGAGCCAGGGGGAGGGCAACACGTCTATAGGTGTTGAAGAGTGTTCCTTTCCTCTACGACTTGTTTAATCCTTTGAGTTCTAAAGGGCTATTCAACACATTGTGAAGCAATGAATTGTGTACCCCTCTGGAACTCAAAGGCTTAACACTATGACTTAAACAAAGTGCAGAAGAAATTGTGTGTTGTGTTTTTTTTTTTGCCATTTCAGTGCAAATGCTATGAGGCTACATATGGGTTTGCTGGCACCAAAGTCATAACGATGGTGGAGATTTCCACCATTATGCATTATAGCAGCATATACATTGTAGTATGTACCCTGAGTGCAAAAACTGGCATTAAAGACCAATAACAGTGGAGCTACATATACAGATTATGCATTTTTTCCCAGTATCCCATAAGATCTATATATGGCATACATTATATTGCATATGATAAGCATTATCAATAGTTTTAATCTAACAGATTCCCATTGAAGTCAATGGAGAAATTTGTAGATAACACCCTTGGTAAGGTAATCAAATGCAACTGGTTCCAGGCCAAAGTGTGAAATATGGTGTCAATCCATTCTGTAGATTTTGCTATGGGTCTGATAAAAAGAAAATTTGATGGCTTAGGATGATAATATGATATACTACAAATTTACTTAAAGGGGAACTACCACCAGACACAATCTTTAGCTTCACTAAGTCCGCTACTAAGCAGCTAGTCGCCAGAATAGTTACCTTATTTAATAGATTTCTGCTCTGTTCCCCAGCTGACAGGCAGGACGGAGAGTGGACATCTTGCCATTGTGATGTCCGTGCGCCTGCGCTGTCAGTTCCAGCCGGGTCTAGTAGGAGTTGCTAGGAGCCATTTGGCTCCAGCTGGGACTGACAGCGCAGGCGCGCGGACGTCACAATGGCAAGATGTCCACTCTCCGTCCTAAATGTCAGCCGGGGAAGAGAGCAGAAATCTAATAAATAAGGTAATTATTCTGGCGACTAGCGCTACTAAGCAGCTAGTCGCTAGATGGGGACTTAGTGAAGCTAAAGATTATGTAGGGTGGTAGTTCCGCTTTAATTATTCCAAAAATAGTCAATGGATTTGTGCCAATTTTATAAAGTTTGTGGGGCTAGCAGTGCAATAAGGATTCTAAAATTTTAATTTTATTAAATAATTATAAGCATTTGACATAGAGGTGCCATTTGAACTTTAACTAAGGCAGCATGATGTATAGACGTTTAGATAGATAGATAGATAGATAGATAGATAGATAGATAGATAGATAGATACTGAGAAATATATAAAACTGTGCATTTTAATTAGATAGGGAAATGGGCAGAACCGATGAGCCGGATGGTTCTTCTCTGCTGTCAAAATTTATGTTTCAGGGTTACTATTTGTCCAAATTATAAGTGAAACCAATACATACCGATTTTGGAACCAAATGCCTCTGTGTCAAGCTACCTATTATATGTCCTTACTACAGTCTGGTTCTCTTCAGTTTGTTAACCCCAGAGATGTGCAGCACATTGGTTTTTTTAAGCTGGGCTTTGGAGCTTACCTACTCTTCATTCTCGTCAGTTACACTTGAGCAAAGTTAAATGCCCTTGCTCTGAGATGTTCTTGTCCAGTCTGCTGTGTGCATGCCCAATCTCCTTATACTAGGAAAATAGATAGAACAGGGCAACAGCAGAAGCCATGGCATGCTACTGCCAGGATTCAAATTCAGATAGAAACATGAGCGTTCCACTGTGTTTTTAAATGAGATGGGAAGCAGAGTGCAAGACAAGACACTACATGAAGCTAAACCTGTTTACTGTGGGGAGCACTGAAATTCATAGACTGATTTGATACATACTACACAGGAATTACAGACATGAGTCTATTCTAACCCTATAATAAATAAAGATGTTGAGAAATATGTAGCTGGAAGCTACACTGCATCGCCAAAAGCATGCGGAAACCTCTTCTAATTAGTGGAGTTGGGTTTTTCAGCCACACCCATTGCTGACTGGGGTATAAAATCAAGTGCAGAGACCTGCAATTGCCATACACAAACATTGGCCATAGAAAGGGTCCTATTACAGAGCTATATGAATTTCAGTGTTGCATCGTCACCTGTCCTCCATTACACTTTAATATCTGGTAGTCTGATGGACGACTCTGGGTTTGGTGGATGCCAGGGGAATACTACCTGCCTGACTGCATAGTGTCAACGTTAACATTTGGGGTAGGATAAATAATGGTCTGTGGCTTTATTTCATGGTGCAGGTTAGGCTCCTTAGTCCCAGTGAAGGGACATCTTAATGCTATAGCATACAGTGACATTCTAGATAATTCTGTGCTTTCAACTTTGTGGCAACAGCTTGGGCAAGACCCTATTTCAGTTTTAGCATGACAATGCCCTAGTGCACAAATTGAGGTCCATACAGAAATGGTTTATCAAGACTAGAGTGGAAGAACTTGAATGCCCTGCACAGATCCCTGATCTCAACCCCATCAAAAACCTATGAGTTGAACTGGAACGACAAATGTGTCAAGGTTTGGCTGAGATGATCTACTCTGCTTTTGATTCTGTTGTCTGAGCTAATCTAGAGCTCTGTTGTCCATTGCTTCTGCCTTCTGAGTTCCAGGGTCAGGCCGTATCAGCTGAACCTCACTGATTACTCATCTGACTGTTATCAGCCAACCCTCTCATGGTATTTAAAGCAGCTTGGCCCACTTCCTAATCATCCTTGTGTTTGTTGCTGCTGGCTGCTGTGGATTCTCCTGTGCTCCTGTTTATCTGTGTATGACGTGGCTTCCTCTGACGATCCTTCTAGCTCCTGACTCCTGGCTGTTCCTGACACTTCGGACTCCTGTGTTCCTGACTCCGGCTTGGCTGAGTACCTGTCTTGGTTCCTGACCCTGGCATGTCTTTCGGTTTATCGTGATCCTGGATCACGATTCTGTTTTTGTCACTTTAATAAAGGTGTTTTGTGTTTTATTTTTTGTGTCTGTCTGGTTCCTGGTCCCTAACAGAATGTGAGCCAGGCCTAATCACTTAAAGGAGCAGTAAACTTTTTTTAGGAAAAAATATATATTGTATGGATTTTCCTATTGGGTAAAATAAGGGTACTCCCACTGCCGAGAGATTTATATTTCCAGGGTTATTACAGTTTAAACCCATGTTTTTTTTACATTAGCAGTGCCCTCTAGTGGTCAAATTCTAATTAGATTTCCTGTTAGATTCTAATAGAAAGGAAAGTCAGAAAAGTCAGAGACATACAGTTCTCCATAGAATGTGATAGAAACTGTCACTTTCTGTCAGTTAGAGCTATCAGGAAGTAAACACAGTAAATTCACTTCCTGATTATATAATATATCCTATATAATAATTCGCCAAGTTGTGTGTAACGCCCGACATGCGCAGTAGACACTGCTGCGCGTGCGGCAGTCATACGCAGTAGAGACTGCCCGCGCCGCGGCTGATACAGAGCTGGGCGCTCCGAAGGAGCTTCCAGCTCTGTATCAGCCGAGGCGCGGGCAGTCTCCACTGCGTGTGACTGCCCCGCGACCGGCTGCCATAGGCTCTGTATCAGCCGAGGCGCGGGCTTCATTGCATAATTTATGGTACCCCACACACAGAACATAATTTATGTCTCCTCAGAAAAGAAACTCGCATTGAACAGAATGTCTAATTACATAATTTATGTCTCATTAGGAGACACAACTCCTATTGGGTGATTGAATGGGGACTTTACTGCTCTCATTGGGTGATTCAATGGGGGCGTGTTTATTATACAGGGAATTGGCCCGCCCCCTCCAGCCCACCCACCAGTATCCAACTGACAAAAAAAAAAATATATAACTGCCACTCGCTCCTGAGGTAGGGGATATCAGTAACTTCTCCCGGTCCACTCACACTGTCACTCAGGATCATGACCCCACAAACACACTGTTTCACCTCCCACAGATAACTGTAACCCTCCATACACTCTGTTTCAGTATGAGGGTGTAATGTTCCCATAAAATACAAACTTAATAGCAACTCTTATTTAACTCATCATCTCTTCAGTCACCTCACTGTCTCAACTGTCACTCCTCCACTTCCTGCTTCCTGATTCCCACCCTTTCTCCTTAAAGGGAGAGAGATGCTTTGCTGTATGTTACAGAGGGCAAGCCTCAAACACCACTTTCTATTTGATCCCTCAGCATATTGCTACATTGCCTCAACTGAAGAGCCACCGTTTGTTATATTGCTATGTTAGCTCAACTTAACCCTTTGAGTGCCAGAGGGGTAAGCAACGCATTGCAAAGCACACATTCTGTCTCACACTCACACAGTCTCTCACACACTGTCTCACACAGTCTCTCACACAGTCTCTCACACAGTCTCAGTCTCACAGTCGCAGTCTCACAGTCGCAGTCTCACAATCTCACAGTCGCAGTCTCACAGTCGCAGTCTCACTGTCGCACACACTCTCAGTCTCACACAGTCTCAGTCTCACAGTCTCACACTCTCACACTCTCTCTCAGTCTCGCACTTTCTCTCAGTCTCACACTCTCACAGTCTCACACTCTCACAGTCTCACACAGTCTCTCTCGCAGTCTCACACAGTCCCTCACACTCTCACAGTCTCTTACACTCTCACAGTCTCTTACACTCTCAGTCTCACAGTCTCACACAGTCTCTCACACTCTCAGTCTCACACTCTCACAGTCTCTCACAGTCTCTCTCACAGTCTCACACAGTCCCTCACACTCTCACAGTCTCTTACAGTCTCTCTCGCAGTCTCACACAGTCCCTCACACTCTCACAGTCTCTTACACTCTCACAGTCTCTTACACTCTCAGTCTCACAGTCTCACACAGTCTCTCACACTCTCACAGTCTCACACTTTCACAGTCTCACACTCTCAGTCTCACACTCTCACAGTCTCTCACAGTCTCTCTCGCAGTCTCACACAGTCTCTCTCACAGTCTCACACAGTCCCTCACACTCTCACAGTCCCTCACACTCTCACAGTCTCTTACACTCTCAGTCTCACAGTCTCACACAGTTTCTCACACTCTCACAGTCTCACACTTTCACACAGTCTCACACACTCAGTCTCACACTCTCTCACAGTCTCTCTCACAGTCTCACACAGTCTCTCTCGCAGTCTCACACAGTCCCTCACACTCTCACAGTCCCTCACACTCACAGTCCCTCACACTCTCAGTCTCACACACTCTCAGTCTCACACTCTCAGTCTCACACTCTCACAGTCTCTCTCGCAGTCTCACACAGTCCCTCACACTCTCACAGTCTCTTACACTCTCACAGTCTCTTACACTCACAGTCTCACACAGTCTCTCACACTCTCACACAGTCTCACACCCTCAGTCTCACACTCTCACAGTCTCTCTCGCAGTCTCACACAGTCTCTCTCGCAGTCTCCCACAGTCTCTCTCTCAGTCTCACACACTCTCAGTCTCGCACACTCTCAATCTCACACTCTCAGTCTCACACTCTCACAGTCTCTCACAGTCTCTCTCGCAGTCTCACACAGTCCCTCACACTCTCACAGTCTCACACACTCTCAGTCTCACACTCTCAGTCTCACACTCTCACAGTCTCTCTCACAGTCTCACAGTCTCTCACACTCTCACAGTCTCACACTTTCACACAGTCTCACACTCTCAGTCTCACACTCTCACAGTCTCACACAGTCTCTCTTGCAGTCTCACACAGTCTCTCTCGCAGTCTCACACAGTCTCTCACACTCTCACTGTCCCTCACACTCTCACAGTCCCTCACACTCTCACAGTCTCTTACACTCTCACAGTCTCTCACACTCTCTCACACACCGTCTCACAGTCTCACACAGTCTCTCACACAGTCACAGTCTCACAGTCACAGTCTCACACAGTCTCACACTCTCAGTCTCACACTCTCGCAGTCTCACACTCTCGCAGTCTCACACAGTCTCTCTCGCAGTCTCACACACTCTCAGTCTCACACTCTCACAGTCTCACACAGTCTCTCTCGCAGTCTCACACAGTCTCTCTCGCAGTCTCACACAGTCCCTCACACTCTCACAGTCTCACGCAGTCTCACACTCTCTCACAGTCTCTCTCGCAGTCTCACACAGTCTCTCTTGCAGTCTCACACAGTCTCTCTCGCAGTCTCACGGTCTTTCACACTCTCACAGTCTCACACTTTCACACAGTCTCACACTCTCACAGTCTCTCAGAGTCTCTCTCGCAGTCTCACACAGTCTCTCTCGCAGTCTCAAACAGTCCCTCATGCTCTCACAGTCCCTCACACTCTCACAGTCTCTTACACTCTCACACTCTCTCACACTCTCTCACACACTGTCTCACAGTCTCACACAGTCTCTCACACAGTTACAGTCTCACAGTCACAGTCTCACACACTCAGTCTCACACTCTCACAGTCTCCCAGTATCTCTCAGTCTCACACAGTCCCTCACACTGACGCAGTCTCTCACAGTCTCTAACACTCTCACAGTCTCTCACACTCGCACACTCTCTCACACACACAGTCTCACACACACACAGTCTCACACTCACACACAGTCTCACACTGTCTCACTCTCACAGTCTCTCACTCTCACACTCTCTCACAGTCTCATACACAGTCTCACACTCTCACACACAGTCTCACACTCTCTCTCTCACACTCTCTCAGTCTCACTCTCACACAGTCTCACACTCTCACACAGTCTCACACAGTCTCACACAGTCTCACTCTCACAGTCTCTCTCTCTCACACACAGTCTCACAGTCTCTCTCACACTCTCAGTCACACAGTCTCACACAGTCTCACACACTGTCTCACACTCTCACACACAGTCTCACACTCTCTCTCACACTCTTTCAGTCTCACACTCTCTCTCACACTCTCACAGTCTCACACTCTCTCACAGTCTCACACTCTCTCACTCTCAGTCTCACACACAGTCTCACACACAATCTCACTCACAGTCTCACACTCGCACAGTCTCACAGTCACACAGTCTCTCACTCTCACACAGTCTCACAGTCTCTCTCTCTCACTCACACACTCTCACACACAGTCTCACACTCTCACACACAGTCTCACACTCTCACACACAGTCTCACACTCACACACTCACACTCTCACACACAGTCTCACACTCTCACACACAGTCTCACACTCTCACAGTCTCTTACACTCTCACAGTCTCTTACACTCTCAGTCTCACAGTCTCACACAGTCTCTCACACTCTCACAGTCTCACACTTTCACAGTCTCACACTCTCAGTCTCACACTCTCACAGTCTCTCACAGTCTCTCACAGTCTCTCTCGCAGTCTCACACAGTCTCTCTCACAGTCTCACACAGTCCCTCACACTCTCACAGTCCCTCACACTCTCACAGTCTCTTACACTCTCAGTCTCACAGTCTCACACAGTTTCTCACACTCTCACAGTCTCACACTTTCACACAGTCTCACACACTCAGTCTCACACTCTCTCACAGTCTCTCTCACAGTCTCACACAGTCTCTCTCGCAGTCTCACACAGTCCCTCACACTCTCACAGTCCCTCACACTCTCAGTCTCACACACTCTCAGTCTCACACTCTCAGTCTCACACTCTCACAGTCTCTCTCGCAGTCTCACACAGTCCCTCACACTCTCACAGTCTCTTACACTCTCACAGTCTCTTACACTCTCAGTCTCACAGTCTCACACAGTCTCTCACACTCTCACACAGTCTCACACTCTCAGTCTCACACTCTCACAGTCTCTCTCGCAGTCTCACACAGTCTGTCTCGCAGTCTCACACAGTCTCTCTCTCAGTCTCACACACTCTCAGTCTCGCACACTCTCAATCTCACACTCTCAGTCTCACACTCTCACAGTCTCTCACAGTCTCTCTCGCAGTCTCACACAGTCCCTCACACTCTCACAGTCTCACACACTCTCAGTCTCACACTCTCAGTCTCACACTCTCACAGTCTCTCTCACAGTCTCACAGTCTCTCACACTCTCACAGTCTCACACTCTCAGTCTCACACTCTCACAGTCTCTCTCACAGTCTCACAGTCTCTCACACTCTCAGTCTCACACTCTCACAGTCTCACACAGTCTCTCTTGCAGTCTCACACAGTCTCTCTCGCAGTCTCACACAGTCTCTCACACTCTCACTGTCCCTCACACTCTCACAGTCCCTCACACTCTCACAGTCTCTTACACTCTCACAGTCTCTCACACTCTCTCACACACCGTCTCACAGTCTCACACAGTCTCTCACACAGTCACAGTCTCACAGTCACAGTCTCACACAGTCTCACACTCTCAGTCTCACACTCTCGCAGTCTCACACTCTCGCAGTCTCACACAGTCTCTCTCGCAGTCTCACACACTCTCAGTCTCACACACTCTCAGTCTCACACTCTCACAGTCTCACACAGTCTCTCTCGCAGTCTCACACAGTCTCTCTCGCAGTCTCACACAGTCCCTCACACTCTCACAGTCTCACGCAGTCTCACACTCTCTCACAGTCTCTCTCACAGTCTCACACAGTCTCTCTTGCAGTCTCACACAGTCTCTCTCGCAGTCTCACGGTCTGTCACACTCTCACAGTCTCACACTTTCACACAGTCTCACACTCTCACAGTCTCTCACAGTCTCTCTCGCAGTCTCACACAGTCCCTCATGCTCTCACAGTCCCTCACACTCTCACAGTCTCTTACACTCTCACACTCTCTCACACTGTCTCACAGTCTCACACAGTCTCTCACACAGTTACAGTCTCACAGTCACAGTCTCACACACTCAGTCTCACACTCTCACAGTCTCCCAGTATCTCTCAGTCTCACACAGTCCCTCACACTGACACAGTCTCTCACAGTCTCTAACACTCTCACAGTCTCTCACACTCGCACACTCTCTCACACACACAGTCTCACACACACACAGTCTCACACTCACACACAGTCTCACACAGTCTCACACTGTCTCACTCTCACAGTCTCTCACTCTCACACTCTCTCACAGTCTCATACACAGTCTCACACTCTCACACACAGTCTCACACTCTCTCTCTCACACTCTCTCAGTCTCACTCTCACACAGTCTCACAGTCTCACACAGTCTCACTCTCACAGTCTCTCTCTCTCACACACAGTCTCACAGTCTCTCTCACACTCTCAGTCACACAGTCTCACACAGTCTCACACACTGTCTCACACTCTCACACACAGTCTCACACTCTCTCTCACACTCTTTCAGTCTCACACTCTCTCTCACACTCTCACAGTCTCACACTCTCTCACTCTCAGTCTCAAAAACAATCTCACTCACAGTCTCACACTCGCACAGTCTCACACTCACACAGTCTCTCACTCTCACACAGTCTCACAGTCTCTCTCTCTCACTCACACACTCTCACACACAGTCTCACACTCTCACACACAGTCTCACACTCTCACACACAGTCTCACACACAGTCTCACACTCTCACACACAGTCTCACACTCTCACACACAGTCTCACACTCACACAGTCTCACACTCTCACACACAGTCTCACACTCTCACACACAGTCTCACACTCACACAGTCTCACACTCTCACACACAGTCTCACACTGTCTCACAGTCTCACACTGTCTCACAGTCTCACACTCACACAGTCTCACACTCTCACACACAGTCTCACACTCACACAGTCTCACACTCACACAGTCTCTCACAGTCTCTCACGGTCTCTCACGGTCTCTCACGGTCTCACACAGTCTCGCACAGTCTCACACACTCACAGTCTCACACACTCTCACACACAGTCTCACACTCTCACACACAGTCTCACACTCTCACACACAGTCTCACTCTCACACACAGTCTCACACTCACACAGTCTCACACTCACACAGTCTCACACTGTCTCACAGTCTCACACTGTCTCACAGTCTCTTACTCTCACAGTCTCTCTCTCTCACTCTCACAGTCTCTCTCACTCTCACAGTCTCTCTCTCTCACTCTCACACTTTCACACAGTCTCTCACTCTCACACTCTCACACAGTCTCACTCTCACACAGTCTCACTCACACACAGTCTCACTCACACAGTCTCACTCACACAGTCTCACACTCACACAGTCTCACAGTCTCACACTCACACAGTCTCACACTCACACAGTCTCAAACTCACACAGTCTCTTACTCTCACAGTCTCTCTCTCTCACTCTCACAGTCTCTCACTCTCACACTCTCACACTCTCACAGAGTCTGACACGCTCAGTCTCATACACTCACATACTCACATTCTCGCACTCTCACAGTCTCGCACTCTCACAGTCTCGCACTCTCACGCACAGTCTCACACTCTCTCAGTCTCACTCTCTCACGGTCTCGCACAGTCTCACACAGTCTCACACAGTCTCACACACTCACAGTCTCACACACTCACAGTCTCACACGCTCACAGTCTCACACTCTCACACACAGTCTCACACTCACACAGTCTCACACTCACACAGTCTCACACAGTCTCACACTGTCTCACACTCACACAGTCTCACAGACTCACACTCACACAGTCTCACACTCTCACACACAGTCTCACACTCACACAGTCTCACACAGTCTCACAGTCTCACACTGTCTCTCAGTCTCACACTCTCTCAGTCTCTCACACTCTCAGTCTCTCACACTCTCTCAGTCTCACACACTCTCAGTCTCACACTCTCAGTCTCACAGTCTCTCACTCTCACACTGTCTCACTCAGTCTCGCACTCACAGTCTTGCACAGTCTCGCACTCTCACAGTCTCACACAGTCTCTCTCACAGTCTCACACAGTCCCTCACACTCACACAGTCTCTCACACTCTCACAGTCTCTCACACTCTCACAGTCTCTCACACACACAGTCTCACACACACACAGTCTCACACTCATACACAGTCTCACAGTCTCACACAGTCTCACTCTCACAGTCTCTCACTCTCTCACAGTCTCTCACTCTCACTCTCTGACAGTCTCACACACAGTCTCACACACAGTCTCACACACAGTCTCACACTCTCACACACAGTCTCACACTCTCTCAGTCTCACTCTCACACACTCACAGTCTCACACTCTCACACACAGTCTCACACCTCACACTCACACAGTCTCACAGTCTCACACTCACACAGTCTCACACTCTCTCACTCTCACACACAGTCTCACACACAGTCTCAGTCTCTCAGTCTCACACACAGTCTCACACACAGTCTCACACAAAGTCTTTTACACAGTCTCTCACACACAGTCTCACACTCACAGTCTCACACTCACAGTCTCACATTCACAGTCTCACAGTCTCACACTCACACAGTCTCACAGTCTCACAGTCTCTTACTCTCACAGTCTCTCTCTCTCACTCTCACAGTCTCTCTCTCTCACTCTCACATAGTCTCTCTCTCTCACTCTCACACAGTTTCACTCTCACACAGTCTCACTCTCACACTCTCACTCTCACACAGTCTCACTCTCACACAGACTCACTCTCACACAGTCTCACTCTCTCACTCTCACACAGTCTCACACTCTCAGTCTCACACACTCACATACTCTCAGTCTCGCACTCTCTGTCTCACACTCACACAGTCTCAAACTCACACAGTCTCACACACAGTCTCTCACACAGTCTTGCTCACACACACTCGCTCACACACACTCGCTCACACACACTCGCTCACATACACTCTCTCACACAGTCTCTCACATTCACACTCTCAGTCTCACACACTCACACTCTCTCAGTCTCGCACACTCTCAGTCTCACACTCTCTCAGTCTCACACAGTCTCACACTCTCACACTCTCACAGTCTCACACTCTCACAGCCTCTCTCTCTCACTCTCACACTGTCTCACTCACAGTCTCGCACTCACAGACTCACGCACAGTCTCACAGTCTCTCTCACTCTCAAAAACGCTCAGTCTCACACAGTCTCACTCACACAGTCTCACACACACAGTCTCACTCACACTCTCACTCACAGTCTCTCTCACAGTCACACAGTCTCACAGTCTCACACTCTCACACAGTCTCTCACACAGTCTCACACACTCTCTCACACACAGTCTCTCACACACACTTGCTCACACACACTCGCTCACACACAGTCTCTCACACACAGTCTCTCACACAGTCTTTCACATTCACACTCTGAGTCTCACACACTCGCACTCTCTCAGTCTCGCACTCTCTCAGTCTCGCACGCTCTCAGTCTCACATGCTCTCACAGTCTCACACTCTCACAGTCTCTCTCTCTCACAGTCTCTCTCTCTCACTCTCACACTGTCTCACTCACAGTCTCGCACTCACAGTCTCGCACACACAGTCTCACACACACAGTCTCACACACAGTCTCACAAACAGTCTCTCTCATCTCAAAAACTCTCAGTCTCACACACTCACACAGTCTCACACATACAGTCGCACACACACAGTCTCACAAACACAGTCTCACACACAGTCTCTCTCACAGTCTCACAGTCTCTCTCACACTCTCTCTCACACTCTCTCTCACACTCTCACAGTCTCTCTCACACTCTCACAGTCTCACACTCTCTCACACTCTCTCAGTCTCACACTCTCTCACACTCTCACAGTCTCTCTCACATTCTCTCTCACTCTCTCACACTCTCAGTCTCACAGTCTCACACTCTCAGTCTCACAGTCTCTCACACTCTCTCTCACACTCTCAAAGTCTCTCTCACACTCTCACAGTCTCTCACACTCTCACACACTCTCTCACACTCACATTCTCACACTCTCAGTCTCACACAGTCTCTCTCACTCTCTCAGTCTCACACCCAATCACTCACACACTCAATCACACTCACACAGTCTCACCCAATCACACTCTCACAGTCTCACTCAATCACACTCACACACTCTCACTCTCAATCACACTCTCACAGTCTCACTCAATCACACTCACACTCTCACACAGTCTCACTCTCACACTCAATCACTCAATCACACTCTCACGCTCTCACAGTCTCACACTTAATCACACTCTCACACTTACAGTCTCGCAGTCACACTCAATCACAATCACACTCTCACACTCTATCACACTCACACTCAATCACACACACACCCTCAATCACACTCTCACCCTCAATCACTCACACCCTCAATCACTCACACCCTCAATCATTCACACCCTCTCGCTCACACCCTCTCACTATCATACACACTCTCACTCACACATTCTCACTCAATCACACACACTCACTAACACACTCACTCAATCACTCAATCTCGCACTCAAACGCAATCACTCACACGTAATCACACCCCGGGAGCCAGCACGATCCACCTTCCACCATAGTATGTGCAATTACCACACACATTTCAATTACATGAATGAATGCCAGTCACTCACATCCCGAGAGCCAGCACGATCCACCTTCCACCATAGTATGTGCAATTACCACATGCATTTAAACTATATGAATGAATGCCACAGTGGAGGCATAAGTACAAACACAAACTCATTACAATGACACATAAGTCACCCCCTTATGACTCACTTGTGTGTGTGTGTCTCTGTGTGTGCCTGTGTGTTTCCCACTGTGTGTTTTGCATGTCTATATCACACTCTATGTGTCTGCATGTATGTGTGTATGACTGTCGCTCTTTAAGCATCTCAGTGCATGCGTGTGCATTTGCGTGTGTGTCTCTGTGTTTGTCTCGCATCTGTGTGTGTGCATTAATTCCCTATATATCCTGACGGGCAACGCCGTCCCACATTGCTAGTATATATATATATATATATATATATATATATATATATATATATATATAAAACTGCTATAATTTTTGAATAAAACATCTGACAGCAGTACGAGTGATCTTGTTTTATTCAGCAGGAAAAGCTCTAAAAAATATGTGTTTTCATAAAAAAAAGTTTACTGCTCCTTTAAGAACAGTGCCCAGCCTCACTAATGTGCTTGTTGCTGAATAGAAGCAGATCTTCGCAGCAATGTTCCAAAATGTAGTGGAAAGCCTTTCTAAAACAGTGGAGGCTATTATAGCAGCAAAGGGGATGCACAGAGCAAATGTCAGTAACTGCAGGAGGAACATGGCTAGGTTGGTAATGAATGTGTGACATATAGCTACCTGATGTTTCCTTATAAAGTTCAGTCTAAACATTAAGGGCAAGGCTATTAAACTGCTGGACCTACAGCTGTTAGGGTCTACAACTGCCATCATGGGACTTGTAGTCCCCAACAGATGGAGGTCCAGCAGTAAACTGCCAAAATTCAAGGCCATGTGATCAAAATGAAAACTAGCAATTATGGGGCAAACCAACTAGCAGTGAACTATAACAAAGATCAAAACACAATTAAAGAAATATGACTGGAAGGACACCTACCTAGGTAAGTCAATCTGTCAAGATTCCCTGTAAGGAATAAAGCTATTCTCAAGAAACTCTCTGCAGCAAGACTGTGTGAACATATAGCTCAGTGGTAAAGTCCCTGACTATGGAGCCTATTCCAACCGCAAGGTTGCAGGTTCAAATCCCAGCGGGGTCAACTCAACCTTTCATCCTTCCGAGGTCGATAAATGAGTACCATTAATTGGGTAATAATAACATCTATTATCTCAGCTGCCGATTTGGTTAATTCCGAGAGCGTGCGCTGAAAGCGCTTTGAGTCCCACTGGGAGAAAGGCGCTATATAAATACTAGTTATTATTATTACCCTATTCAGTGAAACAGCTTGTATTCAGAGAAATGCTGAGGAGTTGCAGGCTCCTGCAGTGTATCATGGGACCTGAGTGCAGTATACAGACTGTAGGGATAATGGGTCCAGAAGTGACTGTGTGGGTGCTGAAGGTGAGATTAAGGAGAACTACAACACAATGCCCTTTCCATCTATACATCCATATGTGTGTGCTTTCAGCAGAACAGATAGCACATTTCAAAGACAGGCACAAGTGTCTCTTCATCTGTTTTTATACTATAACTCCCGTCATCCTCAGACATTCAACAATTGAAGGTCCAAAGAGGTTACTGGAAGTAGTAGTCAAGGACAACCAGGGAACCAAAAGTTTCCCAACCCTCCTCTGTGGCTGCAATGGTTCATGTGTAGTCCTGTATCATGCATATTAAAGCATTATTCAAGTGATGAGGTGGCAATTATGCTTATGGTAGAGAGCTATGCTGCCCACCCCTGATATAGTTGATGATAGGATCACATATGAAATTTAGGACCTTACCTAAAACAAAAGCTATGATGAAATTAAAAGTAGGGTCCAGAGGTCCCATGTGCTTGATATGCTGGCCCCACTGGAGAGCCGTGTTGGATTTGTTTAGGTATGCAGTAGTGAGCGACTAGAAGGTGGTGACTACCAAAGGAAGGTAAGACCCTTTATGGTATGTGGAACCCCAACACCAACCCAAAGAAGGCAGCTGCTCAGAGCTCACTAATGGAAGGAGAATCAAGGACAAACTCTGAAATTCGTACAGTACAGTTTAGAAACTTCTGGATCTCCCTCTCCCCATGATAGAAGATATATATGTCTATATATATAAAAGAATAAGCTTCATTGCATAATTTATGGTACCTCACACACATTTATGTCTCCTCAGAAAACAAACACACATTGAAGAGAATGCCGCATTACATAATTTATGTCTCATTAGGAGACACAACTCCCATTGGGTGATTCAATGGGGACATTACTGCTCCCATTGGGTGATTCATTGGGGGCGTGTTTATCATACAGAGAGTTGGCCCGCCCCCTCCAGCCCACCCACCACTATCCAACTGACAAAAAAAAATATAGCTGCCACTCGCTCCTGAAGTAGGGGATAGCAATAACTTCTCCTGGTCCACACACACTCTCACTCAGGATCATGACCCCACAAACACACTGTTTCACCTCCCACCGATACATGTAACCCTCCATACACTCTGTTTCAGTACGGGGGTGTAATGTTTCCATAAAATACAAACTCAGGGATAAACTTAATAGCAACTCTTTTATTTAACCCTTTCAGTGCCAGAGGGGTACGCAACACATTGCTTTGCAATGCGTTGCATACCCCTCTGGCACTCAAAGGGTTAACTCTTTTAATCTCTTCAGTCACCTCACTGTCTGTTTTCAACTGTCACTCCTCCGCTTCCTGCTTCCTGCCCTTTCTCCTTAAAGGGAGAGAGATGCTTTGCTGTATGTTACAGAGGGCAAGCCTCAAACACCACTTTCTATCTGATCCCTCAGCATATACGTTGCCTCAACTGAAGAGCCACTGTGTGTTATATTGCTATGTTACCTCAACTTAAGTAAGGAGTTACTGTTTCCATTGGGTGATTCAATGGAGGAATGATTTAAATCATTCAGGGAGTTGGCCTGCCCCCACTATCCAGCCCGCCCACCACTATCCAAGTGACTGAAAAAACAAAATGACTGCCACTCGCTCCTACACAACAGACTCACACGTAAGACACACACACACACAGACACAGAGTCCCCAACCTGAGGCACACAATGAGCTGATCCAACAAAGAGAGGGCGGGATCGGTTCAAGTGTACCTTCATTTCTGGTATCCACAATATAACAATGCTTTCGGCTCCTGGTGCACAATGTGCTTCTGCTGCAGGAAGCCCAGCTGCTTCATGTAGCTCGGAGGCAGGCAGGCCCAGTACCAAATCCTTCATGTTCCCCCTTCATGAAGCACAACACTCCACCCCGCAACAGACCGGTCATGCGGCCCTTCAAGGAGCTCTCTACAAGTAGCAACTGGATGCGTCTCACTATGGGATGTACATGTGTGTGTATCTGTATGGGATGTGTATATGTGTGTGTGCCTCACTATGACGTGTGTGTCTCTGTATGGGATGTGTGTGTGTCTCACTATGGTGTGTGTGTGTGTCTCTTTATGGCATGTGCATGTGTGTGTCTATGTATGGGTTGTGTATATGTGTGTCTCACTACAGGATGTGTATATGTGTGTCACTATGGCATGTGTGTCTCACTATGGGATGTGTGTGTGTGTGTGTCTCTTTATGGCATGTGTATGTGTGTGTGTGTGTGTGTGTCTATGTATGGGTTGTGTATATGTGTGTCTCACTACAGGATGTGTATATGTGTGTCACTATGGCATGTGTGTCTCACTATGGGATGTGTGTGTGTGTATGTCTCACTATAGGTGTATGTTTGTCTCAGTATGGGATGTGTGTGTCTCTCACTATGGGGCCACTATGGCAGTTCAAGTCAGCTGGGGGGGGCGGACAGCTAAAACATAACGTGATCACATGCATTTTACTGAACTTTCATAAACAAAAACAGACGGGCAATGCCGTCCCACACTGCTAGTATATATATATATATATATATATATATATATACATATAATGAAGCCTGATCAATATGTGAAGCTAGATGGGAAAACTTTGCATTATGTAAACATGCATGAATATTCTGTATTATGGTAATTTGTAGGTGTACGTGCTTAGAATTGCATGACTCTATCTGTCAATCTATTTATTATAGACTGCAGTAGTCCTCTATGAAGACACTTCAGGTAACACAAACAATAATAGATAGGAGTGGCTTTATTACTAAGGCTATCCCTGAAAGCAAATCAGTCTCATTATAAAGTCCCAGTAGTGCCAATCCGTGAAATAGGAATAATTGTTTGACCCTTGTGGTGCAATTGGTTTGCTCCAGAATTGTTCCTCCTTTCTTTGGGGCATATGGCCTTATATGTTGTATTTGCATTTGTTATTCTCTCTGTCATCATTATCTGTGTATGTGCTGTGGACTGTAACAGTCCTCTTCGTAGCTACATTGGGTAAATACCAGTGTCATTTTAGACATGTAAGGAATGGTACTCATGGGGCTTGATTACCAAAGCTAGTACTGAAAACAAATCAATCTTCTTCACTATATAGTCCCAGGAGTGCCAGTCCGTGAAGTAAGTGTGAGAGAGATGAATGGAGAGAGATAAACAGAGAGGGATGGAGAGAAAAAGAAAGAAATGGAGAGAGAGGAAGAGAGACATGGAGTGAAATATTGAGATAAACAGAGAGATCGAGATGGAGAGCCCTGAAGCACCCAAAGAACGTAATCCCCACAGGCAACGCCGTGGCCATTTTGCTAGTTTTTTTATATAATGTATTAATTCATATATCTAGGTTTGCAGCTGGAGGCTTGGTTGTGTTTGTGAATAAATACTTTGTATTATGTTTGGTATGAATGTCTTGCTTATAGGGTATTTTTGAATTGTCAGTCTATTATTGTGTAGACACGTTTGATGCATTGTGAAATATATGTAGAGTTGGAGGAATAAAATGTGTGTGAATGGAGATAGTATTGCATGTGATAGAGTTATGGGCCATCTGTTCAGGTGGTAGAATGGGGACAGCAGTGGTCAGCAGAATATACAGTGTATATGTATTAAAAAGGTGATTATTTAAAACTTTGAGTGCCAGAGGGGGTACACACGCATTGCAATGCGTACTCCTGTGGCTCTCAAAGGGTTAAAGGTTGTAAAAAAATGACAATGATTTGTTCCCTATGGGCATTCCTGGCTTGGGATTTAACTTTATGTGTTGTGGCAGTTCCCTTTTAAATAAGCTTATGTTTTTGTTGGTAAGAAGGGAAAAACATGAGATTCTTATGATTGCCCAACCCTGACCAAATACAATTGTTTTCCATTTTACAAAAACATAAGCTTAACAAAGTCAATGTTGCATATATTTAAAGCATAACACTGACTTTGAACCCGGTATTGATAACAGTATCATGTAAAGCTCATGTTTTTGTCGGTAAAAAGGAAAAAATACTTTGCGAGGTTTGGGCAATTATAAGAAACTCACTAAGATATAAACCAATATACAGTGTATTGGTGTATATCTTAATATAGAAATGTTGCTTTTATGCATGCCCACCTCTGGCCATGCTAGTACATTGTTTTAAACATATCTATCTACTAAGACATAGATAAATATATGCAGTGAGTAAACACATCTGATGTATATGTTAGTGGATATGGTTAAGAAAAAAGTATTTGCCAAAGGTGGGTAATCATAAAAACAACTTTTCTATATTAACATATACACAGCTATACACTGTATTTTGGTGTATCATAAGTTAGTACAGCCATGGGATTCTTATGACTGCTCACCCCTGGCAAAATCTTTTTTGTATACATATTTAAAAGGACACTAATGTCCAATAAAAAAATTGTTTTGTAGAGTTTAAAAAATAAATGATGTGGCACAAATCCTATCTCTCAAACCTTTATGGTTTGAGAGATATTGACATCTAAAGTTTCCTCTGCCTCCCCTTGTCCTGACGTCGGCACTCTGCTGACAGCAGGACATCCCGGTCCTGGGATCAGCTGGAGGCTCTGCATCAGAGCCGAAATAGCGATATTGGAAAAGAATTACTTTGCTGGAACAGTCTACAAAGTGTGCCTGGTTTGCAAGCACACTTTGTAAATCGTTCCAATGAAGTAGTTATTTTTAAATAATGCAATTTTGGCTCTGCTGAAGAGCCTCCTCGAATCAGCCGACTCAAATCTCTTGCTGTCAGCTTTACAGCAGGAGAAAAGTTTGAGAGATCAGATTTGTGCCACATATTTTTTTTTTTTAATCTACAAAACAAGAAAACATTTTTATTTACATTATTGTTACTTTAACATATAGTACACAAATATACTGTACCGTATATTGTAGAATATATTAATATAGAACTGTTTTTTTTATGATTGCCGACTCCTGCTGCCCAATACTTTTTTAATACATCTACTAATATAAGTAGAAGACACAGGATGGGAGCATTCATAGATCCGCGATAAGACATCAGCCAGTCATGGGTCGTTAAAAACAACAGCATTTATTCAGCAACAGGTAAAATAAGGAATCCATACAGTCATAGGCCTGTGAATAAGTAACTCTGTTGCGAAACGCGTTAGGCAATACATGTTTCTGGCAGCTATCTTTTGAACCCTTCTGCCGTTCCTGTATGGATACCTTATTTTTACCTATTGCTGAATAAATGCTGTTGTTTTTAACAACCCATGACTGGCTGATGTCTTATTGTGGATCTGTGAGCGCTCCCATCCTGTGTCTTCAAGTTTGTCGAAACCTGCCAAGGTTGACGGGAGCTGCTTCAGATCCACAAGGCCGGGTGAGTGATTTTCTGTTTCATTGGATGATAGCAGCAACCTGTTTTATCATATTGTACTACTAATATAAGTAGACGTGTTAAAAAAGTATTGGCCAGCAGGGGTGGGCAATTATAAAAGAGACGGTTCTGTATTAATACTTTCAACAAAACTATACTGTGTATTTTTTATATGTTAACAGTTATGTTTACAAAAAAGTATTTTGCAGGGGTGGGCAGTCACTAGAATCCCATGTCCATTCTAATTTATAATACATTGATATATAATATATAGCTGTGCTTATGTTAATACAGAAATATGGTTTTTATGATTGCCCATCCTTGGCAAATACTTTTTCTTATCAACCATATCCACTAACATATACTTCAGATGTGTTTACTCACTGTATATATTTATCTATGTCTTAGTAGATAGATATGTTTAACCCATTGATTGCCAGAGGGGGTACACAATGCATTGTAAAGCAATGTGTTGCATGTCCCTCTGCACTCAAAGGGTTAAAACAAAGTATTGGCATAGCTAGGGGTGGGCAATCATAAAAATGTGTCTGTATATGTTTAAGAATGTAAAAGCATATCTGAGCCCATATTCATATTCTGATGCTGATGTTCTTTTATCGGTCCACAGTCCACAACAAAAAAGTGGAACATTTTTGGGGTTTTTTTTTTAGTACCTGGTTAACCCCTTAGGCTGCTATGGTGCCAATACATTTATAGCAAAGGAAAAGGGCAGAACGGGAAGGGACTATGGCTGCTGCTCCCTCAGTGTATGTGTGTAATACTTGATTTTAGGCCTCAGAAAACTGAACCAATGTTTCTGAGTTTGACATGGAGCTCAGTAATGTGAAAGCCTTTCTGTGCCAGAGGGCCAAGCAACACATTGCTGTCCAGTGCATTTCTTGCTGCTCTGGCACTCAAGGGATTAACTCTTTGAGTTCCAGTGGGTTCTCCAACACATTGCAAGGTAATGCATTGTGTAACCTTGTCACTCAAAGGGTTAAGCTTATCTGACCCCATATTCTGATGCTGCTGTTCTTTTATTTCCTTTTCCAGCTTATCTGATACTCCGGTCTACAGTCAGGAAGGTGGTAATTTGTAAAATTGCACTTTTCTGTATGAACTCATTGGAGCTGTGAGACTTCCCTATAGGGTTGCCACCTTTTCTACAAAAAAATACCGGCCATGGCATACCCTCCATAGACTTAACATTGGACAGGAGCCAATTTTTTACCGGCCTGCCGGTAAAATACCGGCTGGGTGGCAACCCTACTTCCCTAGCACCCATGGGTTAATACAGAAAAAAGTAGAATAAGTATTTTTGTATTTGTTTAGCCCCTTAGGCTGCTATGATGTCTATACATTTATAGCAATGGAAAAAGGGCAGGGAGGGAAGGGACTATAGCTGCTGCTCCCTCAGTGCATGTGTGCCAGACTGGGTTTTAGGCCTCAGAAAACTGAACCATTTTTCTGAGCTTGGTATGGAGCTCAGTAATATTAAATCCTTTGCATGCCAGAGGTCTGAGCAACCCCCTGCTGTCCAGTGCATTTCATGCCCCTCTGGCACTCAAGGGATTGTTTACCTGACCCAAAGTTGATGTTCAGATGCGGTTTGTTTTTTATCTCCTTGAGTGCTGCAAATGTCTTCAACTGTCTTGTCTGATACAACAGTCTATTTATTTATTGTTATGGGTGGGGAAATTTGAATGGGGTGGGGCTTAATTTTTGGGTGGGGTTTAATTGAAGTTGGGCACTGGGGCCCTGCATTTTGTGTTACTCTTCTGATCCAGCTCCCAGGAGGCATCCACTCTGTGGCGATTGTGGGTGGCAGGCTGTACTCCGAGGGTGGTGGTAACTTCCTGTTTGTGCCCTCTGCTGGCTCCCCAGGAGCTGTGTCACTGGGGAGAAGGCATAGGTCTCTTCCTCACCCTCCTCCTGCTGTTCTGAAGGCATGGATGATGTTTGGGTAAATAAAATGGAGTGATTATTCACCAAATGGGTGTGCTGTGTATTGTGAAACACCTTACTGATCCTCAATGAGTTTATGAGTGGTCCCACACCCCTCTATTGCCCTTCAGCTCTATACTTTGTACAGAGTAGGATATATCTGTCACTGAGTGAAACCACAAACTTCTGCTATCCGATGTCAGGTTTCTTATTCAAATGTCACCCTCTAGTTGGCGACCCTTAAGCATGCAACATCTGAATGTCACTCTTTTCATGTGGGCCATATTCTGATGTCACCCTTTTCAACAAGGCGACATTTGTAATGCACTGTTTTGTTGGTTGCCAAATAGAGGGTGACATTTCAATACTGAACCCTTGGTGAGGACCTGACACCAGGCGGTCTTCTTTTTGACACCCAGACCACTCACCCTCTCTGTCTGGAACAGGATGCTTTCCCTTTCCACAATACTCTGGACGAGGACCCTATTCTCCTCTTAGGAGTACATAGGGTCCCGCAACCTCTTGTCATCACCACCAGCCTAGGACTTATCTAAACTCTTTGTTTCAGTCCCTTCCTGCACTGTCCCTGGCTGTGTAGGGTGAATCCCGACATCCACCCCTCATTCCACTGGTATTCCTCTCCCTGTCCACTGTGTACTCCTTCCTCGGGTACCCTGACAGGGGACGCCTTCCTCACCTTCCTCCTCTCCTGCACCTCTCCCCATCCCTCTATTATCCTCCCCTCTCCCTGCCATCTCATACCCACTCACACAGGCCCTCACATATACACTCGATCACACTCACTCAATCAAACAGTAGAAATAAAAGATAAAGTTGTGTTATGTGTGAGGAAAAACAAGAAGAGATGTGTTTGTATGCAAGATGTGCCAAGGTGTATTATGTGTTAATTTAAGTGCAACGCTCTCCACTCCCAACTCCATCTACCTCACTCAAGTGTCAGCTCCTCTCTCTCTATCGTTATCCTCCACTCCTGGGTGCGCTAGTTCGCAAAAACTCGAGACACAGACAAGGTATATTAGTTATTTTGGGTGCATTTGAATGTACTTGTTACTTTGGTGTGTTGTGATTGGCTTGTGCTGACAACGTTTAGCGTCACTAGAAAACGTTGACAGTTATCTTTTTCCTTTGAAGTTGACATATCATCCATTGTTTACCAACTGAAATGAACACACAGTGAGGTCAAAAAAGGTGTGAAGTACAGTACATTTTGATTCTCAGACACACTAATTGCACCATAGGGGACAAATTAAATTTCCTCACCCCTAGGTAGCATTCAAAGGGTTAAAAAGCCCTGTTTAACTGAATATCAATTTGAAGACTCATTTGTCCACTATGGTGCTGTCAGTTTGCACAAGAATTGCTCATCTTTGTCCTTATACAGAAGGCCCAGAGTTCCTCAAAGCACACCAACAGGTCAGGTGTTTACAAGTGGTTTCATAATGCCTCAGTTATTGGAAAATGACCTATCTGTACTTAAACTATTAACCCTGTGAGTGCCAGAGTGGTATGCAATGCATTGCTTTGCAATACGTTGTGTACCCCTGAGGCACTCAAAGGGTTACAGACCAGAGGGGTGTGAAACACAGTATGAAGCAATGCGTTGCACACCCCTCTTGTGCTTAAGGAATTAACCCTTTGAGCATCAGAGAGGTACAGAACGCATTGCAAAGCAATGCGTTCCGTACCCCTCTGGCATTCAAAGGGTTAAAGAAGTAGTATACTTATGAAAACATTTATGTTATAGGGATTAGAAAAGCAAAGGTATTCTCACTACAGCTCAAACCTGTCTGTTTTCTTTAAATGAAATTGCAATTTTCTAATGTTGCCACAAGGTTGATCTGCCCCTGTTACTTACTATGGAGAGTCAGTGCCTTTTGCACACCAGTTGGAGCTTCTGCTAACAGTTTGAGCTGTAATACGTTCTGAATGAAACATCTCCCAGTAGTGGGAGTAGACTTGTTTATTTAATTAATGAAAAAAAACCCATATATATTTTATTCACACAACTGAAAATGTACTAAAAATGTACTACTCTTTTAATTAACAATATCTTGAAAACCATGGGAGAGATGCAGTAAGAAGTGCTAAAGAGGTGATAAATAGGAGATGCCTTCTCCAGTGATATGACTTCTCCAAGTCTTATATTATTCTATGGAGCCAATGCACTAAGATTTTTCTTAGAATACCATAGGAACTGGTGAAGTCATCTCCCCTTTATCACCTCTTTATAACTCCTTAGTACATCCTGAAGACTGGAGTTGAGAATCACTGCACTAAGATACACTTGGAAACAGAACTAATTCCCCTGTACCTCCCTCAATGGAGAAGGTAAAGAGTTTTTCTATTCAAAAACACAAATAATTATATTGTTTTTAAAAACGTAATTCCCTATTGAGTATTTTAAAAGAAAAGAAATATATGTATAGCTCCTGCAAATTGCTGTTAAACAAAGGATATACATTTATGCTCATTATACAGTAACATATGAAAGAAATAGGTTACATAACAGTGTTTTGCTCACAAGGGATTGAAATGTGACAACAATACTGAACAGAAGAAACAGAAAAGGAATTGGGAAAGTAACAATGACAATGTAAGAACATAAAAACAAAAAAAGAGACTTACGTAATCAAGGTTATGTCATGCTGACTGGTTAGGCTTGGAGACAGACCTAGGTTGCAGATGGGGGATTCTAGATACTGACTGGAGAACCCGGGGGGAGATGCACTAAGGTTTGATAAGGGCTTAGGATGGCGATGTTGTGTCTGATCTATGTCAGAGGTACATCACCAACATGCACTAAGATGTCTTCACTATCATATCCTCAGTAATCAGCCACTAATCCGCCTTCATCACTATGAATCTACCTTGCCTTCAACAGGTTTATGATTTTGCACTTAACACATTGACAGTGGGTTGTTTCCATATAGAAATGCAGGATAATATATATATATATATGTTTAAGTGGCACTTAGCCACATGCATTAAACTCCAATAGCTTCTTCTGCTCTCAGAGTTCACAGTCCCAACATTGCCTATCTGAGATTGGCAATGTTGGATCTCCATGTAGGTCCCTATGCAGTCAGAGGACAGCTTGCTGTCTCTGTTCTTTAGCAGACACAGTAGCTGCCCTCTCTTAACCCTTATGTACATTGCACACCCCTGCAGCATGGAAAGGATTAACCAATCTGCACATTTGTTTTAGATAGCCTTCATTCCCAGCAAACAATAAAATTCTTCAGGATGTGCCTCAGTCTTGGTGCGCCACTCATTAATAAAATACAAGGGTGTCTATCTTTGGCCAGTTCAAATGATGGGAAGTAAATGATGGCCATCCAACAGTCTGCAGTGCAGGGCCACTTTTAATAGTGATTATGGCATCTGCTCCCAGTCTACCCTAATTTAAAGATCATCACTGATGGTGTAATGGAAGAATTGCCCCCACATGCAGTAATATGTGGAGAAGCCTGGTTCTCGACTTAATCTTTAGTACCCGCACATTAGCAAGAGCAGCCATATAAAGGTAAGTATTCGTGTGCACCTTCTTATTGTTAACAGTACCTAGGAAATGCCTGTGAATTAATTTGTCTGTCAAATGGCACAACATATATGAATATATGCATGCAACTGGCATGGAAAGGCTTACTAAGCCATTCCTAATCATGGAATATTAATCTGCACAATCTGCACTTACTTATGCTAGACAGGTTTGTGATTGTGATGAACGGAAGAAGAGAACAATCTAATATGTTCCTTTCGGCTTTGATATACCTACATGCCTCTGTAGGGTAACAACGTGTCCCGGAATACCCGGGACTGTCCCTTAATTGAGGGCTGTGTCCCGCCTCCCGGGTCACTCCCCAACGGGACAATAGAGAGTCCCAGAATGAAGCCACTGAAAAAAATGTATAAGACGCTCAGCCCTATTCTGCCAGCCCCAACACACACGCGCACACCACCACCAGCCAATGAAGGAGGATTGTATTTGCACATAGGCCCTCATTGGCTGGCTGGTGCGTGCGAGGCACTGGGAAAGACGCATGAATAAGATAATCTGAGTGAGCATGACAGGAGGCAGTCTGGGTTGCGGTGACTGTGGTCACGACAGAACAGCACAATCTCTAACATTGTGAAGCAAGACTAGTACTAGAGGGCATGATCCAAAGTAAGTGAGTGGAATATTCCTAGGTACAGTTCATTCCTACTGCTTCTACAAAACTGAAAGGACAGCAGATTCATGAACTAGATGCCAAACAGAAATGACAGGGGCTATCACAATTTGCCAATAAAAGAATGGTATGGGTAAACAACTCTATTTTGAAGATTTACTAAGATCAGTGCTTTTTTTTATAGGAAATGGGCATACTAGATGATATCAAAATCTGTGCTTCTAAAACTGACTCACACACATATTGTGGTAAGATGTTGGCATGTTGCACCATGATTACAGTGTCACACCTTTCCAGATACACTAAATGCACTGTATTGTTTTTTCTGCACTCATGTCACAGAAATGATTAATTATCCAGCTAGACATATGTTACAACTTTATATAAAAAAACAATTACAAACACTGGCAGAAACTGTAAGCACAAGAAGACAATGGTACATTGTCATGTATATGTTCTAATTGTTTACAGATTTAGTATCATGAAGCAATGTGTTGCGCACTCCTCTGGTACTCAAAGGGTTAACCCTTTGAGTTAAGAGGGGATCTAAACCACAATAGAGTAAAACTCAGAATTTCCTGTCTTATATTTATCAACACTCACTTCTTAACCCTTTGAGTGCCAGAGAAGTATCAAATGCATTGCCGCGCAATGTATTGAATATCTTTCTGGCACTCAAAAGGTTAAATCCTGTAGACTGGGGTAGGCAATTGACAGACCTCTTGGGGAATGTGTTGTGCCTGCTGAAGGTCATGGATGAGGTCATGTGACCCTACCCGTGCTGCCATACTAGAGCTGAGAAGTACTTTGCCACCATCCTGTTGACAGTGTCCCTGAATGGCAGAAAGTAAATGTGGTCACCCTACTGTGTACCCATGTGAACAAGGATATATCAGAAACCCCATTTGGCGAAGCAAAAGCTGCCATTCTCTCACCCTCTTGGCAAAGCGTCTGCTGCCATTCGCGCCAAGCCTGATGCACATACTAAAGCATTTTTTTTGGTCAGCCGAATTAAGGCTATCTTATAGAAACCTGTATATTGTTTAACCCTTTCAGTGTCACAAGGGCATGTAATGCTCATCCCTATGGCACTAAAAGGGCTAGAGGAAAAATAAAGTTTGTGGTGCTGAAGTCTGAGAGGACCTTCTACTCTCCCCTAGTGGACAAGTGAGGGAGCAGAGAGAATGTTCTCAGATGCCAAGGAGAACTGCTGGCACTGTGCAAGAGAGGGCATCTCTTCCACATCACCAGAAGTGTGACAACCCGCCATGCTAATGAGGAGATCCCCCTTCCCCTTGCATCACTAATTCTTAGTACATATGGTGATGTGTGTCTCCATCACCAAGGTGATGTGCTCAGCACACATTGCCCGACACACATCACTACAGCATCAATCCTTAGTGCATATCCCCTGGGGGTCTGCGTACAGGACCAGAAACATGGAAAAAGGATAATGAAGGTTTGGGGAGACCGAGCTTCCCTAAACCTAATTGGCCTCTATGTTGAATTAAATGGGTGGAAATACCAAAAAGTCAAAGGGGCCCACAGAGTTAGAGTGGCCTATAGCAGGACCAACATTTGAATTGCTCTGTGATGGGCACTAGGCAATATATGCCTGACCTCATTATATTACTAAAGATGAATGTAACGGACCCTAGGCCGTTACTATGGAGGTTCACAAAAAAGACCTGACTTTCACCAAAGCGGCCAAAATGCAGAGGCTCCACTGAGTCTGAGTTCCCATTGTTTCCATGTTTACCCCTGTCCCTTATCCATGAAGTTCAGCCCTTTGTGACATTGTGTGCCCATTGTTGCTAAATTTAATCATGTTAATTTAATTATAGAATGTTTTGTGCCCTTTTGTTAACTGTTTGACTTGATGCAATTAACTCTGCTTAAAAGAGCTGAATTCAGCCAAAATAAAGTGTGTTCAGTTTTGGAACCTGACTGGCGTGCTGTGTCGTTCGTTTGGGGTGGTATCAAGGGTCTTCTTTTGACCCCCATCCTGGGATAGCTGGAGCGGAGCACCGGAGACATCACCCTTCCCTGGCGGCCCCTGCAAGAGAGAGACCCGGCATAGCAGGCTAAGTCAATCTGAGGACTTAGGATCCTGTTACACTGGTGGCAAGCGACGGGATCTTACTTTTTCACGGAGAACTGCAACTGGGACCAGCATCCAGGGGGAGATACAGCCACAGGCTTGACCCCGGTCCCAGCAACATAACGGAGGCCAGCCCAGCAGGGGGACCATCTTGCTCGCCATTCTGAGGGATACGGAACACTGTTGGAAGTCAAGGGGGTGCGATGGCCGATGTTTACAGGCAGCGCTCGGTGGCTGAGCTCCAAATTATGGCAGAGGAACGCGGACGAGACGCCAGGGGACTGAAAAAAGGTGAATTAATAAATCTCCTCCAAGCTATGGATGAGGAGATCGTGGATCGGGCCAGGGTTACAGATTTGCCCCAGGATGATTCCTACAGTAACCCTTCCAATGCGGTAGGATCTCCGCCACCGATTCAACCCGTGCCAGCTACCTCAAATATTGTGAATCAGAGGGTGGCCGACAGATTGGCGCTGGCCGGCCCAGACCCATCGCCTGACTTTAGGATAAGGACAATTCTTGCTGTGGAAAAGGAGTACCTGGAGGAGTTATCCCAAAATCGTTCAGGGCCCCCCAGTCACAGCAATGACTCCAGAATGGACTCATCGGATCACTACCGTCGCCTCCCCCATCAACTATTTAAAACTTTTGACGATGCAGGAGGGGACATTGATGGGTTTTTAAGGGACTTTGAGCGACAATGCCAAGTGATCCAGGTTAATCGCCAGGACTGGGTCCCAATCCTAGCAGGCAAGCTCACGAGGAGGGCTGCGGATGCATACCGTGCCATACCAGATGCTTGGATTACCGATTACCCCGAGGTAAAGCGAAGACTGCTCCAAAGGTATGCAGTGACCCCTGATGCATACCGGAGGCAATTCAGGGAAGGAAGCTGCCAACCTAAAGAAACCCACACGGAGTGGGTATACAAAATGGAGCGGGCATGCCGTAGCTGGTTGCAAGGGGCAGGGGCCAGGACCTGGGAAGACTGTTGTCAGCAAATTCTGTTGGAACAATTTTTCTATCAAGTTACCCCGGAGGTGCGGGATTGGGTCCATGATCAAGCACCCCGCACGGTTACCACGGCCGCAAAATTGGCCGACAAATTTGAAAAATCTAGACGGCGAAGCCCTCGAGGAAACACCCTTCTGGGGACCCCAGGATCAAGTAGTACCCGCTCGGCCGGAACCCCAGCTCCTGCCACTCGGACGGCTATCTCGGTTCCCACACGGGACACAAGTTACTTCCAGCCTCGGTCCAACTCCAATCCTCGGTGCTATCAATGCCAGCAGTATGGTCACCTGCGTCCCAACTGCCCCCAGACCCGGACTGTGCAAAGACCCCCGGGTGGTTCTTCCAGGTGGAACTCTCAGCCCTCCCAAATGAGAGGGGCTCCCAGACCAATTCACTGTGTCAGTGAAGCAGTGGACACCGAGTCAGTTTGGCCTTCTCCCCAGGAAGTTGTGCGGGGCCCCACAGATCGGTCAACATGGGGCTATTACCATGAAGTTGCCCTCGCTCGGGAGGGGCCCTCCGACAATAGAAGCCATCATATGCAGCACATTAAAGTGGATGGCTATCCCACGGAAGGACTAAGGGATTCCGGGGCCACACTCACCTTGGTGCAACCCGGATGCTTATTACCCCGCCACCGCACGGACCAGGTTGTGGAAGTCCGCGTAGCGGGTGGGAAAATATATCGCTTACCTATGGCCCGAGTACACCTGGACTGGGGTAGTGGACAAGGATACAAAAATGTTGGGGTGATGCCTGGATTGCCGGCGGATGTACTATTGGGCAACGACTTGGGCCGGTTGGAGAGCCAATTTACCGACCCACGACCGGAGGATTGCCAGGCCGTCACCCGCTCACAAACCAGACAAGCAGTGGTAAGCCCCCCGACTACTCCACCTAGCCCCAGACCCGATGACCGGCCCTTCCAGTGGGTTCCCCCAGACGAGTTCCGGACGGCCCTACAGACGGATCCCACACTACAGGGGTACAGGGAACATGCCGACACGGGGAGGACTGGCCCTAATGGGGAAGTTTTTAGCTGGGACAATGGACTGTTATATAGGCAGACTAGGTCCATGGGACAGGGACAGACAGAGGTTCTCAAAAAACAATTACTTGTCCCTGCGGCTCACCGAGCCGCCTTGCTGTCACTAGCTCATGAGGTGCCGCTGGCCGGTCACCTCGGAGCCAAGCGTACAGAACAGCGGCTCACCAGAGCTTTTTACTGGCCCCAACTGTCTAAAAATGTTAACACGTTCTGCCGGACCTGTGACCTTTGTCAGCGGGTCGGCAAGCGTGGAGAACGCCCCCGGGCACCTTTACAGTCTCTTCCCATCATCGGGGTTCCTTTCCAACGCGTGGCTGTGGATATTGTGGGACCCTTGGCCAGGTGCAGCCGCTCGGGGAAAAAATTCATACTAACAGTAGTGGACTTCGCCACTCGGTACCCTGAGGCAGTTGCCCTGGCCAACATCACCGCAGAATCTGTAGCAGACGCACTGATTAAAATCTTCACCCGGGTTGGGTTCCCCCAGGAGATATTATCAGATCAGGGCACTCAGTTCACGTCTGAATTACTGCAGCAGGTATGGAAGTTGTGCGGAGTTAAAGCACTCCACACCACAGCATACCATCCCCAGACTAATGGGCTTTGCGAACGGTTCAATGGAACCCTGAAGCAAATGCTCAGAGCCTTTACGGACTCCCACCGAGATTGGGAGCAGTATCTGCCTCATCTCCTCTTTGCCTACCGAGAGGTGCCACAGGAGTCCACGGGCTTTTCTCCCTTTGAACTACTCTTTGGGAGAGGAGTTCGAGGACCCCTGAATATCCTCCGGGAATACTGGGAAGGGAAGTGTGAGGCAGAGGAAACTCCCGCAGTAACATATGTGTTGGAGCTCCGGGAGCGCTTGGAGACTCTGATGGGCATGGCCCGACAGAACCTCCAAACCGCCCAGACCCGCCAGCAACAGTACTACAATAGGCAAACCCAGGACAGGGAATTTATCGTAGGGCAGAAGGTACTGGCCCTGCGGCCGGTCCGCCAAAATAAACTTCAGACAGCCTGGGAAGGTCCCTACCAGATAGTAGATCGTCAAGGGGAAACCACCTACCTAATAGCCAAGGGACCCCAGTTGAAGGACAGGCGGGTCTGTCACATTAATGCTCTGAAAGCATATGAGGAGCGGCCTGAGGAGATTCTGGCCATATGCACCTTGGCCAGTCAGGAAACTGAAGATAGGGAATTGCCGGACTTATTAGCGGACACCCACAGTACGGTTCCACTCAGCCCGGTGCCCCTAGGGGCCCATCTTACCCCGGAGCAGCGGGTACAACTGCACAGTATTGTCACCCGGTGGCCCAATCTCTTCTCGGCTTTACCGGGTCGCACGACCCTAACAGAGCATAAGGTGGAAACCTTAACACAGACATCGCTCCGGCAACCCGCTTACCGGGTACCCGAGGCTGTCAAAGCCTCTATTCAGAAGGAACTTAGGGAAATGCAGGACCTAGGAGTCATTGAGGAGTCAGACAGTCCTTGGGCTTCTCCGGTAGTCCTGGTCCCCAAAAAGGATGGCACCACACGCTTATCCCATGCCCCGGGTAGACGACCTCCTGGATAAACTTGCTGGAGCTCGCTTCGTCACCACCCTAGACTTAAGCAAAGGGTACTGGCAAATTCCCATGGCTCCGGAGGCAGTGGCCAAATCTGCCTTCATCACCCCATTTGGCCTGTACCAATTCACGGTCATGCCATTCGGGATGAGGAATGCGCCCGCCACCTTCCAAAGGCTGGTGGATCACTTGCTGACGGGGGCACAGGAATTTGCTTGCGCTTATCTAGATGATATAGCGATCTTTAGTGAGTCCTGGGAGGAGCACTTGTTGCATGTGGAGGCAATCTTGGGGCGCATACAGCAGGCAGGGTTGACCATACGACCTGACAAATGTCAGTTTGGGATGGGGGAGGTTCAATATCTTGGCCACAGGGTAGGTAGCGGGTGTCAGAGACCTGAACCGGCCAAAATCGAGGCCATTGTAAACTGGCCTCAGCCCCAGACCAAAAAACAGGTCCTCGCGTTCCTGGGAACCTCGGGCTACTACCGTCGGTTTGTCCCCAGGTATAGTGACCTGGCGAAACCCCTGACTGATCTCACCAAAAAAGCCCTGCCCCAGGTAGTAAATTGGACCCCAGACTGCACCCAAGCATTCGAAGCCCTCAAGACTGCGCTAGGCAAAGGTCCTGTCCTCACTGCTCCCAACTTTAACCAACCCTTTCTGGTCCATACAGATGCCTCAAACGTCGGGTTGGGAGCAGTGCTAAGTCAAATGGACGCCACAGGGGCTGAGCATCCTATCGCATTTCAAAGTCGCAAGCTCCTGGACCGAGAAGTGGGATACTCCGCCATTGAAAAAGAATGTTTGGCACTAGTTTGGGCTATAAAGCGGTTTCAGCCCTACCTATATGGCCGAGAATTCACAGTACTCACGGACCATAACCCCCTTGTATGGCTGAATAGAACATCTGGGGATAATGGGCGCTTGCTGCGATGGAGTTTAGCTTTACAGCCCTACACTTTCACGGTTCAATACCGGTCTGGCAAACAGAACAGCAACGCTGACGGATTATCACGCCAGGAGGACATCTAAACAGCTAGGAGTACTACAGGGTTTTTCCAGATTGGAAATCCCAAGCCCTTCTCTGAAAACGGAGTGAAGGACTTGGATGCCCGAAAGGGGGGGTGATGTAACGGACCCTAGGCCGTTACTATGGAGGTTCACTTGGTTCACAAAAAAGACCTGACTTTCACCAAAGCGGTCAAAATGCAGAGGCTCCACTGAGTCTGAGTTCCCATTGTTTCCATGTTTAACCCTGTCCCTTATCCATGAAGTTCAGCACTTTGTGACATTGTGTGCCCATTGTTGCTAAATTTAATCATGTTAATTTAATTATAGAATGTTTTGTGCCCTTTTGTTAACTGTTTGACTTGATGCAATTAACTCTGCTTAAAAGAGCTGAATTCAGCCAAAATAAAGTGTGTTCAGTTTTGGAACCTGACTGGCGTGCTGTGTCGTTCGTTTGGGGTGGTATCAAGGGTCTTCTTTTGACCCCCATCCTGGGATAGCTGGAGCGGAGCACCGGAGACATCACCCTTCCCTGGCGGCCCCTGCAAGAGAGAGACCCGGCATAGCAGGCTAAGTCAATCTGAGGACTTAGGATCCTGTTACAATGAACTCCCTCAATTACATGTTATTTATGTAGGAAAACTGTGTGCAGGCTCCGTTATCACCACCAATAGCCAATAGCTTTATCACAGTCAATAGCTGTGAGGCATTTTGAACAGAGACTGCCCATATATAAAATGACAATTGAAATCAATGGTAGTGTTTATTTTGCCCCTATGGTGCAAATTGTTCATCCAAGATTTTCTCCCATTTTCTTTTGTGCATCTGACCCAGCACGTCTGGGAGGATGATATCTGTCTGATGTTAAATAGACAGTAAACCCTTTGAATAAATGTAATTAAACTAAAAGACATGCATTACTGAACCTAGCAATCCTCGCAATAACAGTTATTGTATAGCTGTTCCAATCTTTCTATGATTTTTGCGGAACAGATGAGGTCAGTACCTACTTCCTTTTCTCACAGCAACAAATTTCATCCCTGCCTAAACCCTGTATTACAACTGAACATATGCAAATGCAAAGTGCTTGTCTCAGTGGAGCAATAACTATAATTTCTCATGTAAGCCTGAAAGAAATCAGACTTATTATCAAGCATCTAGCTTTGAGGACACTTTAAATATCAGTGAACATCTATCATGGAAAAAAACCCAAAATGCTGTATAAAACAACAGGACCATTACAGCACTATGGCAACCTTTTACTCTCCATGTGTTTTTTGGTTTCAGATTCATCACCCCCCGACAGTTCTCCAGGTGTTGATGGGCCACTAGTCCCACCTTCCTCAGCCAGTCAATGATAGTCTGAGGATGCTAGGAGTTGTAGTACTATAACATCTGGGAGGGCAATTTGGGGCCAGGGTGACAATATGGTGGCAAAGTGATGTCTATTACATATCAAAAGCCTACACGAAGGTGTTTTATCCATCATATGCCTGCAAATCCGTGACCAATCCGCCAAAATCCTCGCCACTGCTATGAAAACATCATATACAAACAATTGGTGGCGCTATATGGACACGGGGTTATTACTTTCTTAAATGGTTGCTGCCTCGAACAAGATCTCTGCTATCAGATCTCCAAAAAAACTACTATTTACAAAAACAGTTCCGGCGCTACCATCAGAAAGACTAATAAATCATACCATAAAGACTCCTTCCTTATAATCAGATCCCTTTAATAAACAAGATGTTATAAATTTCTTCGTTCTCTCTCATATATACTTAATACCCTTCACACATGAGAAAAGTTATTTTAAGGTTATAGGATCTTAATCATACTCCATCAAATCTCTCATGTGTGATGGTGAAGTAGATACATCCAATATATACTCAAGAAACAATAAAATCCTGAAATTCGCCCCCAAAATAACCTTCTTTAAATAATCCGTCTCGATCCACACACAATCCACACCCCAACAGAAATAATGCTACAGTGGATGTGGAAAGCTGACGCATACTGTAGCATTATTTCTGTTGGGGTGTGGATTGTGTGTGGATCGAGACGGATTATTTAAAGAAGGTTATTTTGGGGGCGAATTTCAGGATTTTATTGTTTCTTGAGTATATATTGGATGTATCTACTTCACCATCACACATGAGAGATTTGATGGAGTATGATTAAGATCCTATAACCTTAAAATAACTTTTCTCATGTGTGAAGGGTATTAAGTATATATGAGAGAGAACGAAGAAATTTATAACATCTTGTTTATTAAAGGGATCTGATTATAAGGAAGGAGTCTTTATGGTATGATTTATTAGTCTTTCTGATGGTAGCGCCGGAACTGTTTTTGTAAATATGAAAACATCATGCTTTCAACAAGTTTACCATTTTGTTTGACAATGGCTCATTTGCATATGGAAATGCAGGTTAATGAGCCATTGTCATATTCATGTGGGGGTGTTTATATGTTAATGTAGCGCTTTGCCACATGCAGTAAGATCAAAAAGCAGCCTCTGCTGTCAGACTTCACAATCCCAACATCACCAACCTGAAGCTGGCGATTTTGGGATCTCCCTGGAGAGCAGAGACAGCAGCTGCCCTCCTTTAAAGGGATGGTAATGTCTTAGATATATAAAAAGAAATATTGTAGAGTATATAAAAAGAAATCCATCGATGCCAATCTTATCTCTCAAACTTTTATGGTTTGAGAGATAGAAAGTTTTAAAGTTCCCCCTTCCCTGACATCAGCTGTAAGCTGACAGCAGGAGATCCTGGTCCTGGGACCGGCAGACGGTTCCACAGCAGAGCCAAAATAGTGATATGTAAAAAGAACTACTTCAGTGGAATGGTTTACAAAGTGTGCTTGGTTTGAAAGCACACTTTGTAGCCCATTCCAATGAAGTAGTTCTTTTTGAATATCACTATTGCGGCTCTGCTGAACAGCCTCCTCAAGTCGGCCGACACGGATCTCCTTCTGTCAGCTTTACAGCTGACATCAGGAAGGGGAGAAATTTAAAACATATTTCTCAAAACATAAAGGTTTGAGAGATAGGAATGGCATCAATGGATTTTTTTATACTCTACAATATTGATTTTTATATATCTACGACAGTGGTTCTCAATTTTTTTTGTTCAGAGCACCCCTAACACATAATTTAGAACATTGCAGCCACTCCTAACGTATTTAATGTACCTTATCAAGGGCACAATGAAGGGCACAATACATAAATATACCGTTATTATTAGGTCTTACAATTATAGTAACAAAACTATTGCACAACACTCTGGTCCTTCAGGGGTTAATGTGCGTTGTATACGCTTTCTGCTGTTGGAGGACTGTCTCTTACTTGATCCTCTGGCACAAAAGGGCACTCATTCTTGTCAATGAACCCTTAGCTGCCAGAGGTTCAAGAGGTTAAGCATAACTCTTTTACAACAACATTTACCCCTTGCAGTGCCACAAGGGTATGCAGTGGGCAATTGGGGGAGCAGAGAAGCTGCGCTCAGACTTCAGGGTTGTTGAACTGCTAGAGATGTGTAAGGGGAGGCATCCCTTCCTCATCTCCAGCAGTTCAACAAACGTACATTCTAATGCGGAAACCCCCACCCCCCGTATACTTAATTCTTAGTGCATATAACAATGTGTGTTTTCAAAGCCAAGGCATCCAGTGATCACCAGATACACATCGCCATAGCATCGCCCCTCAGTGCATCTCCTGCCTGGAGAAATAAATAGTTCCCACCTCTACATTGTGCCTGCAGTGGTTTCTATGCAGTCCGTCCAATATGCATGTTTCATAAATGGACAGTTTTAAAGGAATAATACTACAGTCAGAGGGATTGTCAAGGACTGTATGTATATTTGGCATGCCACAGTTTAGCTCTGTCTATGTCAGCCTGTCATGGACCATGCAGAATCATTTGTTTATAGCAGGAATGGGCAACCTAAGGCCCTCTAGTTGCTGTGAAGTAGAACTCCCATCATCAATGGCTAACCATTAACTGTTCTGGGAAGATATAAACTGTAGTACACAATAGCTGGAGGGCGCATAACACCCAACGTTCTTCATAAGTACCTTCTCTGCCAGCTTGCTTTGTGACAGTTTCTTTCATATACACCATGTATGTCACTTATATCCATGCTATTGTCATCCCAAGACAAGTAGATCAGACTCAGCTGACCAAAGGTCACATGTGTGAGTACCATAGTGTCTGGTCCTGTAGAATATCTATGCCACTTTCAATATCCTTGTCACTTTGAGTCTCTCTTGTTGTCAATCATTCACATAAATAAATCAGTGATGTCTTCTCTCTAGTAGTGAGCTGTCTTGAATAACAAAGCAGAATACAGAACTGTGAGAAACAAACATAAGAAGATATCCCATCATGCAATCTGTTTAATAAGAAACCCATTATCCTAATACAATGGCAGCACACGTTATATAGCAAATACAAACATAACTGTTTTCTGTCTCACACTGGGTTCTGTCTCATTCTCTGCAAGGTAAGAATTCTGCACAACAGAAGCAGCTGTCAAAAACTATCTGCCCATTACTGCTTCTATTTCACCATCTCTCTATCACTTCCACATATAAAATAACATTAATGTTAAAGGAGAGGAAACACTGCCTAATACTAACCTCCCACACACTTATCTTACTATGGCTAGAAAATCCTAATGGCCTTATGAATTTTGCCCTTGAGCTTTTTGTGCAAGAGATAACAATCAATCCTGGATGTTAAGTCTATAGAGGAGGACATGATAGCTGCTGGCAGCTTTTTATTTATACAGAACCAGGTAGGTACATGAATCAACTTAACCCTTTTAGGACCAGAGAGGTGGGCAGTACATTGCAAAAGCAAGCCCACCCACCAGGTACTTAACCTTTGAATGCCAGAAAGGCATCCAATGCAGATACCTCCCTGGCACTCAGAGGGTTAAAGTGATTAGATTACCATTCGCAGTGGGTGATGTTTATGTCCTGTGGTCCTGCTAGCAACTGTCATTTCCGCCTTCATAGACAGGATGTAGAGGACTGACATGTCTTGAATACAGGCACATGAGCAAATTTTGGTATTCTGACCATAGTAAGATAAGTGGGCAATTATTATTAAGGGGGGTTACTTCCCCTTTAAAATAAATATTACTCCTATAAATCCACAGATGTGAAAGGGTTCCATAATGTGATAGAACGTTGCCATGTGTTGGAAACTTCTCTGGCATCAAAATGGTTAAGGTGTGATGTTCCAGGTGCTCTTTCTTTCAGCTGGTGGGGGAGGCAATACTCCTTTACATTCCTCACTTCCTAGTCAGGAGGTTGTACATCATACTGCAGGAAGTTAGGAGCGTAATTCATCATTGCTTCTTCCAACTCCTTCAAAAAGAGCACACGCACGACTTTATAGCTTAAATTTTAAAATTTTAAGAATGTTCACACATATCTGTGGATGTTATAACATACTGGGGCAAATGTAAGAGTTCACCAGTGCAGCCCCACTGACACCAGCCTATAAAGCCAGTTTCTGTATAGGATTGTTGTAGTGCATACCAGCTGGGAATCTCCCCCTGCCTTGGTCAGAGGGGGAATTCTACATTTGGGGTGCTAATAACAGTCTTCTTTCCCAGCACATATTTTACTTTTGTATGTTTATAATATAGTGCCATAAAGTACACTGTGACTCATGAAATACGTGAGATGGCACAGAGCTTAAAACTGACAGCTATTAAGGCACATATATAATCAAGAACTGGAGCAATTAAGGTGTATACCAGCAGCAACATAGTAGGACAAATACAAGTTTCCAAATGTCTCAATGAAATGAATGGGGCTTTTAATACCTCATAAACAGAATAAAAAACAGCACAGAATATGTAGTATATTAACTGTTGACACCTTCACCACATGCTCTAAAGGAATATTACTCACATGTAGCAGAGGCTCATAATACTGCCTCTGAGTATGACATTTACAGTAATGTTTGCTAATTTGCTCTTGATAAAGTAACATACTGTTATAAAACTCATTGAGTGTTTTTTTTAGCCATATGCATATTTGATATTTTTAAAATTATTTTTGTGTCACGGATAGCGGTGATTATATTTTAAAATAAATTTTGTAATTTGTTACAAGTACCTTCACTAGCTCAAGGAATTTTGTGTGCAATACTTACATTGAACAAGACCTCCTGTCCTGTTATTACTCCTTTTGGGCAGAAAAAGACTTTGGGAGAGGTTTTGTTGTACCTCTTACAGGTCTCGATAGCCCTATAAGATAGGAGAATCCAGATTCTTGGAAGGACCAGTGGTGGAAATCCAGAGGTAATTGTCCTGGGGTTTAAACCAGTGGAGCTTTTCATACTCAGAGGCAGTATTATGAGCCTCTGCTACATGTGAGTAATATTCCATTAGAGCCCGTGGTAAAGGTGAAGGTGTCAACAGTTAATATACTACACTTAGAAGATATTCTGCGCTGTTGTTTATTCTGTTTTTGTAGTTAGTGACAAGTTGGAGGTCCTCACCAATTACAACTAGCTGCCAAGATCTTATTACCCTAGACATATCATCTGTGAACTTTAATTCATAAGTATATTGCGCTAGTTTTTGATTCTCCATTAGGTCATTCTGGGGAACTAAAGGGAAACTATTAGTGTGTGTACTTTTAAAGGGGAGCATTCAAATCCCCAAAAAAATGCGAGCAATGATTTTAATCACTAAAACAATATTAGCGTTGGGTTTAGGTTTTTTTTTACCTACCTACGAGTAGAGATAGTAATCCTTAAAATGTGCCATTTCCACATTCTGTGGCACCCTAAATGTGAGGCATGAAGCCGTAACCTCAGTAACATGGTAAACGGAGTTTGTTGTGACGTTAGCCCACAAAAATACAGCTCCGAAGGGAAGAGTGAACGCACTCCCTGGGGCAGCTGGGAGGGAGGTGGGAAGTCCAGCAGCTTCATCTCCAGAAACACAGGCGATATCACAGACAATCTCCTCTGGTGAAGACAGCACAACCTACCACTACCAGTGATAACTATACATCAATCCACACCTACGCATATGTCTTTATCTGCCTTCGTGCAGTTGTTCCACTGGACACCACCTTGAGGAACTGGCGCCAGTTGGGATAATACAAGGAGTATAAACAAATGCTCTTTAAAAACTACCACAGTTGCATACAATAGAGCCAATGCTTGTCACGATCAGACTTTCTGCTTCCTCAGGGCTTACAGATGGAACCGTTAGTCCGGACTTTATACTCTATCACATCATATCCGGTCCAGATCAAATGGCTCCATTCGTTAAATTTCTCCATTTCATCCAATAATCATGCCTGGTATCTTCTCATTTTATTTCACGTACCCTTCGTAAATGATAAATTATTACAGTCCAGATTTAACTGCAACTTATTTTAAATAGAATTACATCACATCTAATACTTATTCTGAATCATATGTCCCTACCATCTAAGAATACAACCATCTCTCCTTTGTTCTACAGGTCCCCATGGAGATAATATATGGCCATGTATATTCATATCTATATATATCTACAGCTACATCATATTTATATATATTAACATTAGCAGAGAATGTTGTCTATTATAGTAGATATATAGACGATATTCTGATTATCTGGAAGGGCACTGATTTCTCAAAATACATCAATAATAATGACAGTCATTAAATAGAATTTCTGGATTTGGTTTTATTCTGTGAAGACCATTTGTATACAATAAAAATCATAGAAAATTGGTGGACTGTAATGGATACTTCCATTATGAGAGTGGACACCATAAAAGGTGGAAGCAGAATATACCTTATGGGTAAGACACAAATGAAAATCGTAAAGAGGTTGATTTCCAAGAAGAGGCCCTGGTAGTCAGAAAGAAGTGTACAGAGAAAGGTTATAAGAGCCAATTGTTAGATCTGGCAGGACAGGATGAAAAATATTCCCAGAACGGAGCTCATTGAATATAAAGAAAAAGAGAGAGATCATGGGCATCAGATGTGCTTTTTCACCACTACCTATAATCAAAAAGCCCACCAGATGGAGGGGGTTCTGAGGAAGCACTGGCCCACTCTGGAGGAGATGCTTCGAATCTCCTTCAGAAGAAATAGAAATATAAAAGCGTTGGTGGCACACAGTGGTGCGTATAAGAAACTAAAAGGTGAAAAAAGTTACGGGCAAAGAATACCAGATGCGTCAGTTCCTCAACTGTGACTCTGATTACATGGTATACCTCCTCATGTGCCAGTGTGGCAGGCAGTATGGGGAGGACAAAGTGTAAGCTCAGTGTCAGAGTTGGGAAACACTTGAGAAATATTACCAATAATTAGAGTGTGAGAAGGAAAGGATCAAGATTATGTCTATAGAAAAAATAAGGGTGGAGGGAATAGACTTTTGCGATTGAGAAAAAGAGAAGCATTCTCAGCTAAAGACCTTACAACCAGACAAATTAAATGTAGACCTAGATTTGGCTGCATTTATCTAGTTTGGTTAACTATACGTGTATGGAAAGTTGTGTATTTTTAGTCAAAAAACTGGGTTCCCTCCAGGGTAATAGAAATTCCTTTTAATAGATCAGTTAATCATTTAAGAGCCATAAAATGTGAGGTATACTGTTGCAAATGAGAAATTGTCATTGTTAATTCTTTCGATTCTGTTAAAGCAGAACTACCACTGCACAACATCTTTAGCTTAATTAAGTCCCCATCTGGTGACTAGCTGCTTAGTAGTGCTAGTCACCAGAATTATTACCTTATTTAATAGATTTATGCTTTCTTCCATAGCTGACAGTAGCGCGGAGCTCAGACATCTTGCCATAGTGACATCTGCGTGCCTGCGCTGTCAGTCCCAGCCAGGTCTAGGAGGTGTTGCTAGGAGCCGGCCAGCTCCAAAAGGGACTGACAGCGCAGACGCGCGGATGTCGCTATGGCAAGATGTCAGCACTCCGTGCTACTGTCAGCTATGGAACAAAGCATAAATCTATTAAATAAGGTAATAATTCTGGCAACTAGCGCTACTAAGCACCTAGTCGCCAGATGGGGACTTAATTAAGCTAAAGATGTTGTGCGGTGGTAGTTCCGCTTTAATATCAATTGAATTATGCTACTGTAGGGCATAACTAAATATTAATGTTGATATATACATATAGTGTAGCTGTAGATATATATGGATAACAGTATATATAGGGATATATTATCTCCACGGAGGTCTGTAGAAAAGAGGAGAGATGGTTGTATTCTAGATGGTAGGGACATATGATTCAGAATAAGTATTAGACGTGATGTAATTGTATTTAAAATAAGTGGAAGTTAAATCTGGACGGTAATAATGTAACATCTATGAAGGGTAAGTGAAATGAAATGAGAAGATACACAGGGTTAATAATTGGATGAAATGGAGAAATTTAACTAATGAAGCCTTTTGATGTGGACCAGATATGATGTAATAGAGTATAAAGTCTGGACGAACAATTCCATCTGTAAGCCCAGAGGAAGAGAAAAGTCTGATCCGCGACACACGTCGGCTTTATTGTATGCCACTGTGGTAGTTTCTAAAGAGCACGAGTTTCTACTCCTTGTATTATCCCAACCAGTGCCAGTTCCTCAAGGTGATGTCCAGTGGAACAACTCCACAGCGGTTCATAAAGACATATGCATAAGTGTGGATTGACAGTACAGCTATCACTGGTAATGGTAGGTTATGCTGTCTTCACCAGCAGAGATAGTCTGTGATATTGCCTGTGTTTCTGGAGATGTTTGACATCAAATAAGAGAAGAGGATGGCAGAATCCGGGAGAGTAACATCCAAAACGCCCATTCTGGATCAGTTTTCTCTGTCATTGTTCACCCCCGACACACACACACACACACACACACACACACACACACACACACACACACACAGCAACTTTATATGTCTGTGTTGTAAGTTGATTATTCTGCCTGCTCAGTAAATTAATTTCTTGTTGTTTCCTATCTGATAAGAGAACTAATTTTAGCATTATGACAGCATAATCAACTTATAATGCAAGAATATAAAGTTGCCCTGCTCTGTGAATGTGTGTAAGCTCTAGCTCTGATCTTTGACACTGTTTAACTCCTTGATGCCAGAGAAACAGTGCATTGCAAAGCAGTCAGAGCTACTGCCTAGGGCCATGGCCATATGAGAGGCCCTAGCTGCAAGTTATGGGTCACTGACAGAGGCCCTGCTCTAGATGCCACTAACATCTTGTGTCAGATGCCATTTTTGTTGAAAGAGACCAGCATCACCCAGTTGCTTGCACTAGAGTTACAAAGCCAGTACCTGCTAACAGCATCTTGTGTCAGAAGTACCAGATCAAGAGATGTAGGGCCTCAAATTGGCACCTTGCTTAAGGACCTATGGAACCTTAATCTGCCTGTGAAACCAGTGCATTGTAGACCTCTCTGACATCCAAGGGGTTAAATGAAAGACGCAAGGACAAACTATTACAGTCCTCGGTGGATTTCTTTCCTCCTTCTGTGATCATCATTCACATAGAATTTCAGGGGCTTTAACCCACTGGATGTTAAAATAAGAGGGGCTGGAGTTTTTCAAACCTACCTGAAAAATGCCAGCTCAGAAAACACTATATGAGGGCCTCTTAAGTTCCTGTGAGCCCACGCAGCCTGAGGGCCCCAGTATAAGTGGGTTATGCCCAGGCATTAAAACAGCACTGGTTAAAACTTTAATGCCATCAAACCCTAATATTTGTTATAGAAATGATGAGTAGAATTAATATGCAAATTTAAAGTGGTACTGCAGGTATATGTAACTCTACCAGTAAGAAGAAATGAAGAGAGATGTGTATGGTGTCTGATTATTGATGTGAAATCTACCCATATGACTCTCCAAAAAGAAGACAAGTTCAGTACCTAAATATAAGTTTGCCCTGTCTCCCGGTCATTAATACCTAACTTTTGTTAATTCTATATAAATTCTATATAAAATAATAGTAAGTCTTAGACTCTGTAAAATTAGAGGTTATAAATAAAATCAGTAGGTCAGTGTGCCATCATGGGATGGTCACTGCACCATATTAAAAAATGATAGCCTGATATGGCTCAGTACTCAAATTATCAGTAATGTCTCCAGTTAGTAAGCGCTTTGTAGCAAGTATCCTTTGCTCAGTATGTCATATTTTCCAATGCCCTTAGGTACCATTGTATGTGCTCTGGCCAAAGATAATCTATACCATATATTCCACTTGTCTTACTCCTATATATATAGTAAAAGGGGAAATATTAGTCTTAGTTGTCCCACCTATTTGAATCCATTAAACAGATACATTGGAGGTAGGACTATCCTGGGCACTAGGGCTGTTCAGTACTCTCATTTGTTATCAATCTCACTGTAAGTTTAATAATCAACAAAGCTGTGGATTAATGGTATACCGAAAACTAATGATTCCCGAAGTCCACCATTAGTCATATGGTGGAATCAATCATATTACAGCTATTAACCCTTATATTGCCCGATGTTGTTTTTCACCATTTCTTGATTTTTTAACACCACCTATTAGTCTTAAGTAGCAATAATGAAAGTATTAAGGTGGAATTATGACTACACCTATGTGTTTTGCTTTTAGAGGATAGTCTACTGGACATCTATTAAATGCTCACTTAGATTGCTTTCTCCATGTAGTTCTTTTGATGTAGGTTTTTTGCTCCACAATTATTAGGCAGATAGTTACTTTACTTTTCTAGCCAAGAAGGAGATAGATTGTTTCAAGTACAGAATATGTCTATCTCGTCGAGGCTTAATTGGAAGCATATGTTTGCCGTAATTAAGTGTTGGTCAGCTAGTCACTCGAATTACTCAGGAGGAATCAGATAGAAAGAGCCTAGTTAACGTGTCATTGTATTACTACATACTCATAGTGTGCATGAGCAGCTGTTCCCTGAAACTGTCCCTCGTGGCAATCTGCTAGGAGCTTTCCACATTCTAATACTACTCTTATTTGCAGCCGAGCATCTGCACTAGGAGACGATTAGACTTGTATTGAATAATGGATGGGCTCTCAGGCCTTCGGCCCAGTGCATTTTGCTGTATCACACAGCTTCATCGAGGGCTATAGGAAGAATGACCACCGACTTGTTTTATACCCTCGTCAAAAAGAGGAGGGCGCGTCTTGTTTACGTAATGTAGACCTCATCATGACTCCTTGAAATGGGCATGCGTATCCTTCAACTTTCTCTGCTAACAATGTAGAGAAGATTTTCCTTATTATACATTGTTTGTACAGAGTTAAGGCAGCAAAAAGGACTTCAAGATTTAAAAATCAGTAGTTCTTATTTTCGCATCAATCCTTAAATGACTTAGAGATAAGTCTCCAAAGTGTAACCCTTTGTCTACGTATCCTTCCATGGTCACAAATTTACATTACATGTAATAAATATCTTGAGTGAGTGATACTTGTTTTAATAAAACTCTTAAATGAATGGTGTTTCTTGTAGTGGACAATAATAACTATAATAAATACTGTCAGTTGTGATGGACTTTTATATTAAGAATACATACATTAGGCATTTTAATCCTGAAATATTGATTGTATTCACAGGGCTCTCTTCAATTTCATTGGCTCTGTTAAGAGCTAATTGTATGCATAATGGAAACCACGATTTACTACATGACCCACTATTATCGCTCACCATTCCAATGTATCATATTTCATGATAAATTGATTATTCATACTTTTGGACATTTAAATCCCCTTGGATATTTTAGTTTCAAAATCGTCTTTATTAAGAAATAATGAATTGAAAGGATACATGTATTCCATGCAGTGTCATAATATACACAGAAGCTAAAGATTGGCATTACATTTACAGCAGTGTATCATCTAGAAAGTTGGAGAATCACGGAACCCATAAGTTAACAAATTAGTAATTAGAATGAAGCAGTCTACTTCATACGATATTTCTACTGGTATCCAGACTGAGAAGAAAAATGGAATGAAGGACGGAAGAGATTAGATAGGGAAAATCGAGAGAAAAAAATAATAGGTAAGGGCATAGAAAGAAGAGGAGAAAGAGTGAAAAAAGAGGCAGAAGAGAGAATAATAGATGGCAAAAAAAAAAAAAAAAGATGTCAAAATGAAAGACGGCTAGGGGTGGTGTGCGTCGTCAGTATAGAAACCTTATATATTTTTGGGTCAGGAAACACTAATCAAGTGAGGGAAGATCCTGTTTGGCTGCAAACCATTTATCTGTCCACAGTAACATAGTCTCAGGGTCTTTTCCTCTGAGTTGCCACATCATCTTATTGAATAGAATCTGCTCCTCAACTTTTCGACTACAATCTACTAGTGAGGGTGGGCTAATAGACTTCCACTTCAAGGGGATGAGGGCTTTAGCTGCATTTAGCATGAAGCAAGAGAATCTTTTGTGGGAGGGGAATATGTGGCAGATTTTTATATAGGAGAATAGTCCAAGGACTATGTGGCAAAGTAATTTGCAGTATGTGAGCTATATGCGAGAGACATTTGTCCCAGAAAGGTGAAAGAATCGGGCAGTACCACCAAATATGTGATAGGGTGCCTTTATGCTTCTTACGTCTCCAGCAGGTGGAAGGTAAATGGGGATAGATAGTATGTAGTCTAGCTGGGGTGAGATACCATCGTGATAAGAGTTTATAGTTCATTTCTATAATTTGGGTGGATATCGAAGAAAGAAAAGTGGTTTTCCAAACAGTATTCCATTTGGCCTCTGAAGCTAACATCCCGAGTTCCTTTTCCCATGTAATCGAGTAAAGAGGTTTCTTCAACCCCTCCTGAGCTAGAAGGATTTTATATACTTTTCCTATAAAGCCATCTTTACCTCCTGTCGTTTTTCCAAGAAGGCTTTCAAAGTCGGATGAAGGTCTTGAGAAGCTTAAATTTAATTCAATGTGAGAGAGAAAGTGTTTGTTTCGTAAGAATCTCCAGATCTCCCCCGATGGAAGGGAATATTTCTCCTGAATTACTGGGAGTGTCAATATCCCATCTGTATTTCTAAGATCTTTCAAAAGTAATTCAGGGTATTGTTGCCAGGCTGGAAACTGTGAGGAGGGGAGTGAAAAATCTGAAGCGGTAGTCGAGAAAATCAGGGAATAAAGTGATGGAAGTGGTAAAATTTCTCCATGTAATGGTTTTTTTTGACACACAGACTCGGGAGGTTATGGTAAAACACAGTTTATTAATAATACAAGAAATAAGGTAACCCACGCGGGTTCAGTAGATACAAAATGATACAATACTGACACAGGTCAGGTTACAATAGTATACAGTAACCCACACGGGTCCAGTAGATACAAATGATACAGTACTGACACAGATCAGGTTAACAGTTCGTGTGAATCCTTGACGAGACAGTGGAGCATAGGAAACTACTAGGCCAAGGGATCCCAGCAGGCCCTAGTAGTACTGAGGTCAACAGAGACTCTCTATGCAGAGAGTGACACCAGGAGAGAACTAGCCACAACTGAGGTGGAGGAGTAGGAGGCCACTACTACCCCTATACTTAGGGTAGTCAGGACAGACTAGGCAACACGGGGACAATCAAAGGGCCTGGAAAAGTGACAGACTGACAGAGACCATATACAACCCAATCGGGGACACAGGACTGTAGGGTTCAGATAGCAACGACAGAGGGTCTGCCCAAACGTATAGGTACAGAATACTGCCAAGCAGTATCAGGAAAGGTATTCCCAGACTGACAGAACAGTGCGAGGGTAACTGAGCAGCAGAATATCACGGTGTACCGCCAACCAGTGGCCGCTAATGACTGTGACCCTGAAGCGCAACAGCACCAACCCACAAGGGGTTAAACGGAGGCTCAGACCTGGAATCGGCTGCAAGGCCGTGGAGCCTAACTGAGGCGCCCAGAGATGAAACCAACCTCGGAGGTAAGTGGTGGACAGGTCAAGCGTACCGGGGTGCTAACCCAACAGATCTCAAACACCGAAATGTAAGGATCACGGTAGCACACAGAAACGGAGACTGGGTCACAGTATAGCAGCACTGCCATAGCAGTGCAAGAACGGAGGCAACAAGAGGACTGACTAGACCAGTGGTTCTCAACCTGTGGGTCGGGACCCCTTAGGGGGTCGATTGACGATTTGCCAGGGGTCGCCTAAAGCCATCAGATATTTATATTTCGATTCATAACAGTAGCAAAATTACAGCGATGAAGGAGCAACAAAAATAATTTTACTGTTAGGGGTCGCCACAACTTGGGAAATGTTATCAAAGGGTCGCGGCACTAGAAGGGTTGAGAACCGCTGGTCTAGACAGACAGTAAACAGGCACATGAGGGGAGCCCTCCAGACGGGACACAAACTGGGACCGTCAGCAATACCGGGTCGGTACACAGAGCAGGAACGTCAACCAAGCCGGGTTGATACACAGAGCAGGAACGTCAGCCAAGCCGGGTCGGTACACAGAGCAGGAACGTCAGCTAGGCCAAGTCGGTACATGGAGCAGGAACAAAACAGGCAGAGTAGTCAGTCAGTCCGGGTCATACACAGGATTCACACAGGAAGTCAGGAACAAGCGCTAGTGACTGGAACACCACAAAAGGGCTCCCATGAAATGACAGGGCTGAGTATTTAAGGGCTAGAACTGGGCAGAGAATAGGCCTCATCAGCCAATAAAAGATAGGCAGGAAGTAAACCGGACATAGCAATGTCACCAGAGGAATCACGGGCACCGTGATACTCCAGAGCTATTGAGTGTGTCCTAACCCCTTGGATATTTTAAACATGTAAAGGACATACTTTAGTAGATGGACAGATATTTGTCTTAGGAGGATATATATTTTCCAGATATATCAATTTTAATTCACTTTATGTTACTTGTGCATTATAACTCTAAGAAAACATATATCTGGTCTACAGCTGTTATTAAACAACTGAATTCTCAAAGTTAAATGTTAGATGGTTTATCACTAATAACATTTTATGTTTCATGTGGTCATGATGAAATAAGGGATATATATTTTTAGTTATTTGTATATTCTTTAATAAATGCGCTGAAGGTAAAGCCTTCATTCAGTCCATAGGGGCTTTTTGTCCCCAATCTATATATCCATTGTGCTTCTGCACAGAGTAATTTCTGGTCCAGATCATCTTTTTTGATGGATGGTTATATGCTTTGGATCCCTTGAAATTGAATCTGGATGATATCACCAGAATGTACCTCTGGCCACTGACCTATCCTGTTTATTCTGATGTCTCCTAGATGTTTTTGGATACATAGTTTGAATTTTCGTTTTGTTTTCCCCACATACGTCTTTACACAGGTACACTCCAAAAAGGTACACTATTGCTGATGTGTTGCAATTAAAAAACTGTTTAATTTCTTAGATTTGATCATTTGCTTGATTATTAAAGCTCTTTTATTTATTTATGTAACACCATGCTGTACATTTGCCACAAGGAAATGTGTCCTTCAGATTATTTTGAAGCCAGGTAGATCTGGTATCTTTTTGAAAGTGGCTGAGTACTAGTTGATCTTTTAAGTTAACTCCTCTGTGGAAAGTAACAGTGGGATTTGTTGAAAGTATGTGGGTCAAATCTATGTAATTTCTCAGAATTTGTCAGTGTTTGCACAGAATTCATTTTATTTGATCATGTTGTAAGTCATAATTACCTATAAGTCAGATTTGTTTAGACTCGTTATCCTTTGGTTGGGAATTGAGTAATTCATTCCTGTTGGTTCCCAATGCTCTTTTATAGGCTTGTATGAGTAGTTTCCTACTATAGTCTCTATCTAGGAATCTTTCTTGGAGGTTGTTTAGCTTGAATTTTAAACTCAGACATTGTACTGCATAATCTTTGTATTCTCAGGTATTGACAACCGGTATGCTTCTCATTAGAGCTCTTGGATGATGGATGGACTCAAACAGTAGGGTATTGGTAGCTATTTATTTTCTATAAACTGTAGTTTGTATTTTACCCTCTGGATTTTTATATATTAGTATATCCAGAAAGGGAAGACTGGCCAGGCTTCTTCATTATAAAATCCCATGACTGTCAGTCTGTAGGTGTGTGTGTGTGCTTGTGTGCAGCTGCATGTATGTGTGTTTGTGTATGTCTGTATGTATGTATGTGCATGTGTGTGTATGTGTGTGCACATATGTGTCCGTGCATCTGTGTGTGCCTATGCATGTATGTGTGAGTGTGTGTATGTATGTATTTATGAGTGTGTATGCTTATTCGTGTGTGTGTGTGTGTGTGTGTATATGTGTGCAAGAGTGTGTGTGTGTGTGTGTGTGTGTGTGTATGTGTGTGTGTGTGTGTGTCAGAAGCACTATGGCCCATGCCAACTTCACAGAAACACACTGGGGTGAATGAACACTGGTGATTCCATTATAAATCAAGAAATCAGTTTCTTCCATACAACAATTAAGCAACAACTGGCGAGCCACTGGTTGACCGAATCTGTGGAAAAAAAATAAAAATAATGGCTAAAAAGATAATTTTCTTATGAATAATATATTTTGTAGGACTGCTATCCCAGTGGAGCCGTGTAGAATAAAAAGGATACCGTATATGCAGCTTAAAACATTTGCCTTATTAACTGATTCAAACTAATCCACTTCATCTCCCCTTTTAGAATAGTCATTTAACCCCACATGTTGCATAACGCTCTGGTCCATAAGAAATAAAGTGATTTTTTTGTGATCAGTATTCTGTATCAGTGGACTTTGTGGATGTCTTATTTGAACTAGGACTTAGCTCCTGCTATTCTTTGTATTGATGAGGATGCAGGTTAATGCCGGTACCAGATATGTGATGCATTGCAATGCAGTGGAGACTTACACACTACATGAATATTCTTTTTCTCGCTTCAGATTAACTTATTTTGTTCTTGAGTTATGATTAGAGTGTGGGATGGGTTACACTATGAGACTTTTTGGACATGCGTATGGAACCTATAGGCTTTATTGCATTTGTTTTATGCAGCATGTTATTTTCCTTTATCTTTTAGGCTGTTTTTTCCTTTTTGGGGCTGACACCACTTTTGTGCAGTTGGGGAGCCGACTGCAGGTGGGTGACATTACTCAGATGCAAGGTGTTCTTTCTGGGAAGAAGAAGTGTTTATGAGGTGTTTCTTGTAAAATACTTTTTGTCTTGATAAAGGTCCAGGGGCTTGACAAAAATGACATAAAAAAATTGCCTATATGTTTTCTTCAACAAATTACATTGCTGCGGCCTTTTTTGTTACATACATTGTCTAGCAAGGATTGTACACCTGAGCAACTGATATCAAAGAGTGAATGTTTTCATCCGTCCAAATATATATATATATATATATATATATATATATATATATATATATATATATATATAGAGGTAAGAAGGAGGCAGCACCAGTGGGACTTCTTAGTAGTATTTATTAATATATAATATAATATAATCCAGAATATCAAAGTAAACCGTTGCCATGATGAACAAGCGATGAAATATGAAGCAAAACAATATTAGAAATAGAGTAGAATATAGGGATACGATACATCTGCCCTTTTTGCCCTAAGTCTTGCTTTTAGATATTTGGCCACCTGATTCTGCCTTGGAGGGAGTCTCATCGGGCACACTGCACTCATGGATGTTGCTGGTTTCTACCGCTCGAGTGTGTATTCCTAGGCTATGGAGGTCTGCTGCTCCTCCTTCCCTATCTGACTGGAAGTCTCGCCTACAGGCTGTGCTTGACATGGAACAGCTATACTTTACCTCTGTGGGTGGACTTTCAATTCTCCATGAACACTTCTTTCAGTCGGCTTCTTTTCTCTACCCTCCACCTGCTGAGTAAATTCTGATTACCCTAACACTTCTTATGGACTTCTCCTTCCACGGCCTAATTACCACTCTTTGGTAAACCGACCCTTTGTGTTTCCCTTGTGTTTCTGTCCTTCTTCCTTCCTCTCCACCTTCTCTTTTATCGTGTCTTCTCTACATGTCTATCTCTTGTTCTTTTTTATGAGGGAAATACCCTCTTTCTCCTGACCAGTAATTATACTGGATTTTGTTGCTTTGTTTGTCCTTACAGTTTAGAGGTATTTAGTTTTGCCCAGGCCTCTTGTGTATAGGCTTGGTAGCTATGTGCATTGTGTCCTACCTCCCACTGTACTTTCAACTCATATGTAGAAGCTTATTTGTATTCAGTGCTCTACGACTGTTTTGCTTATTCTATTCTGATTGTACTTTTTGTACTTTTCTTTGCATTAATAAAGTATATTGAAACAAAAAAAAAGAAATATAGTAGAATATGTAGAAATGTGCACATAAAAGAAGAAATGAGAAAGTTCAATGTTGAGCTCATAAAAAGGACACTGGATGAAAAACGAGGGCTATTACTATTTCTGTAAAAGCCCTGTGTACATATATGGCACTATATAAAGATAGACAGAGGAGACAAGTGTTTGCATTAAGCTTGAATATAGTACAACAGCAAAAACTCACCAACAAATATTAAAACGAGTGGAAGGATTTTCTTCAAGTCTTTATAAGGATGAAGGACAACAACTGAATGCAGTGCCAGAGGCTGAAGCTGCGACAGAAGTTCTGGTAGAAGAAGTAGAAGCTGCAATAAAATCAAGTAAAAATGGCAACGCAGCTGGACCTGATAAAGTTACTATTGAATTGTTGACAGCCGGACGTCAATCAAAGCTTTAGCTAAACTATTTTCAAAATACCTGCTACTCAACAAAGAGCCAGAAACATGGTAAATTGCAGAAGTCATCCTACTGCACAAAAAGGTGACAAGGTGGATCCCAAACTACTAACCAATAAACCGTTGCCAGTCATCTGCAAAGTTTTCGCAAAGGAAATATCCAGAAGAACGCACACAATATTTAATGCAGCACAACCTAAAGAACAAGCAGGCTTCAGAAGCAGTTTCAATATAATGGACCATATCCAGACAGTACAACAATTTATAAAGCAGATTAATGAATACAATCTTCTATTATGCATAGCCTTCACTATCAGAATATCTTTGACTTAGAGAAAAATGAAGCAATAATCAATGCCCTTATCATCCAAGACAGATACAAAATAGATACAGCTAACATCATTCTCAAAATATGAAAATGCAACTGTATCAATACAGGTCAACAATGATAAAGTTTAGATCAACACAGAAAAAAAGTGTCCAACAAGAAGATACAATCTCCCCAAAACTATTTTATACTTGCATAGAAGAAATTTCCACAAACTAAACTGGGACAAAAAAGTACTTAAAGGGATAGTAATACTTTGTTTGATCTTTATTTTATTTTGTAGGCATTAAAAAAATGAAGAACGATGCAAGTCTTATCTCTCAAACTTTTATGGTTTGAGAGATATTCACAAGCAAAGTTTCCCCTCCCGTCCCTTTTACCTAGTGTAAGCCATCTCTTCTCAGATGTGGAATCTGGTTGTAAGAACAGACAGATAACAGAAGGGGACAATCTTCTTCCTATGAGAACAATGAAGGCCCTACCCCCCGTGACAAGTTTTTCAGGTTTTTCCCTTATCTTAATTGAAGATTGTCCCTCTCTGCAATCTACCTGGGCACCTCCCTTCTGATCTGGCTGAAAAGTGTTACATCAGTAAAAGGGGCGGGAGGGGGATACTTTGTCATTGAATTACTCTTGAACTACAACTCTGACAGAATTGAAATAACACTCTCCAAAGTCCAAATACTATGATGAATAATAATAATGCTTTTATTATGAAACATTACTATCCCTTTAAGAACAATGGAGATTACCTACATCACTTAGGTTTTGCAGAAAATATCATACATATTCTTTGCCAGTAGTCCTAAAGAATTACAAGATTGTCTGAAGATGCATATAGAAATAACACAATTCATATTTAAATAATTTACCATACCAAGGAAAAATCACAGTAGATGGACAAGAACTAGAGGAAGTAGACAAGTATGTTTACCTTGGACAGGAAATGTCATCAGATGGAAACACCATGATGGAAACTGAGAGACAAATACATTTGGGATGGCAGATATTTGTAAAATGTAATAGTATTGCCTTTAAGACAAATTTACCACTAGCAAAAAGAGACCGAAAATATGTGCATGGGTTCATCAGCAGGCAAACGTTTAGGACATCACTGAAAAAATAAAGTGCCTATAATGGAAATGGGCTGGCCACATGCCAAGAAGACGTGATAATAGATGGACCAAACACATTTTGAAATGGATTCCATGGATACTAAACACCCAAGAAGACCAAACACAAGATGGCTTGATAAATGTATCAAATTTGTTGCTGCACAGGGGCAACAGAAAACACAAGAACAAAATTGTTAGAAACTTGCTGATGAGGCTTTCATCTTGTTGTGGACAGACAATGGCTGAACATGATGATTATATATTATACAGTAACTGCTGTATAAAGGATCATTGTCTATGTAAGATTCTAATGAACAGATGTAAAAACCATGTATTCTAACTCGATATTTAGGCAAATAACATTTCATTCTAAGTAAGTGGAAGAGACTAATAAATTACACGCAGCACAACAAATAATACAAATCAATTAATTTCTGTGTAAAGGAGGGAACAGGGGATTGCAGACAGATGGGTAAGGATATGACATGAAATTGAAGATTACGCTGCCTTCAGACATCTGAGTCCTATTTATCTCCCTTATATAACTCCCTAGTCTTACGTCTTATGAAATCACTAAAAATGAACCCAGATGCCGCATCCTTGTCACATTCTCAGGTTGTAATAAATATCAATTCCGAGTCTGTATTTGATGAAAAGTTAGATTGTGCAGGCTGCAGTATTACTGTATCCAGCCTGTGCTTTAATGGATTATGTCCCTTTTATCCATATGTTATTTCAAACTTTTTTCATCAGCTACGTGTTGCATGGCTTCCCAGAGTCACAGTCACTGAGGAACTCTAACTATGGCACAGTCTTCCCACTGTCATCCTCCAGGATTTAAAAGCTGGATTAGGGCATGTTGGGTCATAATTCTGACAGATATCTTGATTCCTGTATAAAAAGTAGGTGAGCGCTAAAATTGTGTTATGACAATTCAGATAGTGTAATAATATATAAATTGATAATCGTGAAACCCTTCAGGATTTTTAACAATATCTTAATAATAATAAACTACAGATTAAATTCACTATGAATGAGGCACCTAAGGGTAATAGAATTGAATTCTTGGATGTGGTCTTGGAGGGTTTTGTTGACCAGATTGTTAGAACAAGTACTTTCTTTAGACAAATGGATACAAATAGTTATCTCCACTTTAAAAGTGACCATTACAGCAAGTGGCAAAAAAAACATTCCTTATGGCCAGCTTAGACGAATTCGGAGGAATTGTACCCACATTGAGGACTACAACGTACAGTCTAACATCCTGGTCAACAGATTTGGGGAAAGAGGCTATCCATCAAGTTTGGTCAATGATGCCTTTTTAAAAGCCAGACATCTGGGTAGAACTCCCCTACTGCAAAAAAGTAGGTCCATAGAGTCATCATCTACAAATTTCATCCATCAGAAGGTTTTTTATTACTGATTACAATTGTGCCCACAACCAAATTTGTAATATTGTTAAAAAACATTGGAACATTTCAGAGAATGATCCTCTTTTATGGAGCTCTATTACAGATACACCACATGTAATTTACAAAAGAGAAAAAAATTTAAAACATCTTTTAGCTCCTAGTTTATTCCAGCTAGCTAAGAGGACCTCAAGCTCAACTAATCCATTACCCCGTCACTTTTAATCTATTATGGGTAGTTTTAGATGCAACAAAACTAGATGCCTCACTTGTAATTATGTCACAAACAAGATGACTAGGTTTATCTCGGGGGATCACTAATTTAAGTTATCCCATCAGAGATTTTATGAGTTGTGAATCTAGTTATGTCATTTATCTAATTACGTGTTAATGTAAGCTCCAATACGTAGGAAGAACTACACAAAATTTTAGAACGTGTTTTGGACAACATCTTAAAAATATTAAAAATTATTCCCACAACATAGCCTCTCAAGACATTGCAGTCATGTACACAATGCAGATCCTAGGGATTTGCATATTACTCCAATAGAAATGATTAAAGGACAGGACAGTTATACCAAACTTAATAGATTGATCAATTGTGAATCCTTCTGGATTTTTACTCTATGTTCTCTTAGACCGGATGGTTTAAATGAAACATTGGATACCCAAGTTTAGACTCACAGTGGTCACTTTGTTAAACACTGGTGACCACTGTGACTGATATTTTTCTTTAAATGCTGGTCATCGGAATTCAGGGAGTATGAGAAAACCCTGTTTATTGTTTTCCACCCTTTTCTAATTTTTGTTTTTTGGGTATGTTAATTTAGGTTACATTTTTAATAACTTACCCTTTAAGAGACACGATTGAACTATCACTTGAGATCATAATAGCTCTCGATGTATTTAATTTGTTTCTATCGAGTATATTCCCATTTATGTATGTTTCTGGAACATTGTGAAGCCTATCTATATATATGTTGCCTATTGATGGGAATTTCTTCTTTTAACTTCCAACCATTTGAACGATATGTACGTATTTTGTTTCATGGCCTATCTTTACCTTTAATTGTGCCTACTTCAGATTTTAATTCATTCACGTCATATCCAATCGTTTAAATGCCTGTTGTTTCTTTCCCATCATAGTAACATTATTGCATTTTATGCTCCTGATGAAATAACCAAGTGTTATGAAACGCATTGACTTTTTTTTCTGTTTACATTAAGTGTTACCATATATTTGGCACTTTTCATTTTTTGTTAAATACATTTTTATATCAGTTTTTTACTACATGGGAATATACTTGTGATTTTTTCGTCAACATCGATACTGCAGAACAAAACTACTGGAGCTGAGTGAGGGCGGCTTTTTTCCCTACATGCTTCATTAGACCTGGGATAGTTTCATATACTTCCCAGGCATACCACAGACTGTGAGTACTATTACTTGTCTTCTACATCATACAATCTATTCACATCGACTCCATCGAAACACATGAATGGATTTTGTTCACGATTGCACATCCATGATTGGTTTCCTATGTACTTCGTAAGTATTTATTTTACTATATTTGTATGTGAAGGATTTCTTTCAAAATTGTATATTTATAGTTGATATTTCACGATTATCAATTTATATATTTTATATATTATTACCCTAACTGAATTGTCATAACAATTTTAGCGCTCACCTGTTGTTTATACAGATCCTTTTTCTCTATATATTTTTTTAGATAGAGGTTTGAAGTCTTTTATTATTATTTCTTTACACATATTTATTTGAGTTATTACTATTTCCTTACACTAGAATTTTTAAGTACTCACCTATTTCACACCTCCCAAGTGTCCCTCTTTAGGAGGGACAGTCCCTCTTTTAGACCCAAATCCCTCTGTCCCTCTTTCCCACCCTGATGTCCCTCTTTTTAGGAGATCAGATTACGTGGTGTGCATATAGGTGTATCATATTGCTCCACAGCAATAAAGATCACATTAATGTTTGTTTAACCCCGTAAGGACCGGCGCTTGAGGACCAAGGGGCTTTTTTTTTTTTTTGCACTTCCGGTTCAGGGCTGAACTCCATGATGTACCAGGACTGTCGCTGGTCCTTAAGTGCCGGACCGCCGTGACGGTCCTGATACGGCAATGGTCCTTAAGGGGTTAAACATCAGTATATGTGTTTATAAATTAGTCTATGTAAATAAAATACTTTGGACTTATTATAAGCCATTTATTAGGTTCCACAATGAGGTATCACGAAGTCATGAAATAGCCTAAAAATTCCCAGTAATACCCTGCCCACCAGCCACGCCCCCCAGAAACACCCCCTAAAACACAAGTGTCCCTCTTTGGAAATTTTGATGCTATTTGATTATTCACATCTTGAGTCCTGGGCACCTTTGTGAAGGCAGAAACTTCCAAACAATCACCTCTCGCTCCTATTCCCGGAATCAGTAAAACGCACCAGTGAGTTCTCTTAAAGTAGCAATAGTGTTTTATTATGAAAATATAGCTGCAAAGGGAATGGCTATAGTTAAAGTTTGCACAGCCCTTCAATGTAAATTGATTTTGTAATGCTTATAATATTTGTAATGTTTATAACAGACTAACAAATAAACAATAAATTTGGAACACAACGTGTCAGTCCCAAGACCCACAACCTGTGAAAGTAACTACTACTGTAGTTTGGTAAAAGCTCTCTCTTGTGCCATCAAAAGTTTTTGAAATGCCTGTTAAAATTCAGAGGATCACTTTAACCCCAAATTGGAAGATTGAATGGTTTTGCAATATATTCTGCTGTTCTTATTTAAGGGGGTATGTAATGCATTGTTCAATAAATGTTGTACAACTCACTGGCACTCAAAGGGTTAACAATGCAGTGTAATAATCTGTTAATCTCATTTAATGGTGCATTGCATTGTTGATCTCATGTAACAGTCTACTTTTCTCATGTAATAGTGCATTGCTCTGGTGATTTCATGTAATACTATGCTTGTTTCATTTTATGGTTCACTGTACTATTGATCTCATGTAATAGTTTGCTTTCCTCATGTAATGGTACATTGCACTGCTGATCTCATGTAATATACTCTTTTAGGTTCAAGCAATGGTGCATTGCATTGTTAACTTCATACAGCTTGTATGTCATTTTACAGTGCTTGTACGTTATTGGTATTTAGCAAATATCCTTAGCCTCTCCTTCTTATGTCTCTCTAATTCTCACATTGGTCTGTTTGTACCCATACTGCATTTTTCCTGCAGACATTTTATCATAGTATCATCAAATATGAGCAACAATTTGGGGAAATAACATTATTTTAGGGATAAGAATTGTAGTCATGTAAATCACTGCTGATTATGCAATACTTTTATATATATTCCAGAAGTTCATAAATCCCTCTACTGCACCACAACCCAGAACTTCTGCTGGAAATCTATTCAATTATCCCACCATATTTTCTGTAAGTAGTAATTTTGCATATTCACCATTAGTCTCCCATCTTCCAATTTATTTTCATTCTATCAATCTTCTTCTATTAATAAAATGCTTCTCTCAAGAACCTTATTATAGCCCTTAAACCAGTGGTTCTCAACTCATGTCCTCAGGACCCTCTAACAGGCCAGGATTTGATGATTTCCTTGTTAGAGCACAGGTGAGTTAATCAATGTGACTGAGCCTCTGATCACCACACCTGCGCTCTAGCAGAGAAATCCCTAAGTCCTGGCCTGTTAGTGGGTCCTGAGGACAGGAGTTGAGAACCACTGCCTTACACCTTTGAGTGCCTGCAGAGCATCCAATGCTATAAAGGAACTAAAACACTGGGGGATTAAAATGGCAGCATAAAATCACCCTCTGCTGAATGAAAGAAAGAAAGAAAGAAAGACTTGCAAGTGTACTACAGGCATTTGACCTTGGCTCTTCATAAATTTTGATAAGATTCAATTGTCAAAAGTCACTTTGCCATGCTGGGATTGATTTACATTTGACAGGAAAGATATTCTTACTAAAAGAAATAAAAATGTTTTGCTGCATCTGTGCCTCCATCAGTAGATATGTGTGTGTGCAGTTTTTGGGCCTTTTTCATTGATGAATAATTGATGGCTCCATACGAGCCAATCATTGCTGAACAGACAAATGACTAATGTTCAGGGAAATCCTCTGGTGTCCCTGCACATCCAGCTAATCAGGATTTGATGAATTCCCACATATTCTGCAGTGTGTACAATAGAGGTGTCTGCCAATCATCATTAGGACAGGGCCATTGTATTATCTATACACTAGTGTATTAGCCCGTGTACACGGGCCAAGGTCCGGGTAATGTTAACCATTTGAGCGCCAGAGGGGTACGCAGTGCATTGCTTTGCAATGTGTTGCGTCCCCCTCAGGCACTTAAAGGGTTAAGCGGCTGCTACCTCACTGCTCCATGCGATGCAGTCTTGTGTCGCCTCACTCACGTGATGCAATCATGTTCAGTATAGACTGCCCGAACGTGCGCAGTCTCTACTGCGCATGACAGCTTCTGACAAACATCCTACTGAATTATTATATAGGATTCTATAACTGATGTACAAAGAAGAACTGCAGCAATTCTGGAGCAAACCAACTGCACCATAGAGGACAAATTTAATATCCTAAACTCTTCCTATTTCTTTAAAGTTTCTTTATAACCTTTTTAACACCTTGAATGATGGATATCCCGCTAGTATTCAAGGAGTAACCTCTGAGTGCCAAAAAGGGCTGGACGCATTGCAAAGCAATGCATCAACCAGCTCTCTGGCACTCAAAAGGTTAAAAGCCCCACTTAAGTGAATGTGACTTTTCATTCATTCCCAATGCAGTTCCATGCCAAAATAGGTACTGGAATCAATTTACTGGTGCTGCACCAGCGTAATGCCTACGTACTAATATATCTATGTTGAACAGTCTGCCAATTACATCTCTTGTGCTAAGGGGAGGGCCAGTGTGGGAGTGTATTGACAATATAGGCATTCTGCTCTTCTGCGCCTTAATGTTACGAGCAGAGAGGGCACAGAAAATCAGAGTAAAATGAATCCATATCTCCGAGCATGCTGTAGAGTGGTATTCGGGTTTACTCACATTAAAGTTTGACCTTTGACTTTGTGCCAGCATGCACTAAAATGATCATAAGTTCTAGTTCGTACACTGTAGTGCAGCCGATAGGTATATCAGCATCACAGTGCAGTGAATGAGCTGTGATATGGGATTTGTACACTCTTCCATCTGTCGCTTTTATTAACATGATTCATTTTGTAACTACCAGTTTATATATCATTCTCATTCTCTCTCACACACTAGAGAAGAAGCCAGCAATCAGAGTGAAATAACACTCCGAATCCCTGCTGATAGAACACAGATTGGGGATCTAACACTGTTCAATGACAGATACATTTCTCATGCCTTCCTATAGCCACAAATGTCTGGCGGAGAGGATTCTACCATTATCTTTATAAAGAGCGTCTTTCAACTGTTGTCATAGGATCACCCAATGACCTCCCCATCTGTATGCTGCTCACTTCCATTTCTCTATTACTGAGAGAGGAAATGTCAAATGTACCAGGGGTATCACAAGAGTCAGATTATCATTAAGAAGGTGGATAATGAGGAAAGGGATGTCATGTTACAGTGTAAAATCATCTTCTGTCTTTTTTTCACCACTTTCCAGACAGGAGATATAGAAACAAATTGCAATGGTTGCAGACAAAAAAGTCATTTAAAATGAGGAAAAAAAATATGTCCATCAAGTTTAACCTTTGCCACAATATTCATGAAAAGGAAAATCCTATATAATAAGTTCCTAGGATGTTTGTCAGAAGCCGTCATGTGCAGTAGAGACTGTGCGCGCAGCAGTCAAGAGCAGACTGCCCTGCGCTGCGGTCATGTGCAGTACATAATGCCCAAATGTGCCGCGGCTGATATGGAGCAGGGCGCTCCGAATTCGGACCGGAGTCCTATCTGCGCACCTTCCTGGGACAGATTGGTCTGAATTCGGAGAGCCACGCTCCGTATCAGCCGCGGCACGTTGGGGCACTGTGGCCCGTGTACACGGGCTTTTAAACTAGTTAAATAACAATCTGGACATCATACATGATAGATAGATAGATAGATAGATAGATAGATAGATAGATAGATAGATAGATAGACTAAAATGGTAACAAGATCTTGACAAAGGCAACAGTTATGGCTGAAATGTTGGCTTAACCCTTTTAGTGCAGGAGGGGTGGGCAACATATTGCTTGGGTATTGTTTGCAAAATATTGTTTCAGTTTGATTTGTCTTTGGTAGTTGTACCGATCAATCTTCCAATCAATGATGTGTGATTTGTAGGTAGGAACAAAACCTAATCCCTTATGTAATACTTCAATTTCTGTTTCTGTAAGATTATGGCTACAGAGAGATTAATTATCAAATTTTCGGTGGGAGAAGTGTTTTTCTTGAGTCTGTTGTTACTTCAGAATATAAAAAAAGGGACTGATAGAAAATACATTATTATATGCAAACACCTACCATTCAACTCACTTAAAATCCAGTATACAGTTCTCACAGATAATGTGGATCACAAGAATCAACAACAATCCAGAGAAATTACTCATGGAATTGAAGGAAATGGGTGATACATTCTTATCTCTAGGATATAATAAGGCTCTAATGAATCTATTTATAGAGATGGTGCTTACACTAGACCACTCCTGTTTACTTGATTCCACAGAACAGCATAAAATAATATCAAGATTGCCAATTGTTTCAAATCTCTCAAACAAAGTCAATAAAATTAGACAAATCATATATAAAGAATGGTCAGTCATACAATCGGACACATCTCTACAGAATATTCTTCAGAAGAAACCAATACATGTATACAGCAGAGGACCGAACCTCAAGGATTTATTAGTAGAAAATGACCAGACCGCAAGCTGTACAAAAGAGGTCTATTTAAACACAAGGGGATGCACTAAATGTTTATTATGTACTACATGTAAATATATGTGATTGTAGGTACCACTTTAACCCCTTAAGGACCAGCGGTCCTGGGGTGTGTGGTCCTTTAAGGACCAGATAGAAAAGTTTGAAGTGCCGGCCCACGTGACTGATCACGTGTCCTGGCACACCAAAGGGGGGCTGAAAGAGATCAATTTCAGTTCCCGCTATTACTCACAGCACTCCTGCAGGAGCGCTGTGAGTAAAAAGTACGTTACATACCAGGACCGTCACTGGTCCTTAAGCACCGGACAGCCATGATGGTCCTGGCACGTCAACGGACACATCCACAAACTGGTCAAACTTTTTACATTACCAAATATCTTACATGTTTAAAGGGATAGTAATGTTTCATAATAAAATCAGCTCTAATTAATCATCATAGTATATGGGCCTTGGAGAGTGTTATTTCAATTCTGTCAGTGTTTTAGTTCAAGAGTAATTGAATGATAAAGTATCCCCCTCCCGCCCCTTTTACTTATGTAACACTGCTCAGCTCAGAGCAGAAGGGTGTGTCCAGGTAGATTGCAGAGAGGGACAATCTTCAATTAAGATAAGGGAAAAAGCTGAAAAACCTTTCAAGGGGGGCATGGTTTTCATTGTTCTCGCAGTAAGAATATTGACCCTTGATGTGAGTTGTCTGGTCTATGGACTGGATTCCACATCTGAGGAGTGGGGGCTTACACTAGGTAAAAGGGGCGGGAGGGGGAAACTAGACTTGTGCACTGCAAAAATTTTAGGTAAAATATGTAAAATGTTCAATAAAAAATGAAACTGAAACAAAAAAAAATTAAAAAAAATACATTAAACTAAATTAATGATAATATTAAATCTCTGATGAGACAGGAAGGGGTATTTTATAAACCCCTACACACTTATATATGTATATGTCACATCAAATTAAAGCCCTTTCTGCCCTTTAACCCCTTACGGACCAGCGGTCCCAGGGCATGCCGTCCCTTAAGGACCACATAGGAAACTTTGACGTGCCGTCCCACGTGACTGATCACGTGGGGCGGCACGTCAAACGGGGCACTGGAAGAGATCGCTCCGGTCTTGGAGCGATCAACTTCAGTGCCCGGTATTACTCACCGCACTCCTGCAGGAGCGCGGTGAGTAAAAGTATGTGACATGCCAGGACCGTCACTGGTCCTTAAGTGCCGGACCAGCGTGACGGTCCTGCCACGTCAATGGTACTTAAGGGGTTAAAAAATGGTATATAATATGTGTTTGTGCAATACATGAGAAAGATAGGAATTATGTTTGAAAACACACATAGCAACATTGCTTGTGTCCTTATGTGGTTAATATATGCATTTTGCATGAACTGTAAAGTACCTGTTTTACCAGATCTATTTTTAGCAGTATGTAGCAACATTGCAATAGTTTCAGGTGGGAAAGCACTGTGTCATCTATTTTTAGTAGCATGTAGCAACATTGTAACAGTTTCAGGCGCGAAAGCGCCGCCCAAATTTCCGAAATTTACACCGAAATTTCAGACTAGGTCCGTTTCGGATTCTGATATTTTTTTGTGGGCAGACCCTGGCTTTCAGAAGGTCCGAATGTTGCCGAATACGGCTTATTCGTCCGAATTCCGAAATTAGCTGAACCAAATTACACAAGTCTAGAGGAAACCTTATCATTCAATTACTCTTGGAATACAACTCTGACAGTATTGAAATAATACTCTCTATGGCTCAAATACTATGAAGATTAATTGGAGCTGCTGTTTTTGTGAAACATTACTATCACTTTAAGTAATATATATCATTCTGCACCCAAGTAACCTACTATATGTAGGTAAGAAACTACATTTAGGGAGAGGATGAATCAGCAAAGTTCTCCTTTCAAATGTACATCATATTTTAAGGGCTCCCTTCTATTAGCCCTGGTATTTTTAAAACAAGCAGTAGTGGTTTTGACAGCACAGTTACAACTCTATAAACTGTGCTGTCAACACCAAAAACCCCACAAAAATATTCAACGGTTGTGCAATTATCACCCATTAAACATCAACTACAAATAGTCACCTTTGCTATCCCGTCACAGCATGCACTTTTCATGGTGCAAATCCTGAGCCCAAATCAGGTGGTGAAAACCACCGGTATGTGTTGGAAAACTGGTTTCCAAAACATACTTGTGGTTGAAACAAAGTAAAAGATTAAGAGTGCCAGTGGGGTATGTGATGCATTATACAGTGTAGCATACCCCACTGGCATTCGTAGGGTTAATCCAGAAACAGTTTACACATGTCCAGACAAATAAAAATTTACCAGTAATCCTGATGACCAGCGGGGTCGCGGCCGGCTTCTTCTTTTCTCTCTTCTGATCTTCTTTATTCTTTTCTTGTTTCTTGCTGTAAAATAAAAAATAAATCCATTATTGCTTGTTACATTTTTATAAAATAATCCCCCAAAAATGCTTCCATTAACCCTTTGATTGCCAGAGGGGTAGCCCTTGTAACCCAGAGGGTTACTGTACGTGGTATCTGAAAGTCCAGTACAAATATTGTATTTTTTAAATTGTCCTCTTGCCTCCTCTGCCAGCGAAGACAACATTTTGATCAGCACAGAGATATCCTTGCGACCTCTCTGTAGACTGAACGTATTTCTTGGAGACAAAAATGAGACGGGGTTATGTAATATTCCATATTTTATTTATCATGAAGTAAGATGGTAACTAACGTTTTACATGTCTGATTCTGAACATATTGAGCTAACACCAGGGGGTACAAAGGGTGTGCACAGTACTGTATGTCCCCTCCCCAGTATCATTGTGTGACAGATTTCCCCCTCATGAATTACTATCAGATCTGTATATCTCCATACTGATACACTGACCTTCCCTATTGCCTTTCCTGGAAATACGGCACCAAGCAGTATTTATGGCTTAATTTCCTTAGCTAGCATCATATAAGTATTAGTATTATATATATATGGCCTCTTATGTCACATGCACTATATATATTAATAAATTAAAGTGGATTAACCCTTTGGATGCAATGCGTTGGAGACATCTCTAGCATCCAAGGCTTAAAAAATCATCATTGATCAGTAAACATTTACAATTTTTATAAATATTATAACAAAGCTCTCCGACCCCTGCACCCCACCACCACCACCACCACCTTACCCCCCCTCCTCTGACCTTGGACAGGTTGAAATTTCAACAGGGTTGGGCTGCTCTTTCTTCTATGGTGCTTCCAAAATAATATTTTCCCCGTTTTTAGACAAATTATATTTATATGTATGCCACGCTTTGTGCCATTCTTGTTCCAGACCAGACTTGATCATTACAACTCTGACATCTGAATGCTTGTCGCATACTCAGGCAGCAGCAAGGATCTGCACATCACGACTCCATCCGCAACGTGCTGGAGACCCGCTCGCGGCTGTCTGGCTCAGCACCAAGACTCGGTGCTGAGCCAGTCACGATGTGCAGTTCCTCTCTGCTGCCTGAGTATCTGGCAAGCATTCAGAGTTCATGAAACAACAGTGAGAATCACTGTGTTGTCTCATGGACACTGAATGATTGCCACAGATACTCAGGCAGCAGTGAGGATCTGTACATCACGACTCGATCCTCAAGGTTCTGGACTCTGGAGACCCTCTTGAGTCTGGCTCAGCACCAAAGGAGTACATATATGCATTTCGAAAGTTTAGTCAGAGAAAAACAGGACAAAACTGACATTTCTATTAAAACGACAGGACGAAAACGAAAAAAACAGTACTGTCCTGTTAAAGGTGGTACGTATGGTCAGCCTACCTTTCGGACCGTTCCCTGAGTCAGACTGCCAGAATTTTGAACCAAGACTGGCTTTTATATGCCAGTTTCTGGTAAATAAAAAATTACAGTCTTCTATTGACTGGGAAGTACTTATGCACCTCTCAGCCAATCAGCTTCTAGCGTGGGTGATGACGAAGCCTGCTAGAAGCTGATTGGCTGGGAGGTGTGTAAGCACTTCCCAGCCAACAGGAGACAGACAGTTTGCCTTTTTTCCTTTCATGTTCCCAAAATTCAAGCTATTTAGAGTTGTAGTAACAAAAAACAATAATGAGCATTTTGTTAAAGAGAGAGTTTTGGCCAACAACGCTCTTTTTGCCATGTACCTCTCCAGCAATAGAATAGCTGGGGTACATTTTTTTAGTGTTTTTGCTATTACCGCTGGTTTTACCTGTGGCAATAGTATCAAGCCCCTGATCCACAAATACAAACAAGTCAACCAGTGGCTACACACTTCAAGGGGATAAATATTCTCTTTCTCAGTTCAAGTACTTGATTATTGTACAACAGCCAATTCTATCAAGAGGAGGAGACAGAGGTTGCAGACTTCTAAAGCGGGAAACAAAATGGATAAATTATCTCAATAGCCTTGTTCCTCACAAACTGAATGAAATGGTTAACTATAAATGTTCTTATCTGTTAAATTCTTTTGTCTTTATTCCATATGGAACACAGGTACCATGGGTTGAGTCCCTTCTCCTGGAGGCTAGGGTACATTACAAAAGACTCTTTGGGGTGCAGCCTCCCTCCTCTGCCTCCAGCTCAAACCCAACACATAGTATAACCTCTCCACTTGAATAATACATTTTCAGACCGTATAAAATCAAATCAGTACCTTTATTCTTGTCGCATAAAATTCAGTCTTCACAGACCACACAGTAATACATAGGGCAACATAAATTCAGGTTTACAAGTTTAGAGCAGCAGAGTCACTAATCCATTCAACATGTTTCGCGTAATACACACTTAATCATGATGGCAATTAGTTACTTGTCTGGTCAATCCGTTTAAAAGCTCGGCTAGCCAATGAGACACATTGTATCAAATTGACTTCCAATAGGTGACAACCAATGCATTCAGAGATTAAGTATTTGCATCTTTTTAACTCCCATATTGCCGACAAAAACAAAATGATGTTTACATTGTTTTAACTCTCAAGCTGCCGAGAAAAATGTAAATTGTCTCTCATATAAATATAAAATATATATAAACCCACAATTTCAAATTTCAAGTTCATATCAAAGATTAATTCACCATGCTATTGAATCTCAAACCGGGGTAATCATCAAACATTTGACCCACAATATTAACCCCTTAAGGACCGGGAAAATCTGAGGTCGTTTTCCCTTAAGGACCAGAGCAGTTCTGACCTTTTTGACTATATCTTTGTTCAGCAATGTTTTCCCTCTATGTCTTTTATTCCACCCCATAAATTATATACTGTTTTTTTAAGCACAAATAGGGCTTTCTTTTGATACCCTACTTATATATAGAACCCACCATTTACTTTATTAAAATTAAAAAAAAAGGTAAAAAAAATTAAAAAAAAACACCATTTTTGGTTTTTCTCTTTGGATCAATTGGGCACAAAGAGTTAAATTTTTATGGAGACTGCATGAAAGGTATGACCGGTCAGTCATACCTACAAAATGCACAGTTTAAAGTGGCCGCTGTCCCCCCTGGGTGAAAATCTCCATGTTTAATTAGATTATTATTTTTTTTAAATACAATATTTTTGTAAAATAAAAAAAGTGTGTTGTGTTTTTTAAAAAAAAAAAAAAAAAAAAAAAAATTATCATTGCAGGTCAGAAATTGACCTGCATTTAGCAAGCCTTTGGCACCAGCAGTGAAGGGGTTAATACCCCTAGCTGCTGTATTTTCTTTCACCACTAGGTGTCTCCTGTCTACTTCTGTCTCCGTTACTTTCATAGCAAAGGAGCCAGAGGCAGACTTGACAGGCACAGACAGCATGCTTTCTTTGCTGTCTCTGTCTGTCACTTTGCCGGTACATGTGATCGCTGGAACGGCGATCGCATGAACCAGCAAAGGCAAGAAGGGCTGAGACTGAACGCCCCGGTCTCGGAGCGCTCAGTCTCAGCCTGGAATTAATGATAGCAGCGTGCACTGAGGCACGCTGCTATCATTTAAGCCATGACAGTTCTGGACAGTCATGGGTCCTTAAGGGGATTGCAACCCATGACGGTCCAGGACCGTCATGGGTCCTTAAGGGGTTCACGGCTCTTATATAGTAATTATAGTTATGATTTACAGAATTTTATATTGGAGGCAACTATGTATCTGCTGACACACAACTACTTTCTCTTTAGTGGTGGGTTCTATCTTCAGAGACGCGGGACTTCTATGGGCGCAAAATTTGCACCCTCCTATGCAAACCTTTTTATGGGTTGGTGGGAGGAGTCCCACGTCTTTGGATCTGGTAACACACACAGGGAGAGTGTTGTGATGTACGGTAGATACATAGATGACCTCCTATTTATTTGGCGTGGAGATATTTTAAATATACCAGCTTTTGTGTCCTACCTCAATGATGAAACTTTAAATTTGAGTTTCACATTTGAATATGATACTTTACAGTTACAACTTTTTGGATTTGACATTGAGAGGTAATCCTAATACTGGTTGTATAGATACAGAGGTGTATAGAAAACCCATAGCTGGGAATAATCTATTGAGAGCTGATAGCTGTCATCCTAGACATACAGTTAGGAGTATTCCTGTTGGACAGTTTAAATGTTTAAGACGAAACTGCTCAACTGATGAATTATTTGAGACTCACTCTAAGCTTCTCTATTCTAGATTCCTACAGAGAGGATATCCCAAATGGATGTTGGATAGAGCATACAATATAGTTAAAACAGAGAATAGACAAACAATGTTAGAGTATAAATCCCATATACAAGAATCTGATCAAGTCCAGCAAAGAAAAGTTGTATTTAGCACTGAATACAGTACAGAATTTACAAAAATATGTAATATAATAAAAAAATACATTCCTTTGTTGAATGCTGATATCTCACTACGAAGAACAGTGACAGAGGGCTTTAAATTTGTTTCAAGAAGAGGTAAAACTTTAGGAGATGTTATTTCACCAAGTATGTATATATCAGATAGAAAAAAATCCTCAAAGACTTGGCTGTCAACGGTGGGGAATTATAAATGTGGCAGTAATAGATGCCAATGTTGCAGTTTTATAAAGTCATCGAGTAGCTTTGTCTCCAGTGTAAATGGAAGAGAATATATTATGAAATTTTATGCCAACTGTGCGACATGGGGACTGGTCTATTTGTTGACTTGTCAACCCTGCAACATACAATACGTAGGGAAAACAATGCGTACCATGAGGGAGAGGCTAAATGAACATCTTAGAAATGTAAGGAATCAAAGTTTTAAATCATCATTTTCAAGTCATTTTAAGGAAAAACATGGTGGAAACACAAAAATGTTGACGGTTCAGATTATCGAAAAAGGAAAATTAAGTATACGTGGAGGTGATTTGGACCGCCAATTACTGAAACGGGAAGCCTATTGGATATTTATTTTAGTTACTAGGTACCCCGAAGGCTTGAATAAAAGCTATGACGTTTCTTGCTATGTATAATCAAAATAGTTATGTCCGGATTAAGAATGTATTTAATTAAAGAACTGTTTACTGAAAGTATTTTTTTCAAACGTGATCTGTGGTTATCTTAGTAGATGACATCTCTAACATTCAATTTTAATTCTTGGGGAATAGTCGTCAGAAATGTTTTTAACAAAGGAAAAAATTGTTTGTGTGATCTCCTCCTTGTTGATTTCATTAAGGGAACTAGTATGCTTGTCTGGGAATGTGTATGGCATGTTTTGAAGTTCGAGTTTTCGGTGATATAATTCATTGTATCATTGATTTGATATTTGCTGATATGATACGTGATATAGTTTTTAAATGAAGTGCCGACAATGTTGTAGGCAATAAGTTGTTGACTGTTCCGATTTGAAACATTTGAAACATTGCCTTTAATTCTCAAATAAGAGCCGTTAATATTGTGGGTCAAATGTTTGACGATTACCCCGGTTTGAGATTCAATAGCATGGTGAATTAATCTTTGATATGAACTTCATATTTGAAACTGTGGGTTTATATATATTTTATATTTATACGAGAGACAATTTACATTTTTCCCGGCGGCTTGAGAGTTAAAACAATGTAAACATCATTTTGTTTTTGTCGGCAATATGGGAGTTAAAAAGATGCAAATACTTAATCTCTGAATGCATTGGTTGTCACTATTGGAAGTCAATTTGATACAATGTGTCTCATTGGCTAGCCGAGCTTTTAAACAGATTGACCAGACAAGTAACTAATTGCCATCATGATTAAGCGTGTATTACGCGAAACATGTTGACTGGATTAGTGACTCTGCTGCTCTAAACTTGTAAACCTGAATTTATGTTGCCCTCTGTATTACTGTGCGGTCTGTGAAGATTGAATTTTATGCGACAAGAATAAAGGTACTGATTTGATTTTATACGGTCTGAAAATGTATTATTCAAGTTGAGCGGTTATACTATGTGTTTGGTTGTTACAATGAATCTTGGAGAGTTCAAGTAACCTGCACCCTTGTGTATACATCGAACAGACCTCATTAACACACTGTTGAAGAGGAGAAATTGAAAATAATAGGAGATAAACTGGTGAAAAGTTACATTATTATAATAATAATTGTTCACAAAATACTGGAGACGCTATATTTTTGTATATGAGTATCCAGCTCAAACCCCCCACCTTCACAGAATTCATGTGACAACAGCCACAGCAAAATAACTAAGCGGGTAAGAAGAAAAGAAAATCTCCCAGGATTAAAACCCAAATAGGACTCCTCTGCCTGGGGAAGCAATGCATGTGACGTTTTTCTCCGTGTGGAGGCCTGTGTTCCATATGGACTAAAGAGAAATGCATTTAACAAGTAAAAACACTAAAAATACCATGAGGGTATACCAAAGCATCCCAAGATTCCGGGGTGGGCAAGGAGAAAATACAGCCCACTTATCCCTATGATACCAGAGTTCCCTAGGACTCATCACTGTAAGTGTCAAGGGACACTGAACTAGCACAGCACAACAAGAGCCACTGTGGCTCAAAATAACTGAACAATAACTGGAAGCAGAGAAAAAAAAAGAAAGATCCCTAAACAGACAAGAAGGACCTAACTATCAAAACTATCCTCAGCTGAGGCCAATACATTGACATTGTAGTACTTGGAGAAAGTATGCAACGAGGACCAAGTAGCAGCTGAAAGGAATGAAAAGTTTATGCTGACCCTTGTAGAAAGTCTTCATGCCCGGAATAACAGAAATCCATCACTGAAAAAGAGAGTTGAGCTATGAACCTTGTGGGAACTCAAACTGAGTCCGACTCCATCCTGAAGAAAGGATAACACCTCAAAAGCCATGACAAGGCTAGTCTCTCCATGTTCTCATACCAAAAGAGACACTGGAGTAACAGATCCATAACAGATCCAGCCTGGGGCGGCAGGTGAAATGGATACTGAATGGAAAGACTGATGAGGTCAGTAAGCCATACCCTCCTGACCTAGAATGGAATGATTAGGATATTCATCTCCATGCCCATCATGATCTTCCAAATGAGAGGAATAGAGGGAAACACATAGGACAGTTGGAAAGTCCATGGAATGGTCACGGTATCCATAGCGAAGGCCAGAGCATCCCTTGATCAAATACACATGGTCAGAACCTTCCTGTTTGCCATGGGGTCTATCTCTGAGACCTCCCAGTGTTGAGCTATCAGGTAGAATGCCTCTGAATGGAGCTCCCAGTTTCCTGGCTCTATGTCTTGATGACTGAGAAAGTCTGCCAGTATGTTTTCCACTTCTGGAATCTGTATGGCTGAGATTGCTAGAACGTGAGCTTCAGCCCATATGTGGAGATCCTTCACCTCTCACCACACCATCTCCCTGGGGGTTCCCCCTTGCTGGAGTTGTCCAATTGAACTCTCACCTGAGTCCTCGTGAGTACCTGGAACCAATTTAAGGGAGCCAGACAAACCACTCTGAGTCCAGAATGTTGATGGACAGAAATCTTTCCTCCCCTGTCCACGTGCCCTGGGCACCCAGGTGATCCATGGCCATTCCCCAGCTTCTCAGGCTGGCATCTTTCGTCACCATGTTCCACTGTGGAATCACAAAGGGTCTACTGCTCTCCAGATGTGAACGATGCAACCACCACTGAAGGTCCTCCCTCGCCTCTGAAGACAGAGTCATCAGATGAGAGAGATGCTCTGGATTTCTGCACCATTGCCAGAGAATGCCCCTCTGAAGTTCCCTTGTGTGGAACTGAAAGTGGAGTACTGGCTCCAAAGCCAAAACCAACCAACCCAGGACACTCATGCCAGTGGTCACCCTAGTGCCTGAACCCGGTCCTGGAACAAAATTTGAAATATCTATTCCATGATGAAGACCATCTTCTGAATGGTGTCGAACCTTATGCCTAGGAACAACAAAACTTGGGAAGGAATGGGAGAGGATTTCTTGAGATTGAAAATCCAATTGTGATGCACCAGGATGCAGGTGCAAGCCAAGTGGACTTTGGAAGGAGCCTTGATTAGGAGATTGTCCAGATATGGTATCAGAGAAATGCCTTGGACGTGGCTGTAAGTGGTTAGGGTTGCCAGTGAAGATTCTGGGTGCTGGAGCCAGGTGAAAAGGAATAAATGTGAACTGGTAGTGATTGAGGTTGAAAGAAAAACGCAGGTAGTGCTGGCAATCCATGCATTCTGAAGATCCAGGGAGGCTAGATAGAAGAGCCTTGCCTTTTCTGGGTTCTGAGGAACCTTTGAGGAAAAGAAGCGACGTGAAGGAAGGGATCTGAAATCTATGCAGTACCCTTCTATTACCACCCACAAAACCCACTGGTCCAATATGGAGGAAGCCTAGGTCTATAGAAAAATATGGAGCTGTCCCACTACAAAGGTTGGTTTGTCCAAATTAGACTTGGCAGCTCTGCGTTTGGGCTGCTAAGTCATCTGGGCTTTGCAGTTGGGAGATCTAAGGGGTTTGAGCCCTCTATTCCCCAAATTGGTGCGGGGAACAAAATCCATGTGTTTTCCTTGCAAGGAAGGACCGCTTGGTGGAAATCTAGAGTAACTTGGTGCTCTTTCCACCCATAGTATCACTAATGATCTGTTTCAGGTCAGGCCCAAAGAGGGCCTTGCCCCAAAAAAGGAAAGGACACCAGTGACTTATTAGAATATTGGTCCATAGACCAAATCTTGAACCACAGGGTGCGGCGCTGTCATGTTTCTCTATCTTTTTCCGTGTTTTCCTGTTTAATCTGGGATTTATGTTTCTCTCTTCTGGTCTCTCTTGTCTCCGCCTTGGTGTTACACCCTTTTTCGTGAGCCTATATTAAGCACCGACATCCTTGTGTCAGTGCACGATTAAAGTGTTCTGAGTCCAGACTTTTGTGATTGAGTTCCAGTGTTCCCTGTTATTGACCCGACTTTCCTCGACTTTGCTCCTGTCTCCTGATTCAGCTTCAATTCCTGTACTGATCAGACCCCGGCCTGTTTTCGATCCTTTCTTGTCTGCTGATTTGGTACCGTATTGCTTGACTGGTTTGATCCCAGCTTGTCCGACTATCCCTCTTGTCTCATCCTAGGTTACGACGTTGCCCGCTTGTGGGCGAACCGGATTTGTCGACTATATCCCGTTGGACCTCAGTGCCAGTGTAGAGTCCAACGTCATCGACTACCCGTAAAGTGTTTCCTGTTGCCTCCTATACTTCCGACTCCTAGTCACACGGTATCTGTACAGATCCCAGTCGTACAGTCCTTATGACCCCTGCTGCTGCTCATCTAGTATCCGACAGAAGCACTGCTGGTAGGTTTTTATCTTTGATTCCTGACCTGGTGAGTAGCTGTCTGTCTCCTAGGTGGTCGTCCGACCATCAGGCTTCGCGGCCTGCTATCCCATCCGGCTCTGGCCACAGCAAGGCCTCCTAGGTACAGCCACCGACAGCCAGCATCTCCCCCAACTCCTCGCACTCTAGCTCCTGGCTCACTGGGTCCTGAGTATTTTCTATTGTATTCTGCCAACTATATTGCTTATACTGATCAAAGCAGCAGCATGCTACTCCTATTGGGGTTACCTCCCCTCTAGGCATTCTCTGGCCACTTACATTGGGCACTTAGGTCAAGTGTGACAGGCGCATAGAAAAAGAAAATATGGAAAATTTTCCTGTAAATCTGTCTGCATCAGAGCCACAGTAACGCAGGAAGTGGCTTCAATGATTTTGGCTACCAAAACCAGCATGTCCTCTCTAGGTACATCAGCACTTTTTGCTTCCTATAGCTGTCTCCCCATACAACCATGGCCCTATTAACCCAAGCAGAGGCAAACAAAATATATATATGTGGTCTAGCATAAGGAGTCAAGCCTCTTATGAGGCTGGTCCTTGAGCCCAGCAGCATCTACCATGAGAATGGCAGTGTTCTTCCCCAAGTGAGCGATGGGGGGAGTAGTGCATCAATTTCAGGGGGAGCAGCCCACTGTGCCAGAACCTCAGCCATAAAAGGGTATAGTTTAGAGAAGTGTTTATTAAGGAAAAGTCTCTTATCTTGTGTTTCCCATCCATCCATAAGGATTTGATCAAGAGAGTTATAGGGACGTAAAACAGGGGAATCTTTCCTGTGCCTTTGCAAAATATCTGGAGAGGTGTATCCCCCATCATCAGTGCCAAAAACCGGGAGGGTCTCCAATATCACTTTGATGAGCCCCTCAACAGCGAGGACCAGATTAGCCTAACAGGAATATCCATAAGAGAGCCCAGTTCTTCCTCAGAGGATACCCCAATAACCTGAGTGTACCCCTTGAATACAATTTCAACCAGTTTAAAGATGGGAAAAGGTTTCCATGAATGGAGAACCCTTTGAAATGAAGACAGGATTTGTGCCATTAAGCACAGTGTTTTAACGTTTTGAGTGCCAGAGGGGATATGCAATGCATTGCTTTGCAATGCGATACTTACCCTTCTGGCACCCAAAGGATTAACCCATGCAGGCTCTTGTTCAGTGCTGGAGAGACACAGAGGGGCCACAGCACAAGAGGGGCATATAGACCCAGAATATCCACTTGGAAGTCCAGTATGGAATGAGGAACAGTGGCTAGGGGGAGTTAGGGAAACCCCTGACTCCTTAGCCTTGGATATCCCCATATGCCCCATAAAATTAGACATGTCCAGGAGAGAGTGTCTAAACTTAGTTGAACTAGACAAAATATGCTCAATTTAAGGCAAAGCCCCCAGAAAGACCATATAAGTGCTTATCTGGTATGCAAAGTGTTAAACTGGAGAAGAGAGCAAGAAGAGTCAGCCACTGTGTAGGATAAGCAATTTAGTAAGATGGCCACTTGTCAGCGTGTCAGCAAATCGTAAGAAAGCCCATGAAATGGGGCAGTAGTCTTCTCCCTTGCCTGTTGCCTAGCAATGCCTGTTACTCTGGCTGTGGCATGAGAAGAGCTCAGTGGACATTCAGGGAGTTGACCAGGCAATATGCCATGAAGAGACAAGAAGACAGAGCCCTTTCTGACCATTGTAGCTTAAATGGTTGCAGAGATATGTCCAAGAGAAGTTTCTTCCAGGGACGTGCACAGACATTTTGGAGGGCAGGGGCTCAAATGAAAACAAGGATACTTCTCATAATTATTTATTCAAAATATATATTTAAAAAAAAAGAAAATAATTTACATCTCAGGAGCCTGTAGGCACAGAAATCTGAAGCCCCCCCCCCATTGGCCATCTCCACCGGACACCTCCACAATGCTCCTTATCTCCACATTGCCCCCAATCATCTCCATATTGTCCTTACATTGTACCCGGTCAACTCCACATTGCCCCCATCATCTCCATATTGCCTCCATCATCTCCATATTGCCCCCATCAGCTCCAACTTACCCTCACATTGCCCCGATCAGCTCCATATTGCTCCATCAGCTCCATATCGCCCCATCAGCTTCAACTTACCCTCACATTGCCCCATCATCTCCATATTGCCCCCATTAGCTCCATATTGCCCCATCAGCTCCAACTTACCCTCACATTGCCCCCTTCATCTCCATATTGCCCCCCCATCAGCTCCAACTTACCCTCACATACATTGCCCCATCATCTGTACATTGCCATCATCTCCATCATTCCCCCCATCAGATCCATATTGCCCCATCATTTCCACATTGCCCCTCCAGTGCCCGTTTCCTACCTCTTCCCTGATGATCCAACGGCAGGAGAGGTCTGTATGTGCCTTCTTTGGCACAGACTTGTAGCTGCTGGAGCTCCCGCGCGGTCTTCTCTTCATACAGAGCACTGGGAGATGATGTAATCTCCCAGCGCTGTGTAATACTAAAGAGGCGACAAGGGAGCGCAGCATCTACAGGTTTGTCCTGAAGGAGGCACAGATCTGACTGGGCGGTGCGGGGGGTTAGTGCGGGCGGAGAGGCAACTTTTTTTTGTTAAAAGGTCACGAGGTCCCCCCTTGGTGTTTATGTGTGCACGTACCTGGTTTCTCCCATAGGAGCTGTTACATAAAAATATAATATTAAAACAGAAGGAAACAGCCCAAAACCTCTTGAGAACATCAAGTGGTGGTAAAGAAACAAATGTAACAGTAGTAGGAGACTGGAAGTAAGCCCCCCAAAGCACCTTAACCCATTATAACCTCCAAAGTAACCAACACTGAAGGGAGAGCAAGGAAAGGGTGAAGGTGTTAGTAATGTCCAAAAAAAGTTTTTTTTTGGACAAGAGGTTAAAAAGCTGCGCTAACACCAGGCACACATTTTAGACTATTCCACTGAAGGGATTCCTTGTAAGTAACGAGATCTCTGCACTTCTCAAGCGCCTCCGTGTCAACCGACACGAATCTCCTTTACAGCTGTCAGTAGGAAACAGTGAACTTTAAACGCCTGTATCTCTTAAACAATAGCGGTTTGAGAGATACGTTTTTTTGAATTTAGCTCAGCTTTTTAAGCTCTTCTAAATGCAATAAACTTTTTTGGACATTACTAACACTTGAAATAGCTAACAGATAAAGCAGCCACCTGTACTTCCAGACCAAATGAATAGAATAATGAGCTAAGAGTGAGTGCACAATGCATGGTAGACACACAGAGTGTGTTAAGTAGCTCAGCATGAGATATACAGTGGACAAAGGCACGCAGAGGGTTACTCATCAGTATTCAGGCTCCCCTCATAGAAAGGAAGAAAATCAGAGACTCAGCCATGAGGAACAGTCTTGTCATAAAAACAGAATCCATGGGGCAAGAAAGGTCCACAAAGCACTGTGAATGCGTGAATTTGCTAGTGCAGTTCTGGTGTTAGTCTTTATAACCAGTGGCTGGATTCCAGGGTATGCACTGTAGTGAATGATCGCTGCATTGCATATCAGCAAAAATCTCCTCTGTCATTAAGACTTTGATGCCAGCAAGGAAGACTGTCCCACTGCAGTCCCCTTAGAGTAAATTGTGTTAATTCCTTGAATACGTTGTGTACCGCACCCCCACCCCTGGCACGCAAAGCGTTAATATAAGGATTTTTGCCATGCATAGCTTAGTAAATTGACATTACGGGGTTGTCAGGACTGAAAATCAATTAAAGCTCATGATTTAGATTGGAAAGTCTCTGTATGGTCCTGATGGGCAAGCTGAGGTGCAAAACCCATAGGGTATATTTCCCAGAGGGCATCTAACATTCCTTGGGAGAGATGTACTAAGGGGTGATAAAGTGGAGTTGACTACTCCAAATTCTGTGTTATTCTATGGAGCCTGTGCATTCAGATCTCTCCCATTTGAGACATCTTAGTGCATAGGCTCCATAGAATAACATAGGAATCGGAGAAGTGATAACACTGGAGAAGTGATCTCCACGTTATCCTAGTGATGAGCGAGCACCCCAATGCTCGGGTGTTCGGGTGCTCTGACCGAGCGCCCCCGGAGGCTCGAGTGCTCGGCCGAGCACCCGAGCCCCATTGAAGTCAATGGGAGGACTCGAGCATTACACCAGGCACCCCCTGCTCTGATGAGGGGAGGGTGCCTGGTCCATAGGAAAAGGGCAGAAAATGATGGAAACACCACAGAAATGGTTCAGGGACAGCATAGGGAGGATGTCTGGATGCATCTTGGACTCCAACATCGCTGCTGGGAACGATCTTTCGCCCGTAGTACGCCATTTTTACAGACTGACCGTAAAACACACAAAAAGGCAGATAAAAACGACTTTAGGCGAAAAATTGTTACCAAACAGTATTTGCTGTATATTTACTTGTATATCATCTGCAAATTCTGCAAAAAATTTCATCGATTTTTCTGAACTGAGGCCATGATTAAGAGGGAAACGTGCGCAGAGGCAAATTCTCCCAAAAATTTCCTTGATTTTTCTGAACTGAGGCCATGATTAAGAGGGAAACGTGCGCAGAGGCAAATTCTCCCAAAAATTTCCTTGATTTTTCTGAACTGAGGCCATGATTAAGAGGGAAACGTGCGCAGAGGCAAATTCTCCCAAAAATTTCCTTGATTTTTCTGAACTGAGGCCATGATTAAGAGGGAAACGTGCGCAAAGGCAAATTCTCCCAAAAATTTCCTTGATTTTTCTGAACTGGGGCCATGATTAAGAGGGAAACGTGCGCTGAGCCGACCATCTAAAACATTATGGGTGAGGGTCTGCTGCGGAGCTGACCATCCTAAACATTATATGCGAAGGCCCGCTAGTGAGCTGACGCTATAAAACATTATATGAGAGGGCCCGCTAGAGAGCTGACCCAATAAAACATTATATGAGAAGGCCCGCTGGTGAGCTGACCTATACAAAAATTGTCAAACTGCGCCCGCTGGTGAGCTGGCCCTATATAAAAATTATATCACTGGGCCCGCTGGTGAGCTGGCCCTATATAAAAATTATATCACTGGGCATATGGAAGAGAGTCAACCATATACCCGTTTTTTGGGTGGAAGGGGTGAATGGGAATACAGAGTATTCCCATCATTGTAAATAACATATTTAAAGTGACTTTATGTTCCCCCGGGGCTTTCCTCCAGTGGAGTGGAGAAGTCAGGGGAAATCCAGGCCTTGTTCATTTTTATAAGTGTCAGCCTATCAGCATTTTCGGTGGAAAGGCGGATACGCTTATCTGTTATGATGCCACCAGCAGCACTAAATACCCGCTCAGACAGAACGCTGGCGGCAGGGCAGGCCAGCACCTCCAAGGAGTAGAGTGCCAGTTCATACCACGTGTCCAGCTTGGACACCCAGTAGTTGTAAGGCACAGAGGGATCATTGAGGACGCTGACACGGTCTGCTACGTACTCCTTCACCATCTTCCAAAACTTTTCCCTCCTTGTGACACTAGGCTGCGCATCAGGGTGAGGGTGCTGGCGGGGTGTCATGAAGGTGTCCCACGCCTTGGAGAGTGTTGCCCTGCCTTTGTCGGAACTGCTGTGTGCTCCCCTTTTCTCCCCTTCTCGGTTGGCCAAGGTAGCACGTACTCTGCCGCCAGCGTTGTCAGATGGAAAATTTTGGAGCAATTTTTCGACAAGAACCTTCTGGTATTGCACCATTTTGCTTGTCCTCTCCACCGGAGGAATGAGAGATGAGAAATTCTCTTTGTAGCGGGGGTCCAGAAGGGTGAACACCCAGTAATCCGTGTTGTCTAAAATGCGTATAACGCGTGGGTCACGGGAAAGGCAGCCTAACATAAAGTCAGCCATGTGTGCCAGAGTACCAACAGGCAAGATTTCGCTGTCCTCACCAGGAGGATGACTCTCAATCTCCTCATCCTCTTCCTCCTCTTCTGCCCACCCACGCTGAAGAGATGGAACTAAAGTTCCATGGCTACCCTCTGTAGCGGAGGCAACCGTGTCTTCCTCCTCCTCCTCCTCCGCCTCCTCCAATTGTCGCTGAGAAGACGAAGTGAGGGTGCTCTGGCTATCACCTTGTGTAAGCTCTTCCTCCCCCATTTCCACCTCTTCCACATGCAAAGCGTCAGTTTTAATTGTGAGCAGCGAGCGTTTCAGTAGACACAGAAGTGGGATGGTTACACTGATAATAGCGTTATCGCCGCTCACCATCTGTGTCGATTCCTCAAAATTGCATAAAACCTCACAGAGGTCTGACATCCATTCCCACTCCTCACTTCTGATTACAGAAAGTTGAACGGAGAGGCGACGACCGTGTAACAGCTGGTACTCCACTACTGCCCTCTGCTGCTCACAAAGCCGGGCCAACATGTGGAAGGTGGAGTTCCAGCGCGTGCTCACGTCACACAGCAGCCGGTGAGCTGGCAATTGTAAGCGCTGCTGCAGCTTCAACAGGCCGGCTGAAGCTGTTGATGACTTACGGAAATGTGCACACACGCGGCGCACCTTGGTCAAGAGATCATGCAAATTGGGGTAGGTTTTTAGAAATCGCTGAACCACTAAATTAAATACATGCGCTAGGCATGGTACGTGTGTGAGCTTGCCGAGCTCCAAAGCCGCCACCAAGTTACGCCCATTATCACACACAACCATGCCTGGTTGCAGGTTGAGTGGCGAGAGCCATTGCTCGGTCTGGTGACTAATCCCCTGCAACAGCTCTGAGGCCGTGTGTTGTTTGTCCCCAAGGCAGATCAGCTTCAGCACGGCCTGTTGACGCTTCCCCACTGCAGTGCTACACTGCTTCCAGCTACCGGCTGATGGGTGAGTGGCGCTGCGCGCAGAGAATTCGGAGGTGGAAACGGAGGAGGAGGAGCCAATAACGTAGGTGCTGGCGGAAACCCTGATGGAGGTAGGGCCCGCAATCCTCGGCGTGGGTAGCACCTGTGCCATCCCAGGGTCCGAGTCGCTCCCAGCCTCCACGACATTCACCCAGTGTGCCGTCAGGGAAATGTAGCGTCCCTGGCCACAAGCACTTGTCCATGTGTCAGTCGTTAAGTGGACCTTCCCAGTAACTGCGTTGGTCAGGGCACGGGTGATGTTACGGGACACATGGTGGTGTAAGGCGGGGACGGCACACCGGGAAAAGTAGTGGCGGCTGGGGACTGCGTACCGAGGGACAGCTGCTGCCATCAGGCTGCGGAAGGACTCAGTCTCCACAAGCCTAAATGGCAGCATTTCGATGGCCAGTAATTTGGAAAGGTGTGAGGTTAGTGCTATGGCCTGTGGGTGGGTGGCTGGGTATTTTCGCTTGCGCTCAAATGCCTGGGGTAACGACATTTGGACGCTGTGCTTAGACAGGGAAGTGGATGTGGTCGCTGATGGTGCTTCAGATGGTACAGGTGCAGGGCGGGAGGTATGCGGGCCTGTGCCTTCGACAGGCGATTGGCCGGCACCGAAAACAGGGGAAGAGGAGGCAGTGGTGTGGCCTGCAGACACAGATTGGCGATCCGGGCGTTCCTCCCACTTATTACGGTGCTTGGATGCCATGTGTCGGATCATGCTGGTGGTGGTGAGGTTTCTAGTGTTCATGCCTCGGCTCATTCTGGTGTTGCACAGGTTGCAAACTACAATTCTTTTGTCGTCCGCACTTTCCTTAAAAAAACGCCATACCGCGGAACACCTACCCCTTGGCAAGGGAGATTTACGCAAGGGGGTGCTCCGTGGAACATTTGCGGGCCGGTTTGGTGTGGTCCGCCTTCTTTCTGTAGCCACACCACTGCCTCTTCCAGCCTGTTGCGGTGCTGCAGATGGCTCACCCTCAGGACTGCTGTCATCGCTCGGCTCTACACCTTCCCAGGTGGGGTCAGTCACCTCATCGTCCACCAAGTCCTCCTCCACTTCCTCACTCTGATCATCCTCCTCATGTCTTGATCCCACCACATACTCAGTCATTGACAACTGTATATCATCCTCCTCATCAAGGTCTTGAGACAGTAATAGTGGTTGATTTAATGGCAACTGTGTCTCATCATCATCATCATCATCCACTTCCTTTGACCTTAAATGCCGTTCACCTCTGTCATCTTCTTGTGATTGGGTACCCTCTAGAGGTTGTGAATCAGGGCACAAGATGTCATGTTCCTCTGCAAGCGTGCTTGGAGAGAGGTTCAAATTAAGGATTGGTGATGAGACGAGCTCCTCACTATATCCCAGTGTGGGATCACTTCTTTGACCAGATCCTCTATGGTGGGAGGAAGGATGATCAGAGTGAGGATTATGTTGACCAGACTCTTGGCTACTGAGAGTGGACTTGGTGGAAGACAGGGTGGTGCTTAACCGACTGGAAGCAGTATCAGCTGACATCCAACCGACCACCTGTTCGCAGTGGTCGGACCTCGAGAGTGATGTCCTGCGACGCCCTGTAAACTGAGACATGAAGCTAGGTATGGTGGATGTCTTTCTGTCTTGTGCTCTGGCACCAGGCGCAGTTTCTACGCGTCCTGACCCGCGCCCTGAACTATCAGGATCACGTCCACTTCCCCGTCCCTTTTTACCCGCCTTCTTCATATTACACGGAATATGTGCTGCAAATCTGAAACTTTGCACAGTAAACAGAATGTGCTTCTTAACTGCGGCTACGCACAGTGAATGGAATATGTGACTTTGATATTTTACAGTTTGAACACTTAACAGAATGTTCTCCTATTCTGCAACTTTGCACAGTACACAGAATTTGCTTCTTAACTGCGGCTACGCACAGTGAATGGAATATGTGACTTTGATATTTTACAGTTTGAACACTTAACAGAATGTTCTCCTATTCTGAAACTTTGCACAGTAAACAGAATTTGCTTCTTAACTGCGGCTACGCACAGTGAATGGAATATGTGACTTTGATATTTTACAGTTTGAACACTTAACAGAATGTTCTCCTATTCTGAAACTTTGCACAGTAAACAGAATGTGCTGCTAATCTGCAACTTTGCACACTAAACAGAATGTGCTCTAATCTGCAACTTTGCACACTAAAAAGAATGTGCTGCTAATCTGCAACTTTGCACACTGAACAGAATGTGCTCTAATCTGCAACTTTGCACACTAAACAGAATGTGCTGCTAATCTGCGGCTAGGCACAGTGAACAGAATATATGAAGATTTTTTTTTTTATATCTCTGCCCCCCCAAACAAAATAAACTGCTGCCCCCACACACAGTAGTCCTAAAAAGGACTTTTGGGTCTTTTTTTTTAACAAACTCGCTTTTCTTCTCCCTACACTGACTTTCCCTTCCTATCCTCATCTCTCCCTGGCTAAGACTGAGCCGAACTCGCTGGTCAGGTGCTATACAGCACCCGATCACGGGTTCTGGCCAGCCAATCAGTGTAATGCCAGCAGCCAACATGGCTGCTGGCATTACACTGATGTCAGAGCCTCCCTGCACGTTTATTGGCTGCGCAGCAGCCGCGAAACGTGCGGGGAGGAGACCCGAACATGGCGGGCGAGCACATGCGGTACTCGTACGAGTACCGCCATGTGCCGAGCAGAGCGATGCTCGAGCCGAACCGAGCTTCGGCCGAGCATGCTCGCTCAACACTAGTTATCACCTCTTTATCACCCCTTAATGCATCTCCCCATGGACTGTAGAGATGTAGTTATGTGATGTTTATTCTGTGTGAGTGACACCTCTACTACATGCCAAGACAACCATCAGTATAATACTACCCTGTGTTAGAACACTATTGGCTCACAGAGGGTTTGATGCAATGCATTGGAACATTCAAGTGGTTAAAACCTCACATTAAATAGGTGAGAATATTGTCTGCTGTGGTGCAGTTGGTTTGCACCATAAATGCTCTGTTTCTAGTCTTGTCATTATGACCCTCAGTTTTAACCTCTCTGGAATTCAATAAAGTTAATTTAATTTTCATGGCAGGCAGGCAGGACTGACCACCCTTGATGCAAAGCAATGTGCTGGAGACCTCTCTTGCATTCAAGGGGTTAAAAACCCTATTTAAATCAATGGAAGTTCCTCCCTTTTTCATCAAGTTAAAGAAAAGGAATTCTGGGTCAAATAAACCCACCAGAAGTGAGGAGAGACAATTCTCCAAATTCCCAATGATTTAAAAAAATGTTCTAACCCCTTGAATGTTGTCAGGCTCTCCAATGCATTTGATTTGTCCCAGAATTTCATCTCTTTATCCTGATGAATAAGGGCCCTTATAAGTGATCCAAACGCAAACATGCCATATGTGGGGCCTGTGGGTTCATCAGACAGATAGTGCTGGCTGGTCCTGCCCTCCCCTTTAGCCACTGCATTAGTAGAAGCATGTGCTGAGCAGGGAAATGTGTTGGACTGAGAGCAAAAGGTGAGGGGTGGGGAGGGGGCTTCCTCTAGGGAAATTAACGAAGCACTACAGCTTCATAAATTGTTAAAGTGGTTTCTACGAAAGAGCAACAGAGGAACAAAAAGAGGAGAAAAAAAACAAAGGAAACATAGCGAGAGAAGAAAATGAAATCAATCAGTGACTGCCATAAATAGAAATAAAGGAATAAACAGATTGAGTAAAAGAGTATGAGAAATAACGAACATGGCATATAGCGAGAGAAGAAAAAAAACAAATATTAGCATGATCTGTCCCTATGTAGAGAGACAGACAGCTATAGAGATGGAGAGAGGTGGGAGAGATTGGAGAGGAGCGACAGGCAGGGAGAGAGAAAGAGTGGGAGAGATAGGAGTAAGAAAGAGCCGGGGGAGAGAAAGGGGGAGATAAAATAGAGAAGATGGAGAGGGGGAGAAAATAGGATGCGGAGGGCATAGGATAGTGTCACGGTTCGTACAAATGAGATCTGGACAGGTACTGTTAGGTAACACAATTTTATTGAAACAAACAATGAAACAATGAAATAGTAATGCACAATATATATAGTATGAGCACACACAAAAGAGCAAGTGACACTGTGAGGGATAGGACACTGCTTCAGTGTGGTACCTAGACCCCTTTATGAGAAGATAGGGAATGGTAGGCAATTGCGGGTCCGCACCTGCACTTAGACCAATGAAACACAGAGCGAACATATCTGAGTCTCAGGTCTGCACATGAGGGAACACCAGATGTTCAGAAGGCAACCAGGAATGAGTCTGCCAGAGCCACAAGTCCGCCCCAGAGTGGATATCAGAATCACGGGAGGCCACAGAGAGGATAGTCAAAGAGATCCACAGGTCGGCACCAGAATGGATAGTCAGACAAGCCAAGGGTCATTACGCAATGGGTAGTCAGCCAGAGCTGCAGGTCTGCACCAGAATGGATATCAGAATAGCCGGGGTCATACATGGAGCGGATAGTCAGACAGAGCCACGGGTCAGCACCAGAACGGATAGTCAGACAAACTAGGTAATACACAGGATACAACACAAAGAACTGCACTGGACACCAACGAAAGGGTGACCGAGCCCTCTGTCCAGGCAGTATTTAAATGCCTGTCCCAGGAAGAGGAGGAGCCTGAAATAGGTGACTGCCCCTTTAAATGGAGCGCACGTCCATCTCCCTGGACGTGCGCCTGTATGTGATGTTACCTGGCATCGGCCAGGCCATCTACAATGAAGTGGCTGGAGCCACGAGACAGAATGCGGCTGAGCCGCAAAGAGGATGGATGCAGCCTGCCTGCTGCAGAAGGATGCGGCCGACATGAATGAGGTACGCACTGTGGTCCTCAAACGAGACGCCGCCAACTATGACAGAGAGAGAGAGAAGGGGGGGAGAGAAATAAGTGGAAGAAAAGAGGAGAGACAGAAGAGGGAGGAGAGAAGGGGAGAAAAGGGGAAGAGAGAGTGATGGGAATGGGGACAGAGAGAGAGAGGGGAGGAGAGGGCAGACAGAGAGGGAGATAAAAGAGGGGAGAGGAACAGGAGAGGACGGGAGGGAAGGAGGAGAGAGTAGAGAGAGAGAAGAGGAGGGGAGAGAAGGAAGAGAGAGAGAGAGTAGGGAGAGAGGAGGGGAAGAGAGAGGAGAGGGGGAAGGTGGAGGGATAGGGGAAAAAGAGAGACGAGGGGGAGAGAGAGGGAGAAGAGAGAAGGGGAATATAGAGAGGGACATTGAGAGAGAACGAGAAGAGGCAGATAGAGGAGGGGAGAGAGAGAGTGGAGAGTGGGGGAGATAGAGGAGAAAGAGAGAGAGGGCGAGGGGAAGAGAATGAGGTGAGAGAGAGGAGAGAGAGGAAAGTGAGGAGAGAGAGAAAGGAAGGAGATGGCAGAGAGAGAGAGAGAGGATATAGAGATGAGGAGAGATGAGGACAGACAGGAAGAGAGAAAGAAAGTATCAGAGATGAAGGCTGATGTACTAAGAGTAGTTCTGCGGTAAACCAACTGTGCCATAGGGGGGAATGAAGATTCCCATTGATTTACATGGGGCTAATAACCCCTTGAATGCCAGAGAGGTCTTAAAACCATTATTTAAAACACAATTTAAGTCAATGGGACTCTTTATTTGCCCTTTGTTGTGCAGTTTGTTTGCCCAAGAATTCCTCCAGTTTTCTTAGTACATCAGCTTCTGGGAGTGTGGAATGTACAGACACACCTGCAAAACTCATTTGTAGCTCAGACATTAGCATAAATATCATTGATTGGCATAACACTCCGTACACTGGGTATGAACTAGTGAGAATGGCCATACCTGCTCACACATGCCTCCATCATTAAGACAAATGAGAGAAACACCTGGACGGCCCTCACAGCACGCACTGAGATAGAATACGTTTACTTCAGATTACCTGTGCCTTGTTACTGCATGGAGAAAAATAACAGAGAAACTTAGCACATAGTCGACTGGCAGGCACGCTCCAACATAATTCGGTTCCATCTCCTAGTTTTTTTGTTTTGATTATGAAAGTATTTTACCAGGAAGGATACACAGAGATTGTCTCTTGTTTTCAAATATGTCCTGGACACTCATCCTGAGATGACCTTTCCAGGACTAGAACCTACAACCCTGAGGTTTGAACAGATTCTACAGAATGCAGAATCACATTAATACATCCCTTCCTTTGTCTTCTTAGTACATTAGTCTCACATTATACAGAAAAAGTACCGGGGAAATAAATAAACAGAAAAGATTGCAGGGAGATAAGTTAACAGGTGAGTGCTGGGAGAAAACACAGATGAGAAGTCTAGTGAGTAGGGTTGCCACCTTTTCTTCAAAAAAATACCGGCCAAGGCATTCTCTCCATAGACTTAACATTGGAAAGAAGCCAATTTTTTACCGGCCTGCCGGTAAAATACCGGCTGGGTGGCAACCCTACTAGTGAGAAAAATATAGAGATGAGAGACCTGGGCAGAAAAATAAACAGAGGAGAGCCTGGGAGAGAATTAAACAGAAAAGATAAGTGGAGAGATATAAACAGATTGAGTGGAGGAGAGAAATAAACAGATGAGAAACTTGGGAAATAAACAGATGAGAGCTGGGGAGAAAATAAACAGATGAGAACTGGGAAGGGAAACAGATGAGAACTGGGAAGACAAACAGATGAGAACTGGGAAGACAAACAGATGAGAACTGGGAAGAGATATAAAGACCAGTACATCCACCGGTAACTCAGCTTTTTTCTTTGCTTTTTTCAGCTTCAATTCCAGCGTCAGTTGTTTAAAACGGTAGTTTGTCCCAGCACAGCTATCTGGATGGCTTACTGTGCTTGAAAAACTACCGTTGGCTGTTTTTTTTTTACCGGGATCTATTTAATAGAGCCTCTGGGGAGGGGAACAGAGAGGAGAGAGAGAGAGAATTAGGGAAGACCAAACTAGAGAGAGAAGTAAGAAGATATCTCATGTATCAGCCTGTTGTGCTGCAGTATAGGAACATACATATTGATAGTTATCTACTAAACAAACAAGTCAGCTCTGGGACTGAAATACCCACTTGGAATTATTTATTTACTCAGATGTCAATATGTCATTGTATATGCATGAAGAAAAGTAAATGATAGACCACTTAGGGACACCTAATTGTGATCAAATGCAGCCTACCGCAACTGAAATGAACACCTGGATATACTTACAGTGGAGAGTTGTTGGCAGCAGTATCCCAATGCTGAACACCAGAGACTCTGAGACAGATCCGTGGGTGCTTTGACTGGGGGGGGCATGAGATGTAAATTGTGCCCTGACAAGATATTATTTTTTCTTTCACTTTCAGATTTACCCCCTCCCTGGGGAGTTTTAACCATTTGAGTGCCAGAGGGGTACGTATCGCATTGCAAAACAATTCATTGTGTACCTCTCTGGTACTCACAGGGTTAAGATGTGAAGGCACTTATTGACAAACGGTCCTCCTCCTTTTTATATTGCTGCCTGTAGACTTAAAGGGGCAGTAAATGTTTTTATGGAAAAATATATATTGTAGGGTGTTTTCTGTTGAGTAAAATAAGGATATTCCCACTGCTAACAGATGCATATTTCAAGAGTTATTACAGTTTAAACCGGTGTGTGTTTTTTTTTTTAATTAGCAGTGTCCTCTAGTGGTCAAAGTCCAATTAGTTATTCTTTTACATTCTAAAGGAGAGGAAAGTCGGTGATATACAGTTCTCCATAGAGAGTGATAGAAACTGCTGAGTCACTTCCTGTCAGAACAGTAATCTCACCGTCAATTCACTTCCTGATTATTGAACTGTAATAATTTTGAATAAGACAACTGACTGTCATGGAAGTGGCTTTTGTGCTTGAATCTTCATATTCAGAGCTGTGACTTCATCTTGTTCAGAACCACAATCCCCATCATCCCATGATAGGAACTGTAGTCCTGAAAAGCTGGCGCACCACAGATTGCCCTCCAATGCCCTAAGGCAAAGGCATCCCACATGCAGCCCATGGGTCAAATATGGTCAGTCTGGGCCCTAGTTCAAGCTTCCTGAGATTTTTAACAAGAAATGTATTTCATAATTAGCTAGTACACATGAATTAATAGGCCAGCAGGCCTACTTACCTGAGCACAGCTACCACTGTATAACGGACACTCTAGTTCTTGAATAGTTCAGTCTCATAAATTAAACTTATTTACTTGATCGAAATTGATCAGTCACTGTCACAAAGCTTAGAACTGTGCCTTGTATTATATGAATAATGATGACTGGACTTTTTTTATTCTGCTTTTGATTTGCTGCTAAAAAAAATCCTTATTTATGAATGGCTATCACAATATAATTTACCATTGTTATGAATAAGAAAGTGAACATCGACCTCAAACTTGATTTTCTGATCTTGTGGCGTAAGATTGAAAAACTTTAGGAGGCCTCGGCTCTAAGTGCTCGTTCACACGTTTATTTTCTTGCAACTGAAAGTGTTATTGGATTTTTAGTGCTATAATGTAGCCAGGTTGACCAAGCCTCCCATTCTTTTAAAACATAAGTGACAAAGTTATGGACAAAAGCAGCTGCCTTTGATAGATGTGCAAATTCAATGCAATTACATTGAAACCCAGATTTGTAGTCTGTTATCTCACTGTCAGAGGAAACCTACAGCATGCTGCTTCTCTCTGTGACATTTGTTGCCTATGTAAAATGCCCCAAAGGACACAATAATTTACAACTCAACATTTTTTTCACTTGTTGCTGTGACATGATGTCTGTTTTAAAGGGGCCTAAAGTTCCATCTTGTCTGGCAATATTAGCACATCCATCAAATCCACTAATAAAAAGTGAATAGAACAACATTATTTCAGGCTGGTAAATTTCACCTGTTACACTTACACTGTTCTATGGGTCCCTGTGCAGCTCATTCACGTTAGTAACATTGGAGTTTGCAAGGCTCATCACAACCTCCAATTGGCTGACCCATGTGTATATTATCGAGTGATAAATAGCTGACAACCATTGTTGTCCATCAATCTCACCAACAGTAACTAAGAGGCTTCGGGATTGCATGAACAATGGTGATATTAACCCTTTGAGTACCAGAGGGGTGAGCAAAGCATCACTGGCACCCAAACAGTTAAGTGTGTTGCATCTAGAGGGGGATTAAAACGCTCAAAATCTAAGGAAAAAATAATAAAACCTTAGAAAAGTTCCACTGAACCTCAATCTTGGAAACAGGACACAAGAATATGGAGTAGGCAGGGGGTAGAGACAGAGGAAGAAGAGGGAGCCTCCGCCCCAAAAACCCTGTCATTTTTAAGTGCTCTGCCCTCCTGGAGGAGGGAGCTTAAGCCCATGGTTCCTGTGTTCCATATTGGATGTAAGAGAAATTAGCTTACTGGAGAGGCCAAATTAATATGACTAAGAAAGGAGTAGTAAATTGCTGGATCTCCAGCTGTTGGGAATTACAACTCCCATCATCCCTAACTAGCCACTGGCAGTTGGAGTGGATGGGAGGTGGTCCCCAACAGCTGGAAGTCCTGCAATGATTATCACTGAATGAATATAATGTTATTCCAGAAGGTCAGGTGTTCATTCTATGTGGAAAAACCTAGAACTGCAACAGTTAAAGAGGAGTTTTTATGCCCTGTTTCAATTATTCTTAACATTTTCAGTGCTAAGTCGCACACCTGTGCTCACTTACTCAGTTTTAAGTATTTATGGAATTTTTCATTGCTTCTGTGCCGATTCCTTCAGGGTCGCCAAGGCCAGATTTACATCCCAGGTACCCTGAGGCAATGCACTCTAAACTCCCTTAACTCCATCCATATCAGTACCTCCACTCCTCCCATGACCCTGCCTACGGCGGCCCTATCCGCTCTTTCCCAGCACGGAAAATACTCTCACCCCATAACAAGCAAGAATCAAAATGAGCTTTAACCCTTTAGTTGCTAGAGATCTCCAATGCCTTGCTCTGCAAGGCGTTGGGGATCTCTGTAGCATCCAATGGGTTAAATAATAGCCTGTAAAAGATTGTAAAAAAAGAGTGTAAAATCAATGTAGGTGTCACCAGCACAGCTCAGGTGCCCCTCAGAAGTTGGAGCTCTAGGCAGTTGCCTAGTCTATTGGAAAATCCAGTCCTGAGGGTTGCGGGAAGGCTGCCTCCTCTTCCGACTTGATTGTTAACTGTTAATATGGGGTCTGAGATGGAACAAATTTCCTCATTGCTCAAACCCAATATTATTACTGCAACTGGGTAAAGCAGGGATTTCAGGGTAGCCTATGCATTTGATTTGAGTAGTCAGGAGTTTGTCCCTGCTCAGGCTCTAAGGTGGCCACATATCCCTTTAAATCTGGGACACGTCTAAAATACACACACTGCAGGGTTATATGTATTCCTATGCATTCCTGCAGAATGAAGTTTTCATAAGTCCCCTGATTTACAGGGATATGTGGTCACCTTACCCCATATTAAAAGTTACCGATCAAGCAGGAAGAAGAATAAGGCTTCACTTGATGCTGGCATGGGATCGGGTAAGAGAATCCATGCAGGGACGTGCACAGACATTTTGGGGGGCAGGGGCTCAAATGAAAAAAAGGGCACTTCTCATAATTATTATTATTTTTTTTTTTTGTTAAAAGGGCATGAGGGCACTTTGGACAAAAAGGGCAGGTGCTCAAGCCCCCCTTGGTGTCTATGTGTGCACGTGCCTGAATCCATGTGTATTAACCTCCAAATTATGAGAATAGCATAGTGTCAGGGCAGCATGGCCTTTCCACTAAAGCTATTTTAGTTTTAGAGTTACTATCTCTTTTAAAGTAATGAATAAAAGCACAATATCTGGCCAGTAAAACAGTCCTCAGGCAACACTGAAAGAGATGAAAGGAGTTTGAGAAATAAACAGCAGAGAGATCAGAGGCAGACAGCACAGATCAGATCACCAGGAAATGCAGAGGAGGAATAATGGAAATCAAAATATTGGTTAAACCTTTTCACTGCCAGACAGCCGCAGTGCGGATCTGAACCTTAATGAGATGGAGGGATGGGAGAAACGAGGAGAAAGGAAGGGGTAGGAAGCCAAAAAAAAAATCATAATTAAGTGAAAATGAAATTCACTAAAAGTCATAGGGCATTTTATTAACACTTGGGTACAGCAAGTAATTTTCTAGGAAACAGGAGGTGGGGTGTGATGGAGTAATAAGATAGGAAAGGGGGAGGAATGAGAGAGTGGAAAGAGAAAGGGGTTGAGAGGAGAGAGAGAGAGAGAGAGAGAGAGAGTCTCATCACAATGCTGGCACAGTCTTCTCTCTCTCTGGGTTTACAGGCTTTTCTCAGTCTGTATTGGGTTAGAATCAACCCTTGCTTTGGGTTCTTCATTGACACACACTGATACCTCATCTGTTGGCAATAAAGAACCAAAAGCATCAGCAATACAAACTAGAGAGGAATGCAAGAAAGTGAAGCCTTCGCTATTTTTTGAATGCCATAAATGTATGCGTTGTGATTGCTCATGTTTTAATTCAAGAAACGTATTAACGCCTTGATGCTGAATAACACAAGGTCCTAAATTAAATGGCAAAGTTAGCCAGATGATAAAAAATTTGTGCTAACTGCTTTGCTGAATTAGGCGCAATTGGTAATCCTCTTACAAAACGACAGATATTTTAGCCACACCCACTTTTTGAAATGCATTTGCAAAAAAGAAAAAGTACAAACTTTCACCAATTCTGAAAAACCATGTGCAATTTAGTAACATTTTAGGGCTAATCATTCGGTTTTTAAAAGTAAACAGTAAATAGCAATTGTGCACGCTTCTTGCTATCTGCTCTAAGTGCCCACAGCCTGGAAATAGTGACAGGGAGACAGAGAAGCCTGGAATCTCAGAGAGAGTGCCAGATGTTTGACCAGGGAGTGTGGAAAGATGAGGTACACTTCCTGTTACACTGTACAAGATACTACAATGTGAGGAACACACCCACACACCAGACTCAAAGCACTAATCCCAGGTTTCAGCCCTATGGAAGAGCAACAAAATCTTTAACCCTTTGCATGATAGAGGGACATGCAACGCATTGCTTTGCAATGCGTTGCATATCCATCTGGCATGCAAACGGTTAAATACTTCATGAAACTGACACTTCAGCAGAACTGACCGAAGGCTTTATCAGTACCTCCTGCCACAGACTAAGCAATACTCTCACCCACACTCGGCCTGCCATATTTACTATACCCCAGTATGACATTTCAAGCCCTTTTCCTGTATATAACTCATGCTTACTGTTTATGCTTTGGCAACACTGAAATGTTTTGTCATTCCAATAAAACTGACTTGAATTTGAATGGAGATAAAGAGAAGATATACAGAGAAAGGGTGTAGATGGAGGGGATAGAGAAAGTAATATGATAGAGCAGGATTAGGCAATCTTTGGGTCTATACCCACTGGGGACTTCAACTTCCATCATCCCCAACCAGCCAACTGCTGGTTGGTAATGATGGGAGTTGTAGTTTCCAGCAGCTGAAGAGGCAAAGCCTGCAGATCCATGTGATACAAGGAGGGGAAAATGAAATATTTAGCAGAAAGATTGGAGAGAGAGGATGAAAAAGATCGGGAAAGAAAAAGCAGAAAGGAGGAAATGGGAATTTGATATAAGGGAAAACAAGATATTGATCAATGGAATCAGAGAAAGCGAGCAGGGTTAGTTTTGGCAAGAGAATATACATGTACAAGATGTGATATTAAAGAATAATGACTGTAGGGGGAGAAGCAGAGGAAATAGTGACAGGTAGAGATGAAAACAAGATAAAGACGGGGGGGAAGTTTGACAGATCTAAGTGGTCCATGGAGATCCCCAGCCATCCACTACACATATAGCATGAACACACAGGCAATGACAGGGTCTCCCGGACGCATTCCCTACCTCGCAGGGGCACACCAAGCTGTGCCAATCCAATTTAACACCAATTTCACACATTCAGTGCAGGAATAACAACAGTTTTGAGCTCTGAAGGGATTAACACAGGGGTGGAAAATCAGTGGTTCTCAGTTGCTGTTGGATTAAAACTCACTATTTATGGGTAACCAATCTGTAACAGGCTAAGGACAACTGTACTTGTAGTACATAAAGGAAGCCCGTCCTCAGGTTAACATGGGCAAGAGGGATGTGTGGATGATTTCAGGGCAATTTTTTGCTCCCCCCACCCCTTTGGCCCTTGAACTGATAACACAGGTGTAAGCCTGGTATCCAGATGAGTCTGAGGTTCAATGCAGAAAAGCAGTTCAAGCGCCACTGTGCATTGAGAAATCAGCAGCACTGCTTTATCATACAGATGCAAATCAACAGAATGGCTCTATCATAGATTAATACATCTTCAGTGCTGCATTATCATGCAGTAACATAGACATTCTGTCATGCAGTAAGAAATCGTCAGCGGGGCTCTATTACATAGAAACCGATAAGCAGCATGATTCAATAATCCAGTCACAGATCAGAAGAGATTCTCTATTAGTCAGTGACAAACAAACAGCACAGTTCTGCAGTGCAGTAACAAGTGAGCAGCAGGGCTCAATCATACAGTAATAAATGAAAATAGGACTCAGTCATACAGTAACAGACAGGGAGCAGAGCACATTCATTTGCCTCTTAACATTTCAAATAGCCAAAGGGAACACTTTTGTTTTGGGTGTTGTTACTAGTGGGCAGGACAATACAGATAATTTTAGGCTATTTCATGACCCACTGACATCTCTTTGTGTAACTGATTAAATAATTCAGTGCAATACCAAAATAATTTTATTTACACAGACTAATTTATAAATACATATATCGAAGTTTATACAAACATTAATGTGAGTTTTGATCTCCTAAAAGGGACACCAGGGTGGGAAAGAGGGACAGATGGATTTGAGTCTCAAAGAGGTACTATCCTACCGAAATAGGGATACTTGGAGGTATGCATTCATACACTGATCCTCAAGTGCACAGTTCTATCATACAATAACAATTTACCAACATAGCTCTACCATACAGTAACATAGCAGGCCAGCTCCACCATACAGGACAGATCAGCAACAGGACTCAGCAAAACAGTAAAAGATGAACAGCAAGGCACAATCATACACTAAAAGATGAGCAGCAAAGATCAAACACTAAAAGATGAGCAGCAGGGCGCAATCATCATCATCATCATCATCCATTCATCCATCCTCCATACAATAAATAAAAGGCCAGATGTATATTTGTCCAATGCAGTCATGTGCAGTAAACACTGTCCGAATGCACAGAGTACTGGGAGGTGTAATTCTGCAGTAGTAGACCTGCCGTTACATAGCCATTTAAATAGCTGTTTATACCTGCCGCTACATAGAGAGATATGCCTGTGTACTAGGGTTTTTACATTAGTCATACAATAAAAGATGAGCAGCAGAGTGCAATCATACACTAAATGATGAGCAACGAGGCTCAGTCATACACTAAAACCTGAGCAGCAGAGTGCAATCATACACTAAATGATGAGCAACGAGGCTCAGTCATACACTAAAACCTGAGCAGCAGAGTGCATATATAATAGGAGTAAATACCTGTAATAGATTACAACTGCCTTTGTTACAACAGAAAATCACTAAGACATTTATTTTCATTTTTTGTGGGGCAGTTGTACAGATAAGATATAAAATGGAAGGAGTCATCAGGCAGAGACTAGGAATATAAATGTATATTACTGTGTGGGAGAGGGACATGCTGTGAAATGACAGGGTTACAGGATACGTGAAAGTAAAACACTGTTAAGACTCCTGTACTATGAAGAAGAGATGCAATTCTGGGGAAAACCAACTGCACTCTAGGGAAGTAATAACAGTTCCTAAAATATGCATTGATTTAAAGGGGCCTTTTAACCATTTGAATGCTACAGAAGTCTCCAGTGCATTGTAATGCCTCTAGTATTCAAGGGGTTAAAAGCCCCATTTAAATCAATGTACATTTTGAGAATTGTCATCTGTTTCCTCTGGTGCAGTTGCTGCATTTAAGGGGGTTAAGAAATGCTAACACAGCCTTATAGTGACATTCCACTTATTTTAACCCTTTAAGGAGCAGAGGAGTGTACAACACAAAGTGAAGCAATGTACTGCACATCCCTCTGGTCCATAGAGGCTAAATATGGGCAAACAATCCTAAAAGGCAGCCATGAGTAAAGTCTGTGCACCTTGGTTCTCCAAAATGAATGCATAACCCCTTAAGTACCCATGATGTGCCAGGACCATCATGGGTCTAACGTGCAATAAGGACCCATGACGGTCCTGGCATGTCATGGATTTCAGTGCTCCCCTCGTGGCTGCATGCCATTCTGCAAAGCGTTGTGTACCCCTCTGACACTCAAAATGTTAATATATAGTCTGAAATGGCAATTCAGAATAATCCTATCTAAAGCTCTACACTGCAGAAAAAAAGTTTCCACTCGTCGGTAAATAACCCTCTTTGGGATTTCATTATTTGCAAGATAGCAATATTTCTGAGAGAGACAAATGTTTGAGCCAATCATCTATCTAACGTTGTAGGCCAGAAACCACTTGACCGAAAATGGTGGTCAGAGATGTTTTAAGCAACTGATGGCTACTGGGAAAAATGTAAAGGGATAGTAATACTTTAATATTACTAATCCCCATAGTGTAGCTCTTTAAAAAAGAATTCAATTGCCCCCAGGTTCATCTCTCAAACTTTTATGGTATGAGAGATAACCGTAAGCAAAGTTCCCCCCTCCCTCCCCTTCCCTGAAGTCAGCGTTGTACTGACTGCAGGGATATCCGGTTTTACTTTTCATCAGGCGGCTCTGCAGTAGAGCTGAGATCGCGTTAGTAAAAAAGAATTATTTAACTGAAACAGTCTTCTACGTGTGCTTGCAAACCAAGAACACGTAGAAGACTGTTTTAGTGAAATAATTCTTTCACTAACTCGATCTCGGCTCAGCTGTAGAGCTGCACGCCTGTCGTACGACAGACTTCCCCTGCAGTCAGTACAATGCTGACTTCAGGGAAGGGGGATGGAGGGGGGGACCTTGCGTTCGGTTATCTCTCAAACCTTTATGAATCTGGGGGCAATTGAATTATTTTTTAAAGAGCTATACTATGGGGATTAGTCATAATAAAGTATTACTATCCCTTTAAAGTAGTCAGTCCACTTAACCCCTTAGATGCTAGAGAGGTCTTAGTTTAATTGCTTCACAATGCTTTGAAGACCTCTCTGTTATCCAAGGGGTTAAAATAATCACAAATGTATCTACAATTTATAGCAGCTTCACATATCTTTAACTTAATACTAAGTTTTTATAATCCCATCTTTATACAATGCAGAGTTTTCACCACTGGCATTACACATTGAGGAGGCTGCATTATGTTGCCTAAATCATCAAGAATAGAGAGATCCAGACTGAGACATACAGTGATGTATGTCAATCTCTGTTTCTCATTGACAGTGGGGGAACCCTTTTCTCCAGTGGGCCCTGAACAGCTGACCACTTTTCTGCATTGTTAAAGTGGTCCTTTCAGTGGGTATGAGACTGGTAATGTATTACTGAACGCACCCCCACATGGGCAAAATAAATAAAAAATGTGGATAAGACTGAAAACATGTTTAGTGTATTTCTGCATCCAAAAGACTTTGCAGCTCCCTGAGCATAAGAGAGTATATTGCTACCATACAATGGTTGTTGGACTACAATTCCCATAATCCTCAGCCATCCAATGAAGCATTGAACTAGAGAGATCATATATGTGGGGTTAACCCCTTCTACCTTTTAAAACAATGGGAATCTGTATTTAACTCCTGGTATTGTCTACATTAAAGAAGAAGGGATATGGTTAACATTTACTAAATATATTCTAAGCCAATAAATATAAAGGACCCTCCAGGAAACTATTTACTCAAAGAGCTGTGAAAATAAACAAGGGTCATCCAATAAGGCAAGAAGAAAGGCCCTTTTAATGAAAACAAAGATACAGATTTTTGTGCAGTAAGGACAGTAATGTTGTATAATTCTTTGCCTCGGAAATCTGTGCTTACAGATGCTGTAGGTGCTTCTAAGAGCATATTGGATACCTTTCTAGCTCAGAACAATATTGATAATTATGACCACTGCATTCAAAACAGATAAGATGGCGATATCAAACTGCATTTTGGAGTCAGGAAATATGTTTTACCCACTTGGGGAATAACTGGAAATGGCTTCAGTAGTTTTTTTTTTTGCCTTCCTCTAGATCAAGAAGCATGAAATGGCAAAGGCTAAACTTGATGGACACATCTTTTTTCTGCATCGTGTTAATATTTTACTGCATTGGAAATGTCAACTTTTCAGTGCAAAACAGGCACCTTCATCTACTCCCTATAAAACTATATTGACCCAAAGAAGATGAACAGCACTGATGTGGACAGTATGCAGAAATGGAGTAACAAAAATGAAGGGGTTTAGTTAAAAGTGTCTAGATGAAGGACTCTGCCTCAAAATGTTATTCTATGAAATATCCATAATAAATATTGTAGTGGTTGATGTCTAACACAAAATGTGTGCACATGTTGGAAGAAAAAAGTGTGGGCGATCCATGGACAGTAAATGAAAGCAAATAAAAAAACATAAAAGGAAATATCCCCTAGAAAAAAAATGGCTCCTCATTTACAACCCTTTGAGGCCAAGCAATGCGTTACGTATCCCTCTGGCACTCAAAGGGTTAATAGACTGACTTTCCTAGATAGGTGTCCTTATTATTGTAGTTTGGTATACCTATATACCTTATTTGATATCTCTGCTAATCTAATGCTAGTTATGTCAGTTTACATTCTGATAAAAACAAGTGATTCTTACGAGCCCATTGTTTGTTGACAGTTGACCAGGAAGCAGACTTCAAGAGAGATTATTGGAAACTGAAGATATAATGTGATAAGAGGATAATGTGATATAATGTGATAACAGGATTTTAGTCTTACCTGTTAAATCCTTTTCTCTTAGTCCATATAACTCACAGGTACCATGGGGAAGCAACAGCTCCTCTCAGTGCGCTGTAACAATTCTGTAGAAGTGCAGGGGTGGAGCCTTCCTCTTCTAGCCCTCGCCCAGACAGACTTGTTAAAAGCTTAACAACTAAGATAACAAGAAGGAAGAGAGGAAAACTCCTGTGAATAGTGAACCCAAGAGGACTCCCACGTCCAGCCACATGGTCCCTTTCACTGGGTGGGAGACCTGTGAGTTATATGGACTAAGAGAAAAGGATTTCACAGGTAAGACTAAAATCCTCTTTTCTCTGTTGTCCAATATAACACACAGGTACCATGGGGATATACCAACATTGAGCTTCCAAGGTGGGAAGAAGGAGGAAAGGACTAAGCTCCGGTCCCCATGATACCAGAGACACTGAACAGCCCCAATGGACACTGAATAATGAATAACACAGCACACAAGAACAAGTGCCAACAGGGCTCAAACATTAAAGAACAATAAGGCACAGGACAAATAAAGTACTAGACAGGCACAACGCCCTCCAGGACTTTCCTGCCAAAGCTGGCTTCAGCCGAAGCCAGAACATCAATACGGCAGTGTTTGACAAAGGTGTGCACAGAAGGCCAAGTGTCCGCCTTGCACAGCTGTTCAGCAGAGGCCTGATTCTTGTAGGTCCAGGAGGCCCCAACAACGGACCTGGTGGAGTGTGCAGTGATGCGGAAGGGAACAGGTTTCCCTCTGAGCTTGTAAGCTTTACGGATGGCACACTTAATCCAGGATGCAATAGTCACCTTGGAAGCAGCCATACCAGCCCTGGGACCCCCTCAGGGATGACAAAGAGAGCATCTGTCTTACGGACAGTACTGTGCACACAGAACTTTAGGCAGTGTACTACATACAACGAATGGAGATCCCTCTCCTTGTCAAATTTAGGGTCCGGACAAAAGGAAGGCACAACAATCTCCTGACTGATGTGGAACTCAGAGACAACCTTAGGAAGGAATTGCTGAGAGGTATGAAGAACAGCCTTATCCTTGTGAAACACCAGGAAAGGCGGTTTGCAGGACAAAGCCTGCAGTTCAGCAAGTCTGCGAACAGATACGACCACCAAGAGAAAAGCCATCTTCCAAGTCAGAAGATGAAGAGGATTGGTAGCCAAAGACTCAAAAGGAGGCCACTGCAAGACTCCCAGAACGAGGTTAAGGTCCAAGGTTAAATGCAGGGAAAGCGTGAGCGACGCCCTGAAAGAAGACTATGACATCCGGCAAAATGGCAATGCGTCTGGTAAAAGACAGAGAGAGCAGACGTCTGCACCTTCATGGAGCTATGGCTGAGACCTTTGTTCACACCATTCTGCAAAAAAGGACAGGATGGCTGGGAGATCAAACTCTTGTGAGAATAGATCCCTGTCAACACACCAAGAATGGAAAGTAGATCAATCCCTATGGTATGCCTTGGAAAGACCAGTTTCCTGGCTTGGATCATGGTGGAGACCACCTCAAGAGAAAAGCCCTTCCTCCTTAGGATGGAGGCTCCAACAGCCATGCCATCCTAGCCAGATGCTCCAAGTCCTCTCTCCAGATGACTGCCACATCGTCCATTTGAATCTTCCTCAACACCTTGGGGATGAGAGGAAAAGGAGGAAAAATGTAGGAGATGAATGCGCCATGGAATGGAAAAGGCATCCACTGCAAATGCCAGAGGATTCCCCTAGCGAGAACAAAATATCGGAATTTCCTGTTGTCCCTGGTAGTCATCAGGTCTATCCAGGGGCTCCCCCATTTTTGCACCAACAGGTCGAAGACCTCTGGATGGAACTCCCACTCCCCTGGGCCCACTGTCTGGCGACTGAGGTAGTCTGCCTAAATGTTCTCTAAGCCTAGAATGTGCACGGTGGAGATGGCAGGAATGTGTTCTGCCCATGCCAAAATAGCCTTGACCTCTAACCAAACAGAAGAGCCTCTTATGCCTCCTTGTTTGTTGATGTAAGCCACGGCCGTGGCTTGGGGGTGGAGTGGGGGTTTCTGGCCTGAGACTCACTCTGATTCGGCCTTTGCACTTCACTTTGGCAGGGATGATACTGTTTCCTTGCCAGATTAGGGCATTTGGGGACCTGAGGCAACAGAGTGCTCTTGCCCCCGGTGGCCTCACTGATGATTTGTTTCAGTTCAGGCCAAAAAAAAGATGTACCCTGAAAAGGGACAGAAATCAGTGACTACTTAGATGATAGTGCGTCTAGCAGCATCAGAAAAGTGCGTCTAGCAGCAACAGAAAAGGCAGAAGCCTTAGCATCAAGCCGGACAGTATCAAAAAGGGCATCAGTAACAGTTCTGAGCCTCTGACATGTTGGCTTAAAGGGCCAAAAGGTCCTCTTTAGGGGCACCTTTGCGGACAGCATCAGTAAGCTATTCAGTCAAAACAGCAATGGCTCTAGTAACCCACATAGAAGCCAAGGTAGGCCTCAAGGAAGCACCTATGGCAGCGAAGGCAGGCTTCAGGATAGCTTCAAGCTTCCTATTAGTTAAGTCCTCAAGCATTGTGGAATCAGCCAAAGGAAAAGCAGAGGATTTAGACAGTCTGGAATGGTTGATGACTGCGAGGAGGAGTAGCCCACTGAGCCAAGGCTGCATCAGAAATGGGATACAGCTTAGAGAATTCTCTTGGACAGAGATAGACGCTTGTCTGGAGTCTTCCACTCATCCAGAATAACCAGGTGTAGATTAGGATTAGTCGGAAACAAAGAACAGGACTTCTTGTGCCTTTGAAAGATGTCAGAAGCAGACTGGGTCTCTACAGGGTTAATAGGAATGTGTAGGGTAGTCAAAACCGCCTTGATGAGACCCTCTCCACAGGGTTCAGGGCCAGCCTCCAAGGGGTTGCCATATGTATGGGAAGAAGCCACTTCTGCACACTCCCCATCCTCTGACTCAGCTTCAGCTTCAGAAAGTTCAGGAATGCTAGGGGCCTTAGGGGCCACAAACATGAAAGAAGTGGGGGTTTCCAAGACTGAAGGAAGGGAAAGAGGAACTGTGCCATAGAGGACTTTAAGTCCTTGACCTAATATGGCTCTTGTTCATGTCTGGAGTGCCCGGGCGGAGAAGCAGGGGCCACAGCACACGAGAGGCATAAGTGTCCTGAGTACTCTCTGGGAAGCCCCGCTTGGCATGAGGAACAGTAAGCGGGGGGGGGGGGGGTCAAAGACGCCCCTGAGTCCTTAGCCTTATATCCATAATGGAAGAAGTGTATAAACAGTAAAGGGAACCCCAAATACTATCACCCAGATTAATAAATCACCTCAGAAAGCCTACAAAGTACTTATCAAGCCTCTGAGTAGGATACTGTCACAGCTTACCTTGTTTCCAGCGCCGCCGCTTCAGCAACGCTCGGTGTCATCTGCAGGCGCAAGGCTTCAGAGTGAAGCAGGCTTCTGTTTTATGCCATGCTTCCTGTAGTCTCCTCCTACCTACTTCCTTCCTCTGAGCCTGTTCCTCCTACCTGCTTCCTGAGGAGGGGTTTAAAGGGCTGTCTGAGTCCTGACTCAGTTGCCCTTGCGTTGTTGTTCAAAGCAGTTCTATTACCTTGGGCTCTGTGTATGACCTGGCTTGTCTTCCATCCAACCTGGTGCTGACCTGTGGCTCTGTTTGACTATTCTTTTGTCTATCCCTATAGTAGACACTCAACCTGTTGCAGACCTGTGGCTCTGGCTGACTACCTGAACTGTGGATGACCTGGCTTGTCTGACTACCCTCTCTGTTGCTGACTTGTGGCTCTGTCTGACTATTCTTATGTTTGTCCCTTGTACCTAGCAGACACCCAGTCTAGTGCGGACCTGGGGCTCTGGCAGACTAGCTCGGATACTGACTGCAGGAGCGAATCAGGTATCCATTTCCCTATACTAACTGCAGGCATGAGTTAGAAATCACTCTATACTGACGGCAGGCGTGTGTCAGTATTCTTGCTACGTTGGATCAAGAGCCTGTGTTCCTGGTTCCTGCAGAGACTATCAGTGGCTGAGGCCTAGTCTCCAGCTGTGTGGTCAAGCTTGGCAGCCTACTATTCCTGATAGCAGTGCTTGCTGGTGTGTAACCCTCTGCTTGTTCCTGTTGTATTATTTGTGTAATACCTTTCTTATATTATAATAAATTGCATTTAACTATACCGTTGTCACAGCTTGTTACGACACTCAGACAAAAGATTTAGGTAAAAACATAACTTTATTGAAAAGCTAAGGCAATCCTCATAGGGTTCACATACACATACACACAATATATTCAGCAATAGATAAATAGAATAGGTTCTACCGGCCTTGCCAGTAATACTGGGCAAGGCAACCCAGGCGGCTATAAGAAATAGCAATAGCAGGCTCTACCGGCCTTGCCAATACCGGGTAAGGCAACCGTGAAATGGAATATACCGGTTCTACCGGCCTTACCAATACTGGGCAAGGCAGCCTCAGGAAATGCTATAGGTAGGCTCTACCGGCCCTGCCAATACCTGGTAAGGCAACCGTGAGATGGAATGTACCGGTTCTACTGGCCCTACCAATACCGGGCAAGGCAGCCTTAAGGAACACTGGGAAGAGGCTCTACCGGCCCTGCCAATACCTGGTAAGGCAACCGTGAGATGGAATGTACCGGTTCTACCGGCCCTACCAATACCGGGCAGGACAGCCCCAATGGAGGAGACCAACAGGTGCCAATAGTTGTCAAGAGACAATGACAGGAACTCGGACCAACAGCACTTGACTGAGTATGGAGTAAACCAGCGTCCGCACGCTGGACCCAACAGCATAGGTAACCACCAGGTTAAATGGAGTAGTCAGCGTCCGCACGCTGGGACTAGCAGTATAGGGAACCACCAGGTTTCAATGGAGTAAACCAGCATCCGCACGCTGGAACCTACAGTATGGGAGACCACCAGGTTTTAATGGAGTAAACCAGCAACCGCACGCTGGAATCTACAGTATAGGAGACCACCAGGTTTAATGGAGTAAACCAGCATCCCCACGCTGGGACCAACAGTATAGGAAGCCACCAGGTTTAATGGAGTTAACCAGCGTCCGCACGCTGGGACCAACAGTATAGGAAGCCACCAGGTTTAATGGAGTTAACCCGCGTCCGCACGCTGGGACCAACAGTATAGGAAGCCACCAGGTTTAATGGAGTTAACCAGTGTCCGCACGCTGGGACCAACAGTATAGGAAATCACCAGGTTAATGGAGTTAACCAGCGTCCGCACGCTGGGACCAACAGTATAGGAAATCACCAGGTTTAATGGAGTAAACCAGCGTCCGCACGCTGGGACCAACAGTATAGGAAATCACCAGGTTAATGGAGTTAACCAGCGTCCGCACGCTGGGACCAACAGTATAGAAAATCACCAGGTTTAATGGAGTAAACCAGCGTCCGCACACTGGGACCAACAGGGTGAAAATATCGCTGGAGCGAATAGAGAGAGCAATGTCGCCACAGCGACTACAGGAAGAGAATACTGAGACCAGGCTGAGGTGGACCGTAGCGAGCACCGCTGCACAGACGAGCAATCGGAACTATGCAGAACGGAACAACCGGAACGTCAGCAGTCATGGAGAACCAACAAAACCGACTGGAGTGGCAAACAGACTGGTAGCAGGAACAGGAGGAATCAGGAACTCTAAACTCTGGAACACTGGAACTCAGGACTCTGTAACTCTGGACACAGGAACGCTGGAACAGGCCCACACAGCATGACATAAATGACAGAAAGGTACTGTCAGAGACACCACGAAAGGGCAACCAAAGGGTGCCCGAGCTGAGTTTAAATAGGCAATGTGAGGCAGGCTGACAATAGGCAGCCAATGGGAGCCCCCTGCAGGTGATAGACAGAGTATAGCACCAATCACGGGCACCGTGATAACCGTACTGACTCCTGAACATGGTTGGGGAACCATGACAGTACGCATGGGCCATGAGTTCTGATGGTGATAGTAATGCAGTTTTTCAAAGCATCCTGGAAAGGATGGAGACACTGAGTCAACGACTTGATGAGTTGTCTTTGGCCATGCAGACGGTTTCACAGCGCACTGCTAACCTCAAGCAAATTTGTACCCAACTGATGGCCCCCCCTGAGACCTCCCAGGCACCAGTGGTTCCAACCTCTCCTGACGCAGGCATGGTCAAGAGGTTGACGGGTTCCGCTCAGCTCCCACAGCAGTATGGAGAGGATCCAGATGTTTGCCATGGCTTCCTTAACCAGCTGGGCATATATTTCGAGTTGGTACCATATGCCTTTCCCAATGAGCGCAGTAAAGTTGGTTTCCTTATATCCCTCCTCACGGGCAGGGAGCTGGCATGGGCCAATCCACTATGGGAGACAAATAAATCTATTGCTCACAATTTCATGGAATTTGTGAAATTGTTTAAGCAAGTCTTTGATAGGCCTGGCCACGTGGTCTTGGCCTCCAAGCACCTTATGACCTTTCACCAGGGTACTCGCACGATGGCCGACTATGCGACAGAGTTTCCTACCCAGGCAGCCGAAGTCGACTAGAATAACTAGGCCCTGATGCCCGTTTTTTTTTCAAGGGCTCTGAAAATGAGATCGCGGCTCGCGATCTACCTAACGATTTGGACAGGCTGATTGAATTTTGTATTCTGGTGGACACCAGAATCAGAGAAAGACCCTTTTTTAAGGAGTACCTGCGGAGGTCCTCAAGCAGAGTGCCTGCTCATTATTCTGGCCCACCCTATCCTCCCTCGCCTCCCATGCCTCCGGGGCTTGTTTCAGACTATACCAAACCTATGCAGGTGGATGCCATAGTCAGGGGGAGACCCTCGGTTGCTGAGAGCCAGCGGAGGCCTCTAGGGGAGACATCTCCTCATGTTTCTGACCCACCCTATCCTCCCTCTCCTCCAATGCCTTCTGATCTTGTCTCAGGGTGGTGAACCTAGGCTGGTGGGTGTCACCTGGCTTTCAAGGGAGGAGAGAGCCTTTAGGAGAAGGGAAGGACTTTGTCTTTACTGTGGTAAGGCTGGCAATCTGTTGCGGTCCTGTCCGATTCGTCCTGAGAGATGCACGAATTTAAGGCATGGTCAGAGACAGATGATAGGGGGCATTTCATTGTCCCCAGAAAATTTTTTGGATAAGCCCATGTTGAAGGCCTGCATTTACTGGGCAAACAGCACTGGACACTGGGGCTGCTGGCTGCTTTATGGATGCGGAATTTGCAGCCAGTGAGAATATTCCATTGTTGCCTCTTGCTTCCCCGCTGGCTGTAGAAGCCATTGAAGGTAGACTATTACAGCCCTCACACATTACTCATGAGACCACCTTGTTAACCCTGAGGGTGGGAGCCCTGCATACTGAAACCCTGAAGTTTCAGGTGATTAATTCTCCGCACCACGCCATGGTCCTGGGGTTTCCTTGGGTACAAAAACATAACCCCAGGATAGATTGGCACACTTGTGATGTTTTGGCCTGGTCCCCACAATGCAAGAAGTCTTGCCTATCTTGTCCTGTTAGAGTCACTCAAGCTTTGACTCCAGTCCTTCCAGAGGAGTATACGTCATTTATAGACATTTTCAGCGAAAGTCAGGCCGAGGTCCTACTCCCTCATAGGCAGTATGATTGTTCTTTGGAATTGTTGCCTTGCACTACACCTCCAAGGGGCCATATCTACCCCTTGTCTGTGGAGGAAAATATGGCCATGGAGGAATATGTGTCTGATGTGCTGGCCAGAGGCATCATTCGTAAATTCACATCCCCTGCTGGTGCTGGATTCTTTTATGTCAAGAAAAAGGATGGAGAGGTACGTCCATGCATTGACTTTCGTGATTTGAACAAACTGTTGGTTAAGAATGCTTATCCTATCCCCCTGATCACTGGACTCTTTGACCGTGTCAAAGGGTTCTAAAATATTCACAAAACTCGATCTGAGAGCCGCGTACAACTTGGTGCGGATTAAAGAAGGGCATGAGTGGAAGACAGCGTTCAATACCCGGAGTGGGCACTATGACTACTTGGTCATGCCCTTCAGGTTGCGTAACACTCCAGCTGTCTTCCAGGAGTTCATAAATTATGTTTTACGAGAACTCTTTCAAATTTGCGGGGTTGTGTATTTGGATGACATCCTCATTCACTCTCGCACATTGGAGAATCATCAGTCGGATGTATCCAAAGTCCTGAGCCTATTACGTGAGATCAAGTTGTTTTGTAAACTTGAAAAATGTGAATTTCACAAATCTCAAGTAACATTCCTGGGCTATATCATTTCCGCTTCCGGGTTCGCCATGGACCCTAAGAAATTGTCCACAGAAGTAAACTGGCTGCGTCCTATAGGACTCAAAGCGATCCAAAGATTCTGGGATTCGCGAATTACTACCAAAAATTCATTAAGAATTTCTCTACTATTGTAAAACCCCTGACTGACATGCCTTGCAAGGGGGCCAAAATCTCGGAATGGTCACAACCTGCTATAATGGCTTTTGAAAGTCTCAAGGCAGCCTTTGCTGTAGCTCCAATATTGGAGCATCCCAATCCCTCCCTGCCCTTTACCCTGGAGGTGGATGCATCTGAAATCGGAGTAGGCCCTCTGTTGTCCCTGCTCTCAGCTCCTGGTGAGGCCTTATGTCCGTGTGGGTTATTCTCTAGAAAACTGTCCAAAGCTGAAATGCTTTACCAAATTGGGGACAGAGAATTACGGGAGGGCACTAAATCTCCTGTCTTGATTTTGACAGACCACAAGAACCTCATTTACCTTTCTGAAGCCAAACGCTTGTCTTCTAGGCAGACCAGATGGGCACGGTTTCTGTCTCGTTTTAATTGTGTGGTTTCCTATCTTCCTGGCTCAAAAAAATGTGAGGTCAGACGTGTTGTCTCGCCAGTTTTGTAGCCCATCCAGGGAAGAGGTTCCACCTTCTCCGATCATTCCGGCGGATTGTATACTTGCTACAATGTACCTGTATTACTTCTCCTCTATGAGAGGAGATTCTAGCAGCCCAAGACTGCTCCAATGGAGAAACCTGATGGTCTTTGCTTTGTTCCAGCGCAGTTGCGCATTAAGCTGTTGGATACATATCATGCCTCAAGAGTTGCTGGTCACATTGGCCGAGACCAATTGATATGGTCCTTGTCACGAGTATTTTGGTGGCCTAGTCTCCGGGCCGATTGTACTGTTTTCACGGCTGCATGTACGACTTGTGATCAGAACAAGTCACCTAGACACCTGCCAGTTGGCTTGCTTCAGCCAGTGGCCAATGGGGAACGCCCCTGGTCACATCTATCCATTGACTTTATGGTCGAACTCCCAAGTTCCATGGGTTGAACAGTCATTCTGATGATTGTGGACAAAATTTTCTAAGATGGCTCACTTTGTGTCACTTAAAGGTTTACCATCCGTGCAGGAATTAGCGTTGGTATTCGGTAAAGAGGTCTTCTGTCTCCATGGTATACCTAAAGTAATTGTGTCCGATACAGGAAGCCAATTTGTTTCCCGATTCTGGAGGTGTTTCTGTTCTCAAATGGGTATCCAATTGGCATTCTCCTCCTCGTATCATCTGAAGCCCAACGGTGCAGCAGAAAGGTCAAACCAAGCCTTGGAACAGTTTCTCCACTGCTATATCTCTGACCATCACGATAACTGGGCTACCCTGTTACCTTGGGTGGTGTTTGCCAGGAATAGTGCTGTTAACTCTTCCACAAAGAGTTCCCTGGTTTTGGTTAATTATGGATTCCAACCCTCAGCTCTACCCGAGACCTTCCAAGCACAAGAAATTCTGGCTCTGGACAAGCATTTAAGGGCACTCCTTTCCTTGTGGGTACAGGTACAGCATACACTACGTGATTCCGTGTAGAGACAAAGAAGGCAGGCTGACCGTAGGCAACTGCCGGCACCTACCTTACAGGTAGGAGACAGTGTGGGGTTGTCTTCCCGTAACTTGCACCTCTAGGTTGCTTGTAACAAATTGGCTCCTCGATTTGTCGGTCCTTTCCAAGTGTTGCACAAAATTAACCCAGTGGTTTATGCATTGGAACTTCCAGCCAATATGCGCATCCATAATGTCTTCCATGTCTCCCTGCTGAAGCCCTTGATCTGCAACTGGTATACCTCTGCTCCTGTCCATCCTGCTCCCGTGAGAGTTGCAGATCACAAGGAGTATGAAGTTCAAAATATTCTGGACTCCCTTTTGGTTCGAGGGTGCCTATAGTACTTTATTCATTGGAAGGGATGCAGTCCAGAGGAGCACTCCTGGGTTCCAGCTGGCGATGTTCATGCTCCTGTTTTAGTGCACAGATTTCAATCTCGATTTCCTGACAAACCCCAACAGGCTCTGCGGAGGGGGGGGTCTTTGAGGGGGGGTACTGTCACAGCTTACCTTGTTTCCAGTGCCGCTGCTTCAGCGACACTCGGCGTCTTTCCACGCGTCAAACAGGCGCGAGGCTTCAGAGTGAAACAGGCCTCTGTTTTATACCATGCTTCCTGTAGTCTCCTCCTACCTACTTCCTGAGGAGGGATTTAAAGGGCAGTCTGAGTCCTGACTCAGTTGCCCTTGTGTTGTTGTTCAAAGCAGTTCTATTACCTTGGGCTCTATGTATGACCTGGCTCGTCTTTCATCCAATCTGGTGCTGACTCGTGGCTCTGTCTGAATATTCTTTTGTCTATCCCTATAGTAGACACCCAACCTGGTGCAGACCTGTGGCTCTGGCAGACTACCTGAAATGTGTATGACCTGGCTTGTCGGACTACCCTCTCTGTTGCTGACTTGTGGCTCTGTCTATTACGTTTGTCCCTTGTACCTAGCAGACACCCGATCTAGTGCGGACCTGGGGCTCTGGCAGATTAGCTCTGATACTGACTGCAGATGTGAGTCAGAAATCACTTCATACTGACGGCAGGCGTGAGTCAGTATTCTCTTTACGTCGGATCAAGATCCTGTGTTCCTGTTCCTGGTTCCTGCAGAGACTACCAGTGGCTGAGGCCTAGTCTCCAACAGTGTGGTCAAGCTTGGCAGCCTACATTCCTGATAGCAGTGCTTGCTGGCTTGTAACCCTCTGCTTGTTCCTTTTGTATTACTTGTGTACTACCTTTCTTATATTATAATAAATTGCATTTAACTATACTGTACTGACTCGTGAACATCTTTGGGGAACTGTGACAGATACTCATCCAAAGAGAGAAAGAAAATGGCGACCGAACTCAGAGCCAATCAAAGAAAAGACTGCGAAACGGGCATTATGGGAAATTTAGTTCTCTCTTTGAGTTACCCAAAAGACAGTTCCCGAACAACCCAGGGACCCCCAAGAGGATGTGAACTGGAATGCAGGGCAAGGGGCGAAACATAGAAACATTTGACGGCAGATAAGAACCATTTCGGCCCACCTAGTCGGCCCATTTTCCTACAGTAAAAACCTCAAACCTTTTTTGGTCCTTGGTCTTTTCTTAAGTTAAGGACAACCTTATGCCTATCCCATGCATGCTTAAATTGTGTCACTGTATTAACTTCTACCACTTCTGCTGGTAGGCTATTCCACTTATCTACTACCCTCTCAGTGAAGTAAAACTTTCTTACATTACATCTAAACCTGTGTCCCTCTATTTTAGACTATGGCCTCTTTTCCTAACATTTTTACTCCTTTGAAATATACTTCCATCCTGCACTTTGTTGAATCCCTTCATGCATTTGAATGTTTCAATCATATCCCCTCTCTCTCTTCGCTCCTCCAAGCTATACATGTTCAGATCCTTTAGTCTATCCTGATATTTATTTTCCTGTAAACCAGTCACCATTTTAGTAGCCCTTCTTTGAATTTTCTCTAGAGTATCTATATCCTTCTGGAGAGGTCTTCAGTACTGTACACAATACTCTAGGTGAGGTCTAACTAGAGATCTGTAGAGTGGCATGACCACTTCCCTTTTTCTGCTACTAATGCACCTAGCTATACAACCCAGTACCCTGCTTGCATTCCCCACCGCTTTATTACATTGCCTGCCTACCTTTAAGTCATTAGAGATAATTACTCCCAAATCCCTTTTCTCTGTTGTCTCTGACAGTACAGTACCCTTAATATTATATTTTTCCTTTGGATTTTTATGTCCCAAGTGCATTATTTTACATTTATCAATGTTAAACTGCATCTGCCACACTCCTGACCATTCTTCTAATTTAACTAAATAATTTGGCTTATTCCCCCTGTAATGTCTACCCCATTGCAGATCTTGGTATCATCTGCAAAAAGGCATACCTTACCTTGAAGACCTTTTGCAATATCACTAATAAAAATTTTAAAAAGAATGGGTCCCAGTACAGATCCCTGAGGTACTCCACTAGTAACACTCCTTTCGTCCGAATATTCTCCATTGACTACCACCCTCTGTCTCCTGTCACTCAGCCATTGCCTTATCCATTTAACTAGTTTTGCATCCAGACCCAAACACTGCAGTTTATTTATGAGTCTTCTATGAGGGACAGTGTCAAATGCTTTACTGAAATCTAGATAAGCTATATCTTGCCCTAGGTCTATTATTTTAGTTACCCAGTCAAAAAAAAAACTATGAGGTTAGTTTGACAAGATCTCCCTGATGTAAACCCATGCTGTTTGGTATCTTGCAAGCCATTTAAGAAGAATGAGCCCTCTCTCAACTCTGTAATTGGAATGGTTGCAGACATATGTCCCAAGGCAGTCTGTCCCATAGAAGTCAATGGAGCACGTGCGACCATGCAGTAAAGCGCGCTCTTAAAAGCAGGTAATTCAAAAAATTAAAAGTTTTGAAAAGTGAATAAAAAACCCAAAACACAAATAGAACATATAATGACCAATAAAAACTGAGACATGATTCCCAGAACTCAATGAAAAGCAGGGAAGAGGTTAATTACCATAAAATCAGGCAAATATGCTCCAAAGACACAGTGAACAGACAGATAAATACCCAACATGAGTGCAGGCATTATAAAGAACTCCAATTAAGCCTCTATGCGGAGGGGAACTGTGGGACAAGTGGACCATGGTAATCAAAGGGTTGCTTACCTTTTTTGTAGGACTTCTTTCCTCAGATTACCTTTAAGGAGAAAAGGAGCCTCAGAGAGATCCCTTTGGAGAGAGACACACATGGATTGCATGATTCTCTCCCAGGGAAGCAAGGGTCCACAGCCAGCACCCGATATCTGGGCAATCCTCCAGGGGAAGTCAGTAATGGTAATCTGCCTAATGGGAGAATTTGGACACCCCATATCTAACAATAAAAATACTAAAATAAGCAGAACTGTTCTCAGCCATCTAACCAGGACCATGGAACAAGTCTATCTAGTCGGGGGCTAGCTAGGTAGGCTGATATGGAGGAGGGGGAGGCTCCACACCTGCAGAATTGTTCCAACCTACTAGGAGGAGCTATCACCTCAACATGGTACCTGTGAGTTATATTGGAAGACAGAGAAATGCAAATATATAGCTATGCCTGACTGCTGTATGACAGACAACAACCTTGGTAGGGTAATTATTTGAAGAACTTAAAGGAGCAGTAAACTTTTTTTATGAAAAAAATACATACTGTAGGAATTTTCCTGTTGAGAAAAACAAGAGTACTCCCACTGCTGACAGATTCATACTTCCAGAGTTATTAGTTTAATCCCATGTTTGTATTTTTTAACATTAACAGTGCCCTCTACTGATCAAACTCCAATTCGTTTTTCTGTTACATTCTAATGGAGATGAAAGTCAGTGATATACAGTTCTCCAAAGAATGTGACAGAAACTGCCAAGTCACTTTCTGTCTGCTAGAACTATCAGGCAGTAAATGCACAGTAAATTCACTTCCTGATTATTTGAACTTATACTTCTTTTTTGAAATAAAGCTTTATTGAGAAATGAAAAGATGTACAATCGACATAAATGAACAAGCAATAAGAGACACATTATAAAGACACTTTACAGAGAAATTATAGTAATACCTTAACAGATCTTATAACAATGTCTGTAGCAAAATATGCAGTACAGCAATATAGCGGCGCTATCCAAGTAAATAAAAAAAAAAAAAAATTGCAGTGCATTACACCTCTCAAAACTAGTATGGAAAAGTGTGATCTAGGGCCTGATTCTATTACCCGCGCTAAAACCGGTGTTACAAGAAAAACAAGTAGTGTGAATTTTGAAAACATGTGTTACGTCAGTATGCTATTGCAGAACCACAGTAAAACAAAACTGGCATAGACAGCACCTTTCAGAGTAGTAACAAAACTGGCGCGGTCTGCTTTTTTTCGACTACCGCCTACAAAAAACGTGAAAAATGTCAAAGTCCAAGGAAATAAACATACATCTGACAACAGAAAGATCAAGTTCAGTGTTAGATGTGTTCTCCACATAACAAAATCCGACAGAGTGCCCCCCCCTCGACATATTAACCCCCCTTTTAAAAGTCGACTTGCAGTGCTTTCTTTCACCACATTAATCCGACAAATATTGTTGATAGTTGACAATTAACCCTTCCCCTTACAAATACGACTTACAGTGCTTTCTTTCAACATATTAATGCGACGAATATTGTACATCCGACATTTTAACCCCCCCCTCTTGAAAAGTCGACTACAGTGCTCCCATGACTTTCTTTCACCATTTTTATCCAACATTTTTCTTCTCCTATTATATTCGACATGTCCTCGTATTTTGTATTGCAAGATTAACCCTATGAGTACCAGAGAGGTATTGTAATGTGTTTGCTACCCCCCTGGTACTCATAGGGTTAATAAGCAACCTGTATATGTATAAAAAAAGGTGTTTGTTTTTATTATATATGTAATTTGTGTGAAAATGTAATTAAATATTTAATTTATGTGTAACAATGATTTTCTTTTTTTAAATTACATATGTAATTTGTATTAAAAAAAGTACTTCAGACCTCAAGAGGGGTATCATGTGAAAGAGCATATAACCTATGTGAAACATAGGTTATATGCTCTTTAATTAATAAAGGGGGAAATTGTCGCCACCATGCCAGGGGGGTGTCATGAGGGGTCATGATACCCCTCTTGAGGTCTGAAGTACTTTTTTTTTAATACAAATTACATATATAATTTAAAAAAAGAAAATCGTTACACATAAATTAAATATTTAATTACATTTTCACTTAAATTACATATACAATAAAAACAAACACTTTTTTTTATACATATACAGGTAGCAAACACATTACAATACCTCTCTGGTACTCATAGGGTTAATCTTGCAATACAAAATACGAGAGCATGTCGAATATAATAGTAGAAGAAAAATGTCGGATGAAAAATGGTGAAAGAAAGTCATGAGAGAACTGTAGTCAACTTTTCGAGGGGGAGGGGGGTTAAAATGTCGGATGTACAATATTTGTCGGATTTGGAAGGGTTAATTGTCAACTATGAACAATATTTGTCGGATTAATGTGGTGAAAGAAAGCACTGTAAGTCTACTTTTAGAAGGGGGGTTAATATGTCAAGGGGGGCACTTTATGTCAGATTTCTATGCTGTATACTGTGTTATACACTGCTTTTGTTCGAACAACAATGGTTTTGAAACTGTCGTTATGGCTTCTATGCCTCAACCTCTGAGGCGCAGAATTTCTGACTTAAACGTAACCACAAAACAGGCAGTAATACTGAGCGTGGGTAATAGGATACTAATTGCACATTGTTTTTAGTTGTTTCCTATGGGCTTTTTTTTAGACTGGTGGTAAGTATAATTACTGCTGATTTTGCTTACACAAGTCGGGTAATAGGATAAAAACAGACTTAAAAAAAACAACGCCTGTTTTATTTTTAGCGCTGGTAATAGAATCGAGCCCCAAGTCAGATATAATATCATATGAAAGCAGCAATTGCAAATCAAAAATCTAATATATAAGTCATAAAATTCAAGCTCTATAGTGTAGCGAAATAGTAAGAATAAGTAAGGAAAAGAAAATGTACCAACAGGATAAAGGCATAAAGGAAAAAAATAAAGTGAAAAAGAAAGTAAAAAAAGGAGAGAGTATAGGAAATGTTACTATGAGACCATAGATATGAGAGTAATAAGGTAAAGGGGGATGTAGAGGAGGGGAATATGATGGAGTAAAGGGATGGGGAAGGGGAGAATGTTGAGTGAAGATAAGTGCAGCCCAGAGTGCAGTGATCACAGGTATCCCTTCTCGTCAGCCAGTTGGAATTTGAAGACCTACATGGGTATACCAGGTGGAAAAGTGAGTACAGCATTTAGAAAGAGATCCAATAGAAGCACGATAACCACTTTCCATTTCCAGGATATTTTTCAATTCTAGATTTCAATTCGTAATAGTGGGTATGTTTGGAGAGCCCCATTTTGTAGGAATACACATTCTGGCTGCGACTACTAAGAGAAGCCAGCCCCTAAGACATGCCTTGGAAGTAATCGTAAGTTCCCTGGGGAGAGGGGTGGGAAAAATGGAGAGGAGATAAAGCTGTGGCGAGAGAGGGACTGAAATTCCAGATATGATGTGGACTAGTCTGTCAGACCAAAACAGGATAATTGGGGACAGGACCACCACAAGTGGAAAAGGGAGCCATCGTCATACCCACAGTGCCAACATTTGTGTTAACTATCTGCGTAAAATCTTACTGTGTCGGGGCACGGTACCATCTCAGCATGAGTTTATAGCAAGTCTCTCTCATGGACATGCTAGTGAGAAGTGAAGTATGTAATTTACATGCCTCGCCCATGTTGTTTGATCTGTAGAGATATTCAGATCTTTTTCCCAGAGTTTCCAACTCCGAGGAGGAGGGAAATCCCACGCGTGCTTAATGATAAAGTAGAGGGTTGGGAGACATTTCCATATTGGGTTGTGGGCCAGAAGAAGTTTTTCAAAAGGGGTCAGGTTTCTGGGCCGATATGTATTATTGGATGGAGAAGAAAGAGAATGATTCACCTGGATATAGCGCCAGCTCTCAGTATCTGGGAGGTGGTAAGAATATTGCAAGTCTTGGAAAGGAGGGAATATTGCACTAAGGAGGAAATTATCCATATCACTCAATCCTGCAGTCGTCCATTTGCTAAATTATACAGAACAGAGGCCAGGAAGAAAGGCAGGGTTGCCTATAATAGAAGAGAGCAGAGAGGGGAAGGGAGAGAGAGAGCAAGAGGAGAATTTAGTTTATGTCAGATCTTTAGCAAGAACTTAAGCATGGGATGAATCGACATCCCGAGGGGGAGGATGAAAGAAGGGAACCATAGGAGTTGTCTGAGGCTTAAAGGGGAGCTCATTGAACCCAATAAAGATGCCCAGTGTTTCCATGGAGCACCTGAGCTAAGCTCAACCCAGATAGAAAGGATAGAGGCATGCCAATTAGTGTTGAGCGAGCGTGCTCGGCCGATGCTCGGATCGGCTCGAGCATCGCTCTGCTCGGCACATGGCGGTACTCGTCGAGTACCGCCATGTGCTCTCCCGCCATGTTCGGGTGGCGGGGATCTGTGCCGGAAGAGGCACAGATCAGAAGACGCTCCGCTGGACCACCAGGGACTGGAGGTACGGGGGCATTGCGGAGATGAAGGGGGCATTGCGGAGATGAAGGGGGACATTGTGGAAGAGGGGCATAGACTCTATGCCCCTCTTCCACAATGTCCCCCTTCATCTCCGCTATGCCCCTCTTCCACAATGTCCCCCTTCATCTCCGCTATGCCCCTCTTCCACAATGTCCCCCTTCATCTCCTCTATGCCATAGAGGAGATGAAGGGGGACATTGTGGAAGAGGGGCATAGCGGAGATGAAGGGGGACATTGTGGAAGAGGGGCATAGCGGAGATGAAGGGGGACATTGTGGAAGAGGGGCATAGCGGAGATGAAGGGGGACATTGCGGAGATGAAGGGGGACATTGCGGAGATGAAGGGGGCATACAGAGATGAAGGGGGCATAGCGGAGATGAAGGGGGCATTGACCAGGCACCCTCCCCTCATCAGAGCAGGGGGTGCCTGGTGTAATGCTCGTGTCGCCCCATTGAAGTCAATGGGGCTCGGGTGCTCGGCCGAGCACTCGAGCCTCAGGGGGTGCTCGGTCAGAGCACCCGAGCATCGGGGTGCTCGCTCAACACTAATGCCAATATGACAGAAGGTCGGGGAGCTCCAATCCACCTTGTTCAATAGGATGCACCAGGATGTGTCTGATGATCCTCTGTTGTTTATGAGCCCAAATAAATCGCATTAGGATAAACTGTAGTATTTTAATGTGTGAGGGAGTAAATAAGGAGGTCAAGCTACATAGTAAGTACAAAATTCTGGGTAGTAGTAGTACCATTTTGGTGAGGTGGATCCTACCGGACCATGACACAAATACATGAGACCAAGAAGTTATTGTGGATTTAATGTCTTCTAGGAGACTAAGAAATTGCATTGGATCGTATCAGCAAGCGTTGGCATGAGATAAACACCCAAATATTTCAGTTTATCTTTAACCCAGGCAAAGGGAAAACTGGTTTTCAGTCTCATCAATAAATAAGGGGGTAAGCGGAGGGGAAGTATTTCAGACTTAGTGAAGTTCACTTTGAAACCCGAAAGGGAGCCATAAAGGGTCAAAAGAGGAGATAACGACTGCAGGTAAGAGAGGGTGGAAGAAAGTGAGATTAGAGCCAATATGGAGTCCCTTGATAGTAGCATAATTTCAAATAATGGTGAGGAGGGGTTCTAACGTTAGGACAAATAACAAAGGTAATAAGAGGCATCCTTGGCATGTGCCATTCTGGATTGGGAAGGGTGAAGATAAGCTCACACTTACGAGGTAAGTAGAAAGAGAGAGCAGGGTGTTTCAGTCCTATCCAGTGTAATACTTCAGTCACAAATGTCCAGTCTACCCTATCAAAAGCTTTTTCGGCATCAAGGTAAAGAAAAAGAGAAGGAACGGGTGAATCCTGTACAGAGCATAGAAAAAGAAGACAGCATATGATATTATCACACGCTTCTCGACCAGAAACAAAGCCTGTCTGATCTGATGCTACAATAGAAGGCAAAAGAGGTCCTAGGCGTCGGCAATTATCTTTGCGAATAGTTTAAGGTCATTATTCAGTAGGGAAATTGGCCTATAGCTAGCGCAATGAGAAGGATCTTTACCAGGTTTTGGAAGAACTGATATGTGTGGCAGAAGGTTTTGAGATGGCCAGGAATTACCAGACATTAATAAAGCTAAAAAGATTGGTCACAAGTGGGGTAGAAGTTGAACTGTTATACATTTTCAATAAAATAACTGACAGCAGTGAGAGTGACCTTGTTTTATTCAGCAGGGAAAAACTCTATAATATATAGGTTTTCATAAAACAAGTTTACTGCTCCTTTAAGAGTCACTCTACAGTTCCACTATGAAGATAGAAACCTTAGAACACAAGATTTCATGCAAACCAGCACCTAAAGAAACAAAACATTACATACAGTATTAAGGTTGTCTCTAAAGGTAAATAGGATATTAGAGTGTAATGTCAGTTTTCCTTTAATCCTTTGAGTGCCAAAGAGGTATCTAATGTGTTCCAGCACAATGCATTGTATACCTTTCTGGAACTCAAAGGTTTAACTTTTAACTTTACGATGGGCAATACTGACCCGTGAGTGAGAGGTGCTGAATGCCAAATAACTCCAAAATCTGCCGCACACAAAGCAGTTACATTACTGGATGTAGTGAAATACGTCCAGTACGTCTCTGTTGATTAATGTGGAATTCCCTTTAGATATATCGGATTTAAATATACATGATACTGGTTTGTACAGTGATAATCTATAGCCACATTGGAATGCTTATAATGGAGATACAGAGATTAGTCACTGTATATGTATGTATTCCGAGAATTACTACTATCAACTGAAAAATATAAATTATTTGTTTTCGCATGTATGTTAAGGATTATTTTTCGTAGGATACTAACAGAACAACATAGTAACATAGTAAATTAGGTTGAAAAAAGACACAAGTCCATCAAGTTCAACCTTCGCTTCATACCTCAGTAACTGAGAATTTTATAGCTTTCCTGCTACCAATTAAATTAGTCTTTATCAGACCTTCCTGATCAGCCTACTGATAAACAGTATAACTCTGTATGTTCCCTTTTGAAAGAAATGTATCTAATCTTCTCTTAAATGTATCCATTGTATCTGCCACAACTACCTCCCTGGGCAATGAATTACACAATTTGACAGACCTTACTGTAAAAAAACCCTTCCTCTGCTGAAGTTTAAACCTCCTTTCCTCTAATCTCAAGGGGTGTCCCCTGGTCACCTGATCAGGCCTTGGAATAAATAGCTCACCGCAGAGATCCTTGTATTGACCTCTCATATACTTGTACAATGTGATAAGGTCTCCTCTTAGTCGTCTTTTCTCTAGAGTAAATAAACCAAGTTTGTTTAGTCGTTCCTCATATGTCAAGTCCTCCATTCCCTTAATTAATTTTGTTGCTCTCCGCTGTACCCTCTCTAGTTCTAGTATATCCTTTTTCAGAACCGGTGCCCAAAATTGCACTGCATACTCAAGGTGAGGTCTTACCAATGATTTGTATAATGGCAAAATAATGTTATCCACTCTTGCTTCAATACCTTTTTATGCAAGACAGGACTTTGTTTGCCTTTGCTACTGCTGTTTGACACTGGTCACTGTTTCCAAGTTTGTAGTTGACAAGGATACCCAGGTCTTTTTCTAGCAACGAGTCACCTAAAATTATTCCATTAAGTTTATAAGTAGCCTTAGATTGTTTCCTCCCAAATGCATAACTTTACACTTCCCCACATTAAACTTCATATTCCATATGTTTGCCCAATCTGACATTGTATGTAAGTCCCTCTGTAGAGAGAAAATATCCTGTTCTGAATTAATGACTTTGCATAATTTAGTATCATCTGCAAATATTGATATTTTGCTTTCTATATCTATTTCCAGGTCATTTATAAACATGTTAAAAAGCAGCGGACCCAATACTGAACCCTGAGGTACTCCACTCTCCACTTTAACTATACTGGAGAATTTTCCATTTACAACCACACACTGTTCCCTATCCTTCAACCAGTTTTGTATCCAATTGCAAAGGTTATCTCCTAGGCCCAATTTCCTTATTTTATACACCAGCCTTCTGTGTGGTACTGTATCAAATGCCTTTGCAAAGCCTAGATATACTACATCTACTGCCTTGCCATTGTCAAGGTTGCTGCTTATCTCCTCATAGAAGCTGAAAAGATTAGTTTGGCATGATCTATTCTTCATAAAACCATGTTGATTCGTGCTAATGATCTTATTTTTTGTGTTGTAATCCTGAATATAGTCCCTTATTATGCCTTCTAATAGTTTTCCCACTACAGAGGTCAAACTCACTGGTCTATAATTCCCAGGTTCTGTTTTAGTTCCCTTCTTAAATAGAGGCACTATGTTAGCTCTTCGCCAATCCTGTGGCACTGAGCCTGTGGTAATAGAATCTTTAAAGAGTAAATATAGGGGTTTTGCTAACACTGCACTGAGTTCCTGAAGAACCCTTGGATGTATACCATCAGGACCCGGTGCTTTGTCGGTCTTAATTTTGTTCAGTCTTCCCATGACATCTCCTTGAGTTAACCCAATATCTATTAATTGTATTGTTTTATTTGTTACTTGCGGAGGTTCTTCTACCATTCCTTGCTCCCTTGTATATACTGATGCAAAGTAAGTGTTTAAAACATCGGCCTTTTCCTTATCCTCACTAACCAACTCACCCATCTCATTTTTGAATGGTCCAATGCACTCCCTCTTAAGTTTTTTGCTATTTATATATTTGAAAAACTTTTTTGGATTAGTCTTGCTTTCCCTTGCAATTCGAGTTTCATTATCTATTTTTGCTACCCTAATTGCCTTTTTGCAATCTTTGTTGCACTCCCTGTATTTTAAGAAAGATTGTTCAGTTCCTTCTGACTTAAATAATTTGAATGCTTTTTTTTCCTTGCCATTTCCTTCTTTACATGTGCAGTTAACCACATTGGCTGTGACTTACTTCTTTTGCACTTGTTCCCCATTGGTATATACAGTTGGGTACATTTCTGCAACCTAAATTTGAATTCTGACCATTTTTCCTCAGTATTTTTGCCTTTAAATAAAATATCCCAGTCTATGTGTTGCATTGAGGCCCTTAACAATTTGAACTTCGCTTTTTTAAAATTAAGAGTTTTGGTTGAACCTATACATTTTTGCTTTGCCAGACAGATCTCAAATGTAACCATGTTGTGATCACTGTTTCCCAAATGTTCTCTTACCTTAATATTGGATACCATTTCTGTGTTATTAGTGATCACTAGGTCCAATACATTGTTATTTCTTGTCGGCGCTCCCACCATTTGTGACATGTAGCTTTCACGAAGCGTGTTCAAAAACCTGCTACCCTTAGCACTCTGACAGGTCTCATTTTTCCAGTTGATATCTGGATAATTAAAATCTCCCATAATTATAGTATGCCCAAACTGGGCAGCTTTCCTCATTTGCAATAGCATTTGGGCCTCATCATTGTCATCGATATTTGGTGGTTTGTAGCATATGCCCACCAACAACTTTTTTTTACCTTTCACACCACATTTAGTCTCGATTTCTACCCACATGGACTCCACAGTTTGGCCAGTTTCCTCACTAATATCACCTCGCAAAACTGGATTTAGCTCTGTTTTCAAATATAAGCACACACCTCCACCTTTTCTATTAATTCTGTCTCTTCTAAACAGGGAATAGCCCTCTATATTTACAGTCCAGTCATGTGCATCGTTCCACCATGTTTCTGTTATTCCAATTATGTCCAATTGCTCATTAACCGCCAGCAATTCTAGTTCTCCTATTTTATCTACCATACTTCTTGCATTTGCTAGCATACAATTGATTTTGAAGTCTTTACATATATTAATCCCTACATGCCTTTTTTCTTCACCTTCATTTACTAGGAGTTCCTCCCTACTGACTAAATTTCTCCCCACCCTTTCTCCACCCCCCTGGTCATTTACTTGGACCCAGTTCCTATCTGCTCTATCTACCCCATTTTTGCTATCTATACCCCCCCCACTTTCCTAGTTTAAAAGCTCCTTCAAGCTTCCTAGCATTCTCTCCCCTAACACAGAGGCTCCTCTACCATTTAGGTGCAATCCATCTCTTCCATATAGATTGTACCCAAGAGCAAAGTCTGCCCAGTGTTCTAAAAACCCAAAACCCTCCTTCCTACACCATTGCTTGAGCCATGCATTAAGCTCCCTGAGCTCCCTCTGCCTACCTGCACTGGCGCATGGCACAGGTAGTATTTCAGAAAATACTACCTTAGAGGTCCTTGCCTTAAGCTTGCACCCTAAATCCCTGAAATCATTCTTTAGGGACCTCCATCTTCCTCCTATTTTGTCATTGGTTCCAATATGTACCAAGACAGCTGGATCACTTCCAGCCCCTCCCAATAATCTGTCAGCCCTGTCCGCAACATGCCGAACCCGAGCACCCGGGAGACAGCATACTGTTCGGCATTCACGTTCCTGGCGGCAGATTACCCTATCTACCCTCCTAATAATAGAGTCCCCTATTACCACCACCTGCCTTGGTTTCTGCCTGCTCTGCATCCCATCTAGCCTGGAAGGAGGACGGTTCCCCTGGCTGCTAGAGGAATCAGCCCTCTCCAGTGTTGCCAATTCTGAGCAATTCTCATCAACATCTTCACACAATCTTGCAAATCTGTTGGACTGAGTCAACTCAGAACTGGCCTTCCTCTTCCTCTGCCCACTACCTCCCCTCCTTACTGTTACCCAGCTGCCTACCTGTCGCTCCTCATCTACAACTCCACCCTCTTCGCCACTAACCCCACATACTACCTGCTCTGTGAGTTCCAAACTCCTTTCCAGGTTACCAATGTCTCGCAATGTTGCAATATTTCTCTCCAAATCCAATATCTTAGACTCTAAAGAGAAAATATGCTCACACTTGGCACAGTGGTATGACCCCTGGAACGATTGCTCCAAGTGTTCAAACATGTGACAAGATGTGCACTGCGTGAGATTGGCTAACCTGCTATCACTCATGCTTGGTTTTACAATTCAAATAGCTTTATATTATCCTCTAATGCTCACTATATGGTAAGTAACCAACCTTAAATGCAATAAATCCTTTGAAATGATAGTCACCAGATTCCTTCTAACTCTTCACCTGGAACCAGTCACTTTCAATAGCAGTCTCACAGAGCTAATGGACTGTATTTATAGTAACTAACAGCCAGGTGAAATCCCTTAGCAATCAGCCCTAATCACACAGGCCAGAGAAAAATCCAATAAATAGTTTTTTTAACTCTTGCAATCCCCACACAATTTTTTTTTTTTAAACCTTAATAAAATACCAATAAAACACCAAACACACTTATGTACTTAACCAGATTCCTTCTAACTCTTCACATGGAACCAGTCCCTTTGTAATAGCAGTCCCCTGTCTTTGAATTCCCCCTGTTTTAAATTCCAGCACTTACCACACTTCTGCACTTACACACTGATGCAAGATTCGCACGTTCAAGTATTCACTATGTATCTGCTATTTAATCCAGGAATCCACCAATTACAAACACAGCAATTAGTCACTCCCACCACACCAGACTTCAATTACTTGCTTGTCTCACAGCAAAGAGAGGGAAAACAAAACCCAAAGATTTGTTTTTAACCTCTTCCTTACCACACTACACCACACACACAATATACTTATTATATTTTTGCAGCAGGTATCCAAACTCAGTCTTTCAGGGCACAGGTCACTGATCAACTGAATACAACTGAAGTATAAACAGAAGTGTTTAATAATTTTATATAAAAGAGGAATACCTCTCACAATTGTTTGCAAATTCATCTTTTAGGAATTTAAAGCAATTTTTTTTTAACTGCGTCATTTCTCTGAAATATGTCTCCAATGATTCTCATTGGTTCGCTAATTTATATATTTGGCCCAACCAAAATCCCAACATTTTCTCCCACACACTTTCCTGATGAAGGGTAATTTTTCCCAAAACACACGATTGAGGTGCATCCTGATTTACTAAAGGATACTCTTTAAAGGGATAGTAATACTTAAAATATAAAGAAATAACTATTAACACTCTGTCTGCCAGGTTATGAGTCACCCCTGCCTTAAGGTCCCACTGTTCAACCTAGATAGTTATCCCCATTTTTTATGGTCTCCATTGTAGTAGATGCATATCAAAATTTTCATGTGTTGTCCTATTCTTTTATCATACTGACATATTTGTTTCATTCTTTTATATTTGATATTATTCGTTTTTATTGCTATTAATAAAATGCCTTATATTTAGAGGCAAATGTGAAACGTCCTTTTTTCTTTTTCTGTTTAAGGTTGTGTCTAAAGGTAAATGGTATAACAATGTGTAATTCCAGTTTTCCTTTACGTTCATGATGGGCAATGCTGACCTTTGAGTGAAAGCTGATAAATTGCATGCCAAGTAACACACACAACTAGAGCCAAATTTAACCTTCTGGAAAACAAAGTGTTAAACCAGCTATAACAGTGGTGGGCAACCTGAGGTCCTGCAGGTGTTCAGAACTACAAATCCCGCCATGCCTAGCCAGCTGGTGGCTAGCTGGGAATTATGAAAATTGTAGTCCTGAACAGTTGGAGGCCCTCATGTTGCCTACCCCCAATCTATAGAATGTCCAATAAATAACTTATTTGCAAAGAAATTAAACAAAATCCAACATTTTATGGCAAAGTGCATTTTTTTATTATTATTTTTCTTTATTTTTAAGAGAGGTTACAATAAAGTACTAGATACACATCTGCTAAAAATCAGTACACTGATCCACAAATCAGTCTTGTGTTTCGCTTCCTTGATGTAGTGTCTGGAAGAGTACATAACACCAAGGGCCTTTTAGTAAGGTGAAAAAAAAAAAAAAAAAAGGAAAAGATCCAAAAACAAATGAAAAGCAAACTATAGGAAGGAACAAGATACTACCACAGTAAAAAGACAAGATGGCTGTCACACTGCAGACAACAATACTGCACTGCTCAGTCCATCATCCTCTTTGTGTAAACTCATTGAGTCCCTCCTCTGCTTCAAAGATATTGAACTGAGGTATCAGATACATTGCATACCCATTTGGTTCTCAAGGGGCCACAGAAGAACTATATAAAATGATAGCTATCCTCTTGGCAGATTTGTTCTGCTGGAACAGACCTGACATGGAAGCTGTGGCTGGACTTTTAGCCCCAGCTGATCAGGAGAAGGACTGTCCGGGGGTCATAAAAATGACCTCCAGTTCTCTCTTGCTGATCCTGCAATATTGACAGAACTGGAAGACTTTGAAGTCTTGCAGTTCAGTCAAATGGAACTGTGACTTCAGCTCCCATAGACTACTATGACCCATTTTCTAACCTGACCCTAGTAGTCTATGGAGACTGCACACACAACCAAAGATACCTGTGGCATTGAGCCGCGGTGTCCATCCTACCTGTGAATTGTGTTGACACCCTCCCCCCCCAAACAGCCGTCAGGGGCAATTTTGTGGCTACAAAGCTCAGCCCCATACTTTCTACTCCTAGGAGCAAACATAGCCCTTTAAAATGACTTCAATCAGGAAGCATTGACAAATTAATTATTGGGATCTCTGTTTTACTATAGGGAATATTATATATATATATATATATATATATATATATATATATATATATATATATATGTATGTATAGAGAGAGAGAGCGAGAGAGAGAGAGAGAGAGAGAGAGAGAGAGAGAAGCTGTCCAATATTAGATATATCCAGTACATTACCAAAAGACCCATTAATTTAGAAATTAAAAATACAGCACTGTATAGATAACATATTATAATAATTACATAAGCAAATTTATTTAGCAGCTCCCAAAGTTCAGCATTCTGTAGATCTCTGGGTGATCCAAGTATATACAAAGTAGAAGCGCATTGTCTCAGACGAAGCCGGGGAACATACATTAGGATTCAGTAATGTGTGGCCATCCAGCTGTAGTTGAATTACAACTCTCATCATTGCCAGCTGACTTTCTCAGTTAAAGCCATATAACAAAAATCAGGTGTGAGAAATATGCTCTCTCCAGTTGTTGGACAACAATCCCCATATTCTTCACCTAATGGCTGCCTAAGAATGTGGGGAGTTGTAGTCTAACCACAGCTAGAGGGCAGCACACTGACCACTTTATATAGTCTAAAAGTATTTATATATTGACCTTAAATGTAGTGTTGAATAGACACTAAGGATGGCATGCACAAAATGGTCGCAATCTCAAATTCAGCAAGTAGTGCAATAAAAAAAAAAAAAACAATAGCAATTGCAGTCTTTTACATGCATTAAAAAATATAGCAAAATAGTTAATAGGGATAAAATATTAAGATGATGTAACTAACCTCTGGTTGGTTTAGACACAGGAAAAATGCAGCTGTTTCACTTCCTATACAATCCACATTTGCAGAATCTGTAACTATTCAGCTTTCTCAAAACCACGCCCATTTTGTGCAACAGTTTCTAACTGAGAAAAACTATATGTAAATTGGGAAAAATCATGCACGATTCTCTATTCATTAGGCACTAATTTCTTTTTTCCATTGTTTCACAAAAGATTTTGTGTTCTTGCCCTTTTGAACATGCCTCCCTAACAGCCTTAGGACAATGCATTGTATACCTCTCTGGCACTCAAAGGATTAAAACAAATGTGAAGTAATTCTACGGTGAACCAGCTGCACCACAGAGATGTAAAATTCCATTGATTTAACCACTTCAATGCTAGGTCACCATTGCATTGCTTTTATTTCTCCTGTAGTGCAACTAGTTTGCCCCACAATTACGCAATTTTTTAACCCTTTGAACACCGGGGGGAGGGGGGATGCAATGCATTGCTCTGGCCCTCAAAGGATTAATATAAGGTCCAAAATGCTTTAGGCCAGTGGCTCAAATGTGTCCTCAGTGACCACTATCAAGCCAGGACTTCAGCATATCCCTCAGTTAATCAAAATATCTAAGCTTGTGAGTAAAAAGTTAGTGAGTAAAATACTGTCCATTATTGTATGTTTTGCGGCTTTAAGACAATACCCTTCCATTTTGCTTTCTTTATTATGTACCATTCTTATATATAATATATGAGAAACCATTAATCTGAAGACAAATCTCAATACATCCACTCTGGCTTTTGTAAGAAATAATACAAACAAGGCACTTAGGAAATAGGCAAGGCTTGCATAATTCCCCATAGTTCTCCTTCATAATTACCACCTACCTTAAAAGGACATTTTAATCCCATTTTATATTGGCTTTTAATACTCAAGAGAAGAGAGTTTCATTTCCAAGAAGTGCAAATCTATATAGTGAGCAAATCTCAGATGCAAAAAGAAAATATTTAAAAGGTGGTCAAAATAGGATCTTAAATGGCTATAACACTTGTTATTAAATATGTATAATATAAGGATATTCTAGTAAATCTAGGTTACTCACACTTCTGTCAGAAGATTTATTCAGAAAAAAAACAAACTTGAATTTTGTGTATGTCTGAAAGTAATATTATTTCTGGACCAGTCCATTTAATGGTGGCTCTGTTAATGCCTGGTCACTGACCAAAGCTCTCTATAGACAGCAATAGGAATGTCACTACCATCAAATGAAATGGCCTCAGAAATGTTAATCTTCAACTCAGACAAAAATTAATATGCTATGAAATTTCTTTTGAAATTTACAGAAGTGGTAGTGCCATTGTTTTATTCAGTTGAAAAATCCCTACAACATACATACTTTCTTTACCATAAATGTTGTCAACAAAATCAAGAAGGAATACAATTTTGAAAGTGGTATATTCATATTTAGACAAGTTGGAGGGAGTGGTGTAGTGCTTTGGAATCTCTTACACTAATCCCAGCTATACAAGACTAGCAAGAGAGCTCTGATGCTGTTACATGTGGGATCACAACAAAGATTTCTGGCGTAGGATATGAAAGGCTGGTAGAGATATTTCAGTAATAAGTGAGATTTCCTGGCGTAAGAAGTAGCTTCCAGAGTTGAGCAGACTCTCGTACTGCGGTGTAGCTTTGCCTTTGCTTCAGCAGAAGAATCTTCTATGGGCAAACACGAGCATGAAACATTCAACAAAGTGTGTTCATAAGCCGAGATGTTTAACTCCTGCTTCTCTCCCAAGCACCTCACCAGCTGTGGTGAGGACTTACAAGGCAAAGAGGGCATCTTCCTCTTCCTTCTTGTTCCGCCCAGCACTGGAAGCTGCCCTGGGAGCCTCCTTTGGTGGGGACGGAAGTGCTGGGATACGATCGGCTGCCTTTGCTCTCTCCTCAAGAAACTTATCAAATTCTGCAGAGGGAACAAGTTATGAGCATAAATGACTAACTGAAATTACAGAATTTAACATATAAGAACACATTTCCACCATAGTCTACCACGTTTACTTCCACTAAAAACACAAATACTCTTTGAGATGCTTGAACTCCTTTTATGGAAAACCCAATATCTATCCATCCAAAGCTTTTCAAAACCTATTGTAAATTAAAGGTACAGTAATGTATGTTATAAAGTGGTTTGCCTAGTCTTCTTTATATTAAAAGTAACACATTGCGCTACATGTAGGATCTTGCTTGTTTGTAGCTCAAAAGTTATTAAGCAGAGAAAGATCCCCCGCCCGCCCCTTCTGGGACTGGACGGATGCAGAGAGGGACAAATGTCAGTAAGTATAAGGAAAACCCTGCGTGCCTTGATGAAGGAGGGCAGGATTTCCCTTTGCATACTGAAGTTTGTCCCTCTCTGCATCCATCCGGACCAGGCTGCAGATTCAGCCTGACGTTCCCAAGTGAATGACATGAAACAAAATGTCCACTTACTTAACCCTTTGAGTTCCAGAGGGGTATGCAATACATTGCTTCAAAGGTTTAAAGGGAGCTTTTACCTCACGGAATGCTATTTCCTGTTTATTTAGGAAATGTTTCACTAGGAAGAACACATGGAGACGTCTTTCATATAATGAACAGGAGTGTATTCAGGTGGTTTAAAGCCACATTTAAATAAAAAAAGGAATTTTTTTTTTTATTTTTCCAATTTTTTTACCTTTGGTGCAGTTGGTTTGCCCCACAGTTTGCCCCTTATACAAAAAAAACAAAAGTGGAGAGTTTTTATATTTTTACTAAACCTGCCAAAAGCTGGTTTTAAAATAGGATCTATTTTCTAGCACTTCTCAGTCTAAAAGGTTTAGCAAAATAATTCCTTTTAACCCTTTGAGTGCCAGAGGGGTACGCAACTCTGAGTGCCTTAGGGATGGGAAGTGCATTGCTTCACAATGTGTGGCACACCCATCTTGCACTCAAAGGTTTTTAGGAAAATCTAATACTGAAATACAAATCAATCATTTATGAATAGTATGCTGTAATATTCACATACGTAGGTTAAAGTGCATCCATGACTTGTTAGAACTAAGGATGAATGAATGAAATTGATTGTGTTGGTTTTCAGCAGGCTGGATGAATTGACTTTCTAATATTACAGGCAGAATACATGACACAGGAAAGATGACACTACTGTGTGGTCCAATTCCTATGAATCTTCAGCTGTAGTTCCTGAGTGTTGAACTGAGCAAAGTGAATGCATCCAAGGCAGAGATCATATACCCCAGTACCTTCATGTACTCCCTCACCATCTCAAAGTAAGGCCTGAAATACCTGCCAACCAAATCTTTTCCTCCTGCAGAAAGAACCAACCCTGATGAGTGTCAAATCTCATGCAGAGAAAGACTAGAACCTGGGATGAAATCAGAGAGGATTTCTTGCAACTGATTACCCAACCATGCTGCTCCAACACAGCGATGCATGTCTGAAGCTGAAGGTGCAGAGACTCCTCTTAGGGAACCTTTAGAAAAAAGTCACTGAGATAGGGTGTAAAAGAAATCCCCAGTGAAGCAGATGTCAGATTAAAGGGAGATTAACTGCAAATGACAGTCTTGAAAAGTAAATCGAAGGAAGAGCTGGTGATCTGCATAAATGGGAACATAGGCAGATAAGAATTGTTTATGTTTATATAAGCCAAATACTCCCATGAACACATAGCCACCATGACAAGCTCAAAGACTCCAACCTGGTGTAATGAATAAAGCAGTTGAGATATTTTAAATCCAGAACAGAATGACAGCCACCATCCTTTTTGGGAACTATAAAAAAAGTTGCAATAGAATCCCATGAAGAATTAGTGAGGAAGCATAGGTATTAAGCCCTGAATATCCACCAGAAGGACATAACATCTAAGAATAAGAAGCTCTGCACATGATTGCAAGGGGCCCTGGCTGGATTTGAAATTGATACAATACCCTTCCGAAAACACCCATGATGCTCACCAGTCTGCTATAGAAAGAGTCTGCATAGTATGAAAGAAACAGACTTCCTCCTCCGATTGCCTGCTGAGGACAAAAACTCAGCGAGCCATGCATAGGTGGAACTGTCATCTGGAGGTTTTTGGGCAGATTTCTTTCCTGCTCAGGCCTGTTTGTTCTTTGGATAAGGGTTCTTCTGGGTTGTTGCACTAGTGGACGATCTGGAAGCATACCCATACTGGTAGAGGTAACAAAAGTCACACTTCTGCTGAATGAAAGAATGCTTGAGGGCAACCTGAGTCAACACAGCACTCTTGCCCCCAGCAGGCTAATAACCTTTACCAATTCTGGCCCAATCAGCATCTTGCCCAAGAATCAAAAGGAACCAAAAACTTGTTGTTCTGCCTACTAAATCTTGAGACAAACGGTGTAACAGAGCAAGCCATTCAAACGCAACTTTAGTAAGATATGCATTAGCCTCCAGAAACAGCAAGATCAAGGTCCCCCTTAATAGTAATGACCCTAGTAACCCAAATAGCTGTGAACGTTGGGCATAAAGTGGAACCAGAGGGCAAGAAATTTGCCATATGAAGGGAATCTAGGTGTTTATCCACCTAATACTTAAGTTCTGCTGCATCTGCCAGTGGCAAAGTTGTACTTTTGGAAATGTGAGAAATTGGAGGGACAAATGCGGGGGGGGGGGGGGGGTAGCCTACTGATGTAGGCAATCAGAAGAGAAGGAATACAAGATTTCCATTCCTCCAGAACTACATGGGCATCTTAAAGATATCTGGGAATGAAGAACTCAAGTCAGAGGTCTCAAAGACCATAACTGCCTTAATAAAACCCTCAACAGGTGACCCAGGGTATTCCTAAAATGCATGAATCCCCAGAGTAAATGAGGAATAAAAATAGTCCTTATTCCTTTCCTTAGCCCATGCAGGCTCCTGTTCAGCAAAATATGGGCTGGGAGTAGCTCTGCAGCGGCCACAGAACAAGAGGGACATTTGTACCAGTAAAGTCCTTAGAAATACCAATCTCACATGAGAAGCAAAGGGTTAATGAGGGTAGTGCTAGTCTTGCTCATGCCTCCCTTGTGCTCAGCCATAGCCAGGAGACCTCCAAACAAAAAATAAAGGACAGAAATAAGGGAAAAATATTTATCTGCCTGTATGGGGTTAAAGACAGTATTAGGAGGAATATTTCAGTCCCAGATAGAAAGCTGAAGCAAGTAGGTGACTTGTGGGTCATCTGCTACAGGAAAAAGGAAGTGGAGAGCTACTGCCATGGTTCCTCTGTGGCACAGTTAATGAAATAGAAAAAAGGTGATCAGATGCATGGAACAGTCTCTCAAGAGAAATGATAGGGACAAAAATTGCAAATGTATTTAAAGGTCATGGGGATAGATGCATGGTATGGTTTTTCAAAAGATTAAGTACTTTCCTTTTTTAAATCGATACGGAAACAGGAAGACTGTATGGGCCAACTGGACCTGCTGTCAAACTACGTTTCTGAGACAACCTCTGGTACTTTGAGTGGCTGGTGCTCAAAATGTATCCTCATTTCTATTGTGGTGTTTCTGGAGTATGCCCAGTTTCTGAGCATCATCTCCTCAAACTACAGATGGCTAAAGGAACTGTGTCACAGACACAGCAGGAAAAAGAGCATGAAGGGAAGTTTCCTACTGAAAAAAAACAAAAAAAACAGAAAAGGTAACATTTTGTACATTGGAAAGCTTGAGACTTATCTGAACTATACATCATGCTCTTTCATTTAAAAGTAATTTATATTTAGCATTAGTGAAACTAAATGAGGAAGCCAATTTGTTGTCCAGCCTCTGCCTTCCACCGCTCCACTTCCCTTTACTACCTAATTTGTATGATTGTGCCACAAATCATTTCTGTTTCTCCAAAAGCATGTTCTCATATTTCTAAATATACCTAACCCACACAGTTACCAGAAATTACATTTGCTGTATATTTTAGTCTCCCTATCTCACGATGTCTACATGTTCAATATGAGCTTGCATATGCAGTGCTCCCATTCCTCAGGGCAGGATTTACATCTCAGCTCCCCTCTGTGCCCTTAGTTCCTCTTAGGACTCCCATTTTCTGACAAAGAAACTATATTTACCAGTAAACATACAAACACAAACCAGTACTTTGCACATAAATGAGCATAAATTAACATTCTTAAAATATTAACCCCTTAGCGACCCTTGATGGTTATGGCACGTCATGGGTAGATTTGCGTTAAGGACCCTTTACATGCCAGGACTATCATGGAATTCAGTGATCCCCGCACGGCTGCATGCAGTTCAGGGAGCCCTAAAGCAGATGCTGAAAAAAAAAGGTCTGTGGTCCTTAAGTGACGGCCGCATGCACGATCAGCAGTCCTTAAGGGGTTAAGAAACATCTCTAGAGCATCTAGAGCAAATGTGTGGTTCAGAAGCAATGGGCTTCATCTAGAGACACCCACCACTCAAAGTGGGTGTGACCAACACTGTAAAGGGGCACTGTAAATGTAAATTAAGGAACTTCCTCCCTTCTTTACCTAATGGGAAATCTGGAACTGCTTCTTGTGTATCAGGGCTGTCCAAGTTCAGTCCTCAAGGGCCACCAACAGGCTAGGATTTAAGGATTTTCCTGCTTAAACACAGGTGAGTTAATCAAAAATGAGCCACTGTATAGCTTACCTGTACTTAATCAGGGAAATCCTTAAATCTTGGCCTGTTGGTGGCCCTTGAGGACTGAACTTGGTCAGCCCCGTTGTGTATTATATTTTTCCTGTTTACTACTAGCTGGTGTAGAGCGCAAGGTTTTCTTTTACTGGATCTTATTTTATCCTTTTATTCTAGGTCTCTTATGAAAAAAAAAATGGTGTAACCCATATTCTTAAGAATATGGAACTTTCATTCCTTACCTTCGCTGGTCACACCATCTTCCCCCTCTAAATCTTCATCCTGTATGTGTGAAAAAGAAACCAAAGATTATGAATTAGCAGCAAGCAGGAGGGAGATAAGTAGCATTATTGAGTCAATCTACCTCTTTATAATATGGGTTAAAATAGTCTACAGGGACAGCAACTGAGGTAAAAACACAAAGGATTTAAAGCCACATTTAAATAAATGAAAGTTTTGGAAACGTATGTCTCTAACACGATGCTGTTGGTTTGCACCAGAGTTATGCAAGTTCTTCTTTGTACATATGTATCAGTGTACTTGTTGTTGGTAGATTAAGACTCATCATCTCCATGTCTGTCTCCTCCATATAGAACATGTAACTTTTTATCCATAGTAGACATTGGAAACCTTTGGCCCTCCAGATATTCTTGGACAGCAACTCCTAACCAAAGGTGGTCCACTTCAATTCCATTACAACTGTGATAACATTATATTGATATGACAGGGAAATAACTCAGCAGCACAGGTGAAACTGGCAGGAAACTGTGGAGTCTCTTCAAACCCCTAACATGAAAGTGGTCTGGATAAGGGGACATTAATGTCATCACACTGTAATGTAAACACACACTTTGATTTCACATTACAAGAGGACACGCAAAATTATCATGCAGATGCTGAACTGCATTTATGCTTGTAACACAGCATGTTCAGGTTTGCTTTTTTTTATTATATTCATATTCTATTTATCTTCCTGATATTGCTTTGGGTAAAGTGCATTGAGGAGGACCCCCCACATACACACAACAGTGACTGTTCTCTTTCCCGAAATGCTTTTGTATCCCACATGCTTGTTTGCACGTATAAAGCAGCAATTTATAATTGTGTCTCTTAACCCTCTGAGTGCCAGAGAGGAAGCCAACATATTGCAACGCAATGCGTTGAATACCTCCTTGGCCCTCAAAGGATTAATTCACAAGGCATTTCTTCTCTCTTCTTTTTTCTGTTGCTCTTTTCTATTGAACTGGCCAGTTCATTATTTTTCTTACTGTTCTTGTATCTTTTCTTCATAGCCCTGTTTTGCAGGATGTCAATCCATTGTATTATATTATTTGTATTACTATTGTGCTTATTTTTGTGAGACCTCTACATTATTTAGTTGTTTTTATTATAAGAGGATTTTAGTCTTACCTGTTAAATCCTTTTCTCTTAGTCCATATAACTCACAGGTACCATGGGGAGGCAACAGCTCCTCCCAATGGGCTGGAAAAATTCTAGAAGAAATGCAGGGGTGGAGCCTTCCCTCCTCCATATGAGGCTATCTCACTTAGCCCCACCCAGTTAGATTTGAGGGAAAAAAAAACTACCAAGTAAGATGGCAAGAAGAAAGAGAGGAAAACTCCTGCGAGCGATGAACCCAACAGGACTCCCACATCCAGCCACAGGAGACCCAGCATGGTCCCTTTCACTGGGTGGGAGACCTGTGAGTTATATGGACTAAGAGAAAAGGATTTAACAGGTAAGACTAAAATCCTCTTTTCTCTGTCGTCCAATATAGCCTACAGGTACCATGGGGAAGTACCAACACTGAGCTCCCACGGTGGGAAGAAGGAAAGTACCAAGCTCCGGTCCTTATGATACCAGAGTTCCCATGTCCCATGGACTATCCAGGACACGGAACAGTCCAAACTAACAAAGTGTCAACAGACACTGAATAACATAACACAATGCACTAGAACAACAGTTAAAGAGCTATAAGGCACAGGAATGATAAAGTCTTAGACAGGCAAAACTACCTCCAGGACTTTCCTGCCAAAGCTGGCTTCAGTCAAAGCCAGAACATCCATTCGGTAGTGTTTGGCAAAGGTGTGCACAGAAGACCAAGTGGTCGCCTTGCACAGCTGTTCAGCAGAGGCCTGATTATGGTAGGCCCAGCAGGCCCCAACAGACCTGGTGGAGTGTGATGCAATGTGGAAGGGAAAAGATTTCCCTCTGACCTCATAAACCTTGTCAGACTTCGGGTCAGGACAAAATGATGGTACAACAATCTCCTGAATTATGTGAAACTTAGATACGACCTTGTTAAGAAATTTCTGGGAGGTACGGAAAGCAGCCTTATCCTTGTGAAACACCAGGAAAGGCAGTTTGCAGGACAAAGCTTGCAACTCAGCGACTCTGCAAACAGAGACCTCAGCCAAAAGAAAGGCCATCTTCCATGTCAGAAGATGTAGAGGAATGGTAGCCAAAGACTCAAAGAGAGGCCGCTGCAAGACTCCCAAAACCAGATTAAGGTCCCACTGAGGACTGGGAGCCTTAAAGGCAGAGAAAGCATGAGTGACGCCCTGAAAGAAGACTTTGACATCCGTCAACATGGCAGTGTGTCTCTGGTAAAAGACAGAAAGAGCAGAAGTCTGGACCTTCAAGGAACTAAGGCTAAGTACCTTGTTCACTCCATCCTGCAAAAAGGAGAGAACGGACGGACAATCAAACTCCTGTGAGGACAGATCCCTATCCACACACCAAGAATGAAAGGTAGAGCAAACCCTGTGGTAGGCCTTAGAAGAAACAGGTTTCCTGGCTTGGATCATGGTGCCTCTTCCTCTTTAGGATGGAGGCTTCAACAGTCATGCCGTCAAAGCAAGACTCCCCACGTTCTCTCTCCAGTGGTAACCCTGGAGAAGGAGATCCAGTCTGCATGGCAGAGGAAACGGATCCTGAGCAGACTACTCCAACAGTTATGGAAACCAATTTACCTGGTCCAATAAGGAGCAATCAGGATGACCGATGCACCATCCATCCAAATCTTCCTCAGAAACCTGGGGATGAGAGGAAGAGGAGGAAAAATGTAGGCTAGCTAAAAAGTGCCAAGGAACGGACAAGGCGTATGCTGCAAACGCCAGAGGATCCACCCAGCAAGAGCAAAACATCGGAACATTCCTGTTGTCCCTGGTAGCCATCAGGTCTATCCAAGGACGCCCCCATTTTTGTACCAATAGTTCGAAGACCTCTGGATGGAGCTCCCACTCCCCGGGGTCCACCGCCTGGTGACTGAGATAGTCCACCAGAATGTTTTCCAGGGCTGGAATGTGCACAGCAGAGATGGTAGGAACATGTTCTTCTGCCCAGGAAAAAATAGCTTTGACCTCTGACCAAGCAGAAGCGCTTCTTGTGCCGCCTTGCTTGTTGATGTAAGCCACGGCTGTGGCATTGTCTGATTGAAAGTGGACTGGACAGCCCCTCAGTGGAGAGGACCAATACACCAGAGGATGAAGGATCACCCTGAGCTCCAGTATGTTGATGGGCTGGAGGGTCTCCTTCACAGTCCATCGACCATGAACCCCCAGATGAGTCAGGACAGCTCCCCAGTCATAAAGGATGGGGACCGTTGTCACCAAGGTCCAGTACTGGACAACACTGTGTTTACCCTTCCTCAGGTTGGAGCTGTCCAAACACCAGAGGTGGTCGTGTCTCACTTTCTGAAGAAAGACACCAGATGGTCCAAAAGATTCAGAATCCCCCAGCAAGCCTGGATAGTGAACCTCTGAAGCTCATTGGTGTGAGCCATGGAGTATGGAACTGCCTCCATGGTGGATATCATCTTGCCCACCAGAGATGAGAACTTGTGTACCGGGGCTGAGGTCCACTCCAGAGCCTGGGACACCTTGTTCATGATCTGCTGAACAGAATCCTCTGTCAGGAAGACCATACCCTGACAGGTGTCAAAACCCGAGACAGAGGAAAACCAGGTCCTGAGAAGGAACTGGGGCAAACTTGTCCATGTTCAGAACCCATCCATACTGAAGGAGGATCTGTGCACATTACTGGACCTGAAGGTCCAGGAGATCCCTGGAAGGCGCCTTCAGCAGAAGGCCGTCCATGTATGGAGTCACCTGAATCCCCTTGGTGTGCAGGAAGGCAATTAATGCCCCTAAAATCTGAGCAAACACCTGAGAAGCCGCTGGGAGTCCAAAGGGCAGAGCAATGAACTGGAAGTGCCTCAAGATGCAGGCAAACCTGAGGTATTTCTGACTGTCCGGATGAATTGGAACATACAGGTAAGCGTCTTGCAGATCCAGAGAGGCCAGAAATTCCCCTAGACACATCGCTGCAATGACAGAACACAATGACTCTATCTTGTAGTGAGTATGGACCACAAAAGAGTTGAGGTCCTTGAAATCCAGGATGGGGCAACTGCCACCATCGTTCTTGGGAACTACAAAGAGGTTTGAATAAAAACCTAAACCTCTCTCTTGCAAAGGTACCAGAACTAGGACTCTCTTGTCCAAGAGAATCTGGAATGCCCTGTTGAAAATACTGAGCTTTACTTGTCCCAGAGGGGATCAAGAAAGGAAGAATCTGAAGGGATGCAGGGATATGAAGGGAATCCTGTAGCCTTCTGAAACTACCTGAAATACCCACTGATCTGCAACATAGCCTGCCCAAATGCTTGAAAAATGCTGCAGGCGACCACCCAGAGGAAGATGCGGACCAGTCATGCCTAAGAAGGTTTGGTGGATTTGGGTTTGGTGGAGGAGTGCTTGGACCTCCACTGCTGCCTGGGCTTGAGGGTGGAGTGCTGGGTGCTGGCGTAAGACCCGCCTGGACTCGGCCTTTAAGCTTCACTTTGGTGGGGATAAAAAAAAAGTCGCTGCTTCTTGCCAGATTAGGATGTTTGGGAACCTAAGGCAACAAAGTGCTCTTGCTCCCAGTGGCCTCACTGATGATGTTCTTCAGTTCAGGCCCAAAAAGAGACATACCCTGAAAAGGGAGAGAAATTAGTGACTTCTTATATAAGTCAGCAGACAAAATCTTAAGCCACAGAGTGCATCTAGCAGTCACAGAAAAGGCAGAAACCTTAGCCTCAAGTCTGACAGCATCAAAGATGGCATCAGTCATGTAGTTCTGAGCCTCAGACATGTTGGCTAAAATGGCCAAAAGGTCCTCCTTAGGGGCACTTTTGCAGACAGCTGTTCAGTCCAAACAGCAATGGCAATGGTAGCCCACATGGAAGCCAAGGTAGGCCTCAATGAGGCACCTATAGCAGCTTATGTAGACTTCAGGATAGCTTCAAGCTTTATCAGTTAAATCCTTAAGCACTGTGGTGTCTGCCAAGAGCAAAGCAGTGGATTTAGACAGTCTGGAAATAGGGGGATCAATCTGCAGAGGTGTAGCCCACTAGGCCAAGGCTGCTTCAGAATATGGATACAGCTTAAAGAATCTCTTGGAGAGAGCAAGATGCTTGTTTGAAGTCTTCCACTTGTCCAGGATAACCTGATCTAGAGTGGCATTAGTCAGAAATATAGTACAGGACTTCTTGCGCCTTTGAAAGACATCAGAAGTAGACTGGATCTCTACAGGGTTAACAGGAATGTCTAGGGTAGTCAAAACTGCCTTGATGAGACCCTCTGCAAGTCCGGAAGTCCTCAGCCTTAGGTCTAGCCCCATGTCCCTTTGGATACGACATCCTAACAGGAGAAGTGTCTAACAGCAATAGGGAACCCAAATACTGTCACACACAAGGATAAAATCACCTCAGGAAGCCCAAAAGTGTACTTATCTGTCAGGTAAATAGATAATTTGTGGAGGAGAGTAGGAGAATCCAAGCCCTGAGTAGGATACTCAGCCCAAGAGAGAAAGAAAATGGAGTCTGAACTCAAAGCCAATCAGAGAAAAGCCAGCAAAACGGGTGTTATGGGAAATGTAGTTCTCACTTTTTGAGGTACCCAAAAACAGTGCCTGAGCCCCCCAGGGAACCCCAAGACACTGAGGATGTGAACCAGAATGCAGGACAAAGGGATACAAGAAGAATGAGCCCTATCTCAACTCTGTAAGTATAATGGACACCCCATATCTAACAAAAAATAATAAAATAACTAAAAAGTAAGCAGAACTGTTCTCAGACATCTAACCAGGACTTGGAATAAATCTGTCTGGGCGGCGCTAAGTGAGGTAGCCGGATATGGAGGAGGGGGAGGTTCGATCCCTGCACTTCTTCTAGAATTGTTCCAGTCCACTGGGATGAGCTGTCACCTCCCCACGGTACCTTTGAGTTATATTGGTCGACAGAGAAAATAGGATTTTAGTCTTACATGTTAAATCCTTTTCTCTTAGTCCATATAGCTCACAGTACTATGGGGAGGTGACAGCTCCTCCCAGTAGGCTGGAACAATTATTTTTAAGAAGTGCAGAGGTGGAGCCTCCCTCTCCTCCATAGCAATCTACCCAGCCACTCCCCTCCAGTTAGCTTTGTGACACTAAACCTACGGAGCTAGAAAGCGAGAAGAAGAAGAGGAAAAACCTCCTGTGAGCATAGACCCAATTAGGACTCCCACGTCCAACCACAGGTCTCTTTCACTGGGTGGGAGACCTGTAAGCTATGTGGACTAAGATAAAAGGATTTAACAGGTAAGACTAAAATCCTATTTTCTCTTGTCGTCCAATATAACTTACAGGTACCATAGGGATGTACCAAAATATAGCTTACAGGTACGATGGGGATGTACCAACATTGAGTTCCCAGGGTGGGAAAAAAAAGAAGGAAAGGACCAAGCGCCGGTCCCCATGATACCCAGAGCTCCCATGGACTATCTAGGGCAAGGAACAGCACAAACTAACAAAGTGTTTACAGACACTGAATAACAGGAAAGTAAAGCCCTAGACAGGCAAAACTGCCTCCAGGACTTCCCTGCCAAAGCTGGTGTCAGCCAAAGCCAGGACATCAACATGGCAGTGTTTGGTAAAAGGCGTGTACAGAGGACCAAGTGGCCGCCTTAAGCAACTGATCAGCAGAGACCTGATTCTTGCAGACCCAAGAGGCCCCAACAGACCTAGTCAAACGAGCTGTGATGCGAAAGGGAACAGGTTTCTTACAGAGTTTGTACACGTTCCGGATAGTGGATTTAATCCAGCATGCAACTGTCATCTTGGGCACCACCTTACCTGCCCTAGGACCCTCTGGGATGACAAACAGGGCATCAGTCTGAAGGACAGACTCTGTGCAGTGCACACAGAACTTGAGGCAACGCACTACATCCAACAAGTGGAGATCCCTCTCCTTGTCAGATTTAGGGTCAGGACAAAAGGAAGACACAACAATTTCCTGATTGGTGTGGAATTCAGAGACCACCTTAGGAAGAAATTCCTGGGAGATATGGAGAACAGCCTTATCCTTGTGGAACACCAGGAAAGTTGGTTTGCAGGACAAAGCCTGCAACTCTGCGGACACTGACCACAGCCAAAAGAAAAGTCATGTTCCGCGTCAAAAGACATATAGAAATGGTAGCCAAGGACTCAAAAGGAGGCTGCTACAAAACTCCCAAGAAAAGATTAAGGTCCCACTGAGGGGTGAAAGCCCTATAAGCAGGGAAAGCATAAGTGACACCCTGAAAGAAGACCTTGACATCTGGCAAAAATAGCAATGCTCTCTAAAAAAAAATACAGATCCCTGTTCACACACCAAGCATGGAAATTAGACCAAACCCTATGATAGGCTTTAGAAGAAATCGTTTCTTCCTAAATCATAATCAAAGAACCACCTCAGAAGACTAGCCCTCAAGATGGAGGCTTCAAATGGCCATGCCACCAAAGCCAGATGGTCCACATCCTCCTTCCACAGGTACCCTTGAAGAAACAGATCCGATCTGCATGGCAGAGGAAACAGTTCCTGAGCAGACAAGGCCAGAAGTTCCGTGAACCTGTCTGGTACAGTAAGGACTGATCAGGATTACTCAGGCCCCGTCTATCCAAATCTTCCGCAGGACCCTGGGCAGGAAAGGAAGTGGAGGAAAGATGTACACCAGATTAAATTGTCATGGAATCAACAGAGCATCCACCGCAAATGCTAGGCGATCCCACCTGCGCAAGCAAAATATCTGGACTTACCGGTTGTCCCTGGTGGCCACTGGGTCTACTGCGGGAAGGCCCCATTTCTGGGTCAGGAGGTCAAATACATCTAGGGTGAAGCTCCCATTCCCCGGGTTCCTCCATGTGGCAACTGAGGAAGTCTGCTAGGATGTTTTCTATGCCTGGGATGTGCACGGCAGAGATAACAGAAACATGGTCTTCTGCCCAGGCCAAAACAGCCTTGACGGGCTGGACTTGGTCCGGGCATCCCGTCATATGAGAGGACCAATACATCAGAGCATGGGATATTGCTCTGAACACTCAGGAGACCCAAGACTATGCCCCAACTGAGTAGGCTGGCGTCCATCCTCACAATGGTTCAGTATGGGATCACGAAAGGCCTCCCTTTCTCCAGGTTGGAGAGGTTCAACCACCAGTGAATGCTCTGTTCCACTTCCTCATGAAAGGAGATAGGATGATTCAGAAGGTCCAGGTCCCCCCTGCAAGCCTGGATCACAAGCCACTGAAACTTCCTGGCATGGGCCATAGCAAACGATACCTCTTCTATGGTGGATATCATCTTCCCCACCAGGAAGGAGAACTTCCTTGCCAGAGCTGCGATCTATGACAGGGCAGAAGACAACTTGGAGGTGAGCTGCTGAATCGAATCCTCCGTCAGAAAAACCATACTCCGCAGAGTGTCGAACCAGAGGCCGAAGAACACCAGATTCTGGGAGGGAACCAGGGCAGACTTGTCCATATTCAGGATCCAACCATGCTGGAGGAGGATCTAAGCACATTCCTGAACTTGGCGGTCCAGAAGAACCCTGGAAGACGCCTTGACGAGATGGTCGTCTATGTAAGATGTCACCTGAATCCCCTTGGTGTGCAGGAAGGCAATGCACCCAAAACCCAACTGAACACCTGAGGAGCTGTAGTGAGCCCAAAAGGCAGAGCAGTGAAATGCAAATGACCCATGTTGCAGGCAAACCTGAGGTACTGCTGACTGTCTGGGTAAACAGGAATGTGCAGATACGCATCCTGAAGATCCAAGGATGACAGAAATTCCCCTGGACACACCTCTGCGATGACAGAATGCAATGACTACATCTTGTATCGGTCTTGACCCGAACTTGTTGAGAGCCTTGAGGTCCAAGATAGGGAGACAGCCAACATCCTTCTTAGGGAAGACAAAGAGGTTGGAATAAAAGCCTGAACCTCTCTCCGGCTGATGAACTGGGGGCCTGAACTCCCTTGTCCAAGAGAGACTGGACCTCCCCATTGAAAAGCCTGAGTTTTTCCTGTCCCTGAGGGGAGCGAGAAGGGAAGAACCTGAATGGGGGTAGGGATTTGAAGGGAATCCTGTAAAACACCAGTAATACCCACTGATCTGCAAGAGAGCCTGTCAAAACACTATAAAAGTGATGCAGGCAACCCCCCACTGGATGCGGACCAGGATTTAGCGAGTCATGCCAAAGAAGGTTTGGTGGGTTTGGTGAAGGTGTGTTTAGACCTCCACTGCTGCTTGGGCCTGGGGTGGAACGCAGGGCCTGAGACGCAACCGGGTTTGCCCTAAACTCTTTGTTTTGTTTGGGATGAAAAAGATGATGTCTCTTCGCTTGACAGTTGCGTTTAGGAACCTGAGGCAACAATGTGCTCTTGCCCCCAGTGGCCTCACTGATGAGGTTCTTCAGTTCAGGGCCAAAAAGAGATTTACCCTGAAAGGGAAGAGAAATCCGTGATTTCTTAGAAATCAAGCCGGCAGAGCAGATCTTCAGCCACAGCATATGCCTAGCATTCACAGAAAAGGCTGAGGCCTTAGCTTCAAGCTGAACAGCGTCAAAGAGAGCATCAGTAACATAGTGCTGAGCCTCAGAATTGTTGCCCAAAAGGGATGAAAAGTCATGTTTTGGAGCACCCTTGTGGACAGCAACAGTCAGCGGTTCAGTCCCAATAGCAATGGCCCTAGTGACCTATGCAGAAGCCAAGGTGGGTCTCAAGGATGCTTCAAGCTTCCTGTCTGTCAAGTCCCTTAAGAGCTGAAGCATCCGCAAACTGCCAAGGCAGTGGACATAGAAAGCCTGGAAATGGGAGAATCAGTCTGAGGAGGAGGATAGCCCATTGAGCCAAGGCAGCTTCAGAAAAGGGATACAGCTTACAGAAACCCTTAGACAAAGAAAGGCATTTGTCAGGAGCTTTCCACTCATCCAGGCGGAAAAATAATACAGGACTTCTTGCGCCTATGAAAGATGTCAGTAGCCTGAGGCTCTAGAGGAGTAGAGGGAATGTTTAAAGTAGTTAAGACCGCCTTAATGAGACCCTCAGCAGAGGGTTCAGGGTCAGCTTCAAAGGGGTCACCATGAAATTGGGAAGAAGTCTCTTCAAAACACACAACATCCTCAGAGTCCTCATCTGAATTCTCCAAAGAAGAATCAGATAGATCAGGGATACCAGAAGCCTTAGGGGCCACAAACCTGAAGGAAGTGGGGGGCCTCCATGACTGAAGAACCTACTGAATAGAGATAAGAAACTGTGCCATAGAGGACTTTAAGTCCTTGACCCAAGGTGGCTCTTGATCATGGATGGAAGGCCCTAGCGGAGACGCAGGAGCCACAGCACATGAGGGGCATATGTGACCAGAATACCCTATGGGAAGCCCCATTTGGCATGAGGAGCAATACGAGAGGGGGGTCAGAGACTCCCCTGAGTCCTTAGCCTTAGGCATAGCCCCATCTCCTAGTGGATCTGACATTCTAACAGGAGAAAAATGTCAATACAGTAAAGGAAGACCCAAATACTGTCACCCAGATTAAAAATTTCAATCCAGAAAGCCTAAAATGCACTTATCTGGCAAGCGAAGGGTTAACCTGAGGAGGAGTGCTGAGGAGACCAAGACCTGCGTATGATACTCTTGTAGAGAGAAAAACAAAATGGCGACCACATAGGGAACCAATCAGGAAACAGCCCGCAAAACGGGCATTTATGGGGAATGTAGTTTTCCCAGTACAGAGTACCAAATGCAGAACTGAATCCTCCCGAAGCCCCCAAGACACTGAAAATGTCAACCGGATAGTTAGGCAAGGGGAGACAAGAAGATTGAGCCATCTCTCAACTCGGTACATAGAGCGGTTGCAGAGATATGCCTCAAACTGTCTGTCCCATAGAGATCAATGGAGCATTGAGGCTATGTGGTAAAGCACGCCCTTAAAGGCTCGGAATTCAAAAATAACGTCTGAAATAAAAAGTTCTAAAAAGTGTAAGAACACATACAGAAATAAACATGAGCACATATAAAGTAAACAAAGGAAAAGTGAGAAAAAGGTCCCTCAACTGACCAAGACTGGCAGGGAAGGGGTTAATTACCACAAAACTGCCCAAAATGCTCCAAAGACCCCCAGAACAGAGATAAAAAGTACCCAACCTGAGTGCAGGAGTTATAAAGAACTCCAAGGAAACCCTTGTGCGGAAGGGAGCTGTGGGACAACAGGACCATGGCACTCATAGGGTTGGTCAACTTTTCTGCAGGTCTTCTTTCTTCAGATTACAATTGCAAGGAAGAAGCCTCAGAGAGACTCACTCTGGAAAGAGACATGGGCTACATGGTTCTTTCCCAGGGCTGAAAAGGTCCACAACCAGCTCCTGAAAACTGGGAAATCCACCAGGGGAAGCCAGTAATTGTAATCCACCTAATGTCGGAATTTTGACACCCCATATCTACAAAAAATAATAATATAAATAAAACTAAGCAGAACTGTTCACAGCCGTCCCACCAAGATGATGGAACAAATCTTAACTGGAGGGGAGGGTAGCCTGCTATGGAGGAGAGTGAGGCTCAACTCCTGCAGTTCTTTGAATTGTTCCAGCCTACTGAAAGGAGCAGTCGCCTCCCCGTGGTACTTGTAAATTATATTGAACGACAGACATTTTAACTATTTTAGGTTTGCTCTACTATCTAACAAAAATTGTGCAAGTTTTCTGGGTTTTGGTGTTTACATGTAACACATTATGCTAACTGCTCCCAGATCATAAATTTTGCATTAGACATTAATCAATGTTGGCTACATAGGGGATTCTTTTGCATGATTTATTTTAGTACTTGACTATTCATGATTCTGTTTGGTCATATTTTATTTATATATAATTATATATTTCATAAATCTAGAACTGGTATCTTGTGATTTGTGCCACAATTTATCACAGGTTCATGAAATCCTTCCCTTCTTTATATTTCCTAGGCAATTCCTCTCCTCCCTCCCTCACTCACTGGGTCAGCAGACAGCCACTTCTCAATGTCTTCCATGAAGTTGCTCTGTGCAGCTGGAATCTGGAGGGAAGAGAAGAAACAGGTTAAATTCTAGTCCAGTGGGATCCATGCTGTGAGATCTGCTCTATTTGCAACAAATATGTGCCACGAGGGAGTCTAATACAACTTGGGTAGCACACCCTAGCACCTTTAGGCTGAACAATTTAACATTACCATAGGTGCACGGCCTTGGATATTAAAAAAAAAACACCAACATATACAAATTAACTGACGCCACATTCATTTAACCCCTTGACTGCTGGAGAGGTCACTCAAATATTGTTTCACAACGTGTCAACCCTTTATGGACCAGAAAGGTGTGCAACTCATTGTTTTGCAATGTGTTGCACACTACTCTGGTCCTTAACCCCTTAAGGACTGTCCGGCACTTAACCCTTTGAGTCAAAGGAATGTGTTGCATACCCCTCTGGCACTCAAAGGGTTAAGGGACCAAGGAGCTTTTTTTTTTTCCCTGTCCGATTCAGGTTTCTCCGAACAGCGTACAGCCACACGGGGAGCCCTGAAATCCATGACGGTCCTGGCACATCATAGGCCCTTATAGCAAGTTGGACCCATGACGTGCCAGTACTGTCATGGGTCCTTAAGGGGTTAAAGAGTTAAAGACCTCTTTATCATCCAAGGGGTTAAATACCCTGCAGGCAAAGTTAGCATCTGTAAAGCTTATTTGGCCTAAAATATATTTATTGTCTGTACATACCTCCCTAAGGTGATGTTAAAGAAACAGTACTTTTTTTTATGAAAACCTATATGTCATAGAGCTTTTCCTGCTGAGTAAAACAAGGGTACTCTCACTGCTGTCAGCTGTTTTTTTCAAACTTTATATCAGTTCAAATAACACCTTAACGACCCATGACGTGTCAGGACCGTCATGGGTAAACTTCACTTAAGGACCCACAACAGTCCTGGCATGTCATGGATTAAATGATAGCAGTGCGCCTCCGTGCACGCTGCTATCATTCTGCAGAGGCAGAGACTGAGCGCTCAGGTACCAGAGCTCTCTGTTTCAGCCAGTGTCTGGTGTGCTGTGACAGTGATCACATGTACTGGCTTTTAGATTGACAAAGGCAGCATGGTTTATATGCTGACTTTGTCACTGGTCTCTGCTTCTGTCCCTCTTACTATTGAAGCAGAGAGGAGACACCTAGTGGTGAAAAAAAATAAAGTAGCTGGGGTTTTAACCCCTTCAGTGCTGGTGCTTGGGGCTGGCTGAAAGCAGGTCCATTTCTGACCTGCTAGATGCAACATGCTTCTTTTTTTTTTTAATACAATAAAAAAAAGAAAAATATTTAATTTATTAATTTTATTTATAAAATAAATTGCCTAACCTTAATAAATACTGGGATTGTGATTGTTGTGGCTCCATGTAATACACTTATACACAGCACCAAATCTTCTCAATAAAAAAGTGGGAAAATAGGTTGGGAAAGAGGGACATGGGGATTTTCACCCGGGAGGACAGTGCCCACTTAAAACTGTGCATTTTGTAGGTATGACTGACCGATAATACCTTTCATGCAGTCTCCATAAAAATGTAACCCTTTGCGCCCAATTGATCCCAAGAGATCAATTTTTTACCTTTTTCTTTAATTTTAATAAAGTAAATGGTGGGTTATCCATATAAGTGTGGTATCAAAGGAAAACTCTATTTGTGCGTAAAAAAACAGTATATAATTTATGGGGGGTGGAATAAAAACCTAAGACGGAAAACACTGTTGAACAAAGACATAGTCAATCCGCCTCAGATTTTCCCAGTCCTCAAGGGGATAACCAGGAAGTGAATTTACTGTGTGTTTACTTCCTGATTGTTCTAACTGACAGGAAATTACTTATCAGTTTCTGTCACATGCTATAATGAATAACTAATTGGAATTTGACCACTGGAGGGCACTGCTAATGTAAAAAACACAGGTTTAAACTGTAATAACTCTGGAAATATGCAACTCTCAGCAGTGGGAGCAAGCTTATTTTACTCAACAATTGTTCCTTTAAGCAATTTTATTTAAATGTGACAGAATACTATTCTCTGTAAACGGACAGATATACTGTCTTTTGGAGAGGAGAGGGTTCTAATTTCTATAAATTACCTGCCTTAGATCTTCTTACACATTGCAAATTGCAGAAACAAATACTTAGAGGCCCCCAGAAAAGGTAGGCTATTATGTTATATTGAGGCACTGGGGGCCTCCTAGACAGAACAGTGAGCTTCAATACTGTGGTGGTTTGCTCCCACCTTCCTTCTTCCTGCCTGAGTTTCATTGCTCACCTGCTGTCTATGGGTGAAGAGGAAGCAGACAGGAGTTGTGTCTTCACGCAGCCTTGCACTACACCAGCTGTCATGTGGCTTGTGTTGAACAGGCTGCTTAAGTTTTGCAAACATTAGCTAGTGTGTTGCTGGTGGCATGTATTTTAATGTTCTGTTTGCTGCACGGTATCTGCGTGAAACAGCTTTTTCCTCCTGCTTGGCGATTCAAGCATTGAGAGGAAATTGTGCAGAATAGCTCGCATGACCATGTTTTGGGTTTTGGTCTTGAGTAAGTGCCTCAGTAGCATGAAACGCATTGATCGGATCTAACTACGCCTTCCTTTTTTCCCCCCACTCTGTAAGTCTCCGTTTGTTTATCTCACCTCTGCATCACACAGGTATGATCTTTATTTTTATTGCTATTTTCAAATAAAGTTATGATGATTTTGTATAATTGTCTACCTGTTTTGTTGGGCAGCATATGGTATTGATTGGTGCATATATCTTTTGTTTTCTTGGATTTAAACCCACCCAGTACACAGTCTCATCTTTTGTCCTAAGTTAAATCCTTGAAGACCAGATAAGTGCTTTGCAATGCGTTGTGTGCAGCCTCATACTTGATTAACCTCTTGAGGATCTGAGTGGTACGAAAAGCAATGCAATCTGTACACTCATTTGGTCTTGAAGGGATTAATGTATGACAAAACATTGATAATCGGGATGGGTAATCATATGTGAAAACCTCACTTAGTACACATATTTAAACAGGGGGCTGAGCAATTCACTGCTTTCCAATACATTGCTTGCCCCTCTGGCACTTAAGGGATTAAGCGTATACACGACCACATGTCTATGTTTAGATGTTGTTGTTCCTTTAACTCCCTGAGTGGTGCAAATGCCTTCAATTGGTTCGATACTCCAATTCACAGGAAAGTCTCCATGTGTAAAATTACACTATTCTTATTAGCTCTTTGGAGACGTCTCTAGCATCAACAAGTTAATAAAACAAAGTGTAATATGTATTTTGTATCTGGTTAACCTCTTGCACTGCTATCATGCACATTCATTTGAAGCAATATAAAGAGCAGTGCGAGAAGTGAGTATGGCTGCATGTGTAAGACTGGATTTTAGACCTCAGAAAACAATGAGCAGCTTTCTGAGTTTGGCATGGAGCACAGAGACGTTTAAGCCTTTGAGAGCTGAGCAACAAACTGCTGTCCAGTGCATTGCTTGACCCTCTGGCACTCAAAGGGATGAGCATGCATGGCTCCATGTTCATGTTTAGACGCAGTTTTTCCAATAACTCCTTAGCCGAGATTCACTAAGCGGTGATAAAGTGGAGATGACTTCTCCAGTTCCTATGTTATTATATAGAGTCTATTCACTAAGATCTCCAATGTTGAAGAAATGTTAGTGCGTAGGCACAGAAATGGGAGTATTGATAAACTAAAGAAGTCATCTCCATTTAATCACCTCTTTATCGCCACTTGGTGAATCTCCACCTCATCCCCCTTCAGTACTACAAATGCCTTCAACTTGTTCAATAAACTGGTCTATAGGAAGATGTCCCTGTGTAAAATTATACTTCTCTGTATTAGCTCCTTGGAGTTTAGAGATGTCTCCTGGAGATGTTCTAGATTCTAAAAGGTTTATAAAAGAGAAGTAAGACAGTGGTTCTTAACCAGGATGCAGTGACACTTTGTAGTGTTGTGGGCATCTGCTCTAAGTGCCACACTTTTTCAACGAAGACTTAAAAATGTTAAAATTGAGTTCCTAATGTATGTTTATAGAAATTATTATGCACAATATGCTCTTTGTTGTCATTCTGTGGGACCTATAAATAACTATATATCTGCAAATCATTCCTTTCATTAAGTCCTTGAGAATCCTAAATATAGAACGTGAGTGATGGCTGGAAAATTACAGATTACATGTTAGGGATGTCTTGAGTGGAAAAACGATTGAGACACACTGGTCTAGCATGACGTCCATGAAATTTAAGTGTATATGACCCCAGGCTTTTTTTGATGTAGTTGTCTCTTTAATGTTTTAAATGCTGTGACAATAGTCTAAATGAAGTTATTGGAAAAACATTTTCGCTAGTGTTTAACAATCTGAACTGCTATTGTCTTAAAACTTTAGCTCTTAGAAAAATGGAGTATTGAAGGGGGAGGCACACTAGCAAATGTAATAGTGCTTCATGTCTTACATGCTTAAAAATGGTCATATATAATATTATGTGTGCATAGTTATTTATAGGTTTTCATTATCCATCCTCTTTCCACTAATATGACTTCAGCTCCTTCTCCTTTGGAGGGACTGGACAGTCGATTGAACAATGTTTGCAAACCAAACAGGATATAATTGGGGTGGGGCATATTTAGGGAGGGGCATAATTGAGGTGGGGTTGCAGTGGTTGCAGGAGGGCCCCTGTATTTTGCGTTATATTTCTGAACACGTGTACAGAAAAAGTCTACAATCTTGTTATAAAATTCAGTTTCAGATCAGATTTTTGGACATATCTCAATAAACCACCTTAGCTCATGTCACACATTACAAGTTTACACAAACATAAGAGACTAATTGAAGAGCCCGTGTACACGGGCCACAGTGCCGCCCATCAAAGGCCGCTGTGCAGTCATGAACAGTAGAGACTGCCCACGCCACGGCTGATACGGAGCAGGGTGCTCCGAATTCAGACCGTAGTCCAGCCCCACTCCGGTATCAGCCGCAGTGCTGGCAGTCTGTAGTGCGCATGATTGCAGCGCGTGCAGCCGTCTCTACTGCTCATGACGGCTTCTGACAAACACACACTTAGCGAATTATTATATAGGATAATCACAGGACTATAAGAACCAGAACAGTGCCTGAGCTGTATTTATATATTGGTTTCGTAAGCCACCATATGCCGTTATCCTTATGCACATCCTATATAATAATTCGCAAGGATGTTTGTCAGAAGCCGCCATGCGCAGTAGAGATTGCCCGAAGTTGGGGAGCACAGAATGCTGGGAGTTCTGTGCTGGGAGCATTCTGTGCTTTTGGGAAGTCTTTACAGTGCATGACTGCGTTGGCGGCAGGACGCAGAGCAGGACTGGCCTCTTAACCCTGTGAGTGCCAGAGGGGTACGCAATACACTGCAAACCAATGCATTGCGTACCCCTCTGGCACTCAAAGGGTTAACATCACCCAGACGGGTTTTTACACTAGTAGGACATATTGGCATAACTTCATCTGCATAGAACTTCATTGTTAACCCTTTCAGTGCCAGGGGGTATCCAACCATTGCTTTGCAATTATGTTTGGATACCTCTCTAGCATTCAAAGAGTTAATAACACCCTATAGTTTGCATAAGGAAAAGGAAGAATTTTGCATGGTATGAGTCAAGGCACAGAGGAGTACAATGCCCCTGAACACCCATGAACCCCCACTCTTCCTGCCCCTTAGTACAAACAAAGCAAAGAGGAGTTATCTTTATACATAAGTGTTCATTGTCCTTCTCTTAGAGCTGCAGTCTATTCATACAATCCCCACACTGTATAGCACACCTACACATGCGTTAGACATGTAATGGAATATATTTTAAGGCTCAAGGACCTTATTCAGGAAACTAAAGATGTATAATTCAGGAGCAAATCGAATGCACCAAATGGAGACAATAAAAATATCCAGTAATTTAATCCTGTGAGTGCCACAGAGGTATCCAAGGCATTAGGGGAGATTCACTAAGCGGTGATAAGGAGGAGATAAAGTGAAGATGACTTCTCCAGTGGTATCACTTTCCCATGTTATTCTATAGAGCCTGTGCACTAAGATCTCCAAAGTTGAAGAAATCTTAGTGAATAGTCTCCATAGAATAAAACAAGAATTGGAGAAGTGATAAACTGGAGAAGTCATCTGCAATTTATCACTTCTTTATTACCACTTTGTGAATCTCCCCCCTTGTTTTGCAATGCGTTCAATATCGCTCAAAGGCCTAAAAGGTTTAACTCCTTAGCCCCTTAGAGTGCAAGAGATACCCAAAGCATTGCAACACAATGCACAGCATACCTCTCTAGAGATTAAAAGGTTAAATGTTAGAGAGGTCTTCACTGCATTGCATAGCAAAGAGCTGAAGACCTCTCTAAAGATCAGATGGTTAAAAGCTCCAGTTTAATGAATGAAAACTTTGAAAAAGTTTATTTGTCCCCTATAATACAGCTGGTTTGGTGCAGAATGTCTCATCTTTAGCCACTTTATGTTAAAAAAACTGAGGCAGTTCTAGGGGAAACCAACTACCCCATGGGGTGGGGATAAAAATTTTCAAATCCACCATTGAATAAAAAGGATAGTAAAATTTAATATGTAAAAAGATATATTGGAACAATGGAACTCCCACTGCTGAAACAAGTTTTATTCAAAAACTATTGCAGCTCAAACAATTTCAGGCCACTGTGATATTGCACCCAAAAAATTCAACTTTGAGCTCTAATAACTTTTGAATAAAACACTTTCAGCAGTGGGAGTACCCTTGTTTTACTCAGCGGGATAAACCCAACAAAATATTTGTTTTTACATTTTAAGTATTACTATCCCTTTAAGCTGTTAATTGCGGTACAAAACACAACCTGACATTTCTAAGGCTACATAACGGAGTATGACACCTCTAGGACTGTATGACAATGAAGATAAGTTAATTCCAATATAAAATTCCTCAATACTTTATTTCAGATAATTTAAAATGTCGGTATTTAGACTAAAATATTGAGGAATTTTATATTGGAATTCTTAACTTATCTTCATGGTATACTAAATCACTGCACAAGTTTGGAGTACCCAAATTCAAGGTAAGTGTGTGCAGCAGCTTCTTCCGAATTTGCACCTCTAGGACTGTGCCATTACTTAGCACAGAAAGTTTTGTACAGAGAACCTGATTCCATGATCACAGATGCACTGCATCACACAGAGCATTCTAGAACAAGATTATTACAACACATAATGGCAGCTGCAATTGCCAAATAGCCTAAAATTGTTAATAACCTCTTGAGTTACCAGTGTGAAAAAATGCATTAGAGATCTCTGTGTATCCTACAAAGGGTTACACAGCTCAACTGTAAACATTGCCCTGTGAGTTTAACAGGGCTTTCTCCCCCCCCCCCCCGGTGTGGTGTGTACCTGTTTATGTACATGTATAATATTGGGTTATCATTTACTTACAGCTCCTGTGTTCTGCTGTCGAGTATCCAGTGCCCCTGCAAGTCCATCTGTTGCCTGCGGCTCCTCATACTTTACACTGAAAAGACAGAAATGGAAAGGGGAGAGAAAAAGTGAAAAAAGGGAGGTGAAGAGCGGCACATAAATAGTAAGGGGTTAAAAAAGGGAAACCATTAAATGTGGTAAAACGGGAGAGAAAGAGGAATAAAGTAAAGCAGGAAAAATGTTGAGTGGGAAAAGTGTGAAAACAGAGGTTTAATTGGAGATAGAGAAAGATTGTAGGAGAGAGGGGAGGAATGAGTGGGAGAACTTTAGTGTTCATCAAGCAAATAAAGAATGTTGGCTTTATTAAGGCACAAATCAGCAGAACACCATTCATAAAACAGCACTGACATCTTTACTGTAAGAGAGACAGTGAAGAGACAGACCAGCAACACTTGCCCTATTGCAAAAGTCCAAATTATACTTCTCCAGTTGTTGTTGAACTGGAACTCCCATCATCCTAATGACTTGTAGTCCAAGAGCTGGAGAACTGCAGGTTACCCACATTAGTTATATTCATCAGATATGCAGATGATTGTGGGAATATCTAAGAGCCCTCAAGGGCAGTGAAAATGATTCATTTTAGAGCAAGTAACTGCCCTCCCACTTACTGATGTCCTCAATACCATGCTGTAGCAAGCAGGTGGTACAGTGTAGGGTAAAGTAGGGGTTTGGGAGAAGGTTGGAAAGATAGATTTAGTCCCGGGTTTGGTTGAAAGAGATTGGTCCAGGCTTATGAGAGTCAATCTTGTCAAAGAAATGTTCGTCGGAAAGGGGTCCACTGCATACGATGGCCTCCAAGATAAAGTAAAGACCTACTATCATACCGCTGATCAGAAAGAAGGGCACAAATGCCCTTAGATGCTTGCACCAGGCACACGATCCAGCAGGTTGCATGGCAAGGGAGCAGGACAGGGGATGCAGGGAATGGAAAAAGGAGGAAATACAGATGATAATGGAATAAACAGAGAAAGGAAAGGATGGAGAGGCAAGTGGAAAGTAGAAGATTTGGCCTGAGAATACAGAATATTGATCCCAACAGCTCTGGTTTCCCTGCAGACAGACGCAGACAGTGTGTCCACCAAACGCCAGAATAAGAAGGATCTGTGTGTGCCAGGGAGGAGTCAGAAATAGAAGGCGAACCCAGAGAGGGGTAATCTGATATGACCCCCACCCAACACCCCAGCTGATTAATTATCCCTCACCCCCAGCCAAGCCAATCTCCTAACTCCACACTGTGTGGATAAGGTTATATAGGGGGGTCAGCTTTCACCTTGTGCAACTCCCTCACAAGACTGGCTCAAGTTTCTTGGCCCTTCACAGAACTCTAATTTACAGATTAGGGGTTGTGTGTGTGTGTTTGTGTGTGTGTGTGTGTGTGTGTGTGAATCATGTGGCTTTTTTCAGTAGCTATAAGGGATCTCTTATTTAGATGGCAACAGAGTCTCTGGATGCACTACTATGCCACTATATTTGCCAACTCATTCCTATAATAATAGCCACTTATGGCATATAAATACTGTTGGGAGGGGGTAATCGCTGAGGAGACTAAAGCCCTAGATCTCATGCTTAAACTTTGGGTCTTGTCAGCGTGGGGCATGTAATGGTACAATTGGGGTGCAAAGTGCATTAATATTGCATTAGGTTGGCCCAAGTCTATTGGAACCCAAAAAACTTCCTTGATGCAAAACTGCTTAGGAACCACCCCTAGAGCAGGGCTCCTCAGCTGTTTTTGGACAACACCACTCATTATCTTGAGCCAGCTATTGGCTGTGGTTGGACTACAACTGCCATCATCCTCTGATAAGCTAGCTGAGGATGAAAGTTTTAGTCAAACCACAGTAGGATCACCAAAGATTGCTCACCCATGTTCTAGGTATGCAGTTATTCCTATGTAGACATGTAGTATGCATCTTTCATAAGCACACTAGTATTAAAGGAACACTAACAACTAAAAATGATCTGGGGTTAAATACATTTAAAACTCCCTGCACTTCATGCTAGCATCTGTAAAATGTCTATATTCCAAGGCCTAAAATCTAGTCTTTATATATACGCTCTGACAGAGCAACCAGTCCTGCCTCTTCCAGGGTTCCCTGACTCATTACCATAAGAATCTTGAGAGATGTTTGAGCTGCATGCCTATCAAGCCCTTTTCACAAAGGCGATACTGTCACAGTGACAAAAATAGCAAAATTGTGGGGGAAAAAACCGAACAAAAAATGAGTTGTGAATCACTGTGTGCTATGGGGCATTTCATACAGGTAATAAGAATTGCGATTCTGCAGACATAAACATCCTGCAACTTCCCTTGGACAGTGTAATAACGAAGTTACAAATTTGTAGTATTAATTTCAATTGAACTGCATTATAATCACACACCTTTTGCCGGTAGCTGGGTTCTCTAGGTGTTCTGTTCCCACCTGCCCAGGTTGATGAATTCATCTTCCATCTGTGATATTCATCAATATATAGGATTTGTATAGCCTGAATTCACTTCTAAATCAATTTAGACTGTAAGCTATTCAGCCTACTGATTTGTCCACAATGTGTGTTTTCTGGGGCACCCCAATGTCATTTGTCAAAGTCAGGAAATGTATAAAAAAATAATATGTAGTTATTCTTAGGTCTAAAAAAGTAAATAATAAAAAAGTATTATGCATAACAATTTCCACAGATATCAAACTGAAACTTAAGATTTGCATTTTTGTCTTCATAGAAAATAAGGGGCACCCTAAATGTATGTCTGTGACACATCAATGTGCCATGGCAGTGGCAGTAGGCTGTCAACTTGTGCAAGACAAATTGATATTTTGCAGTATTTCTATTTTCTAGTATTGCCAACACATACACGTACCCTTATTTATATTAAGGGTAGTATGCAGAAAGAAAAAACAAGTAGTCTGGAACAAATCAATTGCATCCTAGGAGATAAAAGGATTTGAGTGTACTTATCAATAAATCATTTTCTCTTAGTCCATGTCGAACACAGGAACCTTTGGGTAAAGTCTCTTCCTTTGAAAAAAGCCATATTTTGGTGCAATCTGAGGCAAAAGCTTGCTTGCCCAGGTCAAGTCCAAAAAGTTTTTGCCCTGCAAAGGGGAGAGACACCAAAGAATTTTTGGAGGATTGATCAGTTGATCACTTCTTTAGCCACAAAGTGCAACCAAAGGCTCCCGAGAGACCCTTGGACTATCCAGAAAATCTAGCACCGTCAAAGGCCAGCTCAGTGAAGTATGCTTTGGTCTCCATAATATTGGTCAGCAAAATTGACAGTTGGTCACCCCAGATAGCCATAGCTCTAGGGAACGAGGCTGTGGTGAAACTGGATCGCAGGACCGTCCAAGTGTCCATAAAATTTGCCTTCAAACAGGAAACTAAGCACTTATCGGCCTGATCCTTAAAGGCCACAACATCTGCCAAAGGCAGCATGGTGTTTTTTGCAAGGCGAGAGATTGAGGGATGAATGGCAGGTGAGGTAGCCCACTGGAACAAAGCCTCAGATGAGAAAGTATAAAGGCTGGAAATTAAACTTATTAAGCAATAGTTCTCTATGAGGCAACTTCCATTCTTCCAGGATAACCTGGTCCACAGAACAATGGGGAAGAAAAATGGGTGATTTCCTTCTGCCTCACTGGAAGATTTCAGGTGAGGAAGACAGTGAATCAGAAGGCTCAAAGACCTGCAAAGTCTCTAAACATATTGTCTGGTACGCCTGAAGTTAAAGAGACGGTATCTTGTGGTCTGGAAGAAACACCCCTGTTTTGGAGGGTAGAGAATCTCAAGCAGAGAAAATATAGGAGCGGAGATGGACTCAGAGAAGATTTCTTTGTACAGAATACCCAACTGTGCTGCTTCAGAATGGAGATGCACTCCTGAATCTGAGTGTGCCACATGTACGTTTTCCACTCCTGGAATGTATATGGCTGAGATGGCTGGAACACAAGAATTGAGGAAATTCTTCACCTCTCTCCATGTTATCTTGCTGTGGGTTTCCCCTTGGAGATTTATGTACCCCATGGCCACGGCCTTGTCTAATTGCACTCTCATTGGAATCCCTGTAAGGACCTTGGACCAATGAAGGAGAGCCAGAAGAATCACTCTGAGCTCCAGAATGTTGATAGATAGTAAGCTCTCGTCTTTTGTCCACCTGCCCTGAGCACCTAGTGCCCCAGGACAGCACCCCAGCCCCTCAGGCTTGTGTACATCGTTACCAAGGCCCACTCCGGAATGACAAATGGTCCCTCTCTCCAGTTGCGGCAGATGGAGTCACCACAGGGTCATCTGATGAGAGAGAAGCTCCAGGTTTCTGGATCATGTTCTGAGGCTGTCCCTCTGAAATTTCCTCATGTGGAACAGTGAGTAAGGGACCACTTCTACACTGGACACCAATCAACCTAGGACACTTGTATACTCCTTGTTCATGGTTGACTGCTACTCCAGTGCCTAAGACATGTCCTGGAACAAAATCTAAATCTCCTCCTCCATGAGAAAGACTCTTCTATGAAGGGTGTCAAATTTCATGCCCAGTTACACCAAATCCTGGGATGGGATTGGAGAACATATCTTGAGATTTAGAATCCAGTCATGATGCACCCAAATGCGGGTGCAGTCTTGGAAATGGTGAGAAAAGAGTTAGTATGGATGTATGCAGCCAGGACTGCGACTGATTTTTGAGAAGATTTTGGGTGCCAAAGCCAAGCCAAAATGGCAGAGCCATTAATTGGCACTAAAGCCTTGCCAAAAAAGGGATACATATTAGAAATGTGCCGATTAAGGAACAGTCTCCTATCAAGCATCTTCCATTCTTCCAGAATAACCTGGCCCAAGGAATGGTGTGGAGGGAAGATAGGAACATCATTCTTGTGTCTCTTAAAATGTAAGAGGCAGAGGACCTGGAATTCAAAACCCTGAAACATGAAGCATCTCCAGAACCTCCAAAATAAGCCCCTCTGTCGAGGGGCTAACATCATCCTCATAAAAGTCCCCCAGGGAAAGAGATGAGTCTAAGTCATCACTTTCAGTTCCCCATCCTCAACAGAGGAATCACAGATGACATGTGTTGCTCCTAAATACTGGTCTCAAAAGCCTACTGGGGGTGCAGGGTGTCCCACGGACCAAGATTTGAGGACCCCTGGAATAAATGAGGGGATAGAGGCAACTGAAGAAATAAGACCCTTAACCCAAGCTGGTTCCTGGTCAGGTGATGAAGAACCGGAGTTGATGTAGGAGCCACTGCGCAAGAGGAACATAATGTATTCACTGTAATATTCACTGGGAGTCCTAGTCTGGCAAAAGGGCCAGTGGGTTAAAGGAGATATGGGCACCCCAGAATCCTTAGATTTGGACTTGTGTGTCTAACCAGAAGCCCTATGAGACTACCTGCAGCCACACAGAGATGTGATATGTTCCTCAGCAATTCAGTGTGTGAACCCAATATGACCACCGTGCAGGCAACTAGCTTTAAAGGGGCAATGTACAGAATATAAAAAAAATGGAAATAACAGAGAAAGGGGAGCAAAGCAATAGAAAAATCCAGTACCAAAAAGGCACCATCTCCCCAAGTGGGGAAGCGGTGTCCAAGTTGTGGAAAGGCAGTGCAGGACTTAACCCATTGAGTGCCAGGGGGTACGGAATGCATTGCAAAGAAATCACTGAATTCACTACCTTCCATGAAAGCAGCCACATTATACACTATCAGACTCGGCCTTTCTTCTTCTTTCTGTAGTCTCTCTCTTTTTTTTTTTTTTTTTTTTTACTCTTTCTCCTCTGCTTCTTCTCCGCCCCCTCTCCTTTGTTATCTTGTTTGCTTTGCAATGCGTTCCATACCCCTCTGGCACTCAAAGGGTTAAGTTAAAAGTTATTGCTTACCAACTTTCACTTCCATTGATGCTGGGGAGCATTTACCTGTCTCATTTCTGGGGAGCTTAGGTGGGGGTCCCACTTTGTCCAGGGGATTGCTGCTGAGGTTTTTACCTGACTGTCACTTTGCTTTGCGGGACTTTCAGTGTCATCACTTGCTGTACTATTGCTCTGTTTTTTATTGCATTACCAATAAAAAGTTTATGAAAAAAGGCTAAGAGAGCTGTGTTCTTGCATCATCCTCCTTAAAAGGTCACTTAAAGCTGAAGTCAGCAAGTGGGGGGTAAAGTGCCATGTCTTACTGGAGGACAAGACTTCACCCCATGGTTCCTATGTTTCACATACTATGACACAGAAAAATATTTGTTCATCATGTAATTATTTAAAATGTTGAATAAATTCCCCCTATATGACTGGTTTAAGACTTGCACTAACCTCTTACGCTGATCTGCCAATGAGCTTCCCCTTGTTAGAGCAAACATATCAAACTCATCATCGGGTTTCTTGGAGTTTTCTAAGCACTGCAAGGTTCCACTCACTGACCCAGAACTCATGTCTAGAGAGAGGAAAGAACAGGGATTAGATAAGTAACATGTCTTGTTTGAAAAGATCTATACTGTGTCTAGAGGAGAACAGAAACATCCCATGTCTAGTATTAACAGCTTCACCCAGTGTCTTGAAGAACAGATTCATACTGTGTCTAGAGTGGAACATATCATTCCAAGTCTAGATAAAAGATCTATTCCATCTATAAAGGAACAAACCCAGCCTCTTAAGAAAGAAATTATATATTATGTGTGAATGCCATACAGTTACATATATATTAAAAAACATCATATAAGACCACATGAAAATGAAAAAAAAAAAAAAAAAAAAAAAAAAGGTTACTCAGATATTCACAATATGTCCAAACACGTATAGTCACTTAAAGATAAATGGGGTAGTTAGTCCATATATATATTTATACACCACCTAGACTTGGCTCTGAAGAGAGTTCTACAAATCTGCAGAAGACTTGACTCACATACATGCAGCAAAGGACATATAAAAACAGAAACAAGATCCATCCTGTATTTACCGTAAACAACGGACTAATTTCAGGTTTATATGAGAACATATCTACCCCAAAGACATAACAGATCCACCCCATGTCTGGGGAACAAGAAGTACATAGCTATTCTGTTCAGAAGAGAACTAAAAGTATAAAAGATCTACACCATGTCTAGAGGAGAACAAAAACATACTATGTCTAGTGCAAAACAGATACATCGTAATAATATGTCCAGAGGAGAATGGATCCATTCCATAACTAAAATGAGAAAGGATCCACCCCGTGTCAAGAGGAGAACAAATGCATCCATGTTTAGAATGGATCCCTTCCATGTCTAGAGGAGAACAAATCCATTCCATGTCTAGAGGAGAACGGATACATACCATGTCTAGAGAAAAACTGTTACATGTCATGTCTACAGAAAACAGATATACATACCATGTCCATGGAACCATTCATTGTCTACAGGAGAACATTTCCATTTCACATCTAGAGCAGAACAGATCCACCCCAAGTTTAGGAGAGAGCAAATTATTTCATATCAAACAGTACATATCAGTATTAGAAGAAAACAGATTATTCCCTAGGAGGAGAACAGATGCATCAAGTGTCTATGAGAGAACATATTCAGGTCATGTCTACATAAAAGATCCATATTATGTTTAAGAGAGACTAGATAATTATTTGTCAAGAGAAGAATAGATCATTTGTGTGTCTAGAGAAGAACAGATCTATCCAATGTTTAAAAGACAACACATCCAGCCCACATCTAGTGCAGAACAGATCCACCCCTAGTTTAGAAGAGATCAAATCATTCCATATTGAAGGGTACATATCTACTCTGTTTAAAGGAATCCTCTGTCTAGGATAGAATATATCCAAGACGTGTCAGGTTCTCCACATTGTCTAGAGGAGGACAAGTCCATCACATTGACTAGAGGAAGATAGATTCATCACACCGTCTTGAGGAAGACAGATTCATCACACTGTCTTGAGGAGGACCGGTCCATCCCTGTGCTTAGAATAAGATGGGGCCCTGTGCCTAGAGGAGGCCAGGTCCATCCCTGTTTCTAGAGGAGGCCAGGTCCATCCCTGTGCCTAGAGGATGGCGGGTCCAGGTGGGTCCATCCCTGTGCCTAGAGGAGGCCGGGTCCATCCCTGTGCCTAGAGGAGGCCGGGTCCATCCCTGTGCCTAGAGGAGGCCGGGTCCATCCCTGTGCCTAGAGGAGGCCGGGTCCATCCCTGTGCCTAGAGGAGGCCGGGTCCATCCCTGTGCCTAGAGGAGGCCGGGTCCATCCCTGTGCCTAGAGGAGACTGGGTCCGGCCCTGTGCCTAGAGGAGGCTGGGTCCGGCCCTGTGCCTAGAGGAGGGCGGGACCAGCCTTGTGCCTAAAGGAGGGCAGGTCCATTCCCGTGTCTAGAGGAGAACAATTCCTCCTGTGTCTAGAGGTGAACAGGTCTATCCCAGTGGACATACCCATCCTGTGTCTAGCAGGTGCAAATAAAGTGGTGAGAAAGTGCGTGACCCCCCCCCCCTTAGGTTAAACACATATTTTGCACCTACAATTTATCAGATTGTAATCTAAGTCCTAATAATAAATAGAGATAATTTCATAATTTCCTTGCATGGGCAGCTCCCTTCAGGTCCTGCCACAAAATTTATATGGGGGTTTAAGTCCAGACTTTGACTAGGACATTCCAAAATATTGCACAACTTTTGCCACAACCATTTTTCTTTGACATTCTTGTATGTTTAGGATCACTGTCTTGTTGCATGAACCACTTTCGGTTCAGCTTCAGCTCAGACAGATGGCCTGACAGTCTCTACTAGTACCTTCAGATACTCTGCAGAATTAATGGCTGAGTCATTGATGTCAAGCTATCCATGGTCCTGACTGTCAGAAAACACCCAGGGACCATACATGCAGCCTGCAGATGCTGGGGAGTACTCCTGTAAGGGTGGATAGCTTTTGGGCAAACCCTAAGCCAAGAGTAAAGGTGCTGGACAAGAAGTCAGATATCTAAGCCCCATGTGAGCCTGGGTCAGACCAGGGTGAGAACACCAAAGTACTGTACATAGCTGTGCGGGACAAGTCCTGGGGATGTGTGCCTGGTATGGCGAAACAGATGGTGTGGATCCAAAGAACAGAATAGCTTCTGGAGTTCTACCTCTGCTAGCAAAATGAGTGATTCTCTCTAGCAAATTGACCAGTGCCGGCGTTCAAGAGATAGAGATGCATTCGGGCGTACAGGGTGTTGATTCACTCTGGCGAACAAACCTGTACTGGTGGATGATGCATCAGTGAATTGCTCTGGTGAACTGAGAAAGGCTGGCGGACATGAATCAGAGATGTACTCAGGCAAACTGGGTGAGGCTACTCTCTGATGAAAAGACCTGCTCTGGTGCATGAAGTGTCTGGCGAATGCAGAAGACATAGAGCAAAAAAAAAAAACCCAAGCATGTGAACTGGTCAGTAGACACAGTCACTAAGCCTGGGGATGAGTGGAAGCGAAATTTGACGTAGCCAAGTTTGAATCCAAAGTGGAAACCAAGCCATATACAGCACCAGAGAAAAGGCAGTCCAGAAACACAGCCAGGTCAAAAACTGGAGGTTGGATAATAACGTATCAAAGGGTCAGAGAATAAGACATAGTCAATACACAAGCTGGGTCAAACAGGAAGCAAAACTAAATTCACAATCTCTCTCAAGACAAGGTAGGTCTAAGAATGTGCAAAGCTCCAGACCAGAGGGCAGACTTAAATGAGAGAATACACCAATGATAAAGAGAATACTGCCAGAACAGGTGAGTAAGTAAGAAACTGATGAATCAGAGCAGCCTCAAACTGTCCCACTCCAACACCAAGCTTTATGGTTGGGATGAAAGTCTTCTGTTTTAACTCAGTGAATCTTTTCCTACAAACATAATGTTTCGCATTAAGGCCATAAAGTTCTACCTCTGATTCATCTGTTCAGAGAGCATGGTCCCAGATGACTTGTTGCTTTAAAACATCAAGATGGCAGAGCTCTCCCTCTCACAACAAACTTCAGATAGCATTTAAGAGTGGGAAATAACACTCTCCAATATAGGGTGGTTTTCAGCCACTCTTGGGGAGGGCTGAAGATGACAGCTTCACGGTGCCTGAGAAGCAGCAGTGTTGTCGTGTAACGGTTCGGAAGGCATCCCTATCCAGTGCATGCCATCTTGTAAAGAAGGATGGTACAGGATAAACCAGCCATTCTAATGTCTTTTGGAAGTAGAGTGAGGTTGGGACAGCAACCTTACACTACTGACACAATAATGGGAATGGCTGTTTTTTTTAATGTGCCATCTCTCGGTACAAGCAAGGTTTGCGATGCCATGTGGGGTTGAGCCAGACATGGGGTTCCTTTGTGCTTTCTCCACACATACAAAGCACTTTGTGCTTTAATGTTATTTTACTGTTCTCAGGGAAATTGGGAAGGTGTTAGTTTTTCTTTATTTATACTGGCTAATTTGAAGGATACTTACCTAGGTAGGTCCTGATAAATTAAGAGAAACATATTCATAGGGAATAGTTCTGCTCTAAAACTTGCACATGTTTTAAATGAGCTTCAGAAATATATTCTGTATAGGTTGTTTAATGTGGTATAACCTCATCAATCAAACTCTTCAGCTCTCTACATAACCTGGCTTTTTCCATGCTTTCCACTTTCATTGAGCGATGGATAGAGTAAATTATTTGTTTCTAAAAAGAGCAAGTTGTTTTGTAGGCTATAATAACTTCTACTAAACCTGCAGATTAGTCTTAAAAATACAGCAATACATGTGCAGGGCTGTTTAATCAAAAGGACTAAAGAGGCAGCTCCCAACAACCATTGGGGGAATGGATAACCTCAGTCAAGGAGGATATTTGCTGTCATAAAACAGTATGGCAGCCACTGGATCTCCCTCCCTCTAATGATCTGTGGCCTATAAAACAGTTATGTGTGGAGCCAGGTGTGAAAAAAAAACAACATTATTTGAAGGTGGAAGCGTAAACTCATTATTTTGTAGACCTACCGTAGCATTGTGAGAATCTAGGGGTAAGCTCACAGCATTCTCTGTGGCCAAGTGTGGGTGGGCAATTGTGTAAAGCTCTTATAAGGAGGAGATGTTACTTTTAACAAGAAGGGAAAGGAGATGCATCATTATTTAACCTAGAATGCTAGCAAGGTCTCCACCGCAAAACAATGCATTGGATATCTCACTAGCATTTAAATGCTCTCAACTTTATACATTGTCCAGGACCAAGCAGTGGCTTAAAACAGGCCTGTACATATACCGGATTATAGAGGTCTCCCATTTATAGCAGTCTGGAAATGATTTGCAACAGTATAACTTGTACGACTGATATGTTGATACATTAAAAGACGAAAAAAATACACGACGTGAGATGCCTTTGTATAAAGCCGGGTGGAATCATCTGATGTTCATCTGTCACAGTAAGTGAAGTGAATAAAGGGCAGCCATCCGGCTGAGTGAATGAGATAAATGACATATTGTGTCACTGCTTCCCTGAGAACAGAAAAAAACATTATGACAGGTGAAAGAAAAGGAGGCTAGAGAATCTGAATAATGATTTGGAATAAATTAATTTTAAACTGGTTGGCAGCCTTTCTGGGGACGAGTTTGCATCATTGTTTAGTATTTAAAATAAACATAGAAAATCAGATACTGTAAATGAAAATTGGAATGAAGGTGGTCAGGTAAATATTAATAAGCAGGAACTGACAAAAAAGCAGAGATTTCTATTTTTCTCATCACTTTCTGGAAAAGTAACATCTGCTGAACTAGTGTTAGACAGAAGCAGAAGATTAAACTATTCATTTAAAAAAATATTAAAAGGGAAAAAAGACTTAAAAAGGGATTAAAAGGGAAAAAAGACTTAAAGGGATAAGTTAATATACATCTAATACAAGTGTCTGCAGAGCATAGTAACAGTTGATGAGGCTGAAAAAAGCCACACCACCCTTACTGACCCAAATGAAGGTAAAAAAAGAAAAATGAAAAAACAAAACAAACCACAAAACCAGTCAAAACCTGCTGAAGCCATATCCAATTAAGCCCTGAGTGGCAGGGGTGTCTGCAGATGTTTTCCCAGGGAAGGGCGCAAAGCCATAATATGACCTCCTGGCCAGCCCTAAAGTTTATATGGAAAGGGCAAGTATAACGGGGGTTAGTGCCCCCCTTGCCCCCACCCCCGGACGCCCACGCCAAGTAGGTAAACAAAGTGTCATAATTCCCTATATTATTCTGAGCTAGAAGGTACGCTGTACTGTTTCGAAAGCATCTATAATATCTGCAAACACAGCTTTCAGAGGCAAAAAAATCTACAACCTTACTGAACTACATTTGTTTTAGACTCAGCTGCCTTTCCTCTAGTCTTAATGGAATTTTTTTTTATTTTGCTTATTTCATTGAGTAAATAGCTCCCTTAGATGTCTCTTCTCTAATGTAAACAAACACAGTTTGGCTAGTCTCTCTTTATAACTCACATCTCCAATCCCTTTATTAGTTTGGATGCAGGTCTACGCACTTTTCCCAGTTCAGTAAAATATTTTTAAAGTGGTCCCCAGAGATGTACTCTTCTAGATGAGGCCTTATCAAGGATTTATACTGATGTATAATTATATTTCCATCTCTTATACATATATACCTTTTTTCATACATGATAGTACCCTACTGGCTCGTGCAGTGGCTATTTTTGGAAACCAAGTAATTTTCTACTGTACTTAGTAAGTACCAATAGCCCAAGAAAAATGATACCCCAATATTAGTATGAATTGACATACTGTAGGGGTGCCAAGAGCAACAGATCACATCTACCACAATCTTTTTTTTTCTTCTTCACATTTTTCAAATATAATTTCATATGCAGTTTCATAAGTATTTTTTAAATGTACCTCACCTATAAGAGAGTCCTTTCCTCTTTCAGATTTGGGTACATCTGTCTCCCTAGTATGTGTGTGTGTGTGTGTGTGTGTGTGTGTGTGTGTGTGTGTGTGTGTGTGTGTGTGTGTGTGTGTGTGTGTCCAGAATAGGAGATCTTTTCTCTCCTTTCCCCACACTGTATATTGTATTGTAATTGTTGAGTGATTGTGACATTTCCTGTCATAGTACACAATGCAAAGAGAGTACTCTGGCTCTATCATACCCGGGCTTCTCTTCATATGCATGACATCACCAAGGTTGTGTGAGGGACAAACGCTGGGGAATAAGGACATAGTAACTACTTCACTGCAGGACTGCAGAGGATGTGCTCATCCACATCTTTAGCAGTCTTAGTATATCTGCTGACTACGTGGTTAAAGTAACAATAACACTTACAACTGGTAATGTAGTTATATTTAAAGTGGAATTAATCCTTTGAGTGCCAGAGGGGTATGTAACACATTGCAAAGCAATGCCTTGTGTACCCCTCTGGTACTCAAAGGGTTAACACCTTACACAACTTATGTTCATTTGAAAGAGCTTTCAAAAGCTCCTACAGGTTATGTTTCCCATTTTAAGGTTGGACTAGTGGTAGCTAGGGTAGCTGATTGATCAGGAAGTTAGGGATCAGATAAATATATAGGTCACATACACAAAGTAAAGGAGAGCAAGTCTAGAGTAAACCAACTTCCCTGTAGACAAAAAAGAAATATTCCACAAATTTGCATTGATTTCAACCACGCTTTTAACCCACTGAATCTTAAATGGTCTCCCAACATATTGACTTGCAATGTGATAGAGACCACTCTAATATTCAAGGGGTTAAAAACGCCAATTAAATACATAAGGATTTTATTTGCCCATATGGTGCAGTTGGCTCATCTCGGAATTACACATGGCCCATTGAGTTGCTGAGGATGGACACTTCCATTAGGTTCCTGCAGAGCAATAAGCAACATCCCTCCCTCGCTTGTTTTAGTGTTGATTGTGAAGTGTAACCGTAATTGCTTTCTGTCAGTACTGTTTAAGGTGATTTGTATTCACGGTTAGATAATGTATGATAATGTATTTGTCTTTTAGTTAGGCTGTATTTACTTGTTTCTTAATATTTTAATTGCTTTTTATAATAGTAGCCAAATTACTGTAGTCAACAAAACTGTTGTGTCTGGCAGGTTGGGACATCCCCCCTCTTTTTGTCAGATTTAGGAATTTGTGTTCCTATGGGTAGCCAGGCTTTGGCTGTCCTCAAACATGGACATGTTATATGGGGTTACATGCTCACTACATGCTGTATTCCAGGACCGCCAACAAGGAGGGACAGTCCCAGGCCTGGCCTATAAGTGAGGCCTGATATGAACAGGCTCAAACTAGTATAAATCTTTGAGTACTAAAGAGGTGCACAATGGGCTATTCCTGATAAAACCCCACTAAACAAATGTGGAAAACCTCTATGATAGTTTGCTCTGCCTCCAGTCACTAATGGTAGACAAGAGTAAAGAGTCTGTGTTTTGACAGGAAGCATTTCTTTAAAATAGCACTGCAATACCTGACCCAAAGCAAAGCTCCTGCACGCACCGAATTATCACTGGGACACAGGGCCCATCTCTCTACTACTGTCTGACATAGTGCATTAACAAAATTTCATTGCATGGGGAGGGGTTACCCAAAACAGTTGCTAGAGCATGAACCTATAGGCTTAGAGGGAATCAAGAAGGCTTTCAGTAGTTCTTAGTATTCCCTACATGACACCTGAAAATCGCTCCACCTAGCAATAAAGTGAGAATGCAGTGGTTGGAGGGGATAAAACTTGCAGCAGCTTCTCCAGTTCACTACTATTTCTTGCTGCCAACACAGAGGTATCATTAGGAACTTCAGCAGGCATCATGTGATTCAGGAGCAGAGGTTGGACTACAGTTACAAAATCTGTATTTGTACTCCAGCTACAACTAGAGAAACTCCGGTAAGCTGCCACTGTTCAAAAGGCATTAAACAAATCCAAAGGGTATTATGAATATTATTATTTAACAATCCATACTGCAGCACTGCAGTTTCTTCTGTCTCAATGAAGTCACACAGAAGGCATTTTCAGACTCCATTTTAGCCATTCCATGCTATAGAAAATAAGATTACAATGTTTTACGCAAGGGAACTAGATTGTACACTTTAGACTTACAATAAGTGTAAAAAACTTAAGACCAGCTCTTGGAGTTACAACATTTTTCTACTATTCAGTCTTCCTACAATAGAGCAGATAGCCTATGTTTCACCATCTACTGATGAACTACAATTTTAGGTTATATAGCATGAAACTGCAGTCTGTCAAAATCTGGAGACCCACAGTTTGGGCATCCAAGCACTAGAAGCAAAATTGGACCAGAATGGCTAAAAGAAGAGTGATTTATGAATAATTCATACTGAAGGACTACACTAGACACATGCTCTCAATGTAACACTCTTTAAAGAATCAGATTGCTTTGTAGCGTGTTGTCAACCCCCTTGGTCCTTAAAGGATTAAAGAGTTAATTTTTTGGGGGGCTAGTAGCTATTAAAAGAGCATTCTGTGTGAAATGTGCATTATATAGGGGTAGGTAGAACACCTTAGAGCATTGATAGGCAATCTAAGACCATTGACCTGCTGTTGGAATACAGATCCAATTAGTCCAATAGCATCTGCAAAGCCACAGAAGAAACAATGAAAATAAACAGATGTTGTAAACAATTCATTTGAGTACCAGAGAATGTAAATTTGAATTATTGCTTTGGTGCTTTTTTATTGACAGCCATCTATCAAGACCCAGAAAATTTTGAAAAACATTTACTAAGAGGGGAAGATCTTTATTACTGTTTAACATTTACACAGAAAACTATTTTCTTTTGAACAATCAACAAGGGAAAACTGTTTAAATTATACTTTTCTCAAATCAATCTCTATAATGAAAAGCCTAGTCCACAATTAATACATCATCATCAGTGTCCATAAGTGAAATTAAACCACTAAATGAAAATATGGAGAGAACAAGGAAGAGGTAATGGGATGATTGATGAATGAATTAGTAACCCACAATGGAAGGGCAGAGTATGGCCCGAGTGTCTCTTAATTTTGCTTAAACATTATGTGCTTGTACACTAAAGGACCATTCTAATTAAAAATATATATATAAAACACAAAGCAGAGAGACAAGTAAAAACAACTTTAAGTGTAGTAAGTTTAAATTATTAGAAAAGTACAAACAAAATGTTTTCCAATATGTGCACTCCCATATTACGCATCTTGGGCTTAAAGCATCTCTGGGGACCCTACCACTTATAGGGCTGAGGATCACTCCAATGGAAACAAAAGAGCTGAACCTTCCTGTTGTTCCTGGTGGTCATCAGGTCCATCTGAGGAAGACCCCCACTGCTGCACCAACAGGTCAAAAAACATCTGGGTGGAGCTCCCATTCTCCTGGGTCCACCCTTTGATGGCTAAGGAAATCTACATCTGGAATGTGCACAGTGGAAATAGCCAGAACGTGATCCTCTGCCCAAGCCAAGATAGACTTGACCTCTAACCAAGCAGAAGTGCTTCTTGGGCCTCCTTGCTTCTTGATGTATGCCACGGCGTTGTCCGACTGGACACAGACACGACAACCCCTCAGTGGAGAGGAACAGTACACAAGAGCATGATGAATCTCCCGGAGCTCCAGGATACTGATGGACTGTAGAATATCCTCCACAGTCCTTCTGCCCTGGACCCCCAGGTGACCCAGGACAGCTCCCCAGCCCCTGAGGCTGGCATCCCTTGTCACAAAGGTCCAGTCCTAGATCACAAAGGGTTCCCCTTGTCCAGGTTGGACCTGTCCAGCCACCAGAGCAGGTCCTGCCTCTGGAGAAAGAGAAACACTACAGTCCAAGAGATCCGGGTTCCCATGCCAAGCACTGATAGTGAACTTCTGGATCTCCCCGGTGTGAGCCGTGGAATACGGAATTGTCTCCATGGTGGACAACATGCGGCCCGTCTGGGTCAAGAACTTGCGGCACGGAGCTAAGGGCCACTCCAGAGCTCAGGATACCAGACGCATGACCTGTTGGATAGAATCCTTGGTCAGGAAAACGTTCCCTTGGCAAGTATCGAACCTGAGACCAAGGAAAACCAGGACTTGAGAGGGGACTGGAGCAGGTTTCTCCATATTCAGAATCCACCTATGGTGGAGGAGAATCTGAGAACATATACAGAAACAGGTAGCGCAGAATGGAATAATGTGAACTACTCGCCAGAAACGGAGCCCTTGCTCTTTAGCTCCAGAATAAAATACGAAATATAAAATCTAACAATCGGCGCACAGAGGACTGAAATCATCACATTTAGTCATAAACAGTCATAATGCAAGATATAACAAATAAAGAAAATATTCTAATGGGAAATACCATCAAAACAAACATTCAAATGAAAAGTATTTTATTATGATAAATTTCGCTATGTGCGCACACGTGCCCAACAACTAGGATAGATTAATTACATAAATTAATATCCAGAAGCCAATATATAAATATTACCACTAAAAATAAAAAATAAAATAAAAAATTATGGGAGTTTAGAATATTGTGACCCTACATCCACATACGAGGAAAAAGATCTCAGTAATTCCCAAACAATAATATAATATCATATATATCTAGTAAGACATATCCATCGCCAAACTGATAGCACTACCTAACCACTCCTAGCTATAACTCATTATCACGTGCAAAATACAGAATACCGAAAAAACAGGGAAATAAATATCCCTAATTTTGCGGGTTCTATATTCAATAGGTATATACAATGAATATTCTAAAACAACCAAACTAAGAATAAAAAATATATATATAAAAAAATATGTATGCGCACCCAAATAGTTCTAAAAAACTAACAAATGATCGATCGTAATAAAAAAGAGAAAATATCTGTATAAGATAGTAATGTCCTCATAAGCAGTACACTAATTCCTTTTGTTTGAGAATGTCTGATTTTCTGATGTTTAATTCGGGTTAAGATTTCAAAATCGCTGTAATGAATATCTTACACTGCCATTCTTTCTGTTATATATGTATATATGTATAAGATACAATGTAAGCAGAATGGAGGTATACTTAGATAACCTCACTTGTTATTACTGACTATGTTGTTTCACCGACTCTGTTGAGTGGATGGATAGCTTAAGGGAAACGTTTAAAGGAAGCGCACACAGATATTTATTACAATTTCATGCTTCACTGGCTATTTGGTATAAACAAATATCTTGGATGGAAAGATCTCCCCAATCTTCTTTTATCTAATCCTTTGATCTCCCTCCTGCCAGACTTCTGTTTGTTCCAAGCTTTCCTATAATGGTTTGCTTTCTCCACATTGCGAACCATCATAGAACAATATTCTAAACTCCCATCATTTTTATTTTTTTTATTTTTAGTGGTCATATTTATATATTGGCTTCTGGATATTAATTTATGTAATTAATCTATCTTCGTTATTGGGCACGTGGACGCAAGTAGCAAAATTTATCATAATAAAATACTTTTAATTTGAATGTTTTTTGATGATATTTCCCATTAGAATATCTTCTTTATTTGTTATATCTTGCATTATGACTGTTTATGAATAAATGTGATTATTTCAGTCCTCTAAGCGTCGATTGTTAGATTTTATATTTAGAATCTGAGAACAGTCCTGGATCTGCTGGTCTAGGAGTTCCCTGGATGGCACCTTCAGCAGAATCAATCCCCCTAAGACTCTGGCGAGCACCCGAGGAGCAGAGGTAAGCTTAAAGGGCAGAGCAGTGAGCTGGAAATGCCCAGAGTCGCAAGCGAAAAGGAGGCACTTTGGACTTTCCTGATAAATCAGGACATGCAAGTAAGCATCCTGCAGATCCAGAGAGGCCAAGTATTCTCCTGGACACATAGCTGTGATGACCGAACAGAGAGCAAAGACTCCATCTTGAAGCAAGCAGTCTCCACAAAAGAACGGAGATCCTTGACGGCCAAGATGGGGTGACTGCCGCTGTCCCTCTTGCCCACCATGAGCAAGTGTGAATAGAAATCTAAACCTCTCACTTGAGGAGGAACTGGAATCAGGACTCCCTTGTCCAAGAGAGCCTGAACCGCCTCGTTCAAAAAACGCAGCTTCTCTCGGCCCAAAGGTGTTCTGGATTGGAAGAATCTGAAGGGAGGGAGGGATTTGAAGGGAATCCTGTAGCCTTCCGAAACCACCTGCAAAACCCACTGATCCGCAACAGAATTTGCCCAGGCGTCTGAAAAATGGTGCAGGTGCCCACTCACAGGGAGCTGTGGAACAGGATTCTGCAGATCATGCCGAGGAAGACTTAACAGATTTGGGCTTGGTGGTGGCACGCTTTGAGTGCCACTACTGTCTGGGCTTGGTGGTCGGGTGCGGGGTGCTGGCCTGAGACACGCTCAGATTCGGTCTTTACACTTAGTTTTGGCGGGTACCAAAAAGACGCCTCAGACATGTTAGCCAAGAGGGCTAAAAGTTCCTCCTTAAGGGCACCTTTACTGAAGGCCTCAGTAAGTTGCTCGCCCCAGATGGCAATAGCTGTAGAGATCAAAATAGAGGCCAAGGTAGGCCTCAGGGCAACACCATCGGCAGCAAAGTTAGACTTAAGGATAGCTTCCAGCTTTCTATCAGACATATCCTTTAATGTCATGGCGTCAGCCAAGTGCAGATCAGTAGACTAAGAAAGTCTAGAAATAGGGGGATCAACCTGAGGAGGTGTAGCCCACTGAGCCAAAGCTGCTTCAGAGGAGTACGGCTTGGAAAATCTCTTGGAAAGAGAAAAGCGCCTGTCAGGCGTTTTCCACTCATCCAGGATGGCCTGGTCCATAGTGAGAGACTTCTTATGCCTCTGAAAGATGTCAGAAGACTGGCCCTCATCAGGGTTAGAAGTGACCTGCAGGATCATTAAAACCTCCTTAATGAGACCCTCAGCAGAGGGAACAGGTTCAGCCTCAAAAGGGGTCGCCATAAGCATAGGAAGAAGCCCCTTCTTCACACTCTCCTTCCTCCATATCAGGAATCTTCCTCAGAGGTTTCTGTGAAATCAGGAATGCCAGGGGCCTTAGAGGCCACAAACCTGAAAGTAGCGGGGGGGGTTTGGAGGACCCCCTGGAGAGAAAGAGAAACTGTGCCATAGAGGACTTTAAGTCCTTGACCCAGAGTAGCTCTTGTTCAAAGCTGGAGGGCCCAGGTGGTGTAGTAGGGTACGCAGCGCATGAGGGGTAAAAGTGTCCTGAGTACTCTCTAGGGAGCCCTGTTTGGCATGAGGAACAGTAAGCAAGGGGGGTCAGAGACTCCCCTGAGTCCTTAGCCGTAGCCCCATGTCCCTCTGGATCCCACAGAGAAGTGTCTAAGCAGTATAAGATGTCCAATACTGTGACCCAGATTAAAATATCACCTCATAAACTACAAAAAAGTACGATTCTGGCAGGTGAATGGTTATCCTGAGAAGGAGAGTAAGGAGAGATAAGCCCATGTTTAGAATACTCCAGCAAAGACAGAAAGAAAATAGCATCTGAAATCACAATCAGAAGAAAGCCCCCAAAACGGGCATTCTGGGATTTGTAGTTTTGTCTCTTTGCTTTAACCTAGCAACACCTGAACTTAAACTCACGGGGCCCCAGGGGTCCCCAATACACTGGGGATGTGAACCGGATCATAAGGCAAGAGTTTACCTGTAGTACATAAAAACAATCTGTGACAACTATGTTTGAAAAGGACCATAAGAATTCTGCCTGTGTACAGTTCACCCTCTTTTCTCTGTGGGTGCAAGAATAGAACACGGGTAGTCCAACTCTATGCCTACAACTACAGGGGGCTTTCCAGATGTTGAGGACTACAATTCCCTTCATCCCCAGGCAACTAACAGTGATAATTTATCCCCTGCTCTGTCCCCCAGTTTGGCCCGCCACCCTACAGTTGCTGCAATCCTTTCTCAGTTTAACCATTGTTCTTGTGGTTAGAGGTACTAGTACCAACTTAGTCAAACACAAAAAGAGGATTTTAGTCTTACCTGTTAAATCCTTTTCTCTTAGTCCATACAGGTTACTGGTAACTTTGGGTAGGCGATTTGCCCCTTTAATTAGGCAGGAACAATTCTAGAATTGTATGCAGGTGGTGGAGCCTACCTTCCTTCCTTGGCTGCAGCTAGCCAACAGCTCCAGTAAGATTTGAGACACTAACTATTACATAGTAACATAGTAATTTAGGTTGAAAAAAGACTTGCGTCCATCTAGTTCAACCATTTTCCTATTCCTGTTTACCATCATTGATCCAAAAGAAGGCACAAAAAAACCTCAATATAGCAATTTCAAATTCTGCCTTGAATGGGGGGAAAAAATTCCTTCTTGATTCCAAATGGCAATCAGATTTCTCCCTGGATCAACAAGTCCTAACTAAATATTATTCCCAATACTAACGTACATTGCCCTCTATGTTATGCTGTTTTAAGTATCCAGGCTCCATTTAAAGGCATCTATTGTATTCGATAGCACCACCTCCTCAGGCAGTGAATTCCATTCCTTTATTGTGTTTACTGTAAAGGAACCCTTCCTCTGTTGTAGATTAAATCTCCTTTCCTCAAGTCTAAGCGGGTGGCCCCTTGTCCTGTGTACTGTTCTGTTAATGAACAGGTCTTTGGAGAGCCCTTTGTATGGGCCCTGAACATATTTATATAGTGTTATCATATCCCCTCTAAGACGCCGTTTCTCTAGTGTGTACAAGTTTAACTTTTCTAGCCTTTCTTCATAACTAAAACTTTCCATTCCCCCTACTAGTTTTATAGCCCTCCTCTGCACTCTTTCTAGCTCCATAATGTCGTTTTTCAGAAAGGGCGCCCAGAATTGAACAGCATATTCTAGGTGAGGTCTTACCATGGACCTGTAAAGAGGCATAATTATATCTTCCTCCCTTGAGTCAATACCCCTTTTAATACATGCCAGTATCTTATTGGCCTTTGCAGCTGCCAGCTGGCACTGCATGCTACTGTTAAATCTATAGTCTACCATAACTCCCAAATCCTTTTCATTTGTAGATTTCCCCAGAGAAACACCATTTAAACTATATGTTGCATTTAAATTATTATAACCAAAATGCATAACTTTACACTTGTCTATATTGAATCTCATTTGCCTACCCAGTTACTCAATTTGTCCAAATCCTCTTGTAATGAAGACACATCCAGTTCAGACTTTATTACCTTACTTAATTTTGTGTCATCGGCAAACACTGATACATGGCTCCCTATGCCCTCAGGGAGGTCATTAATAAACAAATTAAAAAGAAGAGGACCCAGGACAGATCCCTGGGGTACTCCACTTATCATGTTTATCCAACTGGAGAACTTGCCATTTACTACCACTCTTTGCAGTCTATCTTTCAGCCAATTTCTAATCCACACACAAACATTTTTCCCTAGGCCTATTTCATTTAATTTGTACAGTAACCTCTTGTGTGACTAGATAGCAGAAGGGAAAGAAGACTCCTGTGAGCATGACCCCGAAGGACCCCCATGGTCTGCCACAGGAGAGCCATGCATGGTCCCTTGACAGGGTGGGAGACCAGTAACCTGTATGGACTAAGAGAAAAGGATTTAACAGGTAAGACTAAAATCCTCTTTTCTCTGTCGTACAATACAGGTTACTGGTAACTTTGGGATGTACAACCATTGAGTTTCACAGAGGCTGGAAGTAAGGCAAGGACCAGGCTCAAGGCCCCCAAAGTCACCATAGCAGATATGAACCATCAGAAAAGAGATAGCCCAACAAAACAATGAAGTGACAATGGACACCGAACAGAGGTAACACCCCAAAACTTGTACACACCACCCTGAACTAGAGCCAACAGGGCTCAAACATGAAGAAAGCACCAAGAACCAAAGAAGATTCTAGACTGCCTCCAGGATTTTCCTCCCAAAGCTGGCGTCAGCCAATGCCAGCACATCAACATGGTAGGGCTTCAAAAAGGTGTGCACAGACGACCAAGTGGCAGCCCTGCACAACTGATCAGCGGAGGCCTGATTCTTGTAAGCCCAAGAAGCCCCAATAGATCTAACAGAATGAGCCATGACCCGAAAAGGGACCAGGTTCCTTCCTCAGCTCTTAAGCCTTACGAATAGTGGACTTGATCCAGGATGCAATAGTCACTTTGGATGCAGGTCATCCTGCCTTGGGACCTTCAGGAATGACTCTCAGCACATCAGATTGTCTAATAGACTCAGTGTGATGGACATAAAAATTGAGACGCATCACATCTAACAAATGGAGATCCTTCTCCTTGTCAGAGGTAGGGTCAGGGCAGACAGAAGGCACCACAATCTCCTGATTGATGTGGAACTCCAGTAATTCTAAAGTGTCCTTTATATCCAAAAATGGCGCACCGTAAACTCTCAAATCATATATCTCAAAATAAAAGAAAAGAAAGGAAAGACACTGTAATGTTGTAACTAGACCCGCTCCATTAATTAACGGTATATAGAAGATTAACGCTGAGTATCTATTAAACTCACGGTAAACAAAGAGCAGTTACCGTGTGTCTGATGATTGATTGTTGAAAGAGGCGCTATAAACATTTACTGTGTAAAACAAAGTTGAATATGATAAAATAAATAAAAGTTCAGCACCGTCTATTTATGTATGGAAGAATCGAGGTTAACCAATAAGAAATTATGTGGAGAGGTCTTTTCTAATTACTAAAGGCAACCTAAGGGTTAATGTTGCCTTTTAGATTAATTACAAATGAGGAACTGACACTTAGTGGTGGGAGAAAAAAATAGAGCTTTCCCTAACTAAATGAAGTATCGAGTAAACTGTTGCAATACTTGCAGTCATTAAAGTGAACTGCCGTGCAACAAACTAAAGCCTTTAAAATTAGGTGTCATTTATTATGTTGCTAATTCTTTTTAGAAAATAGCAAGAATTAAAAAGAACTAATAATGGCACTTTTGTTATAAAGACAACCTCGTGGAATATAGGCTATAAATGAAACATGTTCTTAACTGATAGTAAGTCTATGCTATTAACTTACGGGAGTCTTGTGATGTCTTCCCATGTCTGTTTTCCCTGATCAATCTTCTCACAAGAATCTTTTTAATTTAAGTTTTAATAAACTCTGAATAAAGGTTATATTTTAAGATAGTAGCTATACCTTTATACAAATACAGCACTGAACGAGTCTCCAACAAAACAAAGAGTCTGATGTCCTATTTACAATAAAATAGTGGGACATGATATTGACACATTTGTCTTTCTTTCTTTCTTTTATTTTATTTTATTTTGTGATGTGGAACTCCGAAACCACCTTCGGGATAAACGCCTGAAAAGTGTGAAGCACCGCCTTGTCTAACACCAAAAAGGGTGGTTTACAGGACAGAGCACGGCGAATTAACACGATCGTCAGGAGAAAGGCCATTTTCCAAGTCAGATGTAGATGAATAGTAGCCAAGGACTCAAAGGGAGGGCGTTGAAGAACGTTAAAACCAAGTTAACATCCCACGAAGGAGCGGGATTCTTAAAGACAGGACGAGTATGAGCAACGCCCTAAAAGAAAACCTTGACATCAGGAAGAATAGCAATGCACCTCTGAAAGAAAACAGAGAGAGCAGAAGTCTGAACCTTAAGGGCACTCAAACTGAGGCCCTTGTCCACACCTTCCTGCAAAAAGGCCAGGACCGTAGGCAGATCGAATTCCTGAGACAGGTCCCTGTCAGCACACCAAGATAGAAAGGTCGACCAGACACGATGGTAGGCCTTAGAAGAAACAGGTTTGCGGGCACTGAGCATAGGAGTCAACACAGCAGAAAAAAAAACAACCTTTTTTCAATATTGAGGATTTAAATTTCAAGCCGTCAAATCTAGCCAATGAACATCCTCCTTCCACAGGTAACCCTGTAGAAGAAGATACGGACAGCAAGAGAGCCGGAATGGCTCCGCCACTGACAGATCCAGAAACCAAGCCTGTCGAAGCCAGTACGGAGCAATCAGAATGGCCGGACATCGCTCCAGTCTTAATTTCCGCAACACCCTGTGCAACATGGGGGGGGAAGAAAGATGTAAGCCAGAGGAAATAACCAAGGAATGGACATGGCATCCACCGCTTTAGCTAGAGGATCCCTCCAGCGAGAGCAGAACCTCGAGACCTTCCGGTTGTGTCTTGTCGCCATCCGGTCGATGCAAGGAAGACCCCACTTCTGAACAATGAGGGTGAACACCTCTGGGTGCAGTTCTCACTCTCCTCTGTCCAACGGGGGTGGACTGAGGAAGTCCGTGATGACGTTGTCTACGCCAGGAATGTGCACTGCGGATATGGCAGGAACGTGCACTTCTGCCCAGGACAAAATAGCCTTGACCTCTAACCAAGCAGCGAGATTTCTTGGTCTGCCCTGCTTGTTGATATAAGCCAGGGCCGTGGCATTGCCGGACTGTACCCGGACTGTGCAGTCTTCCAGCTGAGGTGTCCAATGACGAAGGGCATGAAATATCGCCCAAAGCTCCAACACGTTGATGGGAAGGAGAGATTCCTTCAGAGACCACCAACCCTGAGCACTCTGGCGACCCAGGACCGATCCCCAGCCGGAGAGGCTGGCCTCCGTCATCACAGTGGTCCAGAAGGATACCAGGAAGGACTTGCCCTTCAGCAGATTGGAGAAGTCGAGCCACCACAACAACCACAGTTACACATGAAGAGGAAGGGATACTGACATCTTCAGAAGGTCCGGCTGACCCTTGCACACCTGGATCACAAACCTCTGGAGTTCCCTGGTGTGAGCCATGGCAAATGGGACCGCATCTATGGTGGAGATGAATTTCCCCACTAGAGAGAGGACAGCTTCTTGGCTGGAACTGGATCGTGAGCCAGAATAGCAGGAATCCTGTTGGCGATCTGGTGAGCTATCTCGTCCGTGAGAAACATCATGCTCTGCTGAGTGTCGAAGAGTAGGCCCAGGAAGACCAGACGCTGGGATGGGACAAGATCCAACTTGTCCATGCTGATGATCCACCTGTGATGGGTGAGAGAGCATGAATGCAGTCCTGAACCTGCTGATGAAGAAGTTCCGCAGAAGGGGCTTTCAGAAGCAAGTCGTCCATGTATGGAGTAACTGATGCCATCCCGGTGGAGAATGGACACTAAAGCTTCCAGGACACGGTTTAAGACTTGAGGAGCTTTAGTCAGACCAAAGGGAAGAGCTGAAAACAGAAAGTGCCCTTGGTCGCAGGCAAATATGAGATACTGCCAGCTCTCTGGATGAATGGCGATGTGTAGATACGAGTCCTGAAGATCCAGAGAGGCAAGGAATTCCCCCAGGGACATAGCAGCAATTAGGGACTCCTGGCGATAATGAGTCCTGATCACGAAGGAATTGAGATCATTCAAATCCAAAATGGGACGACAACCTCCGTCCTTCTTGGAGACCACAAAAAGGTTTGAGTAAAAACCCATACCTCTGACCTGAACTGGAACAGGTTCTAGAACATCCTTGTCCAGAAGGGCCTGGATAGCGCCATTGAACAGACAGTGTTTCTCTGTGCCCTGGGGCGTATGAGAAGGGAAAAAGCAAAAAGGAGGAAGAGAAACAAAAGGGATCCTGTACTCTTCCGCCACCACCTGTAAAACCCACAGGTCCGCCACTGAATCCTCCCAGATGCTGTGGCAGTGACGCAGATGGCCACCTACAGCAGAGTGGGGACCTGGGTTCGGCGAGTCATGCCAAAGAAGGCTTGGAAGCCTTAGGCTTGGAGGAGACCTTGGGCTTCCATTGCAGTTTGGGCTTGGAGGAGGCACACGGAGCTGAGGGAACCGCCTGGTTCGCCGGACGTGTCTCGGTCTGAATGAAAATACTGATTACGCTTGAGAGGCATTTTCTTCCTGGGGACCAAGGGCAGAAGGGTACTTTTACCCCCTGTGGCCTCACTAATCAGATCCTTGAGATCTGGAACAAACAATGAAGTGCCTTGAAAAGGCAAGGAGAGCAAGGCTTTCTTGGAAGCAGTGTCAGCAGACCAGATCTTGAACCAAAGAGCCCGTCTGGCAACCACAGACATGGTGGAAACCCTAGTCACCAAACGGATGGCATCAAATAAGGCAGCAGACACATAGTGCTGGGCCTCAGAAATGTTGCCAAGAAGCTGCAACATATCCAAAGTAGGAGCACCCTGACGGGACAGCCAGGGTGAGCTGTTCAGTCCAGCCCGCCATGGCACACTTAACCCATGCCGCAGCAAACGCTGGACGCATGGCAGTAACAGCAGTGGCAAAAATGGACTTGAGGGAAACCTCAAGTTTCTTGTCAGTCCAGTCCTTCAGAGCTGACACATCAGAAACTGGCAAGGCAGTACACTTAGATAGCCTGGAGATAGGAGCATCCTCTTTGGGGGGGGGGATGAACCAACTGAGCAAGCGCCGCATCAGAGAAGGGGTAAACTTGGCAAATTTCTTGGAAAGAGAAAGTTTCCTGTCCGGGGATTTCTACTCATCAGACACAAGGTGGTCAAGAGTGGGGTTAGGTGGAAAACAAGTAAGGGGCTCTTTAGGCTCCTGAAACACATCAGAGGGATCTGAAGAAACCTGCTGAACTAAGGGAATGTTTAGGGTAGTCAAGATAGCCCTGATCAGGCCCTCAGCCAAGGGCTCAGAATCAGCTTCAAAGGGGTCCCCAAAAAACTGAGAGGAGCCCACAGCAGAACATTCCTCAACAATCCACCAACAGTTCCTCCTCAGAGGAATCTGATACGTCAGGTACTCCCTGCGGTTTTGGCAGGGAAGATCTGACTAAAGAAGGGGTCTGCCATGAATGGAAGACACCCTGTAACTGGGATGGAGAGAGTTGCAATGTAGACCTAAGGTCCCTAGTAGCAGCCTTGGACTCTTGCACCCAAACTGGCTCTAATGCATGGCTGGAGGTCCCTGGGAGAAACTCAGGGACATCAGAACATGCTGGTCATAAATGACCTGAGAATTCTCTAGGTAACCCTGAATGACATGAGGAGCAATGCTCAATAGGGGCCACAGAGACCCCAGCGTCCTTAGTCTTAGGCCTGGCCCCAAGCTCCAACGGATTAGACATTCTCAAAGTGTCAAAAAAAACGTTTAGAGTATAAGGAATCACCCAAATACAGTGTGTTAGATTAAAATTTCACCCCAGAAATCGCTAAAATAAACGTATCTGTCAGGCGAACGGTTAATCAGCAAAGGAGACTCTAAGCCATGCGTAGGATACTCGTTCTGTAAAAGGCACAAAATGGCTGCCACGGCAGGAGCCAATCAGAAACAAGCTCGCGAAGCAAGAGCTCATGGGAAATGTAGTTTTCCCAGAAAAAGTACCCCAACATTGCCCAAAGCCCCCTGAGCCCCCCAACACACGTAAAACGTTAACCGGCTGATAGAGCAAGGGCAGACAATTAAAATAAGCCATCTCTGAAGTCAATGAGTGCAGGAGTGTGCAATAGGAACTCCAAAGGAAAAACCCCTGAGCGGAGGGGCACTGTGGGACATGTGGACCTGCAGCAGGGTTGCTCACCTTTCCTGCAGATCTTCTGTATTCAGACTACCATGTATTAAGAAGAAGTCTCGGTGGGCAACTCCTGAGGAAAGAACTTGTACCCAAGATCCACAAAAAGCACCTGGTTACTGAGCTAGCCACATTTAAGGGTATTGTCAGTTATGGTAATCCACCTAATGGTGGTGTTCCATTTCTAACAGAAAAATAAAAAGTTTTCTAAAACTATAGCAAAACTGTTCTCTTGCCGGTGTCTTCACCAAGGAACAAATCTTACTGGAGCTTGTTGGCTAGTTGCAGCCAAGGAGTGAAGGTAGGCTCCACCCCCTGCATACAATTCTAGAATTGTTCCTACCTAATTAAAGGGGTGGATCGCCTACCCAAAGTTACCAGTAACCTGTATTGGATGACAGAGAAATAAATGTTTTAACCTATTGAATGTCAGAGAGGTCAGCAAAACAATGCACTGGGCAGCTCCCTGGCATCCAAGAGATTAAATACATTAGAAATGTACATCAGAGATTATAATCCACATCGTGCTACACAAGTGATTCTATAGAGATTACAAATGAAATGGGACTACTACACTAGTGATATCAGCCACATAGCTTACAACTGAAATGGTGCTAAACAAGTGTCCACAAACACTATTTGCCTCGCAGCCTGAGACTGGTTCCACTGGAAGTCACAGATTTAACGTACACTGTGAGCCCCCCCAGCCTGGTTCCACTCGTAGTCACAGCTCCCACATACATTGTTCCACCAGCCTGGTTCCACTGGTAGTTACATCCTTAGCATGCACTGTGTGCTCCCAACCTGGTTCAACTGGTAGTTACAGACACAGCATACTCTGTGTTCCTCCAGCCTAGTTCCACTGGTAGTTACAGCCTCAACATACACTGTTTTCTCCCAGCCTGGTTCCACTGGTAGTCACAGCCAATTTACATCTATTGTCTACCTGTCTCCCAGTCTGATTCCACTGGTAGTCACAGACCCCAAAATAATATTGTCTGCCCGCATGGTTCCACCACCTTTAGGAGTGCAGAACTTGAGCACACTGTCTGCTGTCATGCTATCCTCTGCTGTTTGCTGCAGCACAGGTTTCATAGTAGAGAAGCAGTTTACCATGTTCCATCTTACCCCATACTACCAGATTTCACTGAGCTGACAGATGTAACCTGGAAGTATGAGGTAAGAGGATGTCCCAGGAACTGCTCCTCCCCGATGACTCTCATGCTGTATGAAATGGAGTTGTGGACAGAGCAGCAGTGGTGTGCTCAAGTTCTCTGCTTCCTCCAGGAGCCTGTAAGGGGCCCAGGCAATAAATAAGTTTCCAGTGGCTAGACACATCACATTTCCACAGGCCCTAGGCACTCACCTAGGTCTCCTTGTTGATAATAAAGCTCTGTCTGTCTATATTCCTTTAAGAACTAGATGGCTGCACAACGCATTGACAAGCAATGCCTTTCAAACCACTCTGGTCCTTAACCCCTTAGGGACCCTTGACGTACCAGGACCGTCAAGGGTAAATTTGCTCGAACGACCCTTGACGGTCCTGGTACGTCACGTACTTTTTACTTACAGCGCTCTACCGGGAGCGCTGTAAGTAAAAATAGGGCATGAAATACACCGCTCCAAGATCGGAGCGATCTGTTTCAAGCCCCATAGTGACGCGCCGATACACGTGACAGGTCACGTGTACCGGCTCGTCAAAGTGCCCCTATGCGGTCGTTATGGGACGGAAATGTCCCATAACCTCCGGTCCTTAAGGGGTTAAGTGGATATCTGTTGGATTACATCAGCAGTTTTCTGTATACATGAATCACTTTTGAAGTCTGCCTCTAGGACACACATCCTCACAACAAACAATGGGTTTCAGTAGATCTGAATAACTCATAAGAGACATAGTTGTTATCAGCCTGTACACAGAAATAATTAGCAGTAGACTACAAGAGAGATCAACAGACAAAAAAAAAAACCATACAAATATATATGTCTGCTGTTTGATGAAGAGCTACCTCAGTACATCTTTCTGTTAAATTAAAGGCATAGTAATACCTGGATTTAAGAAGGTTTAATATTGTTCATATGAATAAAATAAATGCAATGTAGTAAATCCCATGGCTTAAAGATGTATATTTTAAGATTTATAAGCTTTTAAAGTCCCCTCCCTCCCCTTTTACTCACGTCAGCGCTCTGGCTGACAGATCGACATTCTGATCATGCGACCAGATGGCTCTTCAGCAGAGCCTCCCAGGCACACTTTGTAGACCGTTCTAATGAAGAAATCTTTGTAGCTAACGCTATTTTGGCTCTGCTGAAAAGCCATCCGGTCAAATGACCAGAATCTTGATCTGGGACTTTAAAAGCTTATAAATCTTAAAATATACATCTTTAAGCAACGGGATTTCATGCATTTCATTTATTTTTTTTCATATGAATAATATTAAACCTCCTTAACCCTTTGAGTGCCAGAGGGGTATGCAAAGCATTGCTTTGCAATGCGTTGCATACTGCTCTGGCACTCCAGTGGTTAGCTTTAGGTATTACTATCCCTTGAAGAGCAACCTGTTCCTAAGGTAAAGTGCCCTTATGCCCTTTAACTGCCTACTGTATTAAGATTAGGATCATATGGGATAGTTGGGATGTTGCTTTAAGCAAAAAACCCGAGGGAGACAGGAGTGTTTCTAAACCATCCACAGATTGAAGGAAACCCTCCTTTGATAGTAAAGAATGCACTCAGATTATTTAATTTAGAGCAAAGGATATGTGACATTGTTCAGAGGTGCAAGTTTCCCTTTAAATCGTGTTTCAGCATACAGAATATTTATTAGGGACACTTGTCAGGTAAGATTTATGCATACTGCAAGTACAGTAATACCAAAAGCCCAGTGGATGTCTGAGCCAACGCACTTTACTGCAGGCCCCATAACCTCTTAAAGGGACACCAAAAAATGAAATTAAGTTTTACAGATTCTAGATGTAACATTTAAACTCCTCTAAATCTTTAAAATCTATTACTAATCTTGTATTTTTAATGCATGTGTAGCCTGTCCGATAATGACACAGTTTGACTGTTTGTAAAGAGAGAGAAAATCCAATTTCATTTAATTTACTGAGATTTGTAGCCACTGTTTTCTATTCATAAAGAATGTTACCATATCTCGGTGCATTTGCATATAATACTAGCACTTCTCAGACACCTATAAAGATTGCTATGTTAATGGAAATGGAAAGGCAGCAATGGTAGCCCCCAGAGGCAGGAATGGCAGCCCCCAGAGTGGACTACAGACAGAAAACCACAGATTTTTTTTACATAGGCAGTCATTTAATGCAGGGTATATAAATGTGAAAGATCCAAATCATTATTAGTTATTAGTGTTCCTTTAAAGGGATAGTAATACTTTGATTAAAGAATAATATTGTACTTATTAAATAAATAAAACAAAGGATATAAGTCCTGTTGCTATAACGTGTATAGTTTTATTGTAATAGCGTTGTAAAGTTTCCCCCTCCCACCCCTTTTAGTCTCGTCAGCTCTCAAGCTGATAAACTTGGATTCTGGTTCCGGGACCGGATGGCTCGACTGTAGAGCCGAAATAGCACTGTATACAAAGAAATTCTTCATGGGAACGGTCTACTGCCTCAAACCAGGCACACTCTCATGAAGATTTTCTTTGTATACAATGCCATTTCAGCTCTTCAGAGGTGTCAATAGGTTATGAAATAACACAAAAATTCTTGGTAAAACCCTGCCCCCCAGCCCCCCCCCCCAGCAACATCAGCCATTTGAAATGTTGGGAGATATGCATTTGGCCCATAGGCCAAATGTTGGACTCACATACAATACATTAACCTTTTGGGTGCTGGAGGGTGAGCAATGCATTGTTTCACAATGGACTGCTTACCCCTCTGGCACTCAAAGGGTTAATGAGAAACAATTCTCACACAATCAACTGCACAATAGAGGACAAGTGAGAATTCCCATTGATATAAATGTGGCTCTAGGTTACAGCAAGCAGGGACGTATCACCAGGAGCTATAGTATGGTGAACTTTAATGGTTAAAGCTTGTTTTAAAAGTTTGAGGAATAAAGACTACAGTTTAGGCCTCAGAAAAAAATTACAAAGGTTGCATGGTGTACAGGAGATTTAGCCCCTTAAGGATTGTTGACATATCAGGACCATCACCTGTTTCCTTGTCTAAAGGACCGGTGACGGTCCTGCCATATCACGTGTTTTGTGCTTACAGTGCTATTGTGGGACGCTGTAAGCACTAGCGGGTATGAAATTGGCTGCTCCAAGAACTGGAGTGGTCACTCTCAGACCCGCATTCGGCATGCCAGCACACATGATCAGTCAACGTGGTCATTAAGTGGAATCCACCCCTAGGATCACTGGTCCTTAAAGTGTTAATTGTATATAAGTTAAATTCACTTTTGGTGTCAGGGTTACTTGAATGTTCTCCAGAAAGTAGATTGTAGGTGATATGTCCCTGCTTGTTATAACCCAGACTTGCTCCAGTTAGTCCCCAATGAACCTATAACATGGTAGAACTTAGAGATATCACTGGCAACAAACAGATTTTCAAGCCCAAAGATGTGAGAGGCTCAAAGACCATGAACAAAAGAGAATATTGGTTTTCTACTGCTAGTCACAGCTCAGATGCATCATATTTTAGCTCTCATGTCATTACAGCAGATATAAGCCCAACTGCATATGACACTAATCCCCCAAAAGGGTGGTCCATTAATTAAATGACAAACAAATCACCATTGCAGATGAATACCAGCTAATACCAGAATCCTGTTTAAACCTATGTTGGGCCTTGTTAGTAAAGTGCAGCTCGTTTCCCGAGACACTATGAACAAGGACTTCATAACTGGATTACCCTTCACTTTTAGGGAGACATTCTAAGGATTTTCAAAATCAAGCCTAAATATGCCAGAGGCTCTGGTGTTAGACTGTATTTCTGTGCAGTGGGAACTTACCTTTCATTTCGGAATTTGACCACCCTTTTTATCGTTATTAGTCAGGTATGCAAATGAAATATATCCTCAGTAATGACACTAGAGTGCTAAACTGTGAGCTGTGACTACCTTAAAAACAAGCAATATTAATTTCTCTTTGCCCTTACAGCCTCCCACATACTTTAGCTTGTCATAGTGGTTTTACGTTTAAAATGACATGCTCCACAGAATTTTTAGGGTTCCTGCACGTATGCGTTTCTCCATACAGTTTCTAATTTATAAATGTAGTCAACTCCTGAACTGTACATGAAGTCTTATTAGTGATCTACAAAGTGGCAATAGCAACTTTCTAGCCCTACTAATGACACTTGCTGTACAAAACATAAAAAAGAGCAGTATGTTCAAAGGGATAATGTTAAAAAAAAGACATTTTCTATAGCGTGTACAACAAAAAGCTAGTAATGTGCTTCGTGTACAAAATAAAACAAGAATTGTTGTTGAAAGATCTTGGGCAAGGGCGTGGCTTAAAGGGATAGTAATACTTCGTTTTAACTTTATTTTATTTTGTAGGCATTAAAAAAACATTAAGAATGATATAAGTCTTATCTCTCAAACCTTTATGGTTTAGGAGATATTCACAAGCAAAGTTCCCCTCCCTGCCCCTTTTTCCTAGTGTAAGACATCTCTTCTCAGATGTGGATCAGGTTGTATGACAGGACAGATAACAGAAGGGGACAATTTTCTTTGTATGAAAACAATGAAAGCCCTTCCCCCCTTGACAAGTTTTTCAGCTTTTTCCATTATCTTAATTGAAGATTGTCCCTCTCTGCAGTCTACCTGGGCACCTTCCTTCTGATCTGGTTGAACAGGGAAGGGATACTTTGTTTGTGAATATCTCTTAAACCATAAAGGTTTGAGAGATAAGACTTATATCATTCTTCATGTTTTTTTAATGCCTAAAAAATAAAATAAAGTTAAAACAAAATATTACTATCCCTTTAAATATTTGCCAGTGTCGTATAGTGGCAATGAAAATATGTTGGTTTCAACAAAAAATGTTGTAAAAACTACAAAAATGTTACGCAAGTTAAAAAGTGTAGCAATATGTAGAAATGTGAATCTGAAAAACGTTTGATCTGAATCTGGAAACAGTTTTACAATATTCCCAGTCAGATATCGTACTGGGAAAGAAAAAAAATACATATTTTCTATAACAAACAACATTTTTTGAAAAAATATATGAAGACTACGACAACGCACAATAAAATGTCGTTAAAAAAAACAACAAAAGCTATTTTGCTACTTCTTTGAACATACGGCCCTAAGAATGAATAAATATCTGTAGTTTATTCTTGAGGATGGTGCCCCCTCAGGAGCTGCTCTGTCACATTTTCCACCCCCTTGCTCCATTACAGGGAAGAAATTTCCATATTCATATCAGTCTGGACCCTTCTGCAGACCGTTCAGTGAACAAATGTCAGGGAAATCTTCTCTGCACGAGAGAAACAGTAACCTGTACATCCTAGCAGCCTGCTGGCTTTTCCCACCATTTTAATGTATTGCTGGAAATAACAACTCCCAGAATCCTTTTCTGTGCTGTTGCAGTAATCAGCAAAGTTCCATTAAGGCTTTATTCTTCCTCTGGGAATTCATGTCTTAAATGCATTATTTTTCATTTTTCTGCATTTGATAAAATCAGGTAACAGTTACCATATAATTGCTTCTGACAGTTATTTTTCTTTCAAAGAGAAGTGTAGGTAATAGTACTTAATAAAACCTAAATCTTTCAGCATTTGCACAGATTGAAAAGATTTAATTTTAAGCATGTGTACAAGTAGTTACAGATCCACACATACACAACCATACAAATGTGTCACAGGATGTTTCTTGTTGCATAAAACAATGGAGCTTTTTAACCCCTTGAATGCTAGAGACACCCCAAATGCATTGTGAAGCAATGTATTGGTGACATGTCTAGCATTCACGGGGTTTAAAGCTCATTTTAATTTTTATTTGTCCCCTATGGTACAGCTGGTTTACTCCATAATAACTCCAGTTTGCTTTTATAAATATGGGCCATAGTAGTAACCTTTATGTTTTGGTGCACATTGGGGGTTATACACTAAGGTGTGATAAGGAGGAGATGACTTCTCCAGTGATAACACTCCTCCAATTACTATGCTTTTCTGTGGAGCCAATGCACTAAGATTTTCCACGTGGGAGAGATCTTAGTGCACTGGCTTAATAGAATAGCCTTAGTGCATAACCCCCATTTTGTCACTTTACGCCTATTCCCAGCACAGTATACCAATTAGTTTTGTTTACCTCCACAGTTAGAAATGCCTCCAGTCTCTGGGTTCTGTCTAGATTTATTTCTAACTTACATCAAGTTGTTCGTGATAGAGCTACCATCGAGTCTACACCACTGGTGAGCAACCTGAAGCCCTCCAGCTGTAGAGGACTACAACTCCCAACATCCTTAGCTATACTTTGTTTGTCTGGGGTTGACGGGAACAGTAGATCTCTACAACTAGAGGGTCTCAGTTTGTACAGCCCTGGCTTGATTACACAGTCACAAAATGGCACATAGCTCTGGTATCTAATTTACGCCATGGGTGCTGGTGTATGAAACACATTGGTGTCCACTGGTAGTTAGAATGTGAATGCTGAAATTCTCAATCTCCATTACAATTTTTGTTGCTTGAAAGGTCAGGGCCACATTATTGACACCCCATTAGAGGAGAAGGGAATAAAAGTGTCTTGTTGTATTGACATATAGAGAAGATTGCTCAAAATTAACGGTGTCAATATAATGTGAATTATTAACTCAAATTGTCTCTAGTCCATAGTATGTTATTTATGAGCCATAAAATCCTTTTCTGCTTCTAAGACAATTTAATGCATTGCAGTATTTTAAAAAAATTGTGAACCAGAGAGATATGCACTGAGATGCAACACACATTCCTCTGTTCTTAAAATGGACAGTTCTACCTTATTTTGTCTTTACATATTCTCAAGTGCAGAATATAAAATATCAAATTTCCTATAGTTTATTTTTTTCATCTTCAGCCTAATAGTGAGCACTGTACTTTTTTCCAATGTTGCACCAAATTGCAAGTGCAACTAAGCCCAGAGGTTGTGTACCTTTTTTTTTTTTTTTTTTTCTTACAAATGTGACAGCTAATGCATTAACCCTTTGAGTTGTACTCACAGAGTTAAAGGAACACCAACATCAACTAATGATAAACCCCCACTTAGCTTAATCTGGGCAGAAAATCCTATTGGCTGTCATGAATCAATACTACATGGATTGGTCCACAAAAATTATTATTCAAAGCGTTAACTGTTTAAGTACAGAGGGGTGTTCAATCCATTGCTTTACAATATGCTGCACTCCCCTCTGATCCTTAAAGGTTTAATTTGAACTGAATCTCATGTCTGTGGAAACAGATATTACTTTTTTTTTTTTTTTTTGCAGGACTTCAATGCCATCTCATTGAACTCTTAGGAAGGAAGAAAAAAAAATCATGTTCGCCCCCATGGCTATGATCTACAATTTTAATTAAAGATGAATTCTGGAAAATCAATATACTGAGAATTGATTCATAGTGTCCTGTTGGCTTTTTTACCCAAATTAAGGTAAATGGGAGTTTATTAGGTATTAGTGTCTCTTTAAAGAAGATTGACTGCTTGGGCACTTAAAGGGTTAAACAGTACTTTGCACTCAAAGGATTAACAATATTTGTTTCCCACCACTGGAACGCAAAATGTTAAAGTGCACGGATATCACTTTTAGATTCAGCAGCTGTGACTGAAGATGAACACAGAGCATAGTTATTGTAAAAAATCAATAACTGCACACAGACACGGTGCGCTGAGCAATGTAAAAGGGGGGAAGGTTATAAAGAGATATATTCAACTTGTCTATCCCCATGGCTTATAAATTCTTTGCATTTTTTTTTTTTTATTCAGAACTCAATTACTTAGTGTAGGCAAGACAGACTATCACTAGACAGATTAGGAGGAATTTAGTATACAAGAACAGTGAATATGTAGGCAGCTCACAGCTTCTAGCTCTTCGAGCATACATTAATAAGAAATAAGATCATGCACATCCAGAGAGCTGCGGTGCAGCAGTCTTCTAGTGATCACAGAAAGCGGCACTCTGCCTCAGAGTGGAACCAGAGGGAAAATGCACGGAATCTCATACACAAAAGAAAACAAGAGCAATTATTGAGCAAACCAACTGTACACTAGGGGACATCTAAAACATCCTCACATTTCCCACTGATTTAATCCTTTGAGTGCCGGAGGGGTATTCAGCGCATTGCTATACAATGTGTTGGATACTCCTCTTGCACTCAAAGGTTTCAAAAACGTTTTAACCCCACGAGTGACAGTGAAGCAATGAAATGTAGACCTCCCTAGTATTCAAAGGGTTAAATTCCCGTTTGAACCATCATGAATGCTAAATTTCCCTATGGCGCAGTTGGTTTGCTACATAATTTCACCTCTTTAGTTTGATGGAAAGGCTCTATGGGCCATATGTTCAAAAGAAAAGTGGAAGAGAACTAAAAATTCCAAAAAATATGTAATCGGTTGGAGACCTTTCTAGCATTCGGAGAGTTAAAATTCCCTATTAAATCTATGGGAATTTTTAGTTATCCCCTATAGTGCAAATGGTTTGCCCAGGAATTCCTCCACTTTTATTTTGAACATACAGCCCTACAGGTCTTTTTCATCAAGTTAAAGAGGTACAATGCCAAACTGTAATGAAAATTCAGCAACTTTCCACTGATATAAATCATGATTTAACCCCTTGAATCAGAGAGGTCTCCAAACCATTAGATACCTACTGCATACAAGGAAAATGCCCCTTTGAAATAAATGGGAATTTCAGCCCCTCTCTACGGTGCAATTGGTTTGCTGCAGAAATGCATCTCTTTAGCTGGATTAATGGTTCTCATCCAGGGTGCTGTGGGACAGTGGCATGCCCTGGGCACCAGCTTAGAAAGCCACATTTTTCTATGAAGACTGACAAAATTGTGAATGTTTAACCCCTTAAAGAGATAGTAATGTTTCATGATAAAAGCAGCTCTAATTAATCATCATAGTATTTGGGCCATGGAGAGTGTTATTTCAGTTCTGTCAGAGTTGTAGTTCAAGAGTAATTCAATGACAAAGTATCCCCCTCCCTCCCCTTTTACTGATATAACACTGTTCAGCCAGATCAGAAGGGAGGTGCCCAGGTAGATTGTAGAGAGGGAAAATCTTCAATTAAGATAAGGGAAAAACCTGAAAAACTTGTCAAGGGGGGCAGGGCTTTCATTGTTTTCATAGGAAGAAAATTGTCCCCTTTTGTTATCTGTCTAGTCTTACAACCAGATTCCACATCTGAGAAGAGATGGCTTACACTAGGTAAAAGGGGCGGGAGGGGAAACTTTGCTTGTGAATATCTTGCAAACCATAAAGGTTTGAGAGATAAGACTTATATCGTTCTTCATGTTTTTTAATGCCTACAAAATAAAATAAAGTTAAAACGAAGTATTACTATCCATTTATAGACCGAGAAAATCTGAGGTGGATTTCACTTAAGGACCGGAGCAATTGTGACCTTTTTGACTATGTCTTTGTTCAACAGTGTTTTCCCTCTAAGTACTTTATTTTATCCATGAAAATCATATACCATTTTTTTCACACACAAATTGGGCTCTCTTTTGATACCACAATTATATGGATAGCCCACCATTTATTTTAGGAAAATTAAAGAAAATGGTAAAAAAAATGTAAAAAAAAAAACCACCATTTTTTTCTCTTGGGATCATTTCAGCACAATGGGTTAAATTTTTATGCAGACTGCATGAAAAGTATGACCGGTCAGTCATACCTACAAAATGGGCAGTTTTAAGTGGGCACTGTCCCTCTGGGTGAAAATCCCATTGTCCCTTTTTCCCACTTTTTTATTGATTAAATTTGGCGGTGTGTATAAATGTATTACATGGTTTCACAACAATCACACTTCCAGTTTTGGTAAATGATGTTGATTTTTTTAAATAAAATTGTCTTGTGTCTTTAAAAAAAAAAAAAGCTGATTTTAGCAGGTCAGAAATTGACCTGCATTCAGCACAGCAGTGAAGGGGTTAGTATCCCCAGCTGCTGATTTTTTTCTTTCCATTAGGTGCCTCCTCTCTTCTTCTCTGTCACTTACTTTGATCGTAAGGGACAGGCAGGCTGAGGAGCAGAGGCAGTATGCAAAGCATACTGCCTCATTCATTCACAATGTCAGTACATGTGATCGCTGCTGCAGTGATCACATGACCCAGCACTAGTGAAAGCGGCTGAGACTGAATGGTCCGTTACCGGAATGCTCAGTCTCAGCCTGGAATTAATGATAGCAGCGTGCATGGTGGCGGGCTGCTATCATTTAACCCATGACGGTCCAGGACCGTCATGGGTTGTTTTGCGTTAAGGATCCAGGACCATTAAGGGGTAACGTTTCAGCTGGGAATTGTTATGCCCAACAAATATATATTTGTGTCATTATTATGGTGGGATATAAAAATAACTAACATAGAAACATGTGCCCCTCATTACACCCATGACAAATTACCTATAAAATGTTCAAGGGAGGTGCTAGGTTGTTCATTAGGGGTGCCATGAGCAAAAAGAGACTGAGAACCACCCAGGTAGATGAATACAGACCCATGTGTACAAGAACAGAGAATACGCAGGAGTCTCACACTTTACAAAGCTTCAAACATACATTATTAATCCTTTCTGCTGAGTAAAACAAGAGCACTCTAACTGCTGTCAGTTGTTTTATTCAACATTTATAACAGTTCAAACAATCAGGAAGCCCAATATAATGATAAATGGAGCTTGTTTTTACAATATATGTAAAGTAAATCAATATGAAGGGAAGCATGAACGCGCTCTCCCAGGGAGAGCTGGGAGGGAGGTGAGATGATAATTTGAGGACCTCTGTGCCAACGTTACCCTGTGCTTCAGAATGTGGAAGTGTCCACATCAAGTCTACATTTTAAAGCAAATATCTACTAAAGTATGTACGTAGAAAAAAAAAAAAAAGACCTTCCAAAAGCCAAACCATTTTACTAGCTTAATCATATGAGACACAGTGTATTAGAGGTGAAAGTTCCTCTTTAATAAGAAATAGGACCATGCACATCCAGAGAGTTGCTGTACAGCTGCTGGTGATCATGTCTGATACAAAGCGCTGCTCTACCACAGAGGGAGAAATGGACAAAGAATACACAGAGCTTTGTGCACAAAAAATTCTGGGGCAAGCCAACTGTAATACCACTCCAATGTAAATATTTTTTAACCCCTTAAGGACCAGCGGTCCTGGGGTGTGTAGTCCTTTAAGGACCAGATAGAAAACTTTGACGTGCCGGCCCACGTGACTGATCACGTGTGCCGGCACGTCGAACGGGGGACTGATAGAGATCGCTCCGGTCTTGGAGCGATCAACTTCAGTCCCCGCTATTACTCACAGAGCTCCTGCAAGAGCGCTGCGAGTAAAAAGTACATGACGTGCCAGGACCATCACTGGTCCTTAACGTAAAAATAGCAGTGAAGGTTCTGGCACGTCACTGGACGTTAAGGGGTTAATATTAAGCATTACTATCCTTTAAACCTTTGAGTGCTGGGAGGGTGTCCAGCACTTTGCTATGAAATGCATTGGGCACCCCTCTGATGCTCAAAGGGTTACATTTCTCCCAAGCTTACTGAATATGGCCCTTGAGTGCAACTGCAGAACAAACCAAACTGTACCGAAGGGTTGAAATGAAAACTCTGCAAATTTACTTTGATTTAAATGGGGCTTTTAACCTTTTGAATGCTATTGAGATCTCCAAAGCACAGTGAAACATTTAAATCTATGGGAATTTTCATCCCACCCCCATGATGCAGTTGGTTTGCACCAGTCAGATTAATATTGAGGCCCAAGTATAGAAGAACAGGGAATATGCAGGCATCTTACAGTTTACACCTCCTTGCGCATACATTAATAAGAAACAGGATCATGCAGATCCAGGGAGCTTCTGGCGATCACGTCTGACACTAAATGGCAGTCTGCCTAACAAAGGGAATCACAAAATTAATACAAAGTGTGGAACTCTTATCAGGCTAAAAGCTGCAGTTTTTGAGCAAACCATCTTCACCATGGTGGTGCTGGCGGGATTAATCCCCACTGATTTAAATGGAGTTTTTACCCATTACTTGGTGGAGAGGGTTGGGGACCTCACTAGCATTAAATGGGTTAAAAGCCAATTAAAAAAGGAATATGCATAACTTCCTTTTCTACACTGTGCTGCAGACAGGGATGAACAATAACAGATATCTGGAGCCAGGAAGCTGGGAGGTTTAGTAGCCAGTGAATGACTGCATGTAAACAACTGTATATAAAATTCTACAGACATTGAAGATCCTGCAGTGACACTGTAAGAGCTCTGGCTTCCAGGCTCCTGGGATTTTGCATTCACAGGTCTTTAAGTGGAGACGAAAACTTTAGTAAATGTGCATCAACGTTTCGGCCAGGCAATGCTGGCCTTCCTGAGTAAGGCCAGCATTGGCTGGCTGAAACTTTGATGCATATTTCATAAAGTGTTTGTCTTCACTTAAAGACCTGTGAGTGCTTCCTTTTACATTTACTACATAACCAGCTGCTGGTTAGCACCCAGGCACTTTTACAACCCAACAATATGATTGCTTCCACCAAACACAGACTTTATGTTACAAGAACATGTTATATGTAGGGGCTTTTGTATATTGATGTATATAAAATGTCCCAAAAAAGAGTTAGCAGTAACATGTTAGGAAACAAAGTTTTTCCACCTCTGCATAATGAAAATATATTTGTTGATTTTGAAGTAGATTTTCAAAATCATCTACCTATTTGTTATATAGGCTAGTTTTAAAAAACAAAAGTGTTAGTCAGTGCATTATAGGAATCACTGAAGTTGTTTTAGGTGATAGCGTATTTTTAAAGTGGAACTGTAGCCTTGAAATAATTGGTTTTTAGTGTGTTTAGCTGAAGTACATGCATAGAAAGTTGCCCTTTATGCAGCATTCGGTTATATCTATTTATTTATTTTTGCATTTGAACTATGCTGTAGTTAGTAAATGAACAATGACTAAAAGCTTCTCAAGGGAGTCAAAGGCCCTTTAGAAACATGCATTCTCTCTCTTACTCTATATGGCTAGTCTCATTCAGACTGATAAGGTCTATTGATTAATGTGTGGAGGTGAATCTAAATACGGACCTAAAACAGCGCCTAGCAAATACAGGGAACACCGGGTACTATGCAAATAATACATAAAAAGATTTAACTGACTGTAGTATGAAGGACACCTACCCAAGTAAACGCTTTTGATGAACACACAGTTCCCAACCTGTTGAATGATAGAAAAGCCCCCAAAACACTGCTTTACGCTGTAATGGAGACCTCTCTAGAATCCAAGTGGTTAATACTGGCTGGATTCAATGACCATTATAAAACTGTGTAGTGTATATTTTCAAGACGGAATTACTTTCAAGGTAAAAATGTAATTATTGCTATTTACATTAACCCTTTAAGGAAGCAATGACATTTACACCCCTTTAGTCCTTAAAGGGATAGTTATGTTTAAAAATATACACAGCTCCAATTATTCTTTAGCGGTATTATCATTCTCTACTATGTGTAGTTCCAGTGTAACTGAATTGTAAGCCGCCTCCCTTCAGATGTGGAAACTGGTTGCTTGACCGGACAGCTCTCCGTGAGGGACAATCTTCTGGCTGTCAGCATAAGGAAAACCCTGCCCCCTTTGAGGGAGGAGGGCAGGTTTTTTCTTATGCTAACAGAAGATTGTCCCTTGCTGTGACCCATCCGGACGTCTTGCTATGCAGCTTTACATAGGTAAAAGGAGCGGGAGGTGACACTTTATGTTTCAATTACTCTAGAACTACACATTGTAGAGAATGATAACGCTCTACATGCGTTAAAGAATAATTGAAGCTGCATTTATTTAGAAACATTACTATCCCTTTAAAAGGTTAACGTTTTACTAGCCACCTCTCCATCATATTCTCATCTCTACTTTAGAGGTGGTATGGGAAATTGATAGTACAATATCTGATACTGAGATACGCTACAATTAAGGATAATTCAGTGTAAATGCCTGTATCCGAACTGGATGGGCCATAACACACTTGTGACTATACCGCAAACCTGCGTTCATCCAGTTGTTTTTGGATTAGAAGATGAGAGACCAGCAACGGCTGGAGGGCAACAGGAAGCCCACCCCTGATATACTGCAATGATGAGTCATTGCATTTACTATAAGTGGACTATTAACCCTTTATGTGACAGAGAGGTACGCAATGCATTGCTTTGTAATGCTTTGTGTACCCCTATGACAGGCAAAGGTTTAAGGGACTCAAAGGAATGATCATCTTTCTGAATCCTTTCCTTTGTGGGGCCATCCATTTAGACAGGATTTGCAGGATTATTGTTCCATATGATTGTATTCCACCCCTTAGGGGGAAGATAATATTTTTGGCAGTCAATGAAAGAGGGTGAATAATTATGAAGGCTGTGCCACACAGGTCATGGAACTGTGCTCTGGTGTGGTTAAAGAGTGCCTAACTACTACACAAAAATTGTGTAAATCCACTATACTCACTGTAAAACAAAAAAGCACAAGGTACAATTTATATACATAGCTTAATGACGATTAAAGAAAGCTGCTATCTTTTCATGGTAATTATAATCCATATATATACAGCACTGTGGAATTAGTTGGTACTATATAAAGTAAGAATAATAATAATAATAATATTCCGTATATGAAATCTTGTTAGTGACAGATCAGCCAAAAAGATATCAAGGTTGGGTCACGTGGCTCTCCAACTGTTGTTTACAGTAACTATAGCTCGCACTGTCAGGCGGAGGCTGATGGCAGCTGTATTTTAAAAACTGCTGATGAGTCCCAGGCTGCCCAGACCTGGTTTATGGGAAGTCACTATGGGTTCTAGTCAGGAAGCCAACAAGGTATATTTCTGGAGCAAACAAACTGCATCCTAAAGGGCATGTGACAATTTCCAAATTTTTTTTAATGTGGATTTTTAACCCTTTAATTGCTATTGATCTTTAAGACATTGTGAATCAAATGACTGGGAGACATATCTAGCATTCAAGGGGTTAACAGCACCATTTAACTCAATGGGAATGTAGATTTTTCGCCTATGGTGCAGTTGGTTTATTCAAATTGTACCTCTTTAGCTTTTTTGAATACAGCCCTATAGGTGTACAAGACTAACAACTTTTGCTATTAGAAGCTTCAATGATTTATTACATGATCTTTTGATTTATGACTATGTATATGTTGTTATGGAACTGTCTATTTCACGCTCTGCTCTGCCAAACAATAAATCACTGGTTTAAAGGCTATTGACATTTCTGCCACTTCTGCTGCAATTCAGTGGATGCTGTTACTATGACAATTTCTTCACTGCTTTTTCGATGGTGACAAAAGCTAAAGATTAAACAGTCTCTTTTACATTAGTATTTAATTAATTCCCATTGCAATGTGAATTGCATTGTGCTAAACTCAAAATAATCCACCATTTTGTTTTTGCCTGTTTATTCCAATGAAGTAGCTCTTTGAACACACTGCTATAGGATATTGCTTGTTTCTATAGCAACAGAATCTCTGTGCTACCAAACATACGCTTGTGCCAAAATAGAAATGCTTGCACATCTCAGCTCACAATCTGGACTTATCTAATCATGTATCACTTGTTTACTCATTGCTCCTCTGTGTACAGTGCTGTGGTACATATTGGCACTATCAATAAAGGAGAACAACAGGGTCTGATTTCCCATTAGACAGAGTAAGCAACTGCCCAGACAGCTAAATTCTGTATACTGCATCAGCTGGGCTAGTCACACCCACATTATGAGCAATCCTGATGTCTGTACCAGACACACTCCTCCTTGTTTATAGCAGCTGGTTTATTTAAAGTTTACATACTTCTTTACTGGCTATTATTTAACCATTTTATGTCAGAGAGGTCTTCAACAAACTGTTTCACAATGCAACAGAGAAAACTTTAGCAGTCAAGGAGTTAGGAGCATTTTATTCCCTTGCAGGTTATAAGCTATTTTGTGTGCCAGGCAACAGCAGGAAGGCTGGAGGCAGGGTCATATGAGGACTGGGACTGTGGCCATAAACCTAGAATGTGTAGCCTTGGATGGAACCATCCTTATAATATGGAACAGACTATACAAGTACTGAGGAGTTCTGAAGACATATAGAGCAGGGGAGGCCATCTTTCAACCACTAAATTCTTGTCAGACTATAATTCCCCATTATCCTCAGCCAGCCTATTTTCAGGCTTATGATAATGCATGTTGTAGTCCAATAACTGCAGAGGGCTGCAGGTTGCCCAGTCTTAATAAAGAGGTGCAGGTCCAAGATGACTCATGAAATATTCTAAATGATGTACAGACGGGTGTATTTTACTACAAATAAGTTAAATTAAAATCTAAAAGTAGATACGAAGTCCTCCTCCATGCTGTATCTAATAGCTATAGGATTTTAATTGTAAAGAAAGTTAAGGATATACCTTCCCCTTTAAATCGGCTGTATTTTCAACCCTTACAAATGAACCTTTGAGCCTGTTTAAGTCCTACCTTCATCGGTATCCTTTTGAAACGTCGTCCACTATTTGGAAACTAACAGCAGCACATTAAACATGTCCCGGCATGAAAAGGTCTTGTTTCTCATGTTGCGGCTTTAAGCGTCGTATTTAATCATTTCAACAATGTATTAAGTGGGAAATCTGGTCCGTTCAGCTAGAGATCCAAGCAACTTAATCCTCTGATTACCAGAGCTGCACACCATTGACTGACAAGCACAGCAGCAGAGAAATAAGGCAGTGCACTGTGTGGCACTCATAGTGGAGCGAAGACCACCTCTGCTCCACTATGACTGTCACATGCTGCGTCCGCTTCCTCTGCTGCTGTGCTTGTCAGTCAATGGTGTGCCGCTCTGGTACTTGGAGGATTAAGTTATCGTTAATACATGCATGTACTCAGATCGTTATGAACCCCCTTCATCAGCCACAACAAACATCTGGCTCTAAATATGTAACCGTTCAGCTTCATCAAATCAACCGGACCCAATTAAGATGAATACATTTACACTGTACTGGAATACCTTTAAAAGGAGTAGCAACCCTTTACTATGAAGAAAATATTTTATACACACACTACCGGTCAAAAACACCCCCATTTTTCCAGTTTTTATTGAAACTTACACAGTTTAATTTCTCAATGTACTCTGAAAATAAAGCATAGGACAAAAATAATTGGATATAAAAAAAAGAACTCATGGAATAGTTTTCCTTAACAAAATGTAATCTAAATTTTTGACTCATCAAAGTACCCAACTTTTGCAGATATACAGCTGTACACACTCATGGCATTCTTTCCACAACGGAAATCAAATATTGTTCTAAAAGTTCTTCCCAACACTGTTGCAGTGTTGCACTTGTAGGTTGCTTTGCTTTCACCCTTTTGTCCAGTTCATCCCAACGATGGGGTTTAAGTCTGGAGGTTGTGCTGGCCATTCCATGATCTGAAGCCTACCGTCTTGTCCTTTTCTTCTAAGGTAGTTCTGACACAGCCTGGAGGTATATTTTGGATCATTATCTTGCTGTAGGATGAACCCCTGACCAACTAGTCATGTACCAGAGGGTACTGCATGGAGCTGCAAAATGCTGTGGTAGGAGTATTGGCTCAGGGTGCCACTCACTCTGTGCAAGTCGCCGATTCTGGATCCAGCAAAAGAGTCCCAGACCATCCTTTCGCCTACTCAACAGCATACAAAAACCCTGCGTGATGAACCAAAGATCTCAAATTTTGATTCATCGGTCCATAAGACCTTCTTCCAGTCTTCAGTATTCCACTGGTGGTGCTTCACGGCCCAGGCTAGCCTCATTTTCTTATTATGCCATTTTAGCAATGGCTTTCTTACTGCCACTCGACCATTCAAACCTGCAGCTCAAAGTTTTCTTTTTTCAGTTGAAACTGACACTTGCTTACTTCAATCGGTGTTAAGCTGTGCTTAAAGTTGTTGTGCTGTGAGCCACCTGTTATGCAAGCTGTTGACTCTCAGAAACTTGTCATCTGATTCTGTTGTGCCTTTGGGTCTGCCAGACCTCTTCCTGTCAGAGTCTCCTCCAGTCTGCAAGTGCCTTTTGATGAGGTAGAAAATTGTTAACCTAAACTTTTTTTTTCACCTCTGTTAGATTACTGCTTACCTTTGTACCATTTCAGGTTATTTACTGGACTTGAACTGCACAAATTTCAATAAAAACTGGAAAAACGGGGGTGTTCTAATATATAAAACTATATTAGGTTTTTTTGAATATAAAAAGGGAACTCCCACTGCATCTTTGTCATGTATGTATGATGAGGTTAGTTGGCAATTTCTTATGTCTATGGTGTTCTCTGTTATAACAATAATGAATGGGTAGCATTTCTGTGCCTGTGACAGAAGTGACTGTTTTTTTTTTTTGGACACGTAGTATTTTTATGGTTCCTATATTTACTCGATAGTTTGCCTTTGCTACTTGACTGTACTACGACTCTCTCTCTGTGGTTCTTGTAATTCAATTATTCAGTTTATCTTTTTGTGTACACATTTCTGACTGATCTCTGACTTAAAAACCTTGCCACCTGCTCTGACCTAAGGAATGGTCCACATTTGCAAACTTTTGCTGCCTGCTCATACCTATGAAACGGTCTAGGTTTATGATCCTGTGACTCCTACCCAGATCTTTTGTTCTGGGTAGGTGTCACAGGATCATAAACTTAGACCGTTCTGTATACTGACTTTTCTACTGACTCTAGAACAAGATTCCTTACCTCTGCACTAAGGGTCTGTGCAACCAGGGATAGGAAGATATTTAGGACCCTTATGCAGGACCCAAATGTAGAAGACTGTAGCGGCAGTAGAATCAGGAACAGTCTACAGCTATCATGGGCAGACTAAGTTCCGCAGTCGAGGAGGTGATGGTAACCAGTGCAGGAATCACCTCTGGGGCTCACCAGACGAGTTAAGGAAACTGAAGAGTAGAATCAAAGGAGGAACCCAAGAGTCAGAAGGTAAGCTGAGGTCAACATACGACTCCGCAGGTACCGCCGGAAGTCGATGCTGATGCTTAGTTAACCAGTGTCTGACTGGAGGTCGAGGTCAAAGATTTAACGACTCCCAGGTTTCCGACTAGAAGTCGATGTTGACGTTCAAATGACAACGGCTTCCAACTGGGAGCCGAGCAGTGGTCGGAGGAACAACTAGCAGGTCGTCTGGGATAATTCCGACCAGCCGTCAGGATACAGCTAGGCCTGTTTAGAGATCTACCTGCTGGGTAAGGCTAGGATCAATCCCGCAGGCAGTCGGAGGCTGGCTGGCCCTGAAGGAGATCGGCCTACTGTGCAGATACCAGGATCAATCCGACCCACCGGTAGAAGAAAGTGGGCATCAACCAGTAAGCTCTTGGAGAAACAGAGAAATTGAAGTCAGTAGCAGAGGTCAAGTAGAAGGACGGTAGAAGACGCAAGGTTGGGAGACAATCCGGATGGTAAAGTCCCAGTATTTCCATCTGTTGACATTTCCTGTTGAAGATAAACATAGTTGTCCACTTCTTCTAGTTTTAGTCCATCTGCTGTGATTTTCTTTGGTATGGTAAATGTATTAAACACTGTCATTCCCTCAACCATCAGATTCACTCTCACCCATGATCCTTGAGGAATCCATTTCCTGGACATCACGGTTTATAAAGGAGGAGACACACTGAAGACATGTCTCTTTCATAAACCCACAGACCACAACACATTATTATACACTAGGAGTCACCATCCTGGTTCCCCTTAAAAAAGGATTACGTTTTTCTCAAATGTTGAGAGTGGTCAGGAACACTTCAGATCAAGGCCTGAGAAAAACTGGATTACAGAAGATGAGAGATACATTTCTCCAAAGAGGGTATGATGAGAAGGAAGTCAATGAATTACTTTACCAAGCTTTTTGGTTAAACAGGGAAGAATTTCTATCACCACTTCCAAGACTAGATAATAATAAAAGTCAAAGATTCTGTATTCAATCGCAATACACTACGAACTTACCAGAGATTAGGAAAATTATAAAAAAAAACTGGCATGTCCTGGAAGGTGACAGAAAATTAGGCCAAGCTTTTAGTAACCCCCTGCTATTCTGTTATAGAAGAGGGAGAAGCTTAGCAAATTGCCTGACGAGAAATAACCTGGTTGACATATATGAGATTGGCGCTCACTGGCTAGCACACCCTAAAGGGGTATTCAAATGTAAGGGGTGCTCCAACTGTGATCAAATTATTTTAGGTAATAGTTATATACATCCCAGAACAGGTAAAAAGATTAATATTAAAGACTGCAATTGCGAAAACAAATTTTAAATAAACATGATCTGCTGCCCATGCAGGTTACAATATATAGGCAAAACTACCACTATGCTCAAGGAAAGCATAAATATCATAAATCATCCATTAGAAAAGCAATTTAAGGTATCCTGCACATAAAAGAAAGACTTAACCAAACGGTCGCGAGACTTATCAAGTTGGCCAAACATACTCTTGCAGACTTTTGTTTCAAGCCTATTATGATGATTCATAGACCTACAAGAGGTGGAAATCGTCACAAGATGCTGTTACAATGGGAAGCAAAGACTCATTTATGATTTTGGGACCTCAGCCCCTAATGAACTAAAACAAGAATTGCAATAAGGATGTTTTCTGTGAGCTTATCTTATTCTTGTGACCTTCCAACATGACAGATACACCTTTTTCAGTGATGTTTACATGTTTTTAAACTGTGTACATCATTTTTTTGCTCTTTTGTTTTCCTTCGGATTCCAGGATAAGATTTTCCATCTCATGGGCAGTAATTTAACCTATAGCGTGTACATGGCACACTTATATTCAATTGATCCTACACTGGATAGCATAACTTTGTACTGTCCACGTGCCCCACTCCACGGGAATTAGCACCAAGCTACTCTATCCATTATCCAGTGCATCCACAGGATGACCATTATCTAATAATAAGAATTTAATGTCCTTTTATGCATATTGCGCACTCTGGAAAACTACGAGAACGAGCCCTGGAAGCACTTTATTCAATGAAGTGGAATGTTATTATGACTAATTGAATTGCTACTTCCAGTGTTGGCATTCTGACTGACAAGCATGAAGATGTGCTGACGTATCCGGCTCTGAACACATACTCCATTAAATTGCAGAACAATGCCACTGCATGTAGCAGGAATTAACTATATGGCTTCTTCATCTGGCACTTTCTGTGGTAATCCATGACAATGGGTCCTAGAAGCAATACGCTTAACCAAGTGGATTTCCAGGATACCTGATTCAGCTGATATCTCTATTATTAGCCCTACAACAGAATAGAGGAAGATGCCATGATGCATTCAGTTGTTGATATATATATCCTATTCATTAGTACTGCGACATCAGCGCATGCAACCGCTACAACATTATGGCCATCCACGAGAACGGGATCAAGAAGATTTAATGTTTTGAACTTAGTTCACATCCATATCTTTGCACACACTGACATCGCAACGCTAATGAATAGGATATATATCTCAACAACTGGATGCATCATGGCATCTTCCTCCATTTTGTCGTAGGGCTAATTAATAAAGATTTTACCTGATGGAAACCAGTTGTTGAGATATATATCCTATTCATCATATAAGGAAAATTATCAGGATTTTCCCAGCATTAACCATTTACCAATTTGTATTGCTTTATTGTTCCCTTATGGTACCAGGTCACTTTTTAATCAGGACAGGCTTTGTCGTTATTCTTTGAAGACATCACTGTTGACTTCAGCCGTCAACAACAATAACATGGCTTATGTATCTGCAGGTTGCTTAGTAACCCTAGTGGTACCCTGTGACGTCATTCCTTGAAATGCCAGTTGGAAAAGTCACATTTTGGAGCCCACAATACACGAGGATGGTGTCAGATTGAGGGTAAGCTTTTTTTCTGTATATATGCCATAATCACTTGTTGTAGACCATTTGCCATGAGGAAGGTCCATCTTGGAAAGAAAGCGCTCGTCAGATATGGATGCAATAAACTAATTTATTTTTTTCTTCATGCTACATTGATGTGTGCTGTCTTGACACAGGGAGTTTCTCCAGGCTGAATATATTCAAATATTTCATATTCATGGGATGTGCACCAATTTAATATTGTATTAACAATATAAAATATATATATTGCTAATATAGGTCAAGTGAGTGCCACTGTCATGGTTTTTTTTTTAACCATACCAAGAAAAATCACAGCAGATGGACAAGAATTAGAATAAGTGAACAAATATATTTATCTTGGACAGATTATGTCAAAAGATGGAAACGCCATGATGGTAACTGAGTGATGAATTAAATTGCAATGGCTAGCATCTGGAAAAATGAGTAGTACTGCCTTTAAGACAAATTTACCACCCTGGCTAAAGTGAAAGTTTTTTTTACCAATGTGTCCTCCTAGTTCTTACAGAACTGATGGCTGTGAAACATGGACACTGAATGCCAAAGTCATACAAATAATGTTTATGCAAATAAGTATGGCGCATTGAATTCTGAACGAAACAAAGTCAGATTGAAAAACGTGTGCATGAATTTGTCAGCAAACAAAGGTCTATAACATAATTGAAAGAGTAAAGCTCCTAAAATGCAAATGGGCAGGCCACATAGCAAGAAGAACTGGTGGTAGATGGGCCAAAAGAATTTTAGAATGGATTCCACTCTATAATAAATGCCCAAAGAGAACACCAAAGACAAGATATGTAGATGAAATTACTAACATTTTTGGTTAACAGTGGTAACAAAAAACACAAGACCAAATTTGTTGGAAACTTGTTAAGGAGGCCTTCATCCTGCAGTGGATCAACCACGGCTTAAGATGATGAGATGATTAGATTCACACCTATATGTTGATCATTTGGACATTTGATTATTATATGTATGCCTGAAAGTACTCCCACTATCTATATTCTTCTTCTAGTTTTGTTCTTTTGAAGAGGATATCCTGGGGAGTACAAAGCTTTCCCTAGACATCAAGAAAACAAAAATCATGCCAACTGCAAAAATAATCAATTTTTGTGTGGATGGTGAGAGCACTGAAGTTGTAAACAAATTTATTCTACTCAGATTTGCCATTACAAATGAGTGTCTGTGCTAATGAGATCTGAATGATATCAATTAATAACGATAGTCTATGGTTGGATTGCCCAGAATCACGAAAGACTGATGTCTCACAGGCAACTTAAGTCAAATTAGTATTGACATGTCCAGGTGCCCTGTATGGCTGTGAAAGCTGGACAAAAAGAAAAAGTGAAACTAGAAAGATTGATGCTTTTTAACATCGAAGACATTACTTTGAGTTCCATGGACTGCAAAACAGACTGACAAATCCATTCTGAAACAAAATCAACCCAAACTGCTCTCTGTAAGCCAACATGTTTAAATAAAAGCTGAATATATTTTACGCATGTGATGCGGTCTCAACGTCTCTTATGCTGGGCAAAGTAGAGTCCCTCTATACTTCCACACACTGCAAGAGGGAGTGCACGTGCCCCCACATATGCAAACCTGTACCTCGGATGGTGGGAGGAATGTATAGGATTCAGTGATATCTATTCCCAATTTACAGACATCTTATTGTGATTACAATATTTAGATGACCTATTTATTTTATGGGAAGGTTCAGTTAGTAATTTTGTTGAGGGCGTAATAATAAGGATATGAATTTAAAACTGACACTGGAATATACTGAATTGTACATCACATTTTTAGATATTATTATAAATCAAGGACATAATGATGTTCTATCCATGGATTTATTTAAAAAAAGCACTACTACAAATAATCTGCTTCACTATACTAATCATCACCCTACATTGATGAAGGGACATATACCAGTAGGGGAGTTTCTTAGACTTAGAAGGAACTGTAGCGATGTTGAGACATACAAGTTACAAGCTACATAACCAAATGAGAGATTTATAAGTAGAGGATACCACAAGACTTTGGTTACAAAAAGCATGTAAGAGGGAATTTTATATCACTACACCTTAATTACTTTATCAACATAAGGATCAGAAGGATGATAATCAAATTAGATTCAATACCACCTTTAACTGCAAATGGAACAATAAAGTTGATACCTTAAAGAAACATTGGCACATTTTGCAAAGCGGTCATGATTTACAGTTAAAATTCAGGGATAAGGTATCCATGCATTGTAGAAGAGCTCCGAATCTCAAGGATAAATTGGTGCACAGCAATTTGAGTAAAACTAAGAAAACGACTGTAAGGGGTACACATACGTGAGGACAGTGCATTCGGTGCCAACACATGGTTAAAGTTAAATAAATCAGTAGTTGGCAGATTTGGTAAAGTATACAACATTTATGACTTCACTTCATGCCAAACGACTGCAGTGACATACCGTACTGAATGCCCTTGTGGGCTCAAATATATTGGCAAAACTATGCATACATTAAAAACCAGGATCCGGGAACATGTTTATAATATCTTACATTTCCAACAGGATATTTTATCTAGTGATTAAAAAAAAAAATAATCACCTTTGGCCAGACACTCCTCTAATTGTATAACGCAAGCCCCAAGGGTTAAAGGGATAGTATTACTTCAAAATTACTATCCCTCATATTGTAGCCCTTAATAAACTGAGTTAAATGACACCAGCGGCATCTCTCAAACCTTTATGGTTTAAGAGATAGCCGCTTTCAAAGTTTCCTCTCCCCTGCTGTCAGCGTTCTGCTGCCACCAGGAGAAACCAGTCTCTGAATCAAGTGGAGGCTCTTCAGCAGAGCCGATATCTCGTTATGGAAGGAAAAATGATTCATTGAAACAGTCTTCTACATGTGCTTGGTTACCAAGCACACGTAGAAGACTGTTTCAATTAATCATTTTTCCTTCCATATCGAGATATCGGCTCTGTTTAAGAGCCTCCGCCTGTCCCGGGACCAGATTCCCCTGCTGGCAGCAGAACGCTGACAGCAGGGGAGAGGAAACTTTGAAAGCGGCCATCTCTTAAACCATAAAGGTTTGAGAGATGCCGCGGGTGTCCTTTAACTCCACTTCTTAAGGGCTACAATATAAGGGATAGTAATTTTGAAGTAATACTATCCCTTTAAGAGAATGTGGTTTGCAAAAATCTTTCTAGGTTTTAGAGGTGGTGATCTTGATAATTGTTTATAACATATTGAGAACAAATGGATATTTCTGATGAACTATTTGCCTTTTGGTTTGAATGAAGAATGGCAACTTGGGGTGAATTTATCATACTAATATTCCTCATACAGGTGGTACATTATTTTTGCGATTTTTGCTAATATTGTCAGCATTTAGTTTACCTCATGTTACCTCTACCATGATTATATGTCACATTTAAAGTTCCCCATGGCATTTATGTTAATTTTCCTCATCTATGAGTAGTTAGTAACATCAGCGTGTGGGTTTTATGTTTTCATGCAGTAACTGTATAAGAGAATATATGAGGAATATTATTGTCTAAGTGGGAGATATATGCCAGACTTTGTCAAAACTATGGTTTTAGACTACTGGGGGTTATCATATCTCGATATTTAAATAATGCCTTATGATTATGGAAGCATTAGTATGCTCTGATTGAAGATCTTGGATAACATATTGACAACTTTATGTTTCCTTTGTTTCCTTTTTCTTTTTGCATTTTTAATATATTATATACAGCAAGCTGGTCTGTGCCCCGGCAAACATTACTTATTATACTCCCATATACATTAACAGTTTTTAGATTTGCGCTCAATAAAAGGTAGATTTTATTATTTGAGTGTTCCATATATATATCTTATTAAATATTACACTACATTTCAGCTCTCTGCTAGGCTATTGGTTTCATCCTAGTGATGATGGGTTCAGATTTTGGCAGATGTGACTATCCTATGCTTTTTACTGCTTATCTTAGCACCCACAAGCTTTCCATTTCCCATCTGTTAAACCCAGTATTTTGCTACAGTCCATCTTGCGTTCCCTTTACCTACTTTTAAGACTGAATCCGTAGTGGACTTCCCATCCATGTCTTCTTACCTCTTTAAGGCCACAAGGGCTTAAAGTGATAATAACGTTTCATAAAAACAGCAGCTTCAATTAATCTTCATAGTATTTGAGCCATAGAGAGTGTTATTTCAGTACTGTCAGAGTTGTAGTTCAAGAGTAATTGAATGATAAACTTTTCCTCTCCTGCCCCTTTTACCTAGTGTAACACTGCTCACCTCAGATGTGGAATCCAGTCCATAGACCAGACAGCTCACATCAAGGGTCAATATTCTTACTGTGAGAACAATTAAAACCCTGGCCCCCTTGACAGGTTTTTCAGCTTTTTCCCTTATCTTAATTGAAGATTGTCCCTCTCTGCAATCTACCTGGACATTCCCTGCTGCTCTAAGCTGAGCAGTGTTACATCAGTAGAAGGGGTGGGAAGGGATACTTTATCATTCAATTACTCCTGAACTGCAACTCTGGCAGAATTTAAATAACACTCTCCAAGGCCCAAATACTATGAAGATTAATTAGAGCTGCTTTTATTATGAAACATTACTATCCCTTTAAGCGAGATGCTTTTATACATTGGTCCTCTGATGGTCCCAGCCTTTCTCATGTCTTTTGCAACATTACACTCCCACCTAGATCTACCCTCTTGGGAAGTTTGGAGGTATAGGCAAAGTCATATCTACGTTTACTCACACTCTAATAAATCTAATCTCCTTAAGGCCTCTTCTCCCTTTGAAGCCAAATTCTTCAATAAAAAAACCTTAGACGCAGAAATACTTCTGCCATATACCGTATGCACATTTATCGTAACCTCTCTTCGTCTTGTCAGAGATGTAGTACTGACTTTGGTTTCCTAGTTCATATATGGTGGTCATGCCTCAGATTGTGGCATTTATGGGATACAATATCAAAACTGATCTTGAAAGTTTTTCAAATGTCAGTAGTTATCACCCACGAGCAGGTATTTCTGAATCTTTACCCTCCAATCCTCTAGTCTACCCCTGCTAAATTAAAGTTTTTTTTGTATACATGTTAAATGCAAAAAAAAAAATGATGCATTCCAGTACCATGGAAATCCTCTATTGTCCTGTCTGTAAAAACTGGCTGCTCAGATCTCAGATTGTCCAAAATTATGATTTTTGAAAAGTAGTCTTCTCTCAATCATTGCAGAGTTGCAGCTTTCTTGGAGATATGGTCTTTATGGGCATGCTTTTGTAATTTGGATGCTATATCTGGTACATAGGTATTTATGCTGCTGTTCTACTTTTTTACACTGATGTCATTTCAAGTAGACTGCCCTGGGGCTCTTACCTTTATCTTTTCTTCTTTTTTTCACATTGTTCTCCTCTTTTTCTCACCTCTACCTCTTTCTTCCTTTTTTTGCATATTTTTTGGGATGTGCACCTCAAAGATAATTCTGTATACAACTGGATATCTGATGTGGTATTTTCATGAGAAATCTCTTAACTAGCTATCTCCAGATTATCTGAACTCAGAAGCATTGGGCCTATGTATAATGTTATCTCTTGGATTCTTATGGCCTACCTAGCCCCTATGTTAATTTGGCTCGGGGGGGGGGGTGCCCTCTTATCATCCCCACTCCAGCACAACTATAACCAATTACATATATCTCAGAAAACAGAAGTCATTTGGCACTTCCACATACTTGATTACAATAAAGTTATACAAACATAATTTCTTACTTTCTTGTCAACAAGAGCAGGGATATAACAGGATCTCCAGGGTTATCTGCTGTTAGCTATTAGATTGATATCATTCTAATTATTTTGTTGACTATAAAGGGGATCTGTACCCTAAAAATAATGCTCTGACAAACCACATCCTGGAACTTCTGACTGCCACTGGTGATGAGGCTCTTCCACATCACTGTACCTTTAACTGCTGCTGGGATGAGGCTCTGACATCCCGCTTCCTGGCATCTCTGACTGCCGTCGGGGATGAGGATCTTCCACCCCGCAGCCCTGTACCTTTAACTTCCACTGGGGATGAGGTTCTGGCACCCCGCATCCCGGCACTTCTGACTGAAGCTGGGGATGAGGCTCTTCCGCCTTGCATCCTCATACCTTCCACTGGGGATGAGGCTCTGGCACCCTGCATGCTGGCATCTCTGACTGCCACTGGGGATGAGACGCTCAATGTACGCAGCGCCTTACAATAGACATATGTTACAATAAATAATAGGGGATACATGTCACGTTCATAAAAACAATAGGAGAGAGGTCCCAAGGAGCTTACAGTCTAAATGGGTAAGAGGAGACAGACAGCAGGGCATGGGTGTGTCAAGTGCTGAGTTTGCCTAAAGGTACTGCATGGTCCTAGTGCTCCTGAAGATAAGATTTCAGGGTAGACTTTAAGATAGAGGGGGATTGTTCAGGATGTAGGGAGAGGGGTATGGCATTCCATAAGCAGGGAATGTAAAGTGTGAAAGGTTTAAAACGGGAGATAGCAGAGGGTGTGGATGATGCAACAAGATGGGCATTATGTGCTGAACGAAGAAGGCAGACAGGAACATAAGAGGAGATGAGGGAAGGAGGGATAGAAGTACAGAGATCATTAAAGGTAAGAAGGACTTTGTAAGTTATGTGTTGCTGTATAGTGAGCCATGTCAGATGTCTAAAAAAGATGTGAGAGGGTTCCGTTTTTGGGGAGAGTGTGGTGATTCATGCAGCCAAGTTTAAAACAGATTGCTGAGGGGAAAAGATGGGTAGCAGGGAGGCCAGTTAGTAGGACATTGCAATAATCTAAGCGGGACAGAATGAGAACATGCACAAGAGTTTTAGCAGTTTTTTGGGAAAGGAACAGGTGGATTTTAGCAATGTTGCAGAGAAAGAAGCGAGATGTTCTACCACAAAGTTAATGTGAGGCGATAAGGAGAGGGAGGAATCAAATATAGCACCACCTGCATGGATCAATGTCAATTTCATAAACTGTAATGGCGAAGCTACGTGCTAGGCATGATCTTGGAGGGAAAATGAGAAGTTCAGATTTGGAAATGTTTATCTTCAGCTGACGGTGGGCCATCCAGGAGGATATTGCCAAGAGGCAGTCTGAAATTATTATCTGAAATAAAGATGGTATTTTCGTCTGCAACTGGGGATGAAACTCTGGAGCCCAGCATCCCTGTACTTTTAACTGCCGCTGGGAATGAGGTTCTGGTACCCTGCATGTTGGCATTTCAGCTCCTGAAGCTCAGGAGTGACTGCCACCACTCCCTAGCTCTGGGCTTTGCTGCTCAAATTGCCACACAGGAGAGGTCCTCCATCTCTCTTCTTCCTGAAGCTACTGGTAGTATACTTCCAGGAGCTACTCCACCTTGACAAGGAGATTCAGTTCAAAACAGAGATCAGGGGAGATGACCGGGCCCAGGAGAAACAGAATCCGAGATCTGAGCAGCTGGAGGAGGTTGACTGTTCCCTTCCCACATTCCTCGTCATGAGAGAAAGCATCCCACAATAGTCCAGGGCCATCAGAGCCAAAGCCTCTTAGGGGAAGGTAGACTTCTGAAGGGCTAAGGCGACCCCGGTACTACAGCACATCACACTTATGCTCCAGATCCATCTCTCTCTAGATATAGCTTTGCAGTATGGTGTTCCCTAGACCTGAGGACAAACCCCCTCTGAAGTTTCAGCAAATGGGAGTACCTCTGGGGCACGAGCCCCAGATTCAGTGCCTTCCCCTGGACTTAACCTTTACTCTTCTGCACACTTCAATAATATCGTCCACAACGCTGAGGGGTGTTATACTCCACGCTGATACTGCTGAGGTGGGCTAGCCATTCCCAGACCTCTTGGAAAAAACTGAGCCCTTCGTCTGTTCCAAGGTAATACTAGACATCCATCTGTTGGGGTTCCAGGTAGTGGTTTGGACCCTCAGGAAGTGAGAGAGATATCCCAGTGCTGCCATGTGTAATGAGAACCAGGAGACATGTGTCCATGGCCATTGAGCTGGGCTTCTTCCTTTGCGATGCGGCTGGTAGCCGTGCTGGTCCAAGTCATCAGGATCTGAGGAATGGGAGTCATAGGCGACTCTTTAGACCATTCCTAGAAGAAGACACATCACACAAGTTGTTGTAGTGCAAGAACACTCAGTCTTTTATTGGAAGTGGCCAGGGTTTATATAGCCATATTGCCAGGGGGAGGGATATGTGACATAGACAGGAACAGATTAATACAATTAACACATAGCACAGTGGAAGCAGGTTTTACAGACAACCACGGCACCAGACTAATCTCATCAAACAGACAACAATGGTGAATGCACAACAGTGGTAAACGGATTAGGGAAGTAACACCTAATCAACCCTGGACCAGACAGTGGGACACATACAATCGAAGACAATCAGGTGAAACATACAAAAATACAAGTTAACCCCTGCAGGCCCATATAAAATTGTAGTCCAACCAATTTATTTAACCCCTTAAGGACCAAGGGTGTACATGTGTGTCATGGGGTGAAGGTGCCTAAAGAACCCATGATGTACATGTACATCATGGAATTCAGGGGTCCCCAAGCAGCTGCACGCCGTTCGGAGACCTAGGATTCAGATAAGACAAAAAGAAAAAAAAAGTTCAGAGGTCCTTATGTTACTCGCATGGCTGGTCCTTAAGGAGTTAAACAATAGTCCAGCATCTGTTATATGTATTACAGACGCTTTTGTAACGGACCATAGGTCCGTTACAGGTGTCACAAGTGTCATCTTTTACTGACAACGATCCGCAAATGTTTAAAGACTTTGGAGTCTGGATGTGACATTCATTTCCAAGCAAAAGGCAAACTTGTCTACACACAAAGGCAAGGAAACTTGACAATGTGATAGAGACATCTCTAACATCCAGTGGATGAAATCAAGAAACCCTAAATAAATATTCCATATTACAAAGTATATTCATTGCAATTTACTCCCCAACTGTCACGGTACCCAGCATAAATGAAGGACAGACACAGTATATGTAATGTAAAACCACCTTTATTGAAAGTAAACAATAATGAATACCAATGCCCACACAACCCCAGACCCAAGACAATCATCTCCGGTCTACTAACCGGAGCTGCACGCTGTGCTGAGTGCTGGACTACTGCACTAAATGCAGGGTAACGGAAATGTGCAAAGTCCCACAACGGAGAGCCTGTAGACAGGGCTAGAGTCTTAAACAGGGAACGCAACCGGAGTCAACAGGGAGTAAAAGGAAGACTGAGGCAGCGAGCTCAGGTGCGAATTGTAAGACCACTGGGGAATGCATGGAGCGAGTAGTCAGCCAGAGCCACAGGTCAAAACCGAGTGGGTAGTCAGACAAACCGGAGACTACTAGGAGAGCGTTAGTCAGCCAGAGCCACAGATCAGAACCAATGTGGGTAGTCAGACAAGTTGGGGTCATACACGGAGCGAGTTAGTCAGCGAGAGCCACAGGTCAGAACCAATGTGTGTAAACAAATAAGCCGGGGTCATACACTGAGCAAGAAATTAGACAGGCACAGGTCACAACGATAAACAAGAACAGCAAACGGAAACACCACGTAAGGGCCATGACTACTAGGCCCAAGGAGATTATAAAGGAGCAGCTCAAGGCAGGAATCAATTAGGCAAACAAGACTAGGCCCATAAACAGGCACACGTACCCTAGCCCATTCTAGTGACCCAGAATGCAGAAGTATCCGGCAGTCCTGCTAGCCGACATCACAACAGAGGAAGAAATCAGAGGATAGCTTAGGCCACTAAGGGAGACTGTGATACCAACCCAATGGTGTAGCTGGTTTGTCCCAGAATTGTTCATCTTTTGCTTTCTACATAGAGCCTTCTGCATAGAAAAAAAAAGAGGAGCAATTCTGGGGCAAACCAAATGCATTGCAGAGAAGAAACATTTCCGTTGATTTAACCCTTTGAGTGCCAGAGAGGTATCCAACGTATTGTGTTGCAATGCGTTGGATACCTCTCCAGCAGCCAAAGGAATAAATGGGGTTTGAAACCAAATTTAGCCATTGTGAATTTGTATTTGTCTCATATGAAGCAGCTGGTTTGCCCTAGAGTTTCTCCAATTTTCTTTTAAAGGACTACTGATATATGTCACTGACACTGGGTGTCTGTATTTTTGTGCTAATTTTACCCTCAGGCTATTTAGATATAAATATATATCTCCTTGAGATATGCCCACTAACTCTCTATGGGCCTCTTTTGGTACAGACAAAGCACCAGTTTAGTCCATGGAATACAGAAACTGTGACCCAGTGACTTCTTTGTGTAAAGAGTATCTAACATACTTTCCCATAGCACTGGCTCACCTTCACTCATGCCTAACAGTTATGTTTTCTTTTTATGAACTCCTGATACATCAGTCTGAATTCTATTACTTGTACAAAATTCTGAATGTATCGTATAAAAAAAAAAAAATAAAAAAAAAAAAAATAAAAAAAAATTATATATATATATATATATATATATATATATATATATATATATATATATATATATATACTAGCAATGTGGGACGGCGTTGCCCGTCAGGATATATAGGGAATTAATGCACACACACGGATGCGAGACAAACACAGAGACACACACGCAAATGCACACGCATGCACTGAGATGCTTAAAGAGCGACAGTCATAAACACATACATGCAGACACAGAGTGTGATACAGACATGCAACACACACAGTGAGACACACACAGGCACACACAGAGACAAACACACACACACAAGTGAGTCATAAGGGGGTGACTTATGTGTCATTGTAATGAGTTTGTGTTTGTACTTATGCCTCCACTGTGGCATTCATTCATATAGTTGAAATGCATGTGGTAATTGCACATACTATGGTGGAAGGTGGATCGTGCTGGCTCCCGGGATGTGAGTGACTGGCATTCATTCATGTAATTGAAATGTGTTTGGTAATTGCACATACTATGGTGGAAGGTGGATCGTGCTGGCTCCTGGGGTGTGATTACGTGTGAGTGATTGAGTGAGTGTGTTAGTGAGTGTGTGTGATTGAGTGAGTGTGTTAGTGAGTGTGTGTGATTGAGTGAGAATGTGTAAGTGAGAGTGTGTATGATAGTGAGAGGGTGTGAGTGAGAGGGTGTGAATGATTGAGGGTGTGAGTGATTGAGGGTGAGAGTGTGATTGAGGGTGTGAGTGTGATTGAGTGTGTGAGTGTGATTGAGTGTGAGAGTGTGATTGTGATTGAGTGTGACTGCGAGACTGTAAGTGTGAGAGTGTGATTGAGTGTGAAACTGTGAGAGCGTGAGACTGTGAGAGTGTGATTGAGTGATTGAGAGTGAGACTGTGAGAGTGTGATTGAGAGTGTGTGAGTGTGATTGAGTGAGACTGTGTGAGTGTGATTGGGTGTGTGAGTGTTTGGGTGTGAGACTGAGAGAGTGAGAGAGACTGTGTGAGACTGAGAGTGAGAGAATGTGAGTGTGAGAGAGTGTGTGAGACTGTGAGAGTGTGAGAGACTGTGAGAGTGTGAGAGAGACTTTGAGAGTGTGAGAGAGACTTTGAGAGTGTGAGAGACTGAGACTGTGAGACTGAGAGTGTGAGAGACTGTGAGACTGTGTGAGACTGAGAGTGTGAGAGAGACAGACTGAGAGTGTGAGAGAGTGAGAGAGACTGAGACTGTGAGAGTGTGAGAGAGTGTGAGACTGTGAGAGTGTGAGAGAGTGTGAGACTGTGAGAGTGCGTGCGACTGAGAGTGTGAGAGAGTGAGAGAGACAGACTGAGAGTGTGAGAGAGTGAGAGAGACTGAGACTGAGACAGTGTGAAAGAGTGTGAGACTGTGAGAGTGTGAGACTGTGAGAGAGTGTGAGAGAGTGTGAGAATGAGAGAGTGTGAGAGAGTGTGAGAGAGAGTGTGAGAGTGAGAGAGAGAGTGTGAGAGAGAGTGTGAGAGAGAGTGTGAGAGAGTGAGTGTGTGTGTGAGACTGTGTGTGTGAGACTGAGTGAGACAGTGTGAGAGTGAGAGACAGAGTGAGAGAGAGAGACTGTGAGACTGTGAGACTGTGAGAGCATGCGAGACAGAGAGCGTGCGAGACAGAGTGTGAATGTGAGAGACTGTGTGTGAGAGACTGTGTGTGAGTGCGAGACAGAGAGTGCGAGACAGAGAGTGCGAGACAGAGAGTGCGAGACAGAGAGTGCGAGACAGAGAGTGCGAGACAGAGAGTGCAAGACTGTGTGAGAGTGTGAGAGTGAGTCTGTGTGAGAGTGTGAGAGTGAGACTGTGTGAGAGTGAGACTGTGTGAGAGTGAGTCTGTGTGAGAGTGAGACTGTGTGAGAGTGAGAGAGTGAGACTGTGTGAGAGTGAGAGAGACTATGTGAGAGTGAGAGAGAGAGACTATGTGAGAGTGAGAGAGAGAGAGACTGTGAGAGTGAGAGACTGTGTGAGACTGTGAGTGAGACTGTGAGACTGAGACTGTGTGTGAGACTGTGTGAGAGTGAGACTGTGTGAGAGTGAGACTGTGTGAGAGTGAGACTGTGTGAGAGTGAGACTGTGTGAGAGTGAGAGAGTGAGACTGTGTGAGAGTGAGACTGTGTGAGAGTGAGAGAGTGAGACTGTGAGAGAGAGAGACTGTGAGAGTGAGAGACTGAGAGTAAGAGACTGTGAGAGTGAGAGACTGAGTGCGAGACTGTGAGTGCGAGAGTGAGAGAGAGAGAGACTGAGAGTGTGTGAGACAGAGTGTGTGAGACAGAGTGTGTGAGACAGAGTGTGTGAGACAGAGTGTGTGAGACAGAGAAAGTGTGAGAGACAGAGTGTGAGAGAGTGTGAGAGACAGAGTGTGAGACTGAGAGAGTGTGAGACTGAGAGAGTGTGAGACTGAGAGAGTGTGAGACTGAGAGAGTGTGAGACTGAGAGAGTGTGAGACTGTGAGACTGTGTGTGAGAGTGTGAGACTGTGTGAGTCTGTGAGACTGTGTGAGTGTGAGACAGTGTGAGTGTGAGAGACTGTGTGTGAGAGTGAGACTGTGTGTGTGAGACTGTGAGAGTGTGAGAGACTGTGAGAGACTGTGTTAGTGTGAGGGACTGTGTGAAACTGAGAGAGAGAGAGAGAGACTGTGAGTGTGAGACTGTGAGTGTGAGACTGTGAGTGTGAGGGACTGAGAGTGTGAGGGACTGAGAGTGTGAGGGACTGAGAGTGTGAGGGACTGTGAGAGACTGCGAGAGAGACTGTGTGAGACTGCGAGAGAGACTGTGTGAGACTGCGAGAGAGACTGTGAGAGACTGTGAGAGACTGTGTGAAAGTGTGAGACTGTGAGAGTGTGAGATTGTGAGAGACTGTGAGAGTGTGAGGGACTGTGTGAGACTGCGAGAGAGACTGTGAGAGTGTGAGGGACTGTGTGAGACGGCGAGAGAGACTGTGAGAGTGTGAGGGACTGTGTGAGACTGCGAGAGAGACTGTGAGAGTGTGAGGGACTGTGTGAGACTGCGAGAGAGACTGTGTGAGACTGCGAGAGAGACTGTGAGACTGCGAGAGAGACTGTGTGAGAGTGTGAGACTGTGTGAGACTGTGAGACTGTATGAGAGTGTGAGACTGTGTGAAAGTGTGAGACTGTGAGAGTGTGAGAGACTGTGTGAGACTGTGAGACTGAGAGTGTAAGAGACTGTGAGAGTGTAAGAGACTGTGTGAGACTGTGAGAGAGACTGTGTGAGACTGCGAGAGTGTGAGACTGTGTGAGACTGTGAGAGTGTGAGAGACTATGTGAGACTGCGAGACTGAGAGTGTAAGAGACTGTGAGAGTGTGAGAGACTGTGAGAGTGTGAGAGACTGTAAGAGACTGCGAGAGACTGTGTCAGTGTGAGGGACTGTGTGAGACTGAGAGAGACAGAGAGACTGTGAGTGTGAGACTGTGAGTGTGAGACTGTGAGTGTGAAGGACTGAGAGTGTGAGGGACTGAGAGTGTGAGGGACTGTGTGAGACTGCGAGAGAGACTGTGTGAGACTGCGAGAGAGACTGTGAGAGACTGTGAGAGACTGTGTGAAAGTGTGAGACTGTGAGAGACTGTGAGAGTGTGAGGGACTGTGTGAGACTGCGAGAGAGACTGTGAGAGTATGAGGGACTGTGTGAGACTGTGAGAGACTGTGAGAGTGTGAGGGACTGTGTGAGACTGCGAGAGAGACTGTGAGACTGCGAGAGAGACTGTGTGAAACTACGAGAGAGACTGTGAGACTGCGAGAGAGACTGTGTGAGACTGTGAGAGTGTGAGACTGTGTGAGACTGTGAGAGTGTGAGACTGTGTGAAAGTGTGAGAGTGTGAGAGACTGTGTGAGACTGTGAGACTGAGAGTATAAGAGACTGTGAGAGTGTAAGAGACTGTGTGAGACTACGAGAGAGACTGTGTGAGACTGCGAGAGTGACTGTGTGAGACTGCGAGAGTGTGAGACTGTGTGAGACTGCGAGAGTCTGTGAGAGTGTAAGAGACAGTGAGAGTGTGAGAGACTGTGAGAGACTGTGAGAGAGACTGTGAGAGACTGTGAGAGACTGCGAGAGAGACTGTGAGAGACTGTGAGAGTGTGAGGGACTGTGTGAGACTGCGAGAGAGACTGTGAGAGTGTGAGGGACTGTGTGAGACTGCGAGAGAGACTGTGAGAGACTGTGAGAGTGTGAGGGACTGTGTGAGACTGCGAGAGAGACTGTGTGAGACTGAGAGTGTGAGACAGAGAGACTGTGTGAGACTGCGAGAGAGACTGTGTGAGACTGCGAGAGAGACTGTGTGAGTGTGAGAGTGTGAGAGACTGTGTGAGACTGCGAGACTGAAAGTGTAAGAGACTGAGAGTGTAAGAGACTGAGAGTGTAAGAGACTGTGAGAGTGTAAGAGACTGTGTGAGACTGCGAGAGAGACTGTGTGAGACTGAGAGAAAGTGTGAGACTGAGAGAAAGTGTGAGACAGAGAGAGTGCGAGACTGAGAGAGAGTGCGAGACAGAGAGAGTGCGAGACAGAGAGTGCAAGACTGAGAGTATGTGAGTGTGTGAGACTGAGAGTGTGAGACTGTGTGTGAGAGTGTGAGACTGTGTGAGTGTGTGAGTGTGAGACTGTGTGAGTGTGAGACTGTGTATGAGTGAGACTGTGTGAGAGTGAGACTGTGTGAGAGTGAGACTGTGTGAGAGTGAGACTGTGTGAGAGTGAGACTGTGTGAGAGTGTGAGAGTGAGAGAGTGTGAGAGTGAGAGACTGTGTGAGTGAGAGACTGTGTGAGAGACTGTGTGAGACTGTGAGACGGTGTGTATGAGAGTGTGAGAGAGTGTGAGAGTGTGAGGGACTGTGTGAGACTGCGAGAGAGACTGTGTGAGACTGCGAGAGAGACTGTGAGAGACTGAGAGTGTGTGAGACTGTGAGAGTGTGAGGTACTGTGTGAGACTGCGAGAGAGACTGTGTGAGACTGCGAGAGAGACTGTGAGAGACTGTGAGAGTGTGAGACTGAGAGTGAGACTGAGAGTGTGTGAGGGACTGAGAGTGTGAGGGACTGTGAGAGTGTGAGGGACTGTGTGAGACTGAGAGAGAGACTGTGTGAGACTGTGAAAGAGACTGTGAGACTGTGTGAAAGTGTGAGACTGTGTGAGACTGTGAGTGTAAGAGACTGTGTGAGACTGTGAGACTGAGAGTGTAAGAGACTGTGAGGCACTGTGTGAGACTGCGAGAGAGACTGTGTGAGACTGCGAGAATGTGAGACTGAGAGTGTGAGACTGTGTGAAAGTGTGAGACTGTGAGAGACTGTGAGAGTGTGAGACAGAGTGTGAGACAGAGTGTGAGACAGAGTGTGAGACAGAGTGTGAGACAGAGTGTGAGACAGAGTGTGAGACAGAGTGTGAGACTGAGTGTGAGACTGAGTGTGTGAGACTGAGAGTGTGAGACTGTGAGAGACTGCGAGAGAGACTGTGTGAGACTGCGAGAGAGACTGTGAGAGACTGAGAGTGTGAGAATGAGAGAGAGACTGTGTGAGACAGCGAGAGAGAGTGTGAGAGACTGTGAGAGTGTGAGGGACTGTGTGAGACTGCGAGAGAGACTGTGAGAGTGTGAGGGACTGTGTGAGACTGTGAGAGAGACTGTGAGAGACTGTGAGTGTGAGACTGTGAGTGTGAGACTGTGAGTGTGAGACTGAGAGTGTGAGACTGAGAGTGTGAGACTGAGAGAGACTGTGTGAGACTGCGAGAGAGACTGTGTGAGACTGCGAGAGAGACTGTGTGAGACTGTGTGAGACTGCGAGACTGAAAGTGTAAGAGACTGAGAGTGTAAGAGACTGAGAGTGTAAGAGACTGTGAGAGTGTAAGAGACTGTGAGAGTGTAAGAGACTGTGTGAGACTGCGAGAGAGACTGTGTGAGACTGAGAGAAAGTGTGAGACTGAGAGAAAGTGTGAGACAGAGAGAGTGCGAGACTGAGAGAGTGCGAGACAGAGAGTGCAAGACTGAGAGTATGTGAGTGTGTGAGACTGAGAGTGTGAGACTGTGTGAGAGTGAGAGAGTGTGAGACAGTGAGACAGTGTGAGACTGTGTGTGAGAGTGTGAGACTGTGTGAGTGTGAGACTGTGTGAGTGTGAGACTGTGTGTGAGTGATACTGTGTGAGAGTGAGAGACTGTGAGACTGCGAGAGAGACTGTGAGAGTGTGAGACAGAGTGTGAGACAGAGTGTGAGACTGAGTGTGAGACTGAGTGTGAGACTGAGTGTGTGAGTCAGAGTGTGTGAGACTGCGAGAGAGACTGTGTGAGACTGCGAGAGAGACCGTGAGAGACTGAGAGTGTGAGACTGAGAGAGATACTGTGTGAGACTGCGAGAGAGAGTGTGAGAGACTGTGAGAGTGTGAGACTGAGAATGTGAGACAGAGTGTGAGACTGAGAGTGTGAGACAGGGTGTGAGACTGAGAGTGGGGGACAGAGTGTGAGGGACTGAGAGTGTGAGGGACTGAGAGTTCAGAGTGTGAGGGACTCTGAGAGTGTGAGGGACTCTGAGAGTGTGAGGGGCTGTGTGAGACTGCGAGAGAGACTGTGTGAGATTGCGAGACAGACTGTGAGAGACTGTGAGAGTGTGAGACTGAGAGTGTGAGAGTGTGAGAAAGTGTGAGAGTGTGAGAGACTGTGTGAGACTGCGAGAGTGTGAGACTGTGTGAGGCTGTGAGAGTGTGAGACTGTGTGAAAGTGTGAGACTGTGTGAAAGTGTGAGACTGTGAGAGTGTGAGAGACTGTGTGAGACTGAGAGTGTAAGAGACTGTGAGAGTGTAAGAGACTGTGTGAGACTGCGAGAGAGACTGTGTGAGACTGCGAGAGAGACAGTGTGAGACTGCGAGAGAGACTGTGTGAGACTACGAGAGTGTGAGACTGTGTGAGACTGCGAGAGTGTGAGCGTGTGAGGGACTGTGTGAGACTGCGAGAGAGACTGTGAGAGTGTGAGGGACTATGTGAGACTGCGAGAGACTGTGAGAGACTGTGAGTGTGAGACTGTGAGTGTGAGACTGAGAGTGTGAGACTGAGAGTGTGAGACTGAGAGTGTGAGACTGTGAGTGTGAGACTGCGAGAGAGACTGTGTGAGACTGCGAGAGAGACTGTGTGAGACTGCGAGAGAGACTGTGAGAGTGTGAGGGACTGTGTGAGACTGCGAGAGAGACTGTGAGAGTGTGAGGGACTGTGTGAGACTGCAAGAGAGACTGTGAGAGACTGTGAGTGTGAGACTGTGAGTGTGAGACTGTGAGTGTGAGACTGTGAGTGTGAGACTGTGAGTGTGAGACTGCGAGAGAGACTGTGTGAGACTGCGAGAGAGACTGTGAGAGACTGTGAGAGTGTGAGGGACTGTGTGAGACTGCGAAAGAGACTGTGAGAGTGTGAGGGACTGTGTGAGACTGCGAGAGAGACTGTGAGAGACTGTGAGTGTGAGACTGTGAGTGTGAGAGTGTGAGTGTGAGACTGTGAGTGTGAGACTGTGAGTGTGAGACTGAGAGTGTGAGACTGAGAGTGTGAGACTGAGAGTGTGAGACTGTGTGAGACTGCGAGAGAGACTGTGTGAGACTGCGAGAGTGTGAGGGACTGTGTGATACTGCGAGAGAGATTTTGTGAGACTGAGAGTGTGAGACTGAGAGTGTGAGACTGTGAGACTGCGAGAGAGACTTGAGAGACTGTGTGAGACTGCGAGAGAGACTATGTGAGACTGTGAGAGCGTGAGGGACTGTGTGAGACTGCGAGAGAGACTGTGAGAGACTGTGAGTTTGAGACTGAGAGTGTGAGACTGTGTGTGAGAATGTGAGAGAGACTGTGTGAGACTGCGAGAGAGACTGTGAGAGAGACTGTGTGAGACTGTGAGAGTGTGAGAGACTGTGAGAGTGTGAGAGACTGTGAGAGTGTGAGAGACTGTGAGAGACTGTGTGAGAGTGTGAGAGACAGAGTGTAAGAGACTGTGTGAGACTGTGAGAGAGACTGTGTGAGACTGCAAGAGAGACTGTGAGAGACTGTGAGAGTGTGAGACTGAGAGTGAGACTGAGAGTGTGTGAGGGACTGAGAGTGTGAGGGACTGAGAGTGCGAGGGACTGTGAGAGTGTAAGAGACTGTGTGAGACTGCGAGAGAGACTGTGTGAGACTGCGAGAGTGTGAGACTGTGTGAGACTGTGAGTGTGAAACTGTGAGTGTGAGACTGAGAGTGTGAGACTGAGAGTGTGAGACTGAGAGTGTGAGACTGAGAGTGTGAGACTGAGAGTGTGAGACTGTGAGTGTGAGACTGCGAGAGAGACTGTGTGAGACTGCGATAGAGACTGTGTGAGACTGCGAGAGAGACTGTGAGAGACTGCGAGAGTGTGAGGGACTGTGTGAGACTGCGAGAGAGACTGTGAGAGTGTGAGGGACTGTGTGAGACTGCGAGAGAGACTGTGAGAGAGTGTGAGTGTGAGACTGTGAGTGTGAGACTGTGAGTGTGAGACTGAGAGTGTGAGACTGAGAGTGTGAGACTGCGAGAGAGACTGTGTGAGACTGCGAGAGAGACTGTGTGAGACTGCGAGAGAGACTGTGAGAGACTGTGAGAGTGTGAGGGACTGTGTGAGACTGCGAGAGAGACTGTGAGAGTGTGAGGGACTGTGTGAGACTGCGAGAGAGACTGTGAGAGACTGTGAGTGTGAGACTGTGAGTGTGAGACTGTGTGAGACTGCGAGAGAGACTGTGTGAGACTGCGAGAGAGACTGTGTGAGACTGTGAGAGTGTGAGGGACTGTGTGATACTGCGAGAGAGACTGTGTGAGACAGAGTGTGAGACTGAGAGTGTGAGACTGCGAGAGAGACTGTGTGAGACTGCAAGAGAGACTGTGTGAGACTGTGAGAGCGTGAGGGACTGTGTGAGACTGCGAGAGAGACTGTGAGAGACTGTGAGTGTGAGACTGAGAGTGTGAGACTGTGTGTGAGACTGTGAGAGAGACTGTGAGAGAGACTGTGTGAGACTGCGAGAGAGACTGTGTGAGACTGCGAGAGAGACTGTGTGAGACTGCGAGAGAGACTGTGTGAGACTGCGAGAGAGACTGTGAGAGACTGCGAGAGTGTGAGACTGAGAGTGTGAGAGTGTGAGAAACTGTGTGAGACTGCGAGAGTGTGAGACTGTGTGAGGCTGTGAGAGTGTGAGACTGTGTGAAAGTGTGAGACTGTGTGAAAGTGTGAGACTGTGAGTGTGAGAGACTGTATGAGACTGTGAGACTGAAAGTGTAAGAGACTGTGAGAGTGTAAGAGACTGTGTGAGACTGCGAGAGAGACTGTGTGAGACTGCGAGAGAGACAGTGTGAGACTGCGAGAGAGACTGTGTGAGACTGCGAGAGTGTGAGACTGTGTGAGACTGCGAGAGTGTGAGAGTGTGAGGGACTGTGTGAGACTGCGAGAGAGACTGTGAGAGTGTGAGGGACTGTGTGAGACTGCGAGAGAGACTGTGAGAGACTGTGAGTGTGAGACTGAGAGTGTGAGACTGAGAGTGTGAGACTGCGAGAGAGACTGTGTGAGACTGCGAGAGAGACTGTGTGAGACTGCGAGAGAGACTGTGAGAGACTGCGAGAGTGTGAGGGACTGTGTGAGACTGCGAGAGAGACTGTGAGAGACTGCGAGAGTGTGAGGGACTGTGTGAGACTGCGAGAGAGACTGTGAGAGTGTGAGGGACTGTGTGAGACTGCGAGAGAGACTGTGAGAGACTGTGAGTGTGAGACTGTGAGTGTGAAACTGTGAGTGTGAGACTGAGAGTGTGAGACTGAGAGTGTGAGACTGAGAGTGTGAGACTGAGAGTGTGAGACTGTGAGTGTGAGACTGTGAGTGTGAGACTGTGAGTGTGAGACTGCGAGAGAGACTGTGTGAGACTGCGAGAGAGACTGTGTGAGACTGCGAGAGAGACTGTGAGAGACTGTGAGAGTGTGAGGGACTGTGTGAGACTGCGAGAGAGACTGTGAGAGTGTGAGGGACTGTGTGAGACTGCGAGAGAGACTGTGAGAGACTGTGAGTGTGAGACTGTGAGACTGTGTGAGACTGCGAGAGAGACTGTGTGAGACTGCGAGAGAGACTGTGTGAGACTGTGAGAGTGTGAGGGACTGTGTGATACTGCGAGAGAGACTGTGTGAGACAGAGTGTGAGACTGAGAGTGTGAGACTGTGAGACTGCGAGAGAGACTGTGTGAGACTGCAAGAGAGACTGTGTGAGACTGTGAGAACGTGAGGGACTGTGTGAGACTGCGAGAGAGACTGTGAGAGACTGTGAGTGTGAGACTGAGAGTGTGAGACTGTGTGTGAGACTGTGAGAGAGACTGTGAGAGAGACTGTGTGAGACTGCGAGAGAGACTGTGTGAGACTGCGAGAGAGACTGTGAGAGAGACTGTGTGAGACTGTGAGAGTGTGAGACTGTGTGAAAGTGTGAGATTGTGAGAGTGTGAGAGACTGTGAGAGTGTGAGAGACTGTGAGAGACTGTGTGAGAGTGTGAGAGACTGAGAGTGTAAGAGATTGTGTGAGACTGCGAGAGAGACTGTGAGAGAGACTGTGTGAGACTGTGAGAGTGTGAGACTGTGTGAAAGTGTGAGACTGTGAGAGTGTGAGAGACTGTGAGAGTGTGAGAGACTGTGAGAGACTGTGTGAGAGTGTGAGAGACAGAGTGTAAGAGACTGTGTGAGACTGCGAGAGAGACTGTGTGAGACAGAGTGTGAGACTGAGAGTGTGAGACTGTGAGACTGCGAGAGAGACTGTGTGAGACTGCAAGAGAGACTGTGTGAGACTGTGAGAGCGTGAGGGACTGTGTGAGACTGCGAGAGAGACTGTGAGAGACTGTGAGTGTGAGACTGAGAGTGTGAGACTGTGTGTGAGACTGTGAGAGAGACTGTGTGAGACTGCGAGAGAGACTGTGTGAGACTGCGAGAGAGACTGTGAGAGAGACTGTGTGAGACTGTGAGAGTGTGAGACTGTGTGAAAGTGTGAGATTGTGAGAGTGTGAGAGACTGTGAGAGTGTGAGAGACTGTGAGAGACTGTGTGAGAGTGTGAGAGACTGAGAGTGTAAGAGATTGTGTGAGACTGCGAGAGAGACTGTGAGAGAGACTGTGTGAGACTGTGAGAGTGTGAGACTGTGTGAAAGTGTGAGACTGTGAGAGTGTGAGAGACTGTGAGAGTGTGAGAGACTGTGAGAGTGTGAGAGACTGTGAGAGACTGTGTGAGAGTGTGAGAGACTGAGAGTGTAAGAGACTGTGTGAGACTGCGAGAGAGACTGTGAGAGAGACTGTGTGAGACTGTGAGAGTGTGAGACTGTGTGAAAGTGTGAGACTGTGAGAGTGTGAGAGACTGTGAGAGTGTGAGAGACTGTGAGAGTGTGAGAGACTGTGAGAGACTGTGTGAGAGACTGAGAGTGTAAGAGACTGTGTGAGACTGCGAGAGAGACTGTGTGAGACTGCGAGAGAGACTGTGAGAGACTGAGAGTGTGTGAGACTGTGAGAGTGTGAGGGACTGTGTGAGACTGCGAGAGAGACTGTGTGAGACTGCGAGAGAGACTGTGAGAGACTGTGAGACTGAGAGTGAGACTGAGAGTGTGTGAGGGACTGAGAGTGTGAGGGACTGAGAGTGCGAGGGACTGTGAGAGTGTAAGAGACTGTATGAGACTGCGAGAGAGACTGTGTGAGACTGCGAGAGTGTGAGACTGTGTGAGACTGAGAGAGTGTGTGAGACTGTGAGACTGAGAGTGTAAGAGACTGTGTGAGACTGTGAGACTGAGAGTGTAAGAGACTGTGAGGGACTGTGTGAGACTGCGAGAGAGACTGTGTGAGACTGCGAGAGAGATTGTGAGAGACTGAGAGTGTGAGACTGAGAGAGAGACTGTGTGAGACTGCGAGAGAGAGTGTGAGAGACTGTGAGAGTGTGAGACTGAGAATGTGAGACTGAGAGTGTGAGACAGTGTGAGACTGAGAGTGGGGGACAGAGTGTGAGGGACTGAGAGTGTGAGGGACTGAGAGTGTGAGGGACTGAGAGTTCAGAGTGTGAGGGACTCTGAGAGTGTGAGGGACTCTCAGAGTGTGAGGGGCTCTGAGAGTGTGAGGGGCTGTGTGAGACTGCGAGAGAGACTGTGTGAGATTGCGAGAGAGACTGTGAGAGACTGCGAGAGTGTGAGACTGAGAGTGTGAGAGTGTGAGAAAGTGTGAGAGTGTGAGAAACTGTGTGAGACTGCGAGAGTGTGAGACTGTGTGAGGCTGTGAGAGTGTGAGACTGTGTGAAAGTGTGAGACTGTGTGAAAGTGTGAGACTGTGAGTGTGAGAGACTGTATGAGACTGTGAGACTGAGAGTGTAAGAGACTGTGAGAGTGTAAGAGACTGTGTGAGACGGTGTGAGACTGCGAGAGAGACAGTGTGAGACTGCGAGAGAGACTGTGTGAGACTGCGAGAGTGTGAGACTGCGTGAGTCTGCGAGAGTGTGAGGGACTGTGTGAGACTGCGAGAGAGACTGTGAGAGTGTGAGGGACTGTGTGAGACTGCGAGAGAGACTGTGAGAGACTGTGAGTGTGAGACTGAGAGTGTGAGACTGAGAGTGTGAGACTGAGAGTGTGAGACTGCGAGAGAGACTGTGTGAGACTGCGATAGAGACTGTGTGAGACTGCGAGAGAGACTGTGAGAGACTGCGAGAGTGTGAGGGACTGTGTGAGACTGCGAGAGAGACTGTGAGAGTGTGAGGGACTGTGTGAGACTGCGAGAGAGACTGTGAGAGACTGTGAGTGTGAGACTGTGAGTGTGAGACTGTGAGTGTGAGACTGTGAGTGTGAGAGTGTGAGACTGTGAGTGTGAGACTGCGAGAGAGACTGTGTGAGACTGCGAGAGAGACTGTGTGAGACTGCGAGAGAGACTGTGAGAGACTGTGAGAGTGTGAGGGACTGTGTGAGACTGCGAGAGAGACTGTGAGAGTGTGAGGGACTGTGTGAGACTGCGAGAGAGACTGTGAGAGACTGTGAGTGTGAGACTGTGAGTGTGAGACTGTGTGAGACTGCGAGAGAGACTGTGTGAGACTGCGAGAGAGACTGTGTGAGACTGTGAGAGTGTGAGGGACTGTGTGATACTGCGAGAGAGACTGTGTGAGACAGAGTGTGAGACTGAGAGTGTGAGACTGCGAGAGAGACTGTGTGAGACTGCAAGAGAGACTGTGTGAGACTGTGAGAGCGTGAGGGACTGTGTGAGACTGCGAGAGAGACTGTGAGAGACTGTGAGTGTGAGACTGAGAGTGTGAGACTGTGTGTGAGACTGTGAGAGAGACTGTGAGAGAGACTGTGAGAGAGACTGTGTGAGACTGCGAGAGAGACTGTGTGAGACTGCGAGAGAGACTGTGTGAGACTGCGAGAGAGACTGTGTGAGACTGCGAGAGAGACTGTGAGAGACTGCGAGAGTGTGAGACTGAGAGTGTGAGAAAGTGTGAGAGTGTGAGAGTGTGAGAAACTGTGTGAGACTGTGAGAGTGTGAGACTGTGTGAGGCTGTGAGAGTGTGAGACTGTGTGAAAGTGTGAGACTGTGTGAAAGTGTGAGACTGTGTGAAAGTGTGAGACTGTGAGTGTGAGAGACTGTATGAGACTGTGAGACTGAAAGTGTAAGAGACTGTGAGAGTGTAAGAGACTGTGTGAGACTGCGAGAGAGACTGTGTGAGACTGCGAGAGAGACTGTGTGAGACTGCGAGAGAGACTGTGTGAGACTGCGAGAGTGTGAGAGTGTGAGGGACTGTGTGAGACTTCGAGAGAGACTGTGAGAGTGTGAGGGACTGTGTGAGACTGCGAGAGAGACTGTGAGAGACTGTGAGTGTGAGACTGAGAGTGTGAGACTGAGAGTGTGAGACTGAGAGTGTGAGACTGCGAGAGAGACTGTGTGAGACTGCGAGAGAGACTGTGTGAGACTGCGAGAGAGACTGTGAGAGACTGCGAGAGTGTGAGGGACTGTGTGAGACTGCGAGAGAGACTGCGAGAGACTGCGAGAGTGTGAGGGACTGTGTGAGACTGCGAGAGAGACTGTGAGAGTGTGAGGGACTGTGTGAGACTGCGAGAGAGACTGTGAGAGACTGTGAGTGTGAGACTGTGAGTGTGAAACTGTGAGTGTGAGACTGAGAGTGTGAGACTGAGAGTGTGAGACTGAGAGTGTGAGACTGAGAGTGTGAGACTGTGAGTGTGAGACTGCGAGAGAGACTGTGTGAGACTGCGAGAGAGACTGTGTGAGACTGCGAGAGAGACTGTGTGAGACTGCGAGAGAGACTGTGAGAGACTGTGAGAGTGTGAGGGACTGTGTGAGACTGCGAGAGAGACTGTGAGAGTGTGAGGGACTGTGTGAGACTGCGAGAGAGACTGTGAGAGACTGTGAGTGTGAGACTGTGAGACTGTGTGAGACTGCGAGAGAGACTGTGTGAGACTGCGAGAGAGACTGTGTGAGACTGTGAGAGTGTGAGGGACTGTGTGATACTGCGAGAGAGACTGTGTGAGACAGAGTGTGAGACTGAGAGTGTGAGACTGTGAGACTGCGAGAGAGACTGTGTGAGACTGCAAGAGAGACTGTGTGAGACTGTGAGAACGTGAGGGACTGTGTGAGACTGCGAGAGAGACTGTGAGAGACTGTGAGTGTGAGACTGAGAGTGTGAGACTGTGTGTGAGACTGTGAGAGAGACTGTGAGAGAGACTGTGTGAGACTGCGAGAGAGACTGTGTGAGACTGCGAGAGAGACTGTGAGAGAGACTGTGTGAGACTGTGAGAGTGTGAGACTGTGTGAAAGTGTGAGATTGTGAGAGACTGTGAGAGTGTGAGAGACTGTGAGAGACTGTGTGAGAGTGTGAGAGACTGAGAGTGTAAGAGATTGTGTGAGACTGCGAGAGAGACTGTGAGAGAGACTGTGTGAGACTGTGAGAGTGTGAGACTGTGTGAAAGTGTGAAACTGTGAGAGTGTGAGAGACTGTGAGAGTGTGAGAGACTGTGAGAGACTGTGTGAGAGTGTGAGAGACAGAGTGTAAGAGACTGTGTGAGACTGCGAGAGAGACTGTGTGAGACAGAGTGTGAGACTGAGAGTGTGAGACTGTGAGACTGCGAGAGAGACTGTGTGAGACTGCAAGAGAGACTGTGTGAGACTGTGAGAGCGTGAGGGACTGTGTGAGACTGCGAGAGAGACTGTGAGAGACTGTGAGTGTGAGACTGAGAGTGTGAGACTGTGTGTGAGACTGTGAGAGAGACTGTGAGAGAGACTGTGTGAGACTGCGAGAGAGACTGTGTGAGACTGCGAGAGAGACTGTGAGAGAGACTGTGTGAGACTGTGAGAGTGTGAGACTGTGTGAAAGTGTGAGATTGTGAGAGTGTGAGAGTGTGAGAGACTGTGAGAGTGTGAGAGACTGTGAGAGACTGTGTGAGAGTGTGAGAGACTGAGAGTGTAAGAGATTGTGTGAGACTGCGAGAGAGACTGTGAGAGAGACTGTGTGAGACTGTGAGAGTGTGAGACTGTGTGAAAGTGTGAGACTGTGAGAGTGTGAGAGACTGTGAGAGTGTGAGAGACTGTGAGAGACTGTGTGAGAGTGTGAGAGACAGAGTGTAAGAGACTGTGTGAGACTGCGAGAGAGACTGTGTGAGACTGCGAGAGAGACTGTGAGAGACTGAGAGTGTGTGAGACTGTGAGAGTGTGAGGGACTGTGTGAGACTGCGAGAGAGACTGTGTGAGACTGCGAGAGAGACTGTGAGAGACTGTGAGAGTGTGAGACTGAGAGTGAGACTGAGAGTGTGTGAGGGACTGAGAGTGTGAGGGACTGAGAGTGCGAGGGACTGTGAGAGTGTAAGAGACTGTGTGAGACTGCGAGAGAGACTGTGTGAGACTGCGAGAGTGTGAGACTGTGTGAGACTGAGAGAGTGTGTGAGACTGTGAGACTGAGAGTGTAAGAGACTGTGTGAGACTGTGAGACTGAGAGTGTAAGAGACTGTGAGGGACTGTGTGAGACTGCGAGAGAGACTGTGTGAGACTGCGAGAGTGTGAGACTGAGAGTGTGAGACTGTGTGAAAGTGTGAGACTGTGAGAGTGTGAGAGACTGTGAGACTGCGAGAGAGACTGTGAGAGTGTGAGACAGAGTGTGTGAGACAGAGTGTGTGAGACAGAGTGTGTGAGACAGAGTGTGTGAGACAGAGCGTGTGAGACAGAGCGTGTGAGACAGAGCGTGTGAGACAGAGCGTGTGAGACAGAGCGTGTGAGACAGAGCGTGTGAGACAGAGCGTGTGAGACAGAGTGTGTGAGACTGAGTGTGTGAGACTGAGTGTGAGACAGAGTGTGTGAGACTGTGAGAGTGTGAGGGACTGTGTGAGACTGCGAGAGAGACTATGTGAGACTGCGAGAGAGACTGTGAGAGACTGAGTGTGAGACTGAGAGAGAGACTGTGTGAGACTGCGAGAGAGACTGTGAGAGACTGTGAGAGTGTGTTACTGAGAGTGTGAGACTGAGAGTGTGAGACAGAGTGTGAGGGACTGAGAGTGTGAGGGACTGAGAGTGTGAGGGACTGAGAGTGTGAGGGACTGAGAGTGTGAGGGACTGAGAGTGTGAGGGACTGAGAGTGTGAGGGACTCTGAGAGTGTGAGGGGCTGTGTGAGAGTGTGAGACTGAGAGTGTAAGAGACTGTGAGAGTGTGAGGGACTGTGTGAGACTGCGAGAGAGACTGTGTGAGACTGCGAGAGTGTGAGACTGAGAGTGTGAGAAAGTGTGAGAGTGTGAGAGACTGTGTGAGACTGCGAGAGTGTGAGACTGCGAGAGTGTGAGACTGTGAGAGTGTGAGACTGTGTGAGAGTGTGAGACTGTGTGAGAGACTGTGTGAGACTGTGAGACTGAGAGTGTAAGAGACTGTAAGAGTGTAAGAGACTGTGTGAGACTGCGAGAGAGACTGTGTGAGACTGCGAGAGTGTGAGACTGTGTGAGACTGCGAGAGTGTGAGAGTGTGAGAGACTATGTGAGACTGCGAGAGAGACTATGAGAGACTGTGAGAGTGTGAGGGACTATGTGAGACTGCGAGAGAGACTGTGAGAGTGTGAGGGACTGTGTGAGACTGCGAGAGAGACTGTGAGTGTGAGACTGAGAGTGTGAGACTGAGAGTGTGAGACTGTGAGTGTGAGACTGTGAGACGGCGAGAGAGACTGTGTGAGACTGTGAGAGAGACTGTGAGAGACTGTGAGAGTGTGAGGGACTGTGTGAGACTGCGAGAGAGACTGTGAGAGTGTGAGGGACTGTGTGAGACTGCGAGAGAGACTGTGAGAGACTGTGAGTGTGAGACTGTGAGTGTGAGACAGAGTGTGAGACTGAGAGTGTGAGACTGTGTGAGACTGCGAGAGAGACTGTGTGAGACTGCGAGAGAGACTGTGTGAGACTGTGAGAGTGTGAGGGACTGTGTGAGACTGCGAAAGAGACTGTGAGAGACTGTGAGTGTGAGACTGAGAGTGTGAGACTGTGTGTGAGACTGTGAGAGAGACTGTGTGAGACTGCGAGAGAGACTGTGTGAGACTGCGAGAGTGTGAGACTGTGTGAGACTGTGAGAGTGTGAGACTGTGTGAAAGTGTGAGACTGTGTGAAAGTGTGAGAGACTGTGAGAGTGTGAGAGACTGTGTGAGAGTGTGAGAGTCTGAGAGTGTAAGAGACTGTGAGAGTGTGAGAGACTGTGAGAGTGCGAGAGACTGTGAGAGTGCGAGAGACTGTGAGAGTGCGAGAGACTGTGAGAGTGCGAGAGACTGTGAGAGTGCGAGAGACTGTGAGACTGCGAGAGAGACTGTGTGAGACTGTGAGAGTGTGAGACTGAGAGAGAGAGTGAGACAGAGAGAGTGTGAGACAGAGAGAGTGTGAGACAGAGAGAGTGTGAGACTGTGAGACTGAGACTGTGTGAGACAGACTGTGTGAGACAGACTGTGTGAGACTGCGACTGCGAGACTGCGACTGCGAGACTGCGACTGCGAGACTGTGACTGCGAGACTGCGACTGTGAGACAGACTGTGTGAGACAGACTGTGTGAGTGTGAGACAGAATGTGTGCTTTGCAATGCGTTGCTTACCCCTCTGGCACTCAAAGGGTTAAGTTGAGCTAACATAGCAATATAACACACGGTGGCTCTTCAGTTGAGGCAATGTAGCAATATGCTGAGGTATCAAATATAAAGTGGTGTTTGAGACTTGTCCTCTGTAACATACAGCAAAGCATCTCTCTCCCTTTAAGGAGAAAGGGTGGGAATCAGGAAGCAGGAAGTGGAGGAGTGACAGTTGAGACAGTGAGGTGACTGAAGAGATGATGAGTTAAATAAGAGTTGCTATTAAGTTTATATTTTATGGGAACATTACACCCTCATACTGACACAGAGTGTATGGAGGGTTACAGTTATCTGTGGGAGGTGAAACAGTGTGTTTGTGGGGTCATGATCCTGAGTGAGAGTGTGAGTGGACCGGGAGAAGTTACTGATATCCCTACCTCAGGAGCGAGTGGCAGTTATATATTTTTTTTTTTGTCAGTTGGATACTGGTGGGTGGGCTGGAGGGGGCGGGCCAATTCCCTGTATGATAAACACGCCCCCATTGAATCACCCAATGAGAGCAGTAAAGTCCCCATTCAATCACCCAATAGGAGTTGTGTCTCCTAATGAGACATAAATTATGTAATTAGACATTCTGTTCAATGCGAGTTTCTTTTCTGAGGAGACATAAATTATGTTCTGTGTGTGGGGTACCATAAATTATGCAATGAGGCTTATTCTTTTATATATATAGATAGATATATATATTTTATAAACTGCTGTGAATCTGGAACTCCAGGGATAACTTTTCACAAGTAATGGCATTCAGCCATTGCTGCCTTTCCCGGGGCCCACTGCCACCTACTGGTAAACTTTAATTTTACATCCTTTTAACTCTTCAGATTGCTTTTTCACATTCTTTGCTTGCTTATCTGTTCGCATCTTTTTAGTGTACTCTTTCTGTTGATTGTTAGATTCATGATTGGTGTTTATATGATGTAATAAAATTGCCCACTATCATACTGGTATTTTATGTAAATAACATTTTTATATCATATATACATGCAACATGAAGGTTATGTTTGATTTGTCCCCTATGGTGCAACTAGTTTGCCCCAGAATTGCCCCACTTTTCTTTGAAAGACCCCAGAAGCCAACTTCACTACTCTCTGCCTGTTCTCAAAGCACTTCTCCTGGGTCCTTGGCCCCTGGTCATCTCTCCCATTGATCATTATCACTAACCTTTAACTCTCTGAATGCCAGAGAGGTATCCAAAGAATTGCAACAGCGGTCCTCAAGAGCCAACAAAAGGCCAGGTTTTTGAGATATCTCTGCTTGAGCACAGGTGAACCAATCAGTGGCTCAGTGATTTTAATGAATCCACCTGAACTGAATCAGAGTTATCCTAAAATCAGGGACTGTTGATTGCTCTTAACCCTTTGAGTGCCAGAGTGGTATGCAATGCATTACAAAGCAATGCACTGCGTACCACTCTGGCACTCAATGGGTTAAGGACCAGGGTTGGCTACCCCTGGTTTAACCTCTGGGTACAAGAGGGGTGTGAGACACAAAGAAATGCATAGTACAATCCGCTGTAAATGAAAGGATTAAATCGGGACTAATACCACCTAATAATAATACCCCACTTACCTTACCAGTGCCCCCTATAAATTTTGCCCCTGAGCCTTTGTTCAAGAGACAACATTTTCACTCAGTAATGGTTGTTATGTCCACATCAATTTTGTTGCACGTTTCTGCACTTTTCCAGTTCAATAATGTCTTTTTTAAGAACCGGTGCTCAAAATTGTACTCCATACTCTAGATGAGGCCTTACAAAGGATTTATACAGAGTTGGATAATATTTGCATCCCTTGCTTCTACACCTCTTTTTACGCAGGATAATACCCTATTTGCTCTTGCAGCAGCTGAGTGACTCTGCACACTGCTGTGAAGTCTATCGTCTATCAGTACTCCTAAATCTCTAGGAGGATAGTTGTTTCCCATTTAGGGTATATGTAGCATGTTTGTTTCTTCAGCCCAAAAGCATAACATTACATTTATCTACATTAAATGCAATCTGCCACTTTCTGCCCATTCACTCAGTTTATCTAAAACTGCTACAGAGAAAAAACACCCAGCCCTGTATACATTTCCTTACATAGCTTTGTGTCATCAGCAAATAAGTAATTAGCCTGTGCAGTGAGCAGGGGTTGAGGTCCTGTGGTCTTGCTACTAACTGGCATGTCATCCATAACTGACTGTAGATGTTATCTCTTGAACAAAGACACAGGGAATAATTAATGTGGGCTATTAGGATTTTCTGGCCATAGTAAGGTAAATGAGTGGAGGACTATTATTAGGAGGTGTTAGTCTCATTTACATCAGAGTGGGTGGCATAACATTATTTAACCCTTTGAGCTCCAGAGGGGTATGCAACGCATTGCTAAGCAATGCATTGCATACCCTTCTGGCACTCAAAGGGTTAACAAAGGCACATAGAGATGACTTACTGAGTCCGGCCAGCTGTGAAGACAGGGTTGGAGCCTGAGCTTGGACAAAAGAGGCAGAGGCTGGAGCCTGGACAGCAGAGACTGGGATCTGAAGGTCAATCAGAGATGTAGAGAGGGTGCTGTCCCCTGCAACCTAAACCAGGAGGGGAGCAATTAATAATGCAGTACTTAGACAACTGTTTCTCTACGTTAATCCTCAAACTAACAGTACAGGTGTGTGAGATCCCATGCTTTTTACCAGGTGAGCTATCAGTGGCTTGGTCATTGCGATTGCTCCACCTAAAATCAATCAGGGATATCCTTATTGCCTGACTTGTTGGTGTGCCCTGATGATAAGAGCTGAGAGTCACTGCCTTAGACATTCTCATCACCAAACTACAGTTAGTTTACATATCATCATTTATGGAAATATCGGGTAATGATGTAGAGTAGAGTTTCTCCACCTCTGGTCCATGGACCTGTGGCAGAGTGAACACTGGTGTCTAAGGTTACATGACAGGCACTTATTGCATTCAACATAAATGGCCAAGATTTTAAAAACAGTCTATGGTAGATATTCTCTATATGAAACAAATTGTTTAAGCTAGTGTTCAATTCTCATGCATACAAACAATAATGGGAATTCACCCTAAAAGTTCTGCAAACATTAACCTGTGCCCCCTGTGCTTTGTAAATTTCTAATTTGAATGTTTTTAATGGGATTGATTCTTCTATTAACTCCCTTTAGGACTATTTTCTTGTATGTACACAGACTATATTAGATATATAGATTCCTGACAGTGTAGGTACTTTAAACCTTCTGAGTACCCCTTTGGCTCTCAAAGGGTTAACCCCACAAATGCAAAACTACACCTATAGGGTGTGTCTGTAAAATGAAGAACTAGTGGAATTTAGTTAGGGATACTTTACAACCATGATAATAAGTAACGGAATGATGTATATTTAAAAGAGAAAGGCCATTTTCCACGTCATCAGGCGTAGAGGCATAGTAGCCAAGGACTCAAAGGGAGGGTGCTGAAGAACACCCAAAACCAAGTTAAGATCCCACGGAGGAGCGGGATTCTTAAAGACAAGAAGAGTATGAGCAATGCCCTGAAAAAAAACCTTGACATCAGGAAGAATGGCAATGCGCCTCTGAAAGAAAAACAGAGAGAGCAGAAGTCTGAACCTTAAGGGAACTCAAACTGAGGCCCTTATCCACACCATCCTGCAAGAAAGCCAGGACCATAGGCAGCTCAAATTCCTGAGAAAGGTCCCTATCAGAACACCAAGATAGCAAGGTCGACCAGACACGATGGTAGACCTTAGAAGAAACAGGTTTGCGGGCACTAATTATAGTAGCCACCACACCAGAAGAAAAACTTTCTTCTTCAGTATTGAGGATTCAGTTTCCAAGCCGTCAAAGGTAGACGATGAACATCCTCCTTCCACAGGTAACCCTGTAGAAGAACATCCGGAAGGCAAGGGAGCCGGAATGGCTCCGCCACTGACAGATCCAGCAACTCCGGAAACCAAGCTTGGCGAGGCCAGTACGGAGCAATCAGAATGACTGGACAGCATTCCAGTCGCAATTTCCCTAACACCCTGTGCAACATTGGGAGGGGAGGAAAGATATAGGCCAGAGGAAACAACCAAGGAATGGACATTGCATCCACTGCCAGAGCTAGAGGGTCCCTCCAATGAGAGCAGAACCTCGGAACCTTCCTGTTGTGTCTTGTCACATCAGGTCGATGTAAGGAAGACCGCACTTCTGAACAATGAGGGTGAACACCTCTGGGTGCAGTTCTCACTCCACGCTGTCCACTGTGTATCGACTGAAGAAGTCCGCCATGACGTTGTCTATGCCAGGAATGTGCAGTGCGGATATGTCAGGAACATGTTCTTCTGCCCAGGACAAAATAGCCTTGACCTCTAACCAAGCGGAGAGACCTCTTGTTCCGCCCTGCTTGTTGATGTAAGCCACAGCCGTGGCGTTGTCGGACTGTACCCGGGCTGGACAGTCTTCCAGCTGAGATGTCCAATGACGAAGGGCATGAAATATCGCCCGATGCTCCAACACGTTGATGGGAAGGAGAGATTCCTCCGGAGACCACCAACCCTGAGCATTCAGGTGACCCAGGACCACTCCCCAGCCGGAGAGGCTGGTGTCCGTCGTCACAGTGGTCCAGAAGGATACCAGGAAGGACTTGCCCTTCAGCAGATTGGAGAGGTCAAGCCACCATGACAAACTCAGTTCCACATGAAGAGGGAGGGATACTGACATCTTCAAAAGGTCCGGCTGACCCTTGCACACCTGGATCACAAACCTCTGGAGTTCCCTGGTGTGTGCCATGGCAAATGGGACCGCTTCTATGGTGGAGATGAATTTCCCCACTACAGAGGACAGTTTCTTGGCTGAAATTGGATCTTGAGCATGGACCGCAGAAACCCAGTGGGTGATCTGGTGAGCTACTTTGTCTGTGAGAAACACCATGCTCTTCTGAGTGTCGAAGAGAAGGCCCAGGAAGACAAGATGCTGGGATCTGACTTGTCCATGTTGATGATCCACCCGTGATAGGTGAGAGTGTGAATGCATAGCTGAACCTGCTGATGAAAAAGTTCCACAGAGGGGGCTTTCAGAAGCAGGTTGTCTATGTATGGAGTAACTCTGATGCCGTCCCGGTGGAGGACGGACACTAAGGCTCCCAGGACACAGTTGAAGACTTGAGGAGCTGTAGTCCTGAAGATCCAGAGAGGCAATTAATTCCCCCGGGGACATAGCAGCAATCACCGTCCATAGAGACTCGTGGTGATAAGGAGCCCAGATCACAAAGGAATTGAGGGCAACAACCACCATCCTTTTTGGAGACCACAAAGAGGTTCGAGTAAAAACTCATACCTCTGTCCTGAACTGGAACCGGCTCTAGAACCTCCTTGTCCAGAAGAGCCTGAATAGCACTGTTGAACAGCCGTCGTTTCTCCGTGCCCTGATGCGTATGAGAAGGAAAGAAATGAAAGGGAGGAAGAGACAAAAGGGATCCTGTATCCTTCCGCCACCACATGTAAAACCCATGGGTCCGCCACTGAATCCTCCCAGACGCTGTGGCAGTGACACAGACGGCCACCCACAGCAGAGTGGGGACTTGGGTTCTGTGAGTCATGCCGAAGAAGGCTTGGAAGCCTTGGGCCTGGAGGAGACCTTGGGCTTCCATTGCTGTTTGGGCTTGGAGGAGGCACGCGTAGCTAAGGGAACCGTCTGGTTCGCCGGACGTGTCTCAGTCTGAAAGGAACGAAAAATTCCGATTACGCTTAAGCGGCGTTTTCTTCCTCGGGACCAATAGTAAAAGGGTACTCTTACCCCCAGTGGCCTCACTGATCAGATCTTTAAGATCTGGCCCAAACAAAGAAGTACCTTGAAAAGGTAAGGAAAGCAATGCTTTCCTGGAAGCAGTGTCAGCAGACCAGATCTTGAGCTAAAGAGCTCGTCTGGCAACCACAGCCATGATGGAAACCCTGGCCACCAAACGGATGGTATCAAATAAGGCAGCAGAAACATAGTGCTGTGCTTCAGAAATGTTGGCAAGTAGGTGCAACATATCCGAAGTAGGAGCACCCTGACGGACAGCCAGGGTGAGCTGTTCAGTCCAGACCACAATGGCCCGGTTCACCCATGCTGCAGCGAATGCTGGACGCATGGCAGTGCCAGCAGTGGCAAAAATGGACTTGAGGGAGACCTCAAGTTTCTTGTCAGTCCAGTCTTTCAGAGCGGACACATCAGAAACTGGCAAGGCAGTAGACTTAGATAGCCTGGAGATAGGAGCATCCACCTTGGGAGGATGAACCCACTGAGCAAGCACTGTCTCAGAGAAGGGATAAAGCTTGACATATTTCTTGGACATGGAAGGTTTCCTGTCAGGAGATTTCCACTCTTCAGGCACAAGGAGTTCTGGGGTAAACCATTCGCACTACAGGGGAAAACTAAAAATTTCAAAAATCCCCACTGATTCAAATTGGGATTTTAACCCCTTGAATGCTAGAGAAGTCTCTAACACATTGATTTGCAATGCATTGGAGACCTCTCTAGCATTCAGGGGGTTAAAATCCCAATTTGAATCAATGAGAATTTCTAGTTCTTCCCTATAGTGCAAATGCTTTCACTCAGAATGCCTCCACTTTTCTTTGGAACATATGGCCTTTAATGTCTTTAACCTCCATTCGGTCTTCCTCAAGGTTGTGCAAAAAAGTCTTGTTCCTGTTTGAACTGGTTTGAAAGATACCAGAATCCTGCTCTCCTCCAGTTAGCTGTTTTTTCTTTATCTGCATAAGTTGCACATGAACAGATATCAGTGTCACTAAAACGTCACCATTCAATAATACAAATAAGACTGCTCTTAATGCTTAGTGGATGAATGGTTTTTTTTTCACGTCTCCATTTTGTCTCTGTTTGTTGTACATTATTTGATGCACATGTCCCTAATTGACTTTATTGCAGTGTCTGCCTCATGAGTCACTGATTTTACATTTTTACAGTTTTGTTTAAAGGGTTAGTAATGCCCAAAATAAAGTTGATGCTATGGGTTAGATTTTACAAAAATAATGTATTTGGAACGGTCTAAAAAGTTGCAAACCAGACACCGTTCTAAAGAAGTATTTATTTTTAAATCATGTTATTGTGGGTCTGTTGAAGAGCCGCCTGTTGGTCTCCGGACCAGAAACTCCTGCTGTCAGCTCACAGCTGATGTCAGGAGAAGGGGAGGGAAGAGGGGAACTTTCACAGAAGATATCTCTCAAACCACAAAGGTTTGAGAGATAGGACTTTTTCCAAATAGTTTCTACAAAAATAATGTATTTGGAAAAAGTCCTATCTCTCAAACCTTTGTGGTTTGAGAGATATCTTCTGTGAAAGTTCCCCTCTTCCCTTCCCTTCTCCTGACATCAGCTGTGAGCTGACAGCAGGAGTTTCTGGTCCGGAGACCAACAGGCGGCTCTTCAACAGACCCACAATAACATGATTTAAAAATAAATACTTCTTTAGAACGGTGTCTGGTTTGCAACTTTTTAGACCGTTCCAAATACATTATTTTTGTAAAATCTAACCCATAGCATCAACTTTATTTTGGGCATTACTAACCCTTTAAAAACTAGGCACAGAGACATTGATACATGTGTTTAATCCTTTGAGTACCAGAGGGGTGCGCAAAGCATTGAGCTGCTTATACCCCCTCTGGAATTCAAAGGGTTAAAGCTGTAATTCATGGAGTTGTGTTTAAAATATATACAACATGTTGTTACTGATGGTTTCCACTGTAATTAGAGATTTAGCATTATGTGCCACTGGGGAGAATGCATTAACTCAGAATATTAGTGTTACCTGAGCCTCTGGTGTTGCTGTACCTTGCTGACCAGCCAACATCCTCTCAAACCTGTATATAAAAAGACAGCCATTAGAGGTTTATGTTCTGCAGAGACAGCTGTTTGAGACCAGTCAGCTAGTGCAACCGTATAGCATTAGTCTAATACCAGATGCTGCACTCTAGGGTATGCACTACAGTGTATTATCATTGCAGTAAATACCAAAGGACACGATCCTCCAATGTTGGGCTTTAAAGGGATAGTAATACTTTGTTTTATCTTTATTTTATTTTGTAGGCATTAAAAAAACATGAAGAACAATATAAGTCTTATCTCTCAAACCTTTATGGTTTGGGAGATATTCACAAGCAAAGGGGACAATCTTCTTCCTATGAGAACAATGAAAACCCTGCCCCCCTTGACAAGTTTTTAAGGTTTTTCCCTTGTCTTAATTGAAGATTGTCCCTCTCTGCAGGCTACCTGGGCACCTCCCTTCTGATCTGGCTGAGCAGTGTTACATCAGTAAAAGGGGCAGGAGGGGGATACTTTGTCAATGAATTACTCTTGAACTACAACTTTGACAGAATTGAAATAACACTCTCCAAAGTCTAAATACTATGATGATTAATTAGAGCTGCTTTTATTATGAAACATTACTATCCCTTTAATGCCATTAAGCCCCATACTCTTGACTGATGGCATGTACAGCAAAACTGACAGTTAAGGTGAGCTGCTCAAATGGACACCTCAAAACAGCCACAGATTGCCCCCCCACACACACACACACACAGGGTTATGGGAAGGCTTTTTGGCATACGTAGTTTAGTAAACTGATATCAGGCAGGCATAGGGACTTAACAGCAATATAGCGTGGACATTCACCTCAATGAGTCATGGGCTAGGCAAATATTAGTCCACCAGTTCTATAGAGGTTAGTTGTGAAGGGCCTGAGTGAAATAATGGTTATTTCTCAAAAAAGTTTATTTTATAGAAGAATGAAATAGACACTGGCCCATATTTATAAAGCATTTTTTCTGGAGTTACTCTGGAGTAAACCAGCTGCACCATAGGGGAAAAAATAAACATTTCTAAATTCCCATTCACTTGACTAGAGTCTTTTTACCCCTTGAATACTAGAGAGGTCTCCAAAGCATTTCTTCTAGAGCATTCAAGGGGTTAAAAGCACAATTAAATCGAATAGGACTTTTTGTCCCCTGTGATGCAGTCAATTTATTCCAGAATAACTCCAGATTTTCCAGCTTTTTAAAAATATGGACAACTGAACCTTCTGTTCAAAGGTAACCTCTGGTACTCAGACGGTTCACTCTTAATGGACCAGAGCAGTGTGTGTAACGCATTGCTTTACGATAGGTCGCAAACTTGTCAAGTCCTTAACCCTTTGAGTGCCAGAGAGGCATCCAATGCAAGGACTATAGAGGTAGTAACTAGCCTCAATTAAGTAGTCTTATGTGTAATACTTAATTTCACCTTTAAGAAAACTCTAAGTACAGCATAACATTTTCCCGTTGTGTTATTTTGGCGCCTACGTGTGACAGACTAGCAGAGATTGAAAGGATGGACTGACACTGATTATGTCCCCACCACAGACAGAAACCTAAAAATATTTAGTAGATATCTCATAACAGGTGTTTGATAACCATCTAAATATATCTATAGCTTGTGAATGTCTTTCCCCTAACATGAAACAAGAGTCTTCTTCTATTAGCAAACATTAAATGAGACAGGAATAGGGATAAATTTAGCCTCTGTAAAAATCCTACTAGGTCTAGCTACAAGTGTCTGAGTACTGCTGTTCACATTGTGGGGAGAACCACAGGCCTGAGGCCTAGTGGTGTGGGCAGGACCCCAGCTGCCTGAAAGTTACCTATCATGCCGAAGAAAGACATTGTTGAGATTGTCATTCACTATGAGGAGCTCTTCAGTCAGCTGTTCATGAGTTACTCTTGGGATGAGCTCCATGACCCGCTGCTGCATTGCGCGGCAAGTCCGGTTCAACTCCTGTGAATAAAACAAGCAAGACTCAGAGAAGGCCAAAAGACCCTATCACTGGCACATTTATGCACAGGCTATGTTCAATTAGATAAATATGTGCAATTCTGGAATCATTTAACCCCATGAATATTAGAGACATTCAGACTTCTATGGCATTCAATGGGTTAAAAGCCATTTAAATGAAAGAGTATCTATAGTTGTCAACTCTGGTACAGCTAGTTTGTTCCAGAATTGCACATCTTTAGCTTACGGAATATGGCTGCATACTTCCACAGTCGCCAGAATCACCAACCCATGAAGGTAATGCCCGTCTGCATTGTTACAATAACACAATGACAGAACCTGAAGATGGCTGGCAGATAAACAACATCCTGGCAATGTCAAAATTCCCAGTTCTGATAAACAATTTCTCATGAAATAGACATTTAGGCCTTTCAATTATAGGTCGTATTTCTGATCAGTGAAGGGACTTGTCATATAGAAGCTGTGTAACCATTTATTGTAAGAACACACAGCACTTTCTCCTAACTCTGGGTATGGGCAGCCTGAGGCACTACAGTTGTTGAGGACTTCAATTCTCAGTGATGGGCATTTTAGTCTTCAACAGTTGGAAAGTCTTATGCTGCCCACCACTGTTTTAACTACTAGTTATCCTCATATGGGGTGTGCAGCTTGATGTCCTCTAGCTGTTGCTGGACTATAACTTCTATCATCTCAGCCAACCACTGGCTGCCTGTAGATTATGGGAACTGTAATCCAAACAGATGGAGGGCCCCAGATTACCCACGTCTGATCTACATTGTCAACTGCCACAGATTCCTCCTCCATCTTCTATATGTGGACAATGTCTAAGGATCTAATGTCCATTCAGTAATTTTGAAGCAAACCAATGGCACAACAGGAGGAAATACAATTTCCCAAAATTTACACTGATGTCAATGGGGCTTTTAACCCCTGGAATGTTAGATCTAGCACTGGAGACCTCACTAGCATTCGCGGAGTTAAATGCCCCATTTAAATCAATGGGGCGTTGGATTTAACCCCTGTGGAACCGTAACAAAATAAAACAAAAACATACTTCAAAAGCATCTATACTTAAATTAGGCGCATTTTATTTCAAACAATAGTTTGAGATATTTCCCTTTTAATCCTTTGTCAGTTTATGCAAATGTGCTAGTATCTCTAGGTAGGAAGAGGCAGTTGGGATGGAGAGCAGTATGCCAGTGTGTGTCAAATTTGCACTTTCTGACAAATAAAAGCTAAATATTATAAATGACCAACATAAATATAGGTGTTTTTCAATGCTCTTTCAAAGTCACCTATTTGTTGCAAAGTGACAGTTTCACTTTAACATTTATTTTGAAAATAAGACACTAAGACCTGGATAAACTGGAATCTCAGAGAGACCTGGATAAATTGGAATCTCACAGGTAAAACTGCCAGCTTGCCTAAGATATTAGATCACCAATGGAGCAGTGATGGTTACACCTGTATTTTGGAGGTCTGAAAATAAATGGTCAAGTAGCTGTCTCATCACAGGGTGCATGGTCAGAAGATGAATTGTTAAGAAAGCCAGGCTGGTCTGCAGCCCCCGTCGCCCAAACCTCCAATGAAAGGCCACCTGACCTGTAGCAATTCCACATCAGATTGCTTGGCTTTCTGTGGTGTTAACTCTGCTAGCATCTCAGACATGACCTTCACATTCCCATTCACCACCTCCAGCTCTCCATGCAGCTTGGCCACCTGTTGGACACAGAGAACATTGTACTTAGAGGTCCCCTAATAAATGTTATCAGGGGATGTATCTAAAATTAGGGTATTAGTGCAAGCAGAAAAGCAAAGAAAATTGTTCCCCCAACTTGATGAAAAATAGCTAATATCAGATATTTTAAAGTAATAGTAAACTTATGGAAAAACATATTGTAGGGCTTTTCTTGTAGAGGAAATCAGGTCATGGTTATTTCCAAAGTGAATACTGCCCAAACAGTAGCTTTTTATATTTTGTACAAGCAGTTCACCTACAATTCACCTGTTGTCCAGGCAGTTATTATACTGCCGTGATTCTCAAACTGGGTCATGGGCCATTGGGGGAACTTGAGAAACTTCCAGAACAGGTGTGAAGCTTTGCCTCAGGCCACACTTCTGCTTGGTTAAGAAACATAACAGTATCCATAATGTCAAACGAGATCATGGTCCAAAGGCTGGGAAAGGATGGTTCAATATGAACTACACAATCTGCCATGTTTGTATTTGGGATATGCAGAATTTTGGCATGGAGCCCATTTACCGATTTGTAGAAATATATTCAGCAAAGAAAACAATGTATAATAAATTGGTTTGTTTAACATACACTATAAAACATATAAAATGCAAAAATAATGAAACAGACATGCAAAGATTTACATTTATTTGAATGAAAAGAGGGGCTAACCGTTTTTTTGTTGTTATTTTTGTTTTTTGGGGGGGGTTTAATAAAGTTTTATTTAACAGGTATGGAGACATGTTTATGTCCCTTTTTTAGCCTTGATCTTTCTCAGGAAAAACTCCAGCTCCTTGCCCTCCAAAACATAGTGCTCAGCCCTGCCACACTGACCTGGTCTGGATGCTATGCAGCCAAGGAGCTTGCCCTGCTGGAACTGTTCTTCCAAGAGAGGGCTAATTTTAGCAGTCATCTTCCTCTCTTCATAGTTCGCTGGGTTTTCTTGGATCTCTTTTTATTTAAAATTTCTTCTTCTTCAGGAGTAAGTTTAGCTCCCTTCTTTCATCCAAGAGGCAAGGCATAGTGAGCCTCGTTCCACTGTCTGTAGGGAGTGCTGTCGACCAGGACAATGCAGTTCTTCACCAGCGTCTTGGTTCAAACCAGTTCATTGTTGGAAGCATTGCATACCATATTAATGATTCTGGTCTTACGAGTACAACACTCGGAACACCAAGAAAATTGCCAGCATCCAACCATAGGGCGCAATACTTTTTGTTTCCACCACGTACATGAAGTGTGTGGATACAACGTGCACTAATCTTTGTTTTAGCAGCAGGATGGCTCAGTTCATACTTTCTCTTTTTGTGATAGGGTTTCCTTTTGCCTCCAGTCTTGTGGCACTTATGCAAGTTGTCCCTTGAGATACCCATTCTTAGGCTTTGGCTAGAAAGACGAGGGGCTAACAGGTTTTGATGAAAAGTTTGGGAACCACTGTCCTGCTGTCATCTATGGGAGTGCTGAGCTGCTGGTTCTAAAAAGAATGTGATAGTAACAGCTCCACCACGTTGTTACACTTTGAACTGTTATAACTCTTGAATAAAGCAACTTCCATCAGTGATAATGGCATAATCATACCTACATTATATATGGTTTTCATAATAAAACTTTACTGGTTCTTTAAGCTATATGGAAACTTCTTCATATGTATCTATGTATGTATATTTACAACTTATATGTTAATATTAGTGTTTCTTTAACCATTTGGCTGCTAGAAAGGTCTCCCATACATTGTAAACCAGCCAAGAGATTAAGGAATGTAAAACAAAAACTATAAGTGGAAGACTCTTGAATATCCTTAACCCCTATAGTACCAGAGTAGTGGTAGCTTTGTATCTGTGGTCCTCTGATAACCCTCTACCTTGGTGTCTGGGGGTTTCATGCATTTTACCTGATCAGGTGTAGGGGAAATAGCCGCGTCTCCGGGGGCTGCAGCAGAGGGTACATATGTTGGAGGTGCAGAATTCAGTGTCCCTCCTCTGCGGAGCGAATCTGAGGGTGGGCAGTCCGGCCTGGGAACAGGTTCTGGTCTGAAGAAACTCTGGTGATAAAATAACCGCCTGTTAATATCTTTTAGCATTAGGGCCATATGAACAAAGAAAGTGAAGCAATAGGGAACAAATTAAAAGTTTCATTGATTTAGATGGGGCTCTTATCCCCTTCATTTCTAGAGACGTCTCCAAGGCATTATGAGTCTAAAAGTTACTAATTCCATGAGAATGTTTATTTCTTCTTTATGCTGTAGCTGATTTGCAATGTACTCGATCTACTGCCCTCTGCTATTGTCGCTCTTTGAGAAAATCTTTTGGAAATTAATCAATGAATGCGTTTATTTATTTGTGTAGTGTATATATCCATTTGCAACATATGGAGATGTGTAAAAATGTGTGTTAAGCAGGACTTGCCACATGAAATATCCCACCCATGCAACACTGTTAATAACAAATACAGTTATCATATGCATATGATAGCCCCAAATTAATACATTTAAAGGCAATTTGTTTTAGTAAGCTTGTGTTATTGAAACTAATTTTTAAAAACAACAGGGCATGTTCAAAATAAATGCTGAGAAATTCTGAGGCAAACTACCTTCATTATAGGGAATAAATGAAACGTCACATTGATTTAAATAGGGCTTTTCACCCCTTGAATGCTAGAGAGGTCTCCAGTGCATCGCTAAGCAATGTAGTAGAAACCTTGCTAGAATTTGAGCGGATAAAAGCTTCCATTTAAGGGTATAGGAGTTTTAGAGATTTCTAATTTTCCCCTATGGTGCAGTTGCTTTGCTCCAGAATTAGTCCACTTTTCTTCTGAACATTAGACCCTGATTAGACTAATATGGGATACATCATATAATAAAAGGATTTACCGTGTTTGAATGGTCTGTCTTTTTACTTGCTCACTGATAAATGTATGTATGTATGTGTATGTATATCTTTATTTATATGGAGCCACACAGTGTACACAGCGCATTAATATAGTAACAGGATACAATAAATGAGGATAAATAAGTGTCACAGTCATAGAAACAATATGAGAGAGGTCCCTGTCACAAGCAGCATACAGGAATTTGATGCCAATGTGCTTCTCCTCTCTTACTCAACTACTCCCCCACATTCATCTTACCGGTTGAGGTGTGTGGATAGGGGACAGAGTGTCCAGATTCGTCATTGGGAACTCCATTCCTTTCCTCCTCAGGTCCTCATACACTGCGACCACCCCAGTCAGGTCTGGAGAGCTGCGGAAAGCATCCGCCCAGGCCTGCACCAAGACATTAAGGTGAATGACAATTCTTACTCATAATACACTTGGGGTCATATGTGCAAAAAAAAAATGGAGAAAATCTGGAGCAAACCAGCTGCATCGGTGTTGGAGGCGGGACATAAAAATCCCCACAATTCCTATTTATGTAAATTTGCTTATTAACCCCTTGAATGCATTTTCACTAGCATGTAAGGGGCTAAAAGTCATATTTCAAATCAGAAGTTGAACCATAGGAGACAAGAACAAATTCCCATTGACTTAATGTGGCTTTTAACCTGATGAATATTAGACTCCGCCAAAGCATTGCTTCCCATGAAGTAGATCCCTCTTTAACATGAATGGAGTTAAAAGCCACAGTTAAAAGAATGGGAAATTTGTAAAGTTTTGTTTGATCCCCATGGTACAGTTGTTTTGCCCCAGATATATTGTTTAAAGCGGAACTACCACCAAAGGTAAAGTCGCCTTGCAATAATTAGGCAGGTGGCGACTAGCTTAATAATAGTTATATTACCTCTCACAACGACAAGATTCTATAGAAATCCTCAATTTCCTGAGACCGGAAGCCAGACATCAGCGCAGAAGGGACTGATGGCGCAGGCTCGCAGACTGCACTAACCTGGCCGCCAGTCTCGGAAGATTGAGGATTTCTATAGAATCCCCTCTTTGTGAGAGGTAATATAACTATTATTAAGCTAGTCGCCACCTGCCTAATTATTGCAGGGCGACTTTACCTATGGTGGTAGTTCCGCTTTAACAGATCTTTCACAATATTGCACATGTTGTTTTGGTGCAATTTTATTCTATATAGACAGACATATAAGCATGCATATGTGGTGAAGGTGATGGACATTTGATGTGTGCTAGTAAGGTAGTAGATCATGTTGTGATGACTGCAAAAAAAAGGAGCTTCCATGTCACTAACGTTTGGGTAGCTCAGCATTAAATCTAGTGTGAGACTCTATTATGTCCTAAAGCAGTGTTTCTCAGTGTTAGTCCTCAGGACACAACAACAGGTCAGATTTACATTATATTGCTGCTTACTCACGGGTGAGTACACATGGCGCTGTTACTGTGACTGAATTGCCTGTGCTTTCTATGATATCTGGAAAATCTGACTTGTTGATGTGCGCCGAAGACTGCAGCTGAAGATCGCTGTCTTAACCCTTTGACTGCCAGAGGGGTACAGAACGCATTGCTTTGCAATGCGTTCTGTAACCCTCTGGCACTCAAAGGGTTAAAAGTGTTCAATTTTCAAAAATGCCCATTTACAAGTAAATTTTTGAAGTGGTAGTAATACTAAAAAACAATTTAAAAAATTGGATTTTAGTCTTACCTGCTAAATCCTTTTCTCTTAGTCCATACTGGTTACTGGTAACTTTGGGTAGGCGATCTGTCCCTTTAAGTAGGCAGGAACAATTCTGAAAAGTGAGTGCAGGGGTGGAGCCTACCCCCTAACCTTAGCTGCAGCTTCCTGTTAACGTCAGTAAGATTTGGAACTAACTACAACAAGTAGTCAGCGAGGAAATAGAAGACTCTTGTGAGCATGAACCCAAAAGTGGTCCCCCACGTTCTGCTAACTAACCGCAAAGTGTCAATGGACACCAAACAGGGGTAAAACAAACCCCATGAACTGTAACACAACACACTGAACCAGAGCCAACAGGGCTCAAAAGTGAAAGAGTAATGAGAGACTAAAGAGATCCTAGACAGGCAGGGCCGCCTCCAGGATCTTCGTCCCAGAACTGGCAACAGCCAATGCCAGCACATCCACACGATAGTGTTTAGAAAATGTTTGCACAGACGACCAAGTGGCCGCCTTGCACAACTGTGCAACTGTGTAGGCCCAAGAAGCCACAATAGGAATGACAAAGAGTGTGTCAGACTGCCTCAAGGACTCAGTGCGATGCACATAGAACTTGAGACAACGAACAACATTCAACAGATGAAGAGCCTTCTCTTTGTTAGAAGTGGGGTTAGGACAGAAGGAAGGGACCACAATCTCCTGATTAATGAGGAACTCAGACACCACCTTCGGGAGAAACTCTTGTGAGGTGCGAAGCACTGCCTTGTTCTTGTGGAAGACCAAAATGGGCGGTCGACAAGACAGGGCATGCAGCTCCGCAACTCAGAGAACAGAAACAATCGCCAGGAGAAAGGCAATCTTCCACGTCAGCATACATAGAGGAATGGTAGCCAAAGACTCAAAAGGAGGGAGCTGAAGCACTCCCAAAACCAGGTTAAGGTCCCACTGAGGAGCAGCGGACTTAAAGGGATAGTAATACTTCGTTTTATCTTTATTTTATTTTTTAGGCATTAAAAAAACATGAAGAACTATATAAGTCTCATCTCTCAAACCTTTATGGTTTGAGAGATATTCACAAGCAAAGTTTCCCACTCCCGCCCCTTTTACCTAGTGTAAGCCATCTCTTTTCAGATGTGGAATGCAGTCCATAGACCAGACAGATAACAGAAGGGGACAATCTTCTTCCTATGAGAACAATGAAAGCCCTGTCCCCCTTGACAAGTTTTTCCCTTATCTTAATTGAAGATTGTCCCTCTCTGCAGTCTACCTGGGCACCTCCCTTCTGATCTGGCTGAACAGTGTGACATCAGTAAAAGGGGCGGGAGGGGGATACTTTGTAATTGAATTACTCTTGAATTACAACTCTGACAGAACTGAAATAACACTCTCCAAAGTACAAATACTATGATGATTAATTAGAGCTGCATTTAATATGAAACATTACTATCCCTTTAAACACTAGACGGGTATGAGCAACACCCTGGAAGAAAACCTTGACATCAGGAATGACAGCAAGGCGCCTCTGAAAGAAGACAGAGCGAAGAAGTCTGAACCTTAAAAGAACTCAGACTGAGACCATTATCCACACCACCCTGGAGGAAGGAAAGAACTGCAGGAAGGTCAAAATCCTGAAACAGGTCTTTGTCAGCATACCAAGATAGAAAGGTAGACCCATACACGATGATAGGCCTTAGAGGAATCAGGCTTATGGGCACTAAGCATAGTAGCCACCACACCAGAAGAAAATCCCTTCTTCTTCAAAATGGAGGATTCAGTCTCCATGCCATCAAAGCCAGACGATGAACATCTTCCTTCCAGAGGTAACTCTGTAGAAGAAGGTCTGGACGGGGGGGGGGGTCAAAGAGGTTCTGCCACTGAGAGGTCCAGAAGTTCCGGAAACCAAGCTTGTCGAGGTCAGTACAGAGCAATCAGAATGACTGGGCAGCGCTCCAGTCTCAGTTTCCGTAGCAACAGGGTAACTGGAGGAAAGATGTATGCCAGAGGAAATGCCCACGGGATCGACAAGGCATCCACTGCCAGAGCCAGGGGATCCGCCCAGTGAGATCGTTGTGCCTGGTTACCATCAGGTCGATGCATGGAAGACCCCATTGCTGGATGATGAGGTTGAACACCTCTGGATGTAGTTCCCACTCTCCGCTGTCCGTGTGCCGAAGGAAGTCTGCCAGAACATTGTCTAGGCCAGGAATATGAACCTCGGAAATGGCAGGGACATGCTCCTCTGCCAAAGATAAAATAGCCTTGACCTCTAGCCAAGCTGCAAAACTTCTTGTGCTCCCTTGCTTGTGGATGTAAGCTACCGCCGTGGCGTTGTCTGACTGGACTCTGACTGGATAGTCCTCCAACTGGATCATCCAATGGCGCAGGGCATGAGATATCACCCGAAGTGCCATGACTTTGATGGGAAGGAGAGATTCTTCCTGAAACCAACGGCACTGAGCATTCAGGTGCCCCAGAACACCCCAGAACAACCCCCATCCGGAAAGGCTGGCATCTGTAGTCACCGTCATCCAGTGCGGGATCAGGAAGGGCTTGCTCATCAGTAGGTTGTCCAGGTTGAGCCACCACGAGAGACTCAACTCCATATGGAGAGGGAGAGACAGAGACTCTACCAGATGATCCATTTGATCTCAGCATGCCAAGATCAGAAGTTCCCTGGCATGAGCCATAGCGAACGGGACTGCTTCTATTGTGGAGATGAACGTCCCCACTAGAGAGGACAATTTCTTGGCAGGGATTGGATCCTGGCTCAGAACCGTAGAGACCTTCAGGTCCGGCTGATGAGCCACCTCGTCCGTGAGAAAGACCATCCCTCTCTGGGTATCAAAGAGAAGGTCCGAGAAAACAATCTTCTGGGAAGGAACAAGGTCCGACTTCTCCAGGAGGTTGATCCACCCGTGAGTGGATAGGACCTAAACGCAGATCTGAACCTGTTGGTGAAGAAAGTCTGGAGATGAGGCCTTCAGAAGAAGGTCGTCCATGTAAGGAGTGACCCGGATGACATCTTGATGGAGAGCGGAGATTAAAGCTCCCAGAACTCGATTGAAGACTTGAGGAGTGGTGGTCAGGCCAAAAGACAGGGCAGAAAACTGGAAGTGACCCCTGTCACAGGCAAATCGGAGATACCGTCGGCTCACTGGATGAATGGAAATGTGGAAATACGCATCTTGAAGCTCCAGAGAGGCTAGGTACTCCCCAGGAGACATGGCCGCAATCACTGTTCGCAAGGACTCCTGATGATAATGAGATTTGACCAAAAACTGGTTGAGATCCTTCAGATTTAGAATAGGACGACAACCTCCGCCCTTCTTGGAGACCACAAAGAGGTTGGAATAAAACCCCAACCCTGTCTCCGGAGAAGGAACTGGCTCCAAGACCCCTTGTCCAGAAGAACTTGGATAGCACCCTCCAACAGGCAACATTTTCTGCGCCCCCAGGGCTTAGGTCCACAAATAAGCACCTGGTAAACTGAGCTAGCCACATTTGGGTGATAGGAATAGTCAGTGATGGTAATCCACCTAATGGCGGTATTTCATATCTAACAGAAAATAATAAAATCTAAAACTAAACAGAACTGTTCTATTGTCTTGTTGCTTGCAACGAGGAACAAATCTTACTAAAGTTAACAGGAAGCTGCAGCTAAGGTTAGGGGTAGGCTCCACCCCTTCACTCACTTCTCAGAATTGTTCTAGCCTACTTAAAGGGCCGGATCGCCTACCCAATTTTACCAGTAACCTGTAGTTGACGACAGATAAATTAATATGTTGTACAGTTTATCTCCCTGAATAAACGGTGCTCCCATTGCTGAAAGGTGTTTTATACATAAGTTATTACAGTTCAAACTTGAATTTTTTTAGTTGCAGTATCACAGTAGCCTGAAATTGTACAGTGGAACTATTGCTACACCACCCTTTGGGGATTTATGGTCAACTGACCAGAGTTGTCCATAGGATGGTGTAGCAATAGCACCACTGTACAAATTCAGGCCACTGATATTGCACTTAAAAAATTCAACTTTGAGCTGTAATAACTTTTGAATAAAACACCTTGTTTTACTCAGGGGGATAAACATCACTATATATATATATATATATATATATATATATATATATATATATATATATTAAGTATTACTTTCCCTTTAAAAGTATTTTGTTTTTACTCTTTTCCTGATATGTGTTGCTCACGAAGAGAATTTTGCTCCTTATTCTGTATTTTTTTTTACTTGTGTAGTACAGGAATCTAGTACCATGATAGCAAAAATATATGTATCTTTCTTCTCATCCTTACCTGTATTAGATTGAGAACTTTGTCATGGACAATGGTAGGGGGGTTGTTTTTGGGAAGGATGGTCCTCACCAAAACCCCCTCTACAAATTCTTGGTTGGCTACCAATACATGAAAGCGATGGCCGCAATTCTTCACACAAGTCTCCAAGGCCTAAGGAAGCAATTGGCAATTTAGAAGTGAAAGTGGAACAAACTGGAAGCACTAAAATATTCTGTAATACTAAAGACTAGGGCCATATGTTTATAAGAGTGGAGACATTTTGGAGCAAAGCAACTGTACTACAGGTGAAAATTTAAAAAATCCCATTCCTTCACATTGCACTGGAGACCTCTCTAGTATTCAAGTGGTTAAATGCCCAATTTGAATCAATGGAAACTTTTAGTACTCCCCTATAGTTCAATTGATTTGCCTCAGAATTACTTCAGTTTTCTTATGAATATATGGCTTTAAGTATTCAGCAGGACAGATAATGTAAATCTCACCTTGATGTAAAGCACAATTTTGCATCTATTCTACCTGAACATACAGTGACAGAGAGACGGATCTACAGGCTCCATAATTAGATTGGAGACTGGCCTCGAAATCCTGCATTAATATTAATTAGGACTTAATCTCTGGGTTTGTGTGATCATTATACACAGAAAGTGAATTTGATGTATGAAGCAGCCTCCCTGAATACTCAAAAATAAAGAAGTACAGTACTGACAATTATTAACAAAAGACATATTTTATTTTAAAGGAGACCACACAAAGATGCTATAGAAAAGCTAAAAGTTATCCTTAATCTAACACCAATAATAATACAATTCAATTATATTAATCTCAGCAGAAACTCCGAATGGCCATTATGAATCAATTCTGCATGGATTTGTTTCCTAAAATTAATCTTTAACAGTACTGGATATCATGTTCACAAACACAGACATGATTCTCTGTTGCAGAACTCCTGGTTATATAAGGGGTCATAAACATTGATGACTTCCGCAGTGCAATAAATGCTCAATTTCCTATATTATTCTATGGAACCTGGGCACTAAATTGGCTCATGCTGGATACATTTTTGTGCATAGCCTCCACAGAATAACATGGGAACTGGAGGGATTACCACACTGAAGAGATCGTCCCCTCTCTATCATACCTTAGTACATCTCCTGGATTTCAAACTTCTCTCACTGAAGAGTCCCTTCTAAATTGACTTTGGACACCTGGATTCCATTAACAGAGTCAGGTTTGCCTCCATGGAAATAGTATCCATTACTAATATAAAAAAAAAAGTTTGAGGGGAAAACGCACATAGAATTGTTTCATAGTAGCCATAAGGATTTTCTGCCCAGATTAAGACAAGAGGGGGGTTTAATATTAGGACTATTATGAGGTTTTAGTGTTTCTTTAACCAATTCTAGACTTCTGTGCTACTCCTGATATTGCTTTTTAGTAGGCCCTAGATCTATTTGCTGCAAGTCTTTTAGCTGATTAACCCTTTGAATGCAATGTGTTGCATACCCCTCTGGCACTCAAAGGGTTAAATAGTATATTTCAGGATGCGGTGTAGACTTGGTGTTATCATATGAAATACTTGTTTATACTTAAGATCTTATTGTTTTCAATTGTTTTATTATTATTTTTTTTAAATTATCTAGCGTCTATTGCATGAATCCCTAACTTGACACTCTGTGACACATGCCGCTCATGAAGTCCTTTCAAGTGGTTCAATGTCTGCGCTGGGAAATATTCTCTTTTTTTTGTCTAAGGAGCAGAAGAGGAGACCTAAGCAGGGAAAAGAGAGAGCTACAGTGGATATAAAAAGTCTACACACCCATGTTAAAATGCCAGGTTCTTGTGATGTTAAAGAATGAGACAAAGATAAATCATGTCAGAACTTTTTCCACCTTTAATGTGACCTATAACGTGAACAATTCAATTGCAAACCAAACTGAAATCGCTGAGGGGGAAAAATAAACTCACAATAACCTGGTTGCATAGGTGTGCACACCCTCTTATCACTGGGGATGTGGCTGTGTTCAGAATTAACCAATCACATTCAGTCTCATGTTAAATAGAAGTCATTACACACCTGCCTTCATTTAAAGTGACTCCGATTAATCACAAATAAAGTTCAGCCTTTCTAGTAGGCTTTTCCTGACATTTGCTTAGTTGCATCTCAGAGCAAAAGCCATGGTCCACAGAGAGCTTCCAAAGCATCAGAGGGATCTCATTGTTGAAAGATATCAGTCAGGAGAAGGGTACAAAAGAACATCCAAAGTAGAGATGCACCGATACAGATTTTTTAAGACCGAGTACCGATACTTTTTTCAAGTACTCACCGATACCAATTACCGATACCTTTTTTTTTGCAGTCATTTGCCAGTTTTCTAAGTACCTACCTGTTTTAGGTACTTGGAAAACTGGCAAATGACCGCAAAAAAAAAAGTATTGGTAATTTGTATTGGTGAGTACTTGAAAATTATTATTATATATATATACACACACACACATATATACACACACACACACACCACCTCTTGACTCTTGATTCTCACCTTTTGACTCTTTCTCCCCCTCTTGATTCCCACCTTTTGCTTCATTCTACCCCTCTTGAGCCCCCTTCTTTTGTCTTGGCTTTTGATCCCCTTTTCTCCCACTCCTCCTTGACTCACCCTTTTGCCTCTCTCTCCCTCCTGATCACCCCTCCTTTTGCCTTTTCTTGGTCCCCCTCCTTTGGTCTCCTGATCCTTCCTCCTTTTGACTTTTTCTCCCTCTTGACCCCACTGTCTGCCTCTTTCACCACCTCCTGCCCCATCCTGCCTCCTTTACTCTCCTCTGCCGGGTGGTCGCTGTTCTCTCGCGAGCCCCGGCAGAGGTCAGCGTCGGAGCGTTGCCATGGTAACCCGCGGCAATGCTCCGACGCTGCAGGAGTGAGAGAGGTGACCGGGGAGCATTGTGAGCAGCTCCCCGGGCTCCCTCTCTGCAGCACCGACCCTGACACAGGGTATCAGTGCTGGCATCGGCCGCATTTGTGCGAGTACAAGTACTCGCACAAATGCTGGTATCGGCACCGATACCGATACCAGTATCGGTATCGGTGCAACCCTAATCCAAAGCATTATATATAGCATGGAACACAGTGAGAAAATATGGCACCACAGAGACATTACCAAGAACTGGACGTCCCTCCAAAATTGATGAGAAGACAAGAAGAAAACTGATCAGGGAGGCTTCCAAGAGGCCTACTGCAACATTAAAGGAACTGCAGGAATTTGTGTGCTACATGTGACAACAATCTCCCGTATTCTTCATATGAATGAGTTATGGGGTAGGGTGGCAAGACGGAAGCCTTTTCTTATAAAGAAAAACATCCAAGACCGGCTGAAGTTTGCAGTAACAAACATCAAGTCCCCCAAAAGCACGTGGGAAAATGTTATGGTCTGATGAAACCAAGGTTGAACTTTTTGGCCATAAATCCAAAAACAATACTGCACATCACCCAAAGAACACCATACCCACAGTGAAGCATGGTGGTGGCAGCATCATGCTTTGGGGCTGTTTTTCCTCAGCTGGAACCAGGGCCTTAGTCAGGGTGGAGGGAATTATGAACAGTTCCAAATACCAGACAATTTTGGCACAAAACCTTCAGATGTCCAATAGAAAGCTGAAGTTCACCTTTCAGCACGACAATGACCCAAACCACACATCCAAATCCATAACAGAATGGCTTCACCAGAAGATTAATGTTTTGGAATGGCCCAGCCAGAGCCCAGACCTGAATCCAACTGAACATCTGTGGGGTGATCTGAAGACGGCTGTGCACAGGAGATGTCCTTGCAATCTGACAGATTTGGAGCGCTTTTGCAAAGAACAGTGGGCAAATATTGCCACATCAAGATGTGCCATGCTAAACTCCTACCCAAAAAGACTGATTGCTGTAATAAAATCAAAAGGTGCTCCTAAAAAGTATTAGTTTAAGGGGTGTGCACACCTATGAAACCAGATTATTGTTTTTTATTTTTTATTTTTCCCCCTCAACGATTTCAGCTTGTTTTGCAATTGAATTGTTCACGTTATAGGTCACATTAAAGGTGGAAAAAGTTCTGACATGATTTATCTTTGTCACATTCTTTAACATCACAAGAACCTGGCATTTTAACAGGGTTGTGTAGACTTTTTATATCCACTGTAGCTGCTGGAAGAGGAATCAGATGTGAAGGAAAAGAAAAATAGTTACTGGAAGGAACGTTAGATGTATGGTGTACAGAAAAGAAAATGGCCTGATGAAAGGAAAGGGAAGATGTTGAGGGGAGAAACAAAGAGCTAACTTGTAGAGTGGGAATAGATGTGGAGGGTAGAGAGGGCAGACATGACAAAGTTAGCTGCTGAAGGGAGAATGCACTGTTTGAATGATTAAAAGGTGTAATATGTTGTGAATGTGGCTCACCAAAGGTTTTACATTTTGAGTGTTGCTGACTTTGAATGTGGATCACAGGGGGCAATAGGTTGGGGACCTCTGCTCTACTGGATATAGGAACTGTGTGATATCTAAACATTATCCAAGCAACAGAAGCTGTATGCATAGTGGCAATATCATTATTGCTCTTTTTTTTTTTTTTAACATGCGTAAATAGAGATGGAACTGAAACACATTGTTATTCGCTAGCATGCTAGAGATGGCTCTAGTGACCAGGTGATTACATTAACAAGTATTATCCCAAAGGTATTGAGTATAATATTGTTTTTATACAGCACAAATACCAAAAGCAACAAGGTAATGGAATGTGACCTATGAGAAGGTGCTGTGGCATCTTAGCTGGAAATGTATACAAACTGTGCTATCTTCTATCACCTCTTCTAGGACACTAATCAATTAATCCATTACTAAATGTCCAGAAACGTACTTGTATTTTTTTTTATTTTAGCATCAATATAATAATACATATCCGTGTTAGAGCTATTGGAGACTTTGAATCATGGCACCCAGTTTTTGTCCAAACATCTCACTTTTGAACAACCATTTAACCCACAGAGTATGCAATTGATCTTACGACAATCATAGATTTCAACACTTATCTGTAATTTCTCACCGTTAATGCTAGCATCACTTCCTGAAAGTTCTTATTACCCACAATCCTCTTCTTCAGTGCTCTGATGGCATCTTTTGGACTGCAGAGATAAGTGGATGTTATCAGAAATCAAGAGAGAAAGAAGAATTTGGTAGAAACCAACACAATGCGCTTTATACAGAAAGTCAAAGTGCAGCAGTATTGAGGAAAATCACAGGGGACAAATACAAATGCCCACTGATTTAAACTGAGCTTTTAACCACTTGAATGCTAGAGAGGACTCCAATGCATCACAAAGCAATGTGCTGGAGACCTCTCTAGAACTCAGGCAGGTTAAAAAGTCCCCTTAAATCAATGGGAATTTGGGATACTTTTATTTGTCCCTTATGATGCAGTTGGTTTGTCCCCAAATTGCTCCACTTTCCCTTTATATATAAGACCCAGTGTACTTTGCAGTGGTGTAAAACAGCAGCGCTGATTCTGCTGCTGGACTACAATTCCCATTATCCTCAGTCGACTAGCTAAAGATGGGGGATGTAGTCTAATAATGTCTGGGGCACTGCAGGTTGCCCACCCTGGTACAGTATGCTGATTATTGTGTTCTCTTGTCCTTACCCATCTTCAGTCTCATTGATGATGTCACAGATCTCCATGTTGAGGGCCCAGTCTTCAGTGCGCAGAGAGCCATCTGTGGCTTTTTCTGGGGATTACAAAATGGAGAAGGGGTAACTAAACAGATCTCATTTGTTTCTTGCCCGATATTCATATAGTTTCCCTATATATCTACCAAACCTGAAAGTGACATCTTATTCAATTAAGTTCTAATATAGGCGAGACAAAAACAAAATGTAGTAAAGTACCTGCCCTGCATTTAATCTTGTATTCCAATGTGCTGGAGGCCTCTACAGCATCCAAGTGGTTAAAAGTCCAATCACAATCAATATATTACATACTGTATAATACAGAAGTTTTCTCGAGAGTTGCTCAGTCTTTAAAGGGATAGTATTGCTATAATTTGACAAAAATTAATATTGTAGACATTAAAAATATGAAGTATTTCCTCCTACACTGCACTATTTTAACTCTGTTGAAGAGCCGCAGGATGATCCCGGGACTGGATTGTGCTTTTCTTAGCTAGATGGCAGACTTCTGGGAAACCCAAACTTTACATCTTCGAGCTCTTTCTATTCAAGTTTTTAAAGGAGATCTATCACCCCTATACAAGTTGCTCATAAATGATATATATTATATAGAGATTATTTAGACTATTGCATTCATTTGGTTTTTTTAAAATGCTATTTGGGCGAAATAGATGGAATAAATATTGCCCTGACTCTGCTTCCGGATAGACTGTGGGTAAAGTGCTTTACCCGCACTCTGTCGCTCTGCCTCTGCTCCCATCCCTCTATCCAGCCTCCTCCGATGATGGAGGGTTTCTGCCTGTAAGGTAGAGCGATCTCATTGGCTAGATATCCATCTCTGCCAATGAGATCGCTCCAGCTTACAGACAGAAAGCTTCAGTCATCAGTCAACACATTTTCCATATTCCCACTGACTTTAAGGGGAATATGACCCTCTGAGTGTGGTTTGGAGACTTCTCTAGCATTCAAGGGGTTAAAGATCCCATTTAAATCAATGGGATATGTTTTATTTCTTCCCCATGGTAAAGTAGGCTTGTCCTAGAACTGCTCATATTTTATGTACATACATGTCCATTATTTCATATGTATTAACCCATTGGAATGCCAGATGGGTACGCAACCTCTCAGGTTCTCAACAGGTTAAAGGGTTCTCAACCAATGTGCCGAGGCACTCTGGTGTACCTTATGTACCATTGAAGGGTGCCAAACGTTTTCTGTGAAGACTTTAATAAAAATGTATTTTTCTTTTTAGTTTCAAATGTATAACAATGGAAATTATTGTGCTTGGATTTTTCATTCTGATTGTGCGACCCAATAATAACAATATATTTGTGTAACTGTCTTCATCATCGACTTATAAAATGTTAGGGGTGTCCTAAAAATTCCATCGTGTGTGTTAGGGGTCCCTTGAGCAAAACAAGATTTAACCTTTTGTGTCAGAGGGGTATCCAACACATTGCTTTAGGTTAAGGATTATGTTATATTAAGGCATGGAAACGTGTACACACATCTGTGAATTCTGACCAACTTATAAATTTATGTTAGTGTTCATTAGGACTCTGGATATTGTCCACAGAAGTACTCAGATTTTCTTTTGTGTACGAGTTACAAATGATCTGATATGCTATTTTTCAATGGCACTAGATAGAATATTAATAGCCCTAAAGGGAAAGTACCCATACCTCCCAAGAGTCCCGCTTTAGGAGGGACAGTCCCTCTTTGAGACTCAAATCCCACTATCCCTGTTTCCCACCCTGGTGTCCCTCTTTTTAGGAGATCAGACTGTGTGTTGTATATATAATTGTATCACATTGCTCTACATCAATAACACTCAAATTAATGTCCGTTTAAACGCGAGTATATGTGCTTACAAATTAGTTTGTGTAAATATAATACTATGGTCTTGCTCTAAATGATTTAGTCAGTTACAGAAAAAGGTGTCAATTGGTCCTGAAATAACCTAGAAATTCTTGGTAATTTCCAACCAACCAGCCACACCCCCAGCAACTCCACCTAAAACAAAAGTATCCCTCTTTGGCCATTTGAAATGTTGGGAAATATGATCATCACATGTGAGGGGTTTTTAATCCTTTTTTTTTTTATACTATGGTCTTGCTCTAAATGATTTAGTCAGTTACAGAAAAAGGTGTCAATTGGTCCTGAAATAACCTAGAAATTCTTGGTAATTTCCAACCAACCAGCCACACCCCCAGCAACTCCACCTAAAACAAAAGTATCCCTCTTTGGCCATTTGAAATGTTGGGAAATATGATCATCACATGTGAGGGGTTTTTAATCCTTTTTTTTTTATACTATGGTCTTGCTCTAAATGATTTAGTCAGTTACAGAAAAAGGTGTCAATTGGTCCTGAAATAACCTAGAAATTCTTGGTAATTTCCAACCAACCAGCCACACCCCCAGCAACTCCACCTAAAACAAAAGTATCCCTCTTTGGCCATTTGAAATGTTGGGAAATATGATCATCACATGTGAGGGGTTTTTAATCCTTTACAAGTCCTAAGGTTCCCTGAAACACTAGTGCAATATGCTACAGCAAGTGCCTTTCCAAGATAACAAAGGCATCAACTAGGCAAACTGCACTATGGGGAATGGTCCATGTTGCTCCACCAACCTGTACTACAGATGCTTTTCTGGACACACACTGAGCACCATCCCACTTCTGGGACTCATATTACTATTATTTTTTTTTTATTATTTGCAGTATTAGCCCAAGGCCTGTTTGATGCCATGTCACTAGTGTCCTGATTTTGGGGGAAGAATGTGCCATATTCAATATTCTTCCAGCATATTTGGGCATGGAAAACAAGAACAGGTAACTTGAGGCCATCCAGATGTTGAGGAGCACAATTCAAATCATCCCCAGCCAGTAAATAGCTGGCTGGAGATGATAAGAATTGCAGTTCTCAACAGCTGGAGGGCAAAAGACTGCCCACCTCTGATGTAAAAGTGTTTATAAAGCAAATTATATTTTCTGCTTACCCCTTGGATGCTAGAGACAGCCCCAAAGCACTGCACAAACGAAGGACCAAGCATCTAAAGGGTTACTACTGTTTCGAATCAAAATAGTCAAAAACTAGAAAAAAAAAGTAGCTCCACTAATTAATTCTCCATGGAATGTGAAGACCCAGAAATACAATCTCTCTCATAGCAGCAGAGTATAGGTTTCTTCTTTCAGCAGCAAAAACATTTATATGAGGCTAAAGTTCAGGGACATAATTATATAATAAAACAAGGAACTTAATGACATTTAATGAAGCAAGGAGACTTACAGTCAAGTCTTGAAGAATATGGTTCCGTGTTTTACTTTTCAGTCTGACAGATACTCGTGTGCACCTTACATCTCTGGCTATGACTAATCATAGTGAAGAGTTAGGCACCCTCTGGCTCTCCAGTTTATAGGAACTAGGATTTTCATCCTCAACCAGCAAATACCTGGTTGGGGATGATGGGGGCTTTAATCCCCAACAGCCAGAGAGAGACAGAATCTGCCTACACCCGCCCTAGTGTATTACACAGTAATATAGTTGATGAGTATGAAAAAAAGACATGTTAATCAGGTTCAGTCTTTGCTATATCACTCTTGATGATCCAGAGGTTGGCGATTAAAAGACCCCAAAACCTACTGAAGCCATTTCCAATTAAGCCCCAAGTGGGTAACAACAATTCATTTCAGACTCCAAAAGGCAGACAAATAGTTCCCTGGATCAGCAAGCTTTCTGCACTGAAACCAGCGGTCTTAATTATTTATATTGTTCTGAACCAGAAATGTATACAAAAGTTTTTTTTAAAGCATTCATATTATATGCAAACCCAGCCTTCTGAGGCAAAGAACTCCACAACTTTACTGTTCTCGCTGTAATAAATCCAGTCTGCTTCACTCTAAAACACATTTCGATTAATCAGTGGGTGATCCATTGTTTTTTGTCTGTACGTTCCTTATATTGGCTTCAAATATATTTGTAAATGGTAAACATATCACCCATTAGAAGTCTCTTCTCTAGTGGAAACAAAACCAGTTTGGCTAAAACTTTCCAATCCCATTATCAGTTCTGCAGCACGTCTCTTTGCTTTTTCCAGTTCATCTTTTGTAACTGGATTTTATTGGAAATGTCAATACAGATGTAATTTACATGTCCAACAGCAATGCAGAATGATTGTACAAACATGTTTGCAATAATATATTTTTTAAGATCTGTAAGATCCATAGACAAAAGATGCCTGCTCCTGTGGTATCCAGTTAATGTATCAGTTACATGCTGCTGTAATGCCCACTTTATATAGTAATCTGGTCATTTCGTTTACCAGTACCATTGTATTAGTCGTTCTATCAGTCTATATACAGGTATGTAACAATTCTGTACTATTAATGGGGGTTAAGAGCTGTGTGTGTATGTTACAGGTTAAGACATGGCTAATCAATTGTATGATCAACAGCTGTTGGGTACTAGAACTCTCAACGTCCTCAATACTGAAGTAAGTGGATTGGAAATTATGGGACTTACAGCTTTCAATATTGCTGAAGGTCAAACAGTTGCCGAACCCCTATCTACTGTTACAGTGAATACAATATGAGCCCTGAGGTGGAGTCACGTAAGGGTGTGGATATGGGTGGCGGTAGGAGTGTCTAGCCTTGTGATGCTGTTGATGTAAATCTGGACCAGATGGTACCCAGTAAAGATTGCACAGAAAACTCAAGTAGCCATGACTAGCTGAACTATTATTTTGATTTGAGGTTGCATATTGTTAAATGGACAGGATAGGGGAATACATTGTAACACTGGTAGACAGGGTCTGAGCAATCGGGAACCACTTTTCTCTGTCGTCCAATACAGGATACTGGTAACTTTGGGTAGGTGATACGCCCCTTTAATTAGGCAGGGACAATTCTAGAATTGTATGCAGGGGGTGGAGCCTACCTTCCTTCCTTGGCTGCAGCTAGCCAACCAGCTCCAGTAAGATTTCTTCCTTGGAAAAAGACACATGCAAAAGAACAGTTCTGCTATAGTTTTAGAAAAAAAAAATATTTTTCTGTTAGAAATGGAATACCACCATTAGGCGGATTACAGTAACTGACAATGCCCTAAAATGTGGCTAGCTCAGTAACCATGTGCTTTTTGTGGACCTTGAGCCCTGGGGGGGAAATCTTGGGTACAAGTTCTTTCCTCAGGAGTTGCCCACCGCGGCTTCTTCTTAATACATGGTAATCTGAAGACAGAAAATCTGCATGAAAGGTGAGCAACCCTTTGAGTGCTGCACGTCCACATGTCCCACAGTGCCCCTCCGCACAGGGGTTTTTCCTTTGGAGTTCCTATTGCACACTCCTGCACTCATTGAGTTTATCTGTATGTCTGTTGGGTGTTTTGGAGCAAGTTTCTGTGGTAACTTAACCCTTTAGCTGCTAGTTTTTCATCTTTTGGGGGTTTATTGGCACTTTCCCTACTGGGTTCAGTGTTTTTTGGGGTCTGCTAACATGTTCTAGTGATGTTTCATGTCATTTTAATTCACAGTTTCAACTCTGCAAAATTAAAGGTGCGCTTTACCGCAGAGATGCCATTGCTTCATTCACTTCTATGGGACTGTACAGTTTGGGACATTTCTCTGCAACCGCTCAACGTACCTACTTCAGAGATGGATCATTTTAACTGTCTGCCCTTGCTCTATCAGCCGGTTAATGTTTTAAGTGTGTTGGGGGGGCTCAGTGGGCTTCGGGCACTGTTGGGGTACTTTTTCTGGGAAAACTACATTTCCCATGAGCGCTTGCTTTGCATGCTCGTTTCTGATTGGCTCCCACCGTGGCAGCCATTTTGTACCTTTTCCAGAACGAGTACCCTACACAGGGCTTGGACTCTCCTTCTCTCCTCTGCAGATAAACCCTTCTCCTGGCAGATAAGTGTACTGTAGCAATTTCTGGGGTGAAATTTTAATCTAACACACTGTATCTGGGTGATTCCTTATACTCTAAACGTTTTTTTGACACTGTGAGAATGTCTGATCTGTTGGAGCTTGGGGCCAGGCCTAAGACTAAAGACACTGGGGTCTCTGTGTCCCCTATTGCACATTGCTCCTCATGTCATTCAGGGTTACCTAGAGAATTCTCAGGTCATTTATGCCCAGCATGTTCTGATGTCCCCGAGTCTCTCCCACAGACCTCCAGCCATGCATGAGAGCCAGTTTGGGTGCAAGAGTTCAAGGCTGCTACTAGGGACCTTAGGTATACATTGCAACTCTTTCAATCCCAGTTACAGGGGGTCTTCCATTCATGGCAGACCCCTTCTTCAGTAAAATCTTCCCTGCCAAAACAGAGTACCTGATGTATAAGATTCCTCTGAGGAGGAATTGTTTGTGGATTTAGATGTTGAGGAATGTTCTGCTGTGGGCTCCTCTCAGTTTTTTGGGGACCCCTTTGAGGCCATACTGAGCCCTCGGCTGATCAGGGCTGTCTTGACTAACATTCCCTTAGTTCAGGAGGTGTCTTCAGATCCCTCTGATGTGTTTCAGGAGACTAAAAAGCCCCTTATTTGTTTTCCAACTAACCCCACTCTTGACTGCCTTGTGTCTGATGTCTGATGAGTGGAAATCCCCGGACAGGAAACCTTCCGTTTCCAAGAAATTTGCCAAGCTTTACCCCTTCTCTGAGGCGGCCTTGCTCAGTGGGTTAATCCCTCCAAAGTGGATGCTCCTATCTCCAAGTTATCCAAGTCTACTGCCTTGCCAGTTTCTGATGTGTCTGATGTGCTGGTACTGCCATGCGTCCAGCGTTCGCTGCGGCATGGGTTATAACTGGGCCATTGCTGTCTGGACTGAACAGCTCACCCTGGCTGTCCATCAGGGTGCTCCTACTTTGGATATGTTGCAGCTTCTTGCAAACATTTCTGAGGCCCAGCACTATGTTTTTGATGCCTTATTTGAAGCCATCCATTTGGTGGCTAGGGTTTCCACCATGTTTGTGGTTGCCAGACGGCCTCCTTGGCTCAAGATCTGGTCTGCTGACACTGCTTCCAAGAAAGCCTTGCTCTCCTTGCCTTTTCAAGGCACTTCATTGTTTCGGCCAGATCTCAAGGATCTGATTAGTGAGGCCACAGGGGGTAAAAGTACCCTTCTGCCCTTGGCCCCCAGGAAGAAAACGTCTCTCAAGCGTATAGTTTTTTTTTCCGTTCCTTTCAGAATGAGACACGTCCGGTGAACCAGGCGGTTCCCTCAGCTCCGCGTGCCTCCTCCAAGCCCAAACAGCAATGGAAGCCCAAGGTCTCTTCCAAGCCTTCTTCGGCATGACTCGCCGAACCCAGGTCCCCACTCTGCTGTGGGTGGGTGTCTGCGTCACTACCACAGCGTCTGGGAGGATTCAGTGGCAGACCCGTGGGTTTTACAGGTGGTAGCGGAAGGGTACAGGATCCCTTTAGTCTCTCTTCCTCCTTTTCGCTTCTTTCCTTCTCATACGTCCCAGAGTGCAGAGAAACGCCATCTGTTCAATGGCGCTATCCAGTCCCTTCTGGACAAGGATGTTCTAGAACCTGTTCCAGTTCAGTACAGAGGTATGGGTTTTTACTCAAACCTCTTTGTGGTCTCCAAGGACGACGGCGGTTGTCGTCCCATTTATATTTCCAGGGCAGATTTAAAGGAAAAGCAGCCTCTATATCCTCCATAGCTAGATGGATTAGGAATTGTATTAAGAAGAGTTATGCAGAAACAGGGCTCAAGGCACTCTCAAATATAGAGGTACACAGGGCTATGGCCACATTTTGAGCCAAGAGAGTACAGGTATATCCATCTGACATTTGTAAAGCGGCTATCTGTTGCCTCCTTTATCAGGCTTTATTAGCTGGATGTGCAAGGGTCAGCAGATGCAAAATATATCAAAAAGATCTTACAGGTGGTGGTTCCTCCTTGACTGGTTGGATCGTTTATATTCTTTTCACTTGGTGGTGGATTGGTTTGGCCTTATTTCCCACCTGATGCTTCAGTGTTGACATTGACATTAAGTCCCACTATTTCAATGCCTTGAAGAGGGACACAGAAGAAACAGGAAAATGTGTTTACTGATATTTTGTTTTCTTCTGTGGCCTTCCAAGGTATACCCTACCCTAACAATAATTCATAAATATTTTACAGTTCAGTCAAGAGAAAACTGAAGGAGGGAAGTTCAAAGCCACCTTTAAAAGGTTTCCGATTGGGCCTACCCAGCTGGAGGGCAGAGACGTTCCCACTTTGCTTTGGAGGGACACAGAAGAAAACAAATTTTCCTGTTTTTATCCCTCTCCCCCCACACACAAACTCATACAGGTCAGTTAGAAGCACAGTAGTATAAAATGCAGGTAATAGCCTTGCTAACAGGGCATGGGTGTATTTTTGGATGGCACATCCCTCTATGTCATTGCCACAACACTGCTCCATCCACTCCTTAAGCCACTGTCGCACCTCTCTCCTATGTCCACAACACCTGTAATGCACTGCTTGAGGACTAAGAGGTACTTCTACACCTTTCTGTCATGCTTCATACACACATTAATCACCAAACAGTTACTCTAATAGAAATCTACAAAAGTTCCAACACTAAAAGCAATTACCATCGTTCATTTTTTCAGTGATAGAATTGGTAGAAAAGCTTTAACATATAACAAATTCTTTGCTGTTCTGTACTTAATCAGCTGTTAAGTGGGCTATCCATTATTAGCTGTTTCGGGTAAACAAAGGACTTGCAAGGCACTCCGCAGGAAGTGTCTTGCAAGTTCTGTACTTACTGCATCAGTTCATCAGTGGGCTATCTGATTCATGTAAACAGAGGACTTATAAGGTACTCCACTGGGACCCTGCCAGCGCCATAGGGTGTGAAATGCACATCTCTATGGAACTAAAAGGGTTTTAAAGAGGGTAGTTGTTGTCTCTTCTCTCCAGTAGAGACAGTAAACTGTCCACTTGCTCCATAGAGAACTATAGGAAGATCCCAATGTCGTTAACCTCAGGTTAGCAATGTTTGGACTTTGAAATCTGACAACATAGGTAGCTATCAGAGCTAAGTTGAATGTCAATATGCAAAATGATCCACTGTCGAAATAGTCACTATAAAATCATAAACATGGAAAAGACATGGGTATTCATGACTATGATGGTATATTTGAGGCAGATTCACAGGGATGTGATGGCGAAGACATCTTAGTGCAAACTGTATATCAAGTTTTAATCAAAGCAAATATGCCACCATATTGACAAACTGGACCCTTATCAGCCGTTACTGCATCATCCCCAACCCAGAAGATAAACTGCCCAGTTATTGCTACAATGAACTATACAACAAACACCCCGGACACTCAAATTACAAATAAAAGCCACAACGTAAAATGATAATATAAACAAATTAAATTTGAAGTTTACAGTGCTGTAGACATAATTGTATCTGCAATACTGTATTATAGTTTCTGCCCTGTTTTACCTGTCAAAAAAGCAATATTTTATTTTACATGTAAAATAAGTGACATTGCATGTTGGAACATAGCAGTCTTTATTGGTATGATAAATAGACACCCTAATAAAATCTGAAGTATGAAGTAGCACAGATGGAATTCAGCCTGAGATGTTGAATTACACTTCTCACATAGTCCTGCTCAAATTCAACAGTGGAAAAGGTCATCAGAACTCATCCTTATGCATTTGTATCAACAATAATGTAATTGCAAATCCTGTAGCTCTCCCCAGACGGTGATGTAATCTCTTTGAAGCCAGGACAATGGCCTTCCCAGTGAGGGTGGTGTGCTAAGAAACTGGAGTAATTCTGGTGCAAACCAATTACAGCATAGAAAACATAGAAATATTTTCAAAATTTCCATTAATTGTAATGGAAAATGTAGTAAGATTATTAATCTATTAACAAGATTAACATTATAGGATATAACTCAAGTACAGGTTCACCAGCATACAGTAGATCTAACACTACATAACCGCTTTTTTACATACTGAAACATACAACTGCATATAAATTGCAGTGACACATTGACATGGCATGTTAGATGGAGAGTTAGTTAAGCATGAACCTTACCAAAAAAAAATCAACAGTTAATTGAAAGAGAAAGGGGGATCTCAGGGAACCAACCTCTACTCCACAGCCTGTCCGTGTGTAGACCCCGGCTACTGTATTGAGCTAAACATATTAGTCTTATCATTGAATTTTAATAGGGCTTTTAACCAAACTGCATGCTGGAGAGGTTGTCAGTGCATTGTTTAGCAACTCATGTGAGATCTCTTTAGCATTCTAGGGCTTAAAGGGATAGTAATGTTTCACAAAAACAGCAGCTCCAATTAATCTTCATAGTATTTGAGCCATAGAAAGTGTTATTTCAATATTGTCAGAGTTGTAGTTCGAGTAATTGAATGATAAAGCATCTCCCTCCCTCCCCTTTTACCTAGTGTAACACTGCTCACCTCAGATGTGGAATCTGGTTGCTTGACCAGACAGATAACAGCAAGGGACAATCTTCTTACTGTGAGAAAAGCTAAACGTTGAAAGGCAGATTGTTCTCATTTAGACATTCTGGATAGAAAACATGTTTTCTTGTGACATTTACCACAACTATACTTTAGTTTTGGGGAAAGCTCATCACAACCTTTCTAGTTGAAGATGGAACAAAGTGAGCATACCTGGAAACTTTTTCTTCTGTACTCCCCAGAGGTGGAGTCCTGTGGTGCCACTGGGGGAGATAAATGATGTGAGTTGTGTCAAAATGGGTGGGGCTTAATCATGAGTTGGGTGTGGCTTCATTAACATAGAAAAAGTAGGTTGAATAGGCTGGGGAAGGAGGAAAAGTGGACAGGGAGTGGGAGGACCAAACTCGTAAGGAGAAGAAATGGGCAGAGTTTTAATAAAAACTCCCCACATTCAGAGAATCAGCCTCTGCCCTGGAGACCCGGTAATCAGCAGCAAAATCCGTAGAGTTCCCAGCTATGAGAGGGAGTGATTTAATCAGTCTTAAAAGGCCTGAGCCCCAGAGCAATGTTTGGATAGGCAGAAAGATACAGGAGTGCAAAAATAGCTCAATGTAGGAAGCCTCTAACTTCCACCTACTTACAGCAAAGATCTCAGGTGTCTGAGGAAGCAACAAAAAAAATGTCAGATCCACCTGGGAAAAATGAGACCACAGCAGATCTGTTACTATGTAATACGTTAATCCTTTGAGTGCCACAAGGGTATTCAACGCATTGCAAAGAGCTCAAAGGATTAAGATAGGGCCCATCAGGGGTGGAAAAATCCCACAAACCTGGGAGCCTGGGCAATTAAATTTTACTTCAGACGCCTATATTTTGGGTGATGGGAGGGGGATTTTACTTATTATAGCTGTGCACGTATATTTATTTGATTCTTAAGTTGGCTCATGAAAACTTTGTCCAGCACCTAAGTTTTTTAGATTCTTGTTCACCCCTGGTCGCCCTTATTGATCAATGGGGAATGATGCACTTCTAAAAGTAACCTGGGGCTTGATGATTTTGCTCATTTGTTACCTCATGGAGTCAAACATGCAAACACCCATTTTTTATAATCCCATGTAAGAAACCTACTTCATCCTGTGTGTGTCAGTGAGAGACGGGTTCCAAATCATGCGGCTTTCATGCAGCAGAATGCTTCTATCCAGCCTCCTCTGATGACGGAGGTTTTCTGTCTGTAAGATGGAGCACTTTCATTGGCAGAGATTGATTTCTGGCCAATGAGAGTGCTCCTGCTTACAGATAGAAAGCCTCCATCATCGGAGGAGGCTGGATAGAAGCGTCAGACTACGGTACAGATCTGTTAAACACACTCTGCCCGGAAGTAGATACAAAGCTGCATTTATTCTTTTAATTTCTCCAAACAAGAGATTTTTTTGTTTTTTTAATGTATGCACATCATTATTTACAATATATAACTAAACTATTTAGGCAAAGTTGTAAAGAGGTGAAACATCCCCTTTAAACATTAGTGTCCTACTAAGTGACTGCTATTAGCATTCAATGGTTTATATTTTGTGCTCAAAGTCTTTGTGTACCATTTTCTTGGTAACTTTATGCCCTTTATCTTAAGACTTATTATTTTCTCTAATCTTTTTTATGGTTCAACTCTATTAATAAAAGTAGAGTTTTAATTTAGGTACTAAATGTCATAGACTATTGGTATTTTTGATATGTGGGATATGCATATAATAGTGCCTGAGGAATAGTTTTCTATTTTCTTTGTATTAAATATACTGTTGTTTTGTCTACACGACCCTTCACTTAATACATAAGTGTATGTTGCCCCTTCATCTACTGGGTGATACTGTTTGCCCCAAAACTATTTTTACAAAAATGTTTCTCATTATGTGCTTGCAGCAAATGAAAGTTGAACGCATCAGCAAGCCAGCATATTAGATAAATGCAGGCAGCCATTACACATATTATAGCTGCTCATTCAATTATTGGTTTGTTATCCCAGCCCCTATAGATTATGTACTTACTTCAAGTACTTGGACTGTTTCAAAAAACAATGAAACAAGTTGTGGGAAAAATACACTCCACCAGCAGTCACCTTCAGCCCAAAAGTTATTATTAACACAGGAAACACAAAAGTACTTGAAGTAACCAGATAATCTTTGGGGGACGTGGGAACAAACCAATAATTGAATGAGCAGCTGTACTATGGGATATGGATGCGTGCATTCATCTAATACACCAGTTTACTGATATGCTCAATAACTTTCATTTGATGCAAGTGCATACTAGGAACATAGGTGGTTGCAACCTCAGTAGCATTGTACACGGAGTTTGCTGTAACGCTACAGCACAGAAACCCAGCTTCGAAGGGGAGCGTGATTGCGCTCCCTGGGGCAGCTGGGAAGTCCAGCAGGACATTCAGTCCCGCAGAACGGGGAACTGCCCGATTTTGATGGGCTAATATCTGGACTCATAAGCAATTTTTAAAAAAAAAATACACACAGCTTTAATCTAAGGTTAACTATTAAAACTCACTACAAAAGTTTGAATGTAGGTGATAGTTCCGCTTTAAGAATGTACTATTTATACTGTTTAATAAATGTGTTTTCCAATCACATCATCTACACTTAGAGCACACAATCAATGGGGGTAAAGAAATGTAAAGAAAGAGTTGGATTCCCACAAGTCAGTTTAAAGTACTGGTTATGACTGTTTAAGATGCTTAAGAGAAGGGTGGATACTGCATATGAAAACAGCTCACTAGACACAGCCAAGCCACATTCTTTCCTCTGATTCACTCCAGACTCAAGTTATATAATTCACAGAGTCGGCAGCCTGTACTGCTAAGAAATGAGCTGTAAGCTCTAAACCTTCAAATAAAAGTAGACTCAGCTTCAACCCTTTGAGATTCATGTACTATACAGAACTTTAGTAATTCAGGGTCTAGGCAACTGCATCATTGCGGACAAATACAATCCCCATGGATTTAAAGTAGCAGTAAAATTTTGTTATGAAAAAAATATATATATCTTGTAGGACTTTTCCTGCTGCTTAAAACAAGGTTACATCCAACTGCTAAGAGATGCAGAGGTTACAGCAGTGGTTCTCAACCTTTCTAGTGCCGTGACCCTTTGATAACATTTCCCAAGTTGTGGGGACCCCTAACAGTAAAATTATTTTCATTGCTCATTCTTCGCTGTAATTATCCTACTGTTATGTTACAAAAAAACAATTTTCTGATAGTTTTAGGCAGGGGTCAAGTCCGGGGAAAAGAAGTGTGGGAACTCAGCCAAGATTCCCCCCCCCAAAATAAATATATATGGCTCACGTCAAGATTATCTCTCTATACGTGTGTGTGTGTGTGTGTGTGTGTGTGTGTGTATATCTCACTCTAGGTATGTCAGTGCATGTGTGTGGGAGTTTCTGTGTCTATATGTCTGTATGTCTATTGCATGTATGCACACACATTGCTCCCCATAATCTCCACATTGCACTCACATTTCCCCCATCAACTCCATATTGCCCCATCAGCTCCAACTTGCCCCATCACTTCCATATTGCCCTCACATTGCCCCCATCAGCTCCATATTGCCCCCATCAGATCCAACTTGCCCCCCATCTGCTCCACATTGCCCCCATCATCTCCATATTGCTATCACATTGCCCCCCATCAGCTCTAACTTGCCCCCATAAGCTCCAGCTTGCCCCCCATCGGGTCCAACTTGCCCCATCATCTCCATATTGCCCCCCCATCATTTCCAACTTGCCCCCATCAGCTCAACATTGCCCCCCATCGGGTCCACATTGCCCCCATCATCTCCATATTGCCCCCATCAGCTCCAACTTGCCCCCATCAGCTCAACATTGCCCCCCATCTGGTCCACATTGCCTCCCATCTGGTCCACATTTCCCTCACATACCCCCCATCATCTCCATACTGCCCCTATCGGTTTTTGAGTGCCAGAAAAAAAAAACATTACCTGTAGCTGCCGCCTATCCTTGGGATGATTAACGTGACGCGACAATGCGTTGTGTTGCATTCTGGGACCACTGAGATGCTGTGTGTTGGAGCTGCTCAGCTCATTCAACGCGACAGTTCCACAGGCCCCAGTCCTTCCGTAACAAACATACTTACGGTTTGCAACTTGGGCAAGCTACCCAAGCGGCTGGGGGTGTCTAAATGAAACCTCTGCTAGTGGAGCCCTGGTTTTAGGCGACCTCTGGCAAATTGCCATTCGACCCCCGACAGGGTCGCGACCCACAGGTTCAAAACAACTGGGTTACAGTATAAACTTTTTTAACATTATCCATGCCCTCTATTGGCCATATTCCAATTAGTTATTTTATGTTACATTCTATTTGAGAGGAAAGTCACTAAAACAGTCCTCCATAGAATGTGATAGAAACTGCTGAGTCATGTCAGTTTAAAATGTCAGGAAGTAAACTCACAGTAATTCACATTCTGATTACTTGAACTTGAATACAACTGACAGTGGGAGAACCCTTGTTTTGCTCAGCAGGTAGAGCGCTATAACATATAGGTTAAAAAAAATGACTGCTCCTTTAAATGGGGCTTAGACTCTTTTACATGCTATAGATGGCTCCAACGCACTGTAAACCTCTCCAGTTTTCAAACAGTTAAAAGCACCACTTAAATCAATGGAAATTTGGGCATTTTGTTCCAGAATTACACCAGGGGTGATACTAAGGTGCGATAGGTGACAAAAGACGAGAGCCTTTCTCTAGTATGATAAACTGTCCAGTTCCTATGTTAGGGTGTGAAACGCATTGATCAACATATCTTCACTGCTTGTCATCTAGCCACTCCGCCAGTCCCCCTCAGTGTGCTCTAACATGTGCTATGTAGCAGGTGTGAACAGATTTTTAACTTTGTATCTCAATAAAGTTTTATTGGTTTTACTACTACGAAATTTCTCTGTTGGAATATATAACTCTCCATGAAGCCAGTGCACATCTTTCTGTTTATTTGTATAGCTCCCCTTAACCCTTTGAATGCTGAAGGGCTGCCCAACTCATTGCAAAACACTTAAAGGCTGAATTCCAACCATGCTCAGCCAGAAAGGGTGTCAACCTTGTTGACAGAGTGATGCATAAAGATAATGTACTTTACAGAGTGCATTTGTACATAAGATTCTTTGACACAGTCACAGATGCCACAATCTGATGCTAACTACAGACTTCATTATATCTTTCAGTTCTGCTCTGAAGGATTTCTACAGCCCAAGGACTGTGTTACAAAAGCAAATTGTAACGAGGTGGGAGCGTGACAACTGTGATAAGGCCTTGAGATAGAGACAGCTTCCTGCAGACTACGTGATGGCTTTACATGTGCACAAACACAGTGGGCCATATGTTCACAAGAACAGTGGAGGCGCTCTGGTGCAAACCATCTGTACCATAGGTGAGAACTAAAAATTCCCAAAACTTACATTGATTTAAATGGGAATTTTAACCCCTTTTGCGTGGGAGACCTCTCTAGAATTTAACCCTTTTAAATCTACGGGAATTTTTAGTTTTTCTCTATAGTACAAATGGTTTGCTCCAGAACTCCTCCACTTGTATTTTGGACATATGCCCCAATGTGTGAAAAAATGAAAACCGTGGAGGTAGATGCACTAAGGAAGGAGTAGGAAACCTCTGGAATTCAAGGGGTTAGAAGCCCTGATTAACCCCTTAAGGACCCATGACGTACATAACCGTCATGGGAAAACTTACGTTAACGACTCACGACAGTTATGTACGTCATGGAATTCAGGGTTCCCCGCATGGCTGCACAACGATTGGGGATCCCTAAATCCATGGAGCAAAAAAAAAAAAAATCCATGGTTCTTAATTGCCGGACGCGCAGGAAGGTGTTCTATCGATTTGAATTTTTATTCGTCCCTACTATGTGGTAGGTTTGCGCTAGAATTCATTTTTTTCTTAGTACAACCGTCATTCTATTGATACAGCTATTAGGTTAACCATTTAAAGGACCAGAGAGGTGTGCAACACATTTCTCTGCAATGCGTTACATACCCCTCAGGTCCTTAAAGGGACAGTAATGTTTCACAAAAACAGCATACTTTATCATTCAATTACTCTTGAACTACAGCACTGACAGTATTGAAATAATACTCTCCATGGTCCAAATACTATGAAGATTAATTGGAGCTGCTGTTTTTGTGAAACTTTACTATCACTTTAACCCCTTCGCGTCCAGTGACGTACCCGGATCATCACGCTGGTCCGGCACTTAAGGACCAGTGACGGTCCTGGTACGTCACGTACTTTTACTCACCACACTCCTGCAGGAGTGCGGTGAGTAATACCGGGGACTGAAGTTGATCGCTCCAAGACTGGAACAATCTCTTTCAGTCCCTCGTTCGACGTGCCAGAACACGTGATCAGTCACGTGGGACGGCACGTCGAACTCGCCTGTCTCGTCCTTAAAGGACCAGACACCCTGGGACCGCTGGTCCTTAAGGGGTTAAAGAAATAAGAAGGGACAGCAAATAATTGTACAAAACTGCACTAGTGAACTTACTATCATAGGAAATCATCAGTATGAGTGAAAGATCACAGATTCCACAAACTGCAATAACTGGAACACATTCTATACATATTGCATGTTCCATTCACTCTCTCTTATCTGGATTTAAAGGGATAGTAATGTTTCAAAATAAAAGCAGCTCCAATTAATGTTCATAGTATTTGGGTCATGGAAAGTGTTATTTCAATACTGTCAGAGTTGTAGTTCAAGAGTAATTGAATGATAAAGTATCCCCCTCCCGCCCTTTTTACCTAGTGTAAGCCACCTCCCCTCAGATGTGGAATCTGGTTGGTTGACCAGACAGCTCATTGCAAGGGACAATCTTCTTACTGTGAGAACAATGAAAACCCTGTCCCCCCTGACAGTTTTTTCACCTTATGCTAATTATAGATTGTCCCTTGCTGGAAGCCATCTGGACACCACCTTTCTGTTCTGATGTGAGCAGTGTTGCATCAGTAAAAGAGGCGGGCAGAGGATACTTTATCGTTCAGTTACTCTTGAACTACAACTCTGACAGTATTGAAATAACACTCTCCATGGCCCAAATACTATGAAGAATAAATGAAGCTGCTTTTATTATGAAACATTACTATCCCTTTAGTTTCAGATGGTCTATGTATTATTTGCATTTTTTCTTAACCCTTTAAGTGCTAGAGGGGTATGCAATGCATGGCACTCAAAGGGTTAAACATTCCTATTGCAACCTATGGAGGAAATTTGAAATCAAGCCACTGCTAAATCCATCACATCCAACTGAATCCTTGTAGGTAAAGAGGTAGTGCAGTGTGTTATACACTACAATACTTTGCATTTGCCATCGGCTTTAATATTAAAAATGGTATTTGTCAGTTTCCTGTAGAATTAACAGTCATAACATCAGACTATTTAAATAATCAGTAAAGATTTATTATGAAAGAAATTAACTTTGATGACATTGGAACAACATTTAACAGTGGGAGTACCCTTATTTCACTCACCAGGAAAAGCCTTAGAATGTATATTTAAAGGGGAACTACCACCCCGCAATAACTTAACCTTCATTGATTCTTCATCTGGTAACTAGCTGCTTAGTAGCACTAGTCGCCAGAAATATTACCCGGTTCAGAAGATTTCAGCATTTTACCGGTGCTCACAGGAGCAGGAAGCACGGACATCTTGTCACAGTGACATCCGTGCACCTGCGCTGGTTAAGTTATTGCAGGGTGGTAGTTCCCCTTTAAATAAAGGTTTAGTACTCCTTTAAACCACATAGTTCAATAATGGACCAAAATCACTGGGCTCTAAGTCAATTAGCCATACTATCTGAAAAGCTATGGTGCAAGAAAGTCCCCCAGATTCTCTCTGATCTAACACAGTATCCATATCCAGTTGAAGTGCTTCACAACTCATCATACTGTCATATGTATATGACTTTTCACATGAGGTTTTGGCTAAGACTCACTGAATTGTACTTCAAGTCTATTTTTATTTTAGAAGTATGAGCTGCTGAACTGTGTCTTTAAGTATTGTGAACATGGGACAGCCTCTCTCTTTTCCAATCTTATTTAAATTGTCTCTCTGCTGAGAAGCTGGGACTTTTGGGAACTCAAGGTGAGGCAACCTGAAACTGGAAGCCCCCAGTGAACATCGGGTACTGCCCCTGATTTTAACCTTATATCAGAACTGGGAAATCTATCTATTGATATTTTGGTTTCTTCTGTGTCCAATCCACAACAAGAAACAAAATGTTTTGTCTACATCTCCTAGCTGGGTAAGACCAATCAGAAAGGTTTATAAAGTGAGTTCCCAGCATGCCCTCTTCAGTTATAACATTTTCTGAGCAAAGTTAGCAGCAAGCATAGGGATAGGTATGCCATGGAGGTAGCCCAGAAGAAATTGATATATCAGTTGGTAAATTTCCAAATTATTTTCTTTGATCTATCCATCTGAAGAAACAATGAGACTTCCAAAAGCAGTACCATATCAGAGTGGGTATCAACATGCTAAGATACTAATCTAACCAAAGAACATTTGTGAACGGCAACCAATATATATACACATACATATAAACACACACATACCAGGGAACTTCATCTTATTGAGGCCCCAGAGAAGGCTCATGTGAGTAGAGGTTTATAAATGACGCAACTTGCATCATAAATGGGGCTGGGCAGGGCTCCTAATAATTTTGTTATAAAGTGGATAGGAAGTGGGTGCAACAGGGTGAGACGGAGGAGAAGGGGGCAGTAGTCTCTGGGGCAGTTCCCAGGTTTGCTGTTCTCTGTTTGCCCCAGGGGTGGAGATCGGCTTCAAACAGTGAATCAGGAGCAGCGATTTTCACAGGAGTGGCAGAGAGACTCACCACTGCTTTGGACCATCGGGTGCCCGTTGTGCACATTGTGCCCAGCTGAAAAGGCAACGCTGTGCACCATTCACAAACACACACAATATACAATAATTCAGTCACAGTAGTAACACCACTTCAAGCACCTTCTTCCTTTATCTGGCCGAAGTTGCTTTCCTGCATCTCTACCTTCTGGAGATGCAATCGGCTTCTTAGTCTAGTAGCAGAAATAGCTTTGGTGGAGTCAAGGCTTAATTCAAGGGTAAGTACAAGCATCAATGCTCTCTTAAAAAGTTTATTTTCTTTCTAGCAATAAAAGCTCTAGACTGCAGTGAGCCCTGACGTCTGACTTGAATTTGGAAGCCTGTCCTTCTTTCACTTCCAAAAGATCTTCCACGTCTGGATCATATTTTCAACGAGATCTTTAAAATAAAATGTAAATCTCGGAAAACATGCTGTTCATTAGAGTTCAAGTACAAAGTCTGTAATTCTGAACTTCATCAAATCAAAAGATCATATTCTGCTTGGTTATCTGAAATGTATGGAATTACTTTTCCTTCTTGCTCTGTCTTCTAGAATATGTGGAACATATTGATAGAAGCAGTCTCAGCAAGGAAAAGAATAATCTTCACGCAAAGACATGGTAACCAAGACAGTGTGTCAATCAACTAATGATTGTGTATTGCTCAGATTCGCAAAAAGATACATCACCAGGATGCACAAAAAACAAGGTACCTGTATAAGATGTGCCATTTAGAAGAGGCCTTAGAACACCACCTCCATAAAATATGGTGTGCCTAAATAGAACATAGCATAAAAAATGCCTCTAAATGCATAGTAAGGCTCAGGAGTCAAATAAAGAAAGATGCATTTGAATGGTATGATTCCACAGAGGGGTGCATAACAAAAATGCACCAGAAAGGGTGCAAGTGAGGATGCACTAGAAGAGAGCTCAAAGACAAGGATGCACCAGAGAGGGTGTATGACCAGAAGAAGAAAGGAGAAGGGCCAAGAAAAAATGACACACATGACCAAGATGCCCCCAAAAAAGGATGCATAACAAAGACTTACCAGGAAATGGGATTCTTGGAGAAGATGCACAAAAGAAAGGGTGTATGGCAAGGACTCACCAGAGAAAGGAGAGCACAGCTATGATGAACAGAATGGGATGCAAGGCAAGGATGCACCAAAATACATGCATGGCAAGTATACCCTGGAACAGAAGCATTAAAATAATACACAAGAAAACGTGCATGGAAAAGTGGCACAGATACAGCTTGCACAGACAGAAGGCACAAAAGCACTGAAAAAGGGTGCAGGGTAAAGATGCCTCCAAAATGTTATACACAAAGTGCACAGCCACCCAAAGATCATCATCAAGATATACATGCACCAAGTTCACAGGTGTTACATAGGCCAAATGCATAGCAAGAGGCACAGGCAAGGCAAAATGCAGAGGCAAAAGGCACAGTAAAAGATTCCCAGGCAATGTTCAAGGGGTGCAAGAATATAGCAAAGATGCACATGCAAAAAGTATATAAGCATTTTTTCACAATCAAAGATACCAATGCACACCAGGATGAACTGCCAAAGGCATAACTGTCACGACTGCAATTCCACACAGGTCTACGCACTAAGATCTGCCAAGCTGGAGAAATCATAATGCATTGGCTCCATAATATTAAACAGGGTTTGGACGTTATCTCCATGTTATCATTTTTTTAATCACACCTTAGTGCATCTCCCCTCCTCGTTATTCTATGGAGCCAATGCATATAAAAGGATATAAAAACCTGCTATCATGTTCCACTGCACCAGGAGACAGGATGTTGGTCCGCGGGAGATCTCAGAGCCATGACTCCTGCCTCCCACTGCTTTACAGGTTTTCAGAGACCAACTAACGGAGGGACATCGGCAGCATTTGGTGGTGAATTCAAAACCTTCCTATCCTATATAATAATTCGCTAAATCGTGTGTAACGCCGAGACATGTGCAGTTGACACTGCTGCTCGTGCTGCAGTCATGCGCAGTAGAGACTGCCCGTGCCACGGCTGATACAGAGGTGGGCGCTCCGAAGGAGCGTCCAGCTCTGTATCAGCCGTGGCACGGGCAGTCTCAACTGCGCATGACTGCCCCGCGACCGGGTGGCTGTGACACTGTGGCCCGTGTAACGGGCTGTTCAACTAGTATTCATTAAACCCACTGTATACACAGGCACCTAGAATTTGAGAGCAGATATAAAGCAGTAAGCCCATCTAGTCTTCCCATGATACTCTAGCACCTGTATGTGAGATGTGTAGTGTAATTTAATTTACATGACTGATTTCCTGCTCTCCTCACTTCAGTTATTATATTGCTTCTTGTCTGCAGGCTACAGACCAACTGTCATTAATTAGCTACTTCTGGCAGGCTCAGCTGACAGATGCATACCGCTCCCTCTAGCCACTCTACACACCCTGAGTTGTTCTACGTGTTTTTCTTGTGAAATATACAGACACTGTGTGACTGGTTTTTCGACTTAAATTAGCTCAGCAAAACCAGTAGCTTGAGTAAGAACATGATGTTTTCATCATAGGGACAGTGAAAATGCCCACTTAACTCATTGCCATTATGTGGGATGAATTACCTGACAGTACTAAATCAAATATAAAACCACAGACCTGCTGAGAACTGACAATTGTTGCTCAGCTCCCCACAGCTATGCCCCATAATGCCTTGCATAGAATGAGAAGCAAAAAAGGGAATGGGGGAGAAAAAAGTGAACACATGCAGGCAGATGTACTAAGAAAATGGAGCAGTTACAAGGCAAACCAACAATACCATAGGGAGCAAATAAAATTCCTTAAATTTGGCTTTTAACCTTTTGAATGCAAGACAGATAAAAGAGAAGTTGAGGAAGGAAAAGATAGTAAGTTCTTGGAAGAGAAATAGAGCAGCTGGAGAACAGGGGACAGAGTGTAGTAGAAGAAAGGAAAGAGAAATGAAGTGAGAAATGAGAGAAAGCAAGGGAAGAAATGAGAATAAAAGCAGGGAAATACTCAATCAGCAGGGAATGGAGAAAGTAGAGAGACGAGGCCAGAGAAGGCAAAGAAAAAAAAAAAAGAAGCAAGCAAAAGAATAAGTGTAAGGGAGACAAACTGTAAATAAGGGACAATATTACTGAGACTGTATTCTGAAAAACTGAAGTGCATGCTGGGAAAATGAAACTAACTTGTATATAAAAAAAGTTATCTATTCATATGTTGAAACACTTCATTGCTGTCAACAGCAAATGACCAACCATCCCCCATAGAAAGATTATATACTTTGGTGAAGTGAAGAACTCCAACAGATGCAAATTTGGAATTGGCACAAATTCTGTGGTCATGGTCTGGAAATAGGGGGAGGAACAGACAGAAGGCGGCATACCTCCAAACATTTCAAATTGCCAAAGAGGGACACTTGTGCTTTAGGGGGTGTTACTGGGGGTGTGGCTGGTGGGTGGGACGTTACCGAGAATTTTTAGGCTATTTCATGACCTATTGATACCTCCTTGTGTAACCAAATAAATGACTTATAACAAGATCTAAGTATTTTATTTACACAGAATAATTTATAAACACATATACTGACATTTAAACAAACATTAATGTGAGTTTTATTGCTGTAGAGCAATGTGATACACTTATATACACACCATGCAATCCGATCTCCTAAAAAGAGGGACATCAGGGTGGGAAAGAGGGACAGGGGGATTTGGGTCCTAAAGAGGGACACTTGGGAGGTATGAGGCGGTGGGAAGAGCAGAAAGTGTCTGCAGACCTGTGCAGATCTGCTATCGTGCAGATTCAATAGGAGAAGTGATAGTTTCCTCTGACTTTCACATCAAATCCCAGCTCCACAGTACAAAAAAATTAGGCTATATATATCTATGTATATATTCTGGGATTAGACACCACAACAGAAAGGGCTGCAAACTATGACAGTACACGGAGACTATTAAATCTAACAGACTACTACAGATGTGAGTAGAAAGAAAATCGAGTAGGGAGAAGATTCCAAATGTATTTTACTTATCTGTACCTCACATGCCTAACTTTAGATTAACCCTTTGAGTGCCAGTGAGGTATCCAACGCATTGCAGATGCTACTCTGAGACTCAAAGGGTTAACAGCCAATTTGAACAGGAAAGTCATAGAAAACCATTTTTGTTTGTTTACACTAAATTTTCAATTGTTTTTACATAACTGTGTCATACACATAAGCAGTTCACAACATCAAATGACTGCTACTTTAAGTGGATTAAAGGAAACAAGGAAGATAAAGATTCAATAAACAGTAAAGGAGAGAGGAGAAGTGGTAAAGGGCAGACCTACTGTACCTGCTGGTAGTGCCATCAAGGACTCAAAAGTAAGATAACCTATTGAGTTGAGTGCCAACTGAGTGAACAAAGGCAAATGAGAGGGGTTTCCAGTTGTTCAGAATCTCATTTTGGACTTTTTTGCCCAGTTGAATTCTAATAACAAATAATTGCTGCTGTTGTGTATATAGGCAACCTGCAGAACTTTCTTAGCTGCTGCTGGACTACAACTCTCACCACTTTCAGACAGCTGTTGGCCTTCTGAGGATGATCAAAATTGTAGTTTAACAGCCACAGGTTTCCTTTTGTCTGTCCTTAAGTAGCTGCAATTATTACTCATAACACATTCTAGATATTATTTATGCTTCTTTTTATTATAGAAATCATTCTCTGGGAATCCAGAGTTTTCTCCTGGAGATGATGAAATGTCACATGGCGAGCGAGGGATGAAACAGGTGTGCTATCAAGGTTGTCATGCCTGTTTTATGAATACTTTTTCTTTAGTAAAGGACTGGTGTATATTCTGGCGTAGAAAGAAAAAAAAAAAAATCAACAGTTGGAGAGTTCCATGAATTCCCGGTGTCATCTTCACCTGCTAGAAAAGAGACAAGTTTCTTATGGCATTTGGGTATATCAGAGTTTGTTGCTCTAGGTGATGATATATTTCAGAGGGCTACCATAAGGTTTCTTCATAGAGAAAGTTAAGACAATGGATTTTAAAAAAAATGAGCATTGTGGAAGGGATTTTTTAAAGCAACACAATAATACAAGAACCGAATCAAAGAGAGCTATAGTTTTAGAAATAAGTTTCTCTTAAGCTACGTTCACATTTGTAACTTGAATGCCATGGAAGGCAGCACAATCCAAGCCACCCGTTCCTACCCATCTCTGATGTACTACATTCTCTCAGAGATCACATCTCATAAGGAGCATGGCAGATACATGACTGATGGCCAGGCCAAGTCAGGGACAGCCATATATGATTGACTGAGAAGGTGAGCCAGCCACTGGATGATATGAAGAGCATATACTTTTGCTAGAGTGAACTTTCAGTATGGCAGCCCCATAAGCCACAATGCAGATCAGATATGCTCCAACTTGGTGCATTCCACAAAGAATGCATCCAATGAACAGCATACTGCATTTCTGGGGGGCCAGAAGCAAATAAAAAAATATGTGAGCAGCAATATTGGAGGCACTATATAATTCATATGGATGTTTTTACTGCGATGTTAAATATGGTGTTCAAAAGCTGCTTGTGTAATTTCCAAAAACAGTACGGTACATCATTTTTAAGATAAGCTGGCCATATAGAATGAATTTGCAAGTACTTCACATCAGCTGAAAGAAAAAACAAAAACACAGATATATTTTCAGGCTATTCAGATAACCCTTCACAACGAGGACAGTGGCGTCCTTGATAAACGTAGGGCAATCAAAGAGACTTTCAGTGATAAGTGGACCCTCCTAGTCAAGCCCCCATGAGGGGTTTCCACTCACAGAGAACACCACCAGTTAGAAGTACAAACTGTATTCACCAGGCGTTCTGGAAGGCTTGTTCCCCATCGAAGTAGAGATAGATCATAAGCCTATGTCATTAAGAATGTAGCCCAAATCATCAGCACAAATGAAAACTTCAAGTGTAACAGAAAAAGAACTGGTTGTGAAGGAGGATGCCGGTGAGTGTGGAGGAAAGAGGGACACAGTAAACATGGCTATTCGGGCCAGGAGGGAGAAAGGCGCTTATCTTTTTGCAAGCCTGTATGTGCTTTTTTTTGTATCAGCATGGTATTCTCTTTCAATAAACGCTGCTTTTAGATGTTCTCTTCTTGTTGTGCTCTCTTTTGGCTACAGATACTCAGAGTGGCAGCCAAAATGCGGTAATCCAGAGACCCACAGTATCTCAGATCCTGCAGCCTTAAAACCATCATTGCCTCTACGTATCCTGGCTTTAACATTCATCAAAGAAAACCTGGCAAATGGAAAAATTCTGCTGTTCCTTACAAGCAATACATCAACAATAAGCAACATATTTATGAGTGGTGCATATCTTCTATTAATCCTTGTTCCATTAAATAAATTTAAGGCCTGAAGAACCCACTTTCTAACACTGGGACCCAAAGTAACCAAGGTCAAAATGTGTCACTGAGGGAATCCCCTTCTTCAGAAACAACACCAATATTCAGTGATGATATAACTACTTCTACTTCATACAAGTACTCTACATATAAAATGTAATTTTTATATTGAGTAGTCTGCTATATAAGCTTGTTATATTGTGCTTTTATCCCTTTTGTTTTCTTGATCTCCTCACTGAAGTAAGATACACAAAAGTGAGAGAACCCACTGCACTAAGAAAATCTCTCCAATCCCTAGGTTCTTCTACGGAGCCTCCTAGTCAAGTTGGAGATATCTTCTTTAACCCTTTGAGTGCCAGAGGGGTATGCAACGCATTGCTTTGCGATGCGTTGCGTACCCCTCTTTAACTCAAAGGGTTAATTTGGAAACCTTTTTATTCTAGTTCAATAATTACTGTAAGAGAAATGTTGCATGATAAATTGCTTTGGGATCACCATAATTTGGGCAACTACCAAGCAAGGATATGCAGATTGGAAGGTTTGATTTACTCCTGGTGAATATGCGTTCTGTAAAATGTTTTGTGCAGACAGACACTATTGCATTTACTCCCAAGTAAACACGAATGTCTAATTTAAATACCCAACATGTAACAGGTTTCTATATCAGTGCAAGGATAGTGATAGTGACGGAGACAAACATCCAGCAAATGAACTTGTACAAAGTCCACAGAGTTTCTCTGGCAGAATAGCAACAGCAATTAAACTCAGAATACACAGCCTCTGGTCTTGCATGGAACAGGACTGACAGACCAACACTCAGTACCAGGTGGCAGAACAAGGGCACCGCTCAGCATGTAGTAAATTCCCTCTAATATCAATCTCGAAAGTATATATTACATTATCTTACATAAATATGTTTAACCCTTTATGAGCAAAAGGAGTGTGCACTGCATTGTCAAGCAATGTGTTGCACCAAACCGCCACCCCCCCCCTCTGGGTCTTTTCCTTTTTAGAGCAAGAGAGATATCCAATACACTGTGTTGCATTATATTAAATACCTTTCTGGCACTCAGTGGATTAAAGGGTTATGTTTGAAGGGGAAATGTCCCAACCAAATTAATGGAAATTTTAATTTATCCTTAAAGACGCAGCTGGTTTGCTCCAGAATTTATCCTCCTTATAATTTTTGGATCATAAGCAGAAAGAAAAATATGCTAGCAACATCTTCAATGCATTTATAAGTCACGCGACTTGAGTTGTCTCGTGCAACCAAAGAGTTAATGAATTATCAACTTATAATAAGTTTTTTTTTTTTTTTTTTTTTTTAAACCACATGTAATACATAGTGTGCCCTGAAACAAAAATCTGCAATGTCCCATGAATGGCTGGCCCACTTGGATATCAGCCAGGTGTGATTTCAGTCTGAAAGGATGCATTTCCTTGGTGGTGCACGTAATGGTGTCCTGGAAATCCCATGTATTAATTACAAGGTTAAAGGGATAGTAATGTTTCACAAAAAACAGCAGCTCCAATTAATCTTCGTAGTATTTGAGCTATAGAGAGTATTATTTTGATGCTGTCAGAGTTGTAGTTCAAGAGTAACTGAATGATAAAGTATCCCCCTCCCACCCCTTTTACCTAGTGTAAGCCGCCTCCCCTCAGATGTGGAATCTGGTACACAGACCAGAGAGCTCACAGCAAGGGACAATCTTCTTACCATGAAAAGAATGAAAGCCCTGCCCCCATTGACAGGTTTGTCAAATGTACACACACAATATGGTTTCCCTCAGATTCACCACAAAATGAAAGTGACCCAATGGGAAGCCAAAAAGCAGCGCCACACAATACACTTCCGATTTTGTATTTATTATCTAGATTCCATATAGTAAAGATATTAGGGACAAAAATCTTCACAGCTTGTTGTTTAATGGTTTGGACTCCCAATCTCAAGAACTACTAGAAACAAACAAAAGGAACAACAGAGGAATATCTTCTAAGGGTAGTATTGTTGCTTTTGGACACCTTCACCTTTACCTCGTGCTCTATCGAAATGTTACTCACATTTGATAGAGGCTCACCATACTGCCTCTAAGTATTAAACACTCTCATGGTATGAATGTGCGCATAATGAATACAAAACTTCCTCTGGTATGACGTAGAGAGGTTTGGAGCATGTGCATAAGGGCAATAAACTTTGGCAGTATTCATGCGCATCCGCCAAGAAGATGTAGCGTCTAAGAGACAGAACACCTGGGAGGATATTCCCGGATATACACGCTGAAGATCTTGAGTGGAGGAGAGGAAGAGAAATGGAGATGTAGTTCCGGGGTAAAAGGAGGGAGGAAATGGAAGATGTGAAGCTACGAAGTGCTCCATACTGGAATGCACACAATAAATGACCTTCTGGTCAAGATGAAACAAAGGAAAGTTTGGCAGGAAAATAGGGAGACGCAACGCGGAGAATGATGGAACTTGTCAAATGCACAGTATATATAAAAGAGAGGTAATATTGTACTGTAAATCTTGCCAAGTTGCTCTTGAGAAGGTAACATATTGCTAAGAAACGCACTGAGCTTTTTTAAGCCATATGCATATTTATTATTATATGTAATTTTAGATTATTATTTTATGTCACTCCAGTAGTGATTATTTTTCCAATAAATTTCTCAATCTGTTAAATTACCTTCACTAGCTCTAGGTCTTACAAGACCTCCAGTCCAAATACTACAATTACTTGGGTAATGTAGGCTTTTGGAGGGAGTTTGTTATACTCCCTGCAGGCCTTCATAACCCTAGAGCGGAGAATCCAGAATCCTGGGAGGACCAGTAGTGTTTATCTAGAGGTAACCATCCTGGGGTTTATACCAGGAGAGTGTTTAATACTTAGAGGCAGTATCGTGAGCCTCTATCAAATCTGAGTAACATTTCATTAGGGCACGAGGTGAAGGTGTCCAAAAGCAGCAATACTACGCTTAGAAGATATTGCACTGTTGTTCCTTTTTTTGTTTTCAGGTTTTTACCTTATGTTAATTGAAGATTGTCCCTCTCTGCAATCCACTTGGACACCACCCTGATACTCTGAGCTGAGCAGTGTTACATCAGTAAAAGGGGCAGGAGATGGATACTGTATCATTCAAATACTCTTGAACTACAAAGCTGACAGTACTGAAATAACATTCTCCATGGCCCAAATACTGTGAAGATTAATTGGAGCTGCTTTTATTATGTAACAATAATATCCTTTTAAACAAAAATGGTACTGGGTCATTGACCTTGAACATCCTTGCTGGAAATCATTCCTGGCCTCAGCTAATCACATATGGTGGGAGATGACCTAGGCCACTTGCCCCCCCCCCCCCCCCACCACCAACCACCAGCAGCAGGATTGCCAGGGAAAGACAGGGCAATGACAAAAAGTAACTGAGGAGGTTTGCACAATTTAACATAATAATTGCATTGTTCAACTAGAAGAACCGATGTAGGACCACTAAAGCATCAACTGGGCATGATGCATCAGGGGAAAGGTAGGCGGAATAAGCAACATCTCACCTTTGCTTACATAACTGACAGACAGGAACATGATTTTTACTCAAACCTTCTGCTCCCAGCAGATCTCTGCTTGTGGGAACAGTAACCAGGGGACTAAACAAAATCAGGAAGTGAAAAAGGTTTGCCATAAATTCAAGGCCCCTTTAACATGGGCAGTACAATTCAGAGGTGCTACGTTGATTAAGTCACCCCCAGTTAAGGGGCAGTATTGGGTCCATACAAGACCCTTTTAAATTCGAAGTGGTGCCCCAAAAACTATTGGAAAAGAGTTCAAATAGCACTAAACCAATCCATTGGCGATATGCAAGGCTATCATATAAATTTTTTGTAAGGCAGTAAGAAAAGAACATTCAAATGGTATAACAGTTCAAATTGTCAGAAAATGATTAAAAGCATCATTACTTCCTGAAAGTCCAAAAACTGTCAGGAAGTAACTCAGTAGTTTCTATCACATTCAGTGTAGACCTGTTTATCAAAGACTCATCTCCCCCATAGATTGCAACAGAATAATTAATTGAAATCTGACCACTAGAGGGCATGGTTAATGTAAAAAAAAAAAAAAAAAAAAAAGTTTAAAACTGTAATAACTCCGGAAAGGTGTATTTCCCAGAAGTAGAAGTGCCCTTGTTTCCCTCGATAGCAAAAGCCCTGCAATACATGATTTTGTTTTTTGTTTTTTTTATTACACAAACATTTACTGCTCCTTTAAAATGGAATCACTAATACATAGGGTGACCACGTGTCCCGGAATGCCTGGGACTGTCCCTGTGACACGTGTCCCGCGTCCCGAATCATCCTCCACCGGGACAACAAAGAGTCCCGGAATGAAAGAAAAGCAAAGTTACCCTCTTCCTAGTCTGTCACTCACTTGTCCGTGCCAGCCCAATCACAGACAGCAAATACAGCAAGCAACACGCAGCTGCACGCACCACCAACAGCCAATGAGAGGACTGGAGAGTATTTGCACAATGGTCCTCTCTCCTCATTGGCTGGCTGGTGCGTGTGGGAGTGAGAGAGCCAGAGTGTACTTATGGCATTATATGCCATCTTTGTGAGTGTCTGATTTGGGTGCTGTGAAGACAGAACAAAGTGCAGGAGGATTGGGGAACAGCAGCACAAACAACCTCCATCTCCACTCCAGGCAGTGAGACTGATTCCCGCAGGCACTGACTCCCGTTCTGAGACTGAGAGAAACTGACTAATTGGGAGGTTTGTATGCGTTTTTGATAACATTTCATTATATATAAGTGCTCACCCATATTTACAAATTCACATATTGATAGGGGGTTGTAGCTGCTGTTAATTATTATTTTCAATAAACATAATTTTTAGTTTCATTATAAATATTAACAAGAAGACCTAGAGCCTCCATCCTCACTTTTTAACACAGACACACAAGAGGTCAGGCAGCCACTCCCCTATGGCTGTGCTAGTAATAACTGTTAATGTAAGCAACTGTTTGCTGCCCCACATTAACAGTCACTGGCACCAGAGACTTACTTGTCTGCCATCACATCGGAGTCAAAGTCTGACAATGTCTGGACTCACTCTTGTGTACGTTCCTGAAATGCACCACAGCCAATGAGAGAGGAGATTACTGTCATGATTCTCATTGGCTGGCTGTGTGCAGAGTCAGACCAGGAACCCACATGTATGTAGAGGAGTGGGAGCAGAACTCATCTTTTTTGGAAGTGGAGAGGTCACAGAGGCAGTCTTCCATGGCTCACTGAACTGAACTAGCAAGGTAAAAACAGTAAAATAACACTAAAGTACTAGTAACTCCTAGTGCACACACTTAACCCACAAATAATTACTAAGAATGGGAAGTTTAATGTGGCAAAAGGAGGTGCTTACAGACAGTGTGAATAGGGATCCAGCTAGGACTGAGATACCAGTAAGAGCTACAGTGTTATTGTCTCCATCTCCCCTGTATGTGTTGTGATCAGTCCTCACAATGTAATAGTTTGTCCTTGCACCTTTTATTTAACCCCTTGGATGCCAGAGAGGTCTCCAATGCACTGCTTTGCAATTCAGTGTTGATCAGTCTGGCATCCAAAGTGTTAAACAGTGGCAGTAGGTATCAGAGCCATAGTTGATACATATTTACAGAGCAGGGCAGTTTTATATTCTTGTATTATACGTTAATTATGCTGTACTCAGTCTTACTCTGATCAGTCTGCCCTGTATTTTTCCACAATGAGGTAATGTCTCTAGAATTCATGAGGTTAAATTGGCATGATTTGTATCTAAAGTGCAGTTGATTTGCCCCAGAATCTCTCTGGTTTAGCCTCTGTTCTGGTGGCCCACTATGGAGTTCAGTGGTTTTCAACTCCATCAACAGTGCAGTTTTTCAGGTCTCCTCATAAGAGAATAGGGCAGGTGATGTCACAGTGACTCATTAATACATTAACCCCTTAAGGATGTGTGACGTGCCAGGACTGTCATGCTTGTACAGACATTAAGAACCAGTGATGGTCCTGTCATGTCACGGAATTCCAGGGTCGTCACGTGGCTGCACATCCCACGGTGATCCCAGAATGCATTCAGCTAGAAAAAAATTCAAATACCGTGGTCTTTAACTGCCACCCCCTCCCAGATCAGGGAGTCTTTAAGTGGTTAATCCACCTGCGCTCATGTGAGGAGATCCTGGAAACTTGACTGGACTGTGTGTTTGAAGGAGGTTGAGAACCACTGTGTAGTATACAGTCTGTTGAGTGGAGTAACTAGTCATTGGAGGGCCACAGTGCAAACATTTTAGAGCCCCCCATCGCAGAGACATAATTAGAACCTATTGGAACCTGGGGCAGATGGGGCCCCCTTGGTTGCTGGGTCTCTTGGGGAACTGTACCTTGTGCACCCCTTTTAGTTACTCCCCTGAGTCTATGACAGGCAGTGTAATACTGTGCTGAGAATACACTCTATAAGAGCATTTACATTCCTCTAAAGTTTATAACTCTGTGGTGCTTAAGAGACACCTCATCTCTTTAAAACCGAACACATATGGAGAATGTACTCTACAGGGATGCATGGAGGCCATTGCACGCCTAATGTAAGAATTGGCAGCACTGCAGAAGACATTTTTCTTATGTTTTCAGCTTTAAAGGGATGAGGTTGCAACCTTAGTGATGCTCCTAGGAAAGCTCAATTTGCAGTATGACATTCAGTGATGTCAGTGAGGGGTCACGTGATGTTATGTGACCTCGTGCACAAAGTCACATTAGAGCCGAGAAGAACTCTGTAGCTTTCGTGTCAGCAGTGTCCCTGATTGGCAGAAAGGAAATGTGGTCACCCTACTAATACACCAGTGAAAATAATTTGAAGAAATGCTATCCATAAATGTACATACTGGGGAATGGTCAGGCTATGCACAAGATGGGAGGATATAATTTGAGATACATAAATAGTTAATACTTGAGATGGATTTCTGAGGGAAAGAGTGCAATGTTAAATCTTTAGTTGGGAGTTATGTTCCCTTCAAATATCTGAGATTCCCAATAGTCACCTATTAATTAAAACTACACAATATGTTTACATTTTTTTAGATGCACTATTCTCTTTATTTTTAAAGCGATCTTGGGGGTTATGCACTAAGGTGTGATAAAACGGAGAAGACTTCTCCAGTGATATCACTTCTCCAGTTCCTATGTTATTCTATAAAATATATGCACCAATATCTCCAAAGTTGGAGAAATCATAGTGTATTAGCTCCACAGAATATCATAGGAACTGGAGAAGAGTTATCCATGTAGAAGTCATGTCAGCTTTATCACACCTTAGTGAATCCCCCCCTTATCATCCTTCCAAGTCCTCCCATCTTGAATGGATTTGTATGAATATTTCTAATTTTCAATTTATTCCACCCCTCAGATGGAAATCATTTGAAGCATGTTTACATAAATATCTGGCATACACTTAGAATAAAAACGTTTTTCACTTTTTGTAGCAAACATGTCAACAAATCATGTTTGCAATCCACTCAAAAATTAAACATATCCTAAATATTAACACAGCAGATTGGGAAAGACTGACTCAATGCAAACTACACAAATTCTGGATAGAGATCATTTTTCAACAATATGGATGTTATGTTATAAAGCTCATTAGAAAAATTATCATTGTGTAAATAGTGCTTTTTACTTGGTGGTGGCACTACAATATAAGCAGACTAAGAGGCTGCTTGGTACCCCTTCTTGCTCACAGGTCCCCACCACATCTAAACAAAGTGAGATAGCCAGGCCCGGATTTCTGATTAGGCAGACAAGGCACTTGCCTAGGGTGCCCAATTTTCAGGGGCGCCTTGCAGTGCCATTGTCAAGCCCACAATATTGGGTGAATAACGAGGGAGCAGGCACTGTTACCTTCTCGACTACTAGTCTGTGCTGCCGGGGCCGCCCCACGTGACCCACTACTGCATCTGCCTCTGACGTCACAAGACGTCCCGAGGTGACCAATTAGAACAGAGGTAGAGGCTCTCTTTTCTCATTGGTCACCTCAGGACGTCTTGTGACCTATTGGGAGCAGAACAAGCTACTCTGAGCCAAAAATAAATACTCCGTATTTGGCGGTGCCTGTGAGTGTCGGCTGAGTGAGCGCTGCCGCTGCATTGTGGTTCTGCTCAGAGGCGGGTTAAGAGCAGAGCGGTACAGCAGTTGTGGGTTAGCTCAGAGGTGGGTTTGGAGGCTTGGAGCCCTACAGACAGCAGGCTGGCCAGTTGTTTCCAGATGGGTGGCAGGAGTGGCAGTGGCACGCAGTAGCCTCCCCAACAGCTGCAAGTGCAGCATCATCAGGCGGGTATGTGTGTAAGAGAAACTTGTAGTGAGTCCCTTTAATGTTTTTATATGTATATATAGTTATTAGTCTTTTTGTCACCGCATGTCTTATATATAAATACAAAAAAAGAGGAGAGAAAGAGGGACTAATCTCTCTTGGATATATTCTATATATTATATATTCTATTTATAATTTTTCCCTCTAACTCTGGGGGAAATGGGGGTGTGTGGCTAAGTGGGAGGTGTGGTTAGGGGTGGGATAAAGGCGGAGCTAGGGGCGCCAGAGGTTGTTGTGCCTAGGGGCGCCTGAGATGTAAATCCGGCCCTGGAGATAGCAATGTCTTTGTGTGATGATATATAGAGACACAGGCTATTTGAAGTTTACGGCACACAGACATTCACAAAAGCAACTGAATATTTGCTTTATTTGTGTAATGCTTAACACAGTTGTTATTTGGCTAACATACAATTTACACCTACTCTTACTCAAACTGACATACTCCTTAGTAAGTTGTACCCCATTATATGCACAATGCGGTCTTAAATGTGTTCCATATATTACTCTTGCAATCTCATCACTAACTGAAAGCTTGCAAATTGTAGTCTAACAACTGTTGAGGAGACTCAGGCTACCCACCCCTGGTTTACTCATTGCTCAGAACAGTACCAGTCTTAGTCAACTGCCCAAAAAGTATTGCTGTGGTAAAGCATGTTGCAACCTTGTGACAGAATGAGAAGGAAAACTGATGGTTTGACAAGTGAACACAACTTCTTCTTTTTTTTCTAACATAGTTCATGAGGCTAAAAAAAAAAAAAGACACGAGTCTATCAAGTCCAGCCCATGCCAAGTCACCCTTGTTGATCCAGAGGAAGGCAAGAAAAAAAAAACAAAAAAAAAACAAAAAAACACTCATTAAAGCCATTTCCAGTTGAGCCCCAAGTGGGTAAACAAAATTCCTTCCTGACTCAAATGGCAGTCAGATAGTTCTCTGATATTGAATCCATCTGTCTTAATTATCAATATTGCTCTGTGGTAGATAGGTATCCATTGCTTTTTTGAAAGCAGTTACAGTATCTTCAAGCACAACATTCCGAGGAAAAGAATTCCATAGCTTTACTGCCCTTACTGTAAAAAAATACCTGTCTTTATTTTAGTCAAAAGCACCCTTCCTCTAGTCTTAATGGATGACCTCTCCTTCAGCTCTTTGCAAAATAATTTATTAGGTATTTCTTTATATTGACCTTGAATATATTTGTAAATGGTAATCAGATCACCATTTAGACATCTCCTCTCTAATGTAAACAAACCCAAGTTGGTTAATTTCTCTTTATAACTCAGATCCTCCAATCTCTTTATCAGTTTTGTTGCACGTCTCTACACTTTTTCCAGTTCAATAATATATTTTATAAAAACTGGTACATAAAAAGCATACTCCATATTTTAGATGAGGCCTTACCAAGGATTTGTACAGAAGTATGATTATATTAGCATCAATGCATCTATGCCTATTTTTATGCAGGACGGTACCCTATTTGCTCTTGCAGCTGCACACTGCTGTGAAGTTTATCATCTATCTGTACTCCTAAATCTCTCTCTAATGAGGACTACCCAAGTTGTTGCAATTTAGTGCATATGTAGCATGTTTGTTTCTACAGCCCATATGCATAACCTTATATTTATCTATATAAAATGTAATCTGCCACTATTCTGCCAATTCACTCAGTTTATATAAATCCTTCTGCAGAGGAAAAAACATCCAGCTCTGTACGTATTTCCTTACATAGCTTAGTGTCATCAGCAAAGATTGAGGCACTACTTTCAATTCCCACTTCGAGATCATTAAAGGGGATGTATCCCCTCAATATAACTTAGCCTAAATAGGTTATTTATCAAATATGACTAAAAGGGTCTTCATTTTTTATATACACTTTATTTGTCTAAATTGAAGTTCTAAAGTGTGCACTACAGCTACTTCCGCATAGACTGTGTCTACATGCTCTGTAACCGCAGTCCGTCACTCTGCCTCTGCTGCCCTCCCTCTGTCCAGCTTCCTCGGATGACAGAGGCTTCCATCTGTAAGCTGGAGGGTTCTCATTGGCAAAGATCAATATCTAGCCAATGAGACCGCACCAGCTTACAGGCAGAAAGCCTCGGTCATCAGAGGAGGCTGGACAGAGGGCAGGGAGCAGAGGCAGAGTGACGGACTGCAGTACAGAGCAGGAAATCGCAGTCTATGGGAAGTAGCTGCAGTGCACACTTTTAGGGCTGCAACAACTAATCGATATTATCGATAAAAATCGATTATGAGAATCGTTGTCAACGATTCTCATAATTGATTAGTTGCAGCCCCAGACTGCCGCCGCCGCCAGTGTCAATATGACAAGATCCATCTGCCCGCATCATCACGCGCCCCTGCGGGCCGTGATGACATACAGACAGAGAAGAGGAGGAGGGCAGAGGCACCGGAAAAGAAGCGCTTGCTGCCAGCAGACTGATCGTTACTGTCTGGCAGCAAGCACTTCTCTTCCGGTGCCTCTGCCCTCTTCCCCTTCTTGTCTGTATGTCATCACGGCCCGCAGGGGCGCGTGATGATGCGGGCGGGCAGGAGGGAACTCAGAGCCAGCCAGCCACAGGGGACCGGATGCCACTCAGATTACCCCCCAGCCCGCCAACTCAACGCAGCAGTGAGATGGAGAGCGACAGTGACAGTCTAGAGGTACAAAGGGGAGAAAGAGAGGTGCAAGGGGGGAGAAATAAGTACAAGGGGGGAGAAAGAAGTACAAGGGAGGAGAAAGAGATGCACAAGTGGGAGAAAGAGAGGCACAAGGGAGCGAAAGAGAGGCACAAGAGAGGAGAAAGAAGTACATGGGGGAGAAAGAGAGGCACAAGTGGGAGAATGAAGTACATGGGGGAGAAAGAGAGGCACAAGGGGGAGAAAGAAGTACATGGGGGAGAAAGTGAGGCACAAGGGGGAGAAAGAAGTACATGGGGGAGAAAGTGAGGCACAAGGGGGAGAAAGAGAGGCACAAGGGGGAGAAAGGTACAAGGGGGGAGAAAGAGAGGCACAAGGGGGGGGAGAAAGAGAGGCACAAGGGGGGGGAGAAATAGAGGTGCAAGGGGGAGAAAGAGAGGTGCATAGACCCCATAGTAAAATAATAATGACGCATGTTAAATGTGTAAAGTTTTTTATTCTGCTGTTTGTTTTTAACACTCAGTTTGTTCATTTAATCATTTTAAATAATGAAAAATTAGCATATTGTTTTTTTATCCGATTAATCGAAAAAATAATCGGACAACTAATCGATTATCAAAATAATCGTTAGTTGCAGCCCTACACACTTTAGAACTTCAATTTAGACCAAATAAAGTGTAAAACAAAGACACTTTTAGTTATATTTGATATATAACCTAACTATTTAGCCTAAGTTATATTGAGGTGATACATCCCCTTTAAAACGCAAATTAAAAAGCATTAAGCCACGACTGAACCCTGGAGCACCCAGTTACAACTGTAGACCGACTTGCAAAGGCTCCATTTACAACTCTCTGCCAGCTATCATTTAACAAGTTCTCAATCCATGTATGGATAACCCTCCCAAACCAAAGCCTTTTAATCTAAGCAGTATCCTGTTGTGAGGAGCTGCATCAAAGGTTTTTGGAGAATCCAAATATATCACATCAACATTAATTCCCTTGCCTAAATTACTACTTACCCTTTCATAAAATAAAGTGAATTAGTCTTACATGATTTATTCTTCATAAAATCATGACGACTCCTATTAATAATAGTATTTGTCTTAACATGGTTCTCAGTACTGTCAGTTAGTAACCCTACAAATAGCTTACCCACTAATATGGAAGTCAAGCTCACGTCTAAAATTTCTTTAGTGGTTTAATGGTTTTCCTATACATAATTCCAAGGGAAACATTTATCAATATTTTGATCTCCAGCAGCTGAACTACAGCTCTAATCATACCCAACCAGCCAGCTGTCAGAAGGCTTACGTCCCCTGCACTAGAACCGTGGACTACAAGCAGTTATGCCGAAGGGGTCAGACTGGAACGTGCTAGGTGCTAATAGCGATACCCGAAGAAATGAACAACATATTGGAAAGAAGCACTGTAAATGACTCACAAGATAAGCACAGATCGGACCAATATGGAAGTACACGAGCTGCATCATATGGGCCAAATAAAATCCCCAAGCGATTCACCACTTGGATGCTAAAAGAATTCAACACGTTCATTAGCAACATGGTGAGACATCCCAAGCATTGGAAGGGTTAATCATTAAAATCGCTGAGAATTCAGTAATATTTATGTGATCACTGTAGTGCACCAAGATTGCTTTAGTTTTCATTTGCACCAATGCCATGATCCGGTGACTTAGAACCTGGAAGAGGACTGAAGGCTTCTGCCGACTTCCTTTTGCCACATGTTGATGTGGGACTTGATTTTGCTACCCATTCACATACAGATGACTCCCTAAAAAAAATAACTGAAAGGTTCCTCAATATAAGCATATTAATGGATAACATTATTATCTCAACAAATGCCATTTCATTGTTAAGTTGTTTAGAAATTAAAATTGGGTTGCTAACAGTGAAACGAACCATAAACTGTTAGGGCTATACGTACAGTTTGTCCTAAAAAATTATATACATTTCCTTTCTCTTAATGCAGTTTATTTAGATCTGAAATGATAATAACTATACTTTACAAAGTCAGACTTGTGTCGCTACCATTAGCGATGGGCTAGCTAAAGATGACAGGAGTTACACTTCAGCAGCTACAAATGTCCATGTGACGCAACCTTTTTACCAGTCAACTGATAAACCACTGTACTGTCATATGACTGACAGGGAGTCAAAAACTTTAATTACACTAGGGAAGGCTTATTAAAAGATACCCTATCAAAACCGGCACCCCGCCCCTTCAACAGGTATCTACCGCTTCCATTGGTCAGCACATGAATCTACAAAGCAAAGCCTCCTCTGATTAGCTGACAGAGTAAACATGGCTCTTTTTATTGGTCAGGAAAAACCAAACTCAGACATTGATAGGTTAGGCCATGGAACAAGACAACTTCTCATTGGCTGAAGTGGAAAGCGCTAAGAGGGTCGCAAAAGAGGGGTACCTCTGTGCTTCGTTTTCTAATATTAAAGTCACTGTGCATAAGACTTACCGATACGTTGTCCCACTGGGGTACCAAATGGATTTCCCAGCAGAAAGTCCATGGTGCCGTCGCTGCTGCTCTGAACCAACCGCTGCCTGTGCTAGGAGGATCAATCACGTGACAGAGCTTGATGACCACGCCCACTTGTTACTTCATCGTTCGTGAACGCCCAGAGGCTTCATCCCTCCTTCTCCGGAAGTACTTAGTGATCCTTGAAGTTAAGTCATTTGATTCTTGCCACCCGTTCGCAGGGTAGCAAGGTTCGTTCGTCTGCCAAGCAACCTGTGGCTCTCCAGCTAGTGAGGTGGATCGGAGTTCTAGTCCAACAACTACTGGAGAGTTGAAAGGTTACATTTGCGCCTGCCTTTACATGTGCACTTCAAGTATGATTATACTCAGCTGGTTAATATTGTTGACACATATTTATTTGATGCACTGCATTGCACAGACCTGTTATGCACTGGCGCTGTCAACGGATACCTGGGTGTAACCGTAGAAAGAACAGGAGCCCTGAAGGAAAAAAACAACCTAAAAAATCCTCGAGAGCCAGAATGGTTTCCAGTGCATGGTACTCTACGCTGGTACTCTGAGGGTTAATATAACTAAAAGTGCAATTGTGACTTTGTAACAGCTGATATTCTAAGCACGTGTTTGTGTAATGTCCTTTTTACTGAAAACATCCGCTTTAGTTTTTTTTGTCATTTAGTTCAGATATGGCAGGTACTGGTTTATTGTTCCCCCATCCTATCTGCCACTTTTTTTACTGCCATAATAGCTGATTACAGACTTAGTCTGCTTGGCAAAAGTCACTTGCATGGTAAATGTAGTGGGGAAAATGTGATGTCGAAGTGGGAAAGAACCATAGTGTTGCTCCATATTCACTCGCCCATTGTAACATATTTGCCAGCTTTCTGCAATATTTAATGTTCTACTACCCACTGGAAATCACAGAACCCCCCACCCATGTCTGACACCCTACCCTCGTTTCTCTGACCACTGGTAGTTACTAATTCACATATAGTGTCTTCCAGCCTCGTTCCGCTAGCCATTGTAGTCCCAAAACCAAATACAAACTGTCTGGCACTACAGCTTTGTTCCACTTTCTTCTATTTTCTAAATATTTTCCATTTGTTTTGTCTAATGTAATGCTGTGATTGTTTCATATACTGATCTAAAGTTTTGTTGGTCTGGTGTAGTGATGTACTGTTCTCCATTTTTGTAAATATCTTCTGGTTACATATAATGGTGCAAAGATCCATTGTTCTGTCTAGTATCTGTTATCGATGCACAGTATGTCCTGTCTTGAGTGACACACACTCTCTCTCTCTCTCTCTCTCTCTCTCTCTCTCTCTCTCTCTCTCTCTCTCTCTCTATATATATATATATATATATATATATATATATATATATATATATATATATATATATATATACTAGTTGAAGAGCCTGTTACACGGGCCACAGTGCCACTGCCAGCCGATTGCGGTGCAGTCATGCTCAGTAGAGACTGCCCGCGCCGCGGCTGATACACAGCGGGACGCTTCTTCGGAGCTTCCTGCTCTGTGGCAGCCTCATCACTGGCAGTCTCTACTGTGCATGACTACAGCACGCGCAGCAGTCTCTACTGCGCATGACCGGCATTACGCACATTTTAGCGAATTATTATATAGGATATATATATATATAGGGCTTAAAATTTGAAGTCCTTTGGTACTAGCCAGATCTCAAAAGTTACTCGCCACTGCAAGCCATAACATACCAACCAGGGCTGAATTTCTACTCGCCATTGGCTATCGGCGAGTGGAAATTTTGAGCCGCGTATATATATATATATATATATATATATATATATATATATATATATATATATATAAAATATGTGTCCCATCAACAGCAAGCTGGTAGGATCAATCAGATCAATAAAAGGTTACTCTTCCATACATACTGCGGTTATCTTGGTCATACCTAGCTGGGGGATGGAGGACTTTTTTTTTTTTTTAAACCTCCTTTTCTATATAAATGTAATTTTGGATTCGGTAGGATATTACCTCCAAGGTAATTTTGCAATTATGTTTCTTATTAAAGGGATAGTAATACTTTTGTTTAAAATTTTCTAATATTGTAGAGATTAACAATAGAAGTAAAATAAACTACCTCCCATCTCTCAAAACTTTATAGTTTGCGAGTTAGTAGCATTAAAAGTTCCCTCCTCCCTCCCCTTTCTCATACGTCATCGCTCTAGCTGACAGAGGCAGATCCTGGTCCCGGGACCGGCGGAGGCTCTTCAGCAGAGCCGAGATAGAGCTACTTAAAATGAAATAATTTATTGGAACGGTCAAAAAACTGTGCCTGGTTTGCAAGTACATTTTGTAGACTGTAGATTGAATTATTTCATTTTAAGTAGCGATATCTCGGCACTGCTGAAGAGCCTCCGCCGGTCCCGGGACCAGGATCTGCCTCTGTCAGCTAGAGTGCTGATGTTTGAGAAAGGGAAAGGAACTTTAAATGCTACAAACTCGCAAACTATAAAGTTTTGAGAGATGGGAGGTAGTTTATTCTACTTCTGTTGTTAATCTCTACAATATAAGACATTTTTAAACCACAGTATGTATGTTCCAGATACCCACTGACAGATGTGGGTTGTGACCTGCTGCCTGCCTTAAAGCATTAAATTATGGCCTTGGTTTTGCTTGCTTCTCCTCTAACAGTTGAGGAAAGCAAATATGGAGCATAAAAATTAAGATGGTATTGTGTCTACCCATTTCTCCTTTAAGACATGGTTTTCCACATTCCACTCTGTAATGTACTCACTTCAACAGTGCAGTATGAGAATGAGTGCAGAAATATGGTCCCAGGAATCTTCCCTTCCTTCCTACTTCTGACAGGAAGATAATCAAGCATGCATTCTGCAGAAGAGTGCTATGGATGGCAGGGTGTAGGGCATCAGCCCTACGCTAGTAGGATAACAGACTGAACGAAAACGTATTCCGGATGACTTACCTGAAGGCTGCAAGTCAGTGCTGCCAGAAACTGGGTAATGTGAGCAGATTTCTGCAAACAAACGCCATCTTCCACCTCCATTGAGCTTGGGGCAAGTGGCATTTGTCTGGATCAGCGTGTAGGCCATGACCGGAAGGACCTGCAAAGAACCAGAAGCTCGACTACCAGCTATTGCAGCCTACTATGCGGCTTGCCGTGCAGTTCAATGATGGAATGCAAAATGTTTGGAATCGTCAGCAGGAATGCAGGTAAGTACTAAGGTGCTATTTATGCTTTTCCAGCAGGAAATGATCATTTGATTACTGCCTATTTAATTTTGCACGTTTGTGTCTCACTGACTTTGTCAGGATAGGGGTAGTTCTTAGGTCCTATGTGGTATATTTGAACTATTTAATTAAAGGATTTGTTTTAAAGTTAAGTATGTCTACCCCTGCCAAATTCATTCCTAGTAGGGACAAAAATCCTCCTGGGGGGTCTGGCAAAGAGGAAAAGGCTGATTCAAAGCCTAGAGCATGTTTGATCAGTGATAAAACGTTATTCTCTTCTGATACCTCCAAACACTGCCAGGAATGCAGTAAGAAATCAGCAGAACAAGAAATGCCCATGCAATTTAAGGATTTCTTACTTTGGATGAAGTCATCCATGCAAGACACTTTTAATGCCATGCAGGAGACAGCAGCCCCTAAAAAGCGCCCTCGTATGGAAGACCCTGGAGAAGGTACATCATCAAGAATGGGAGTTGAAGATACGGATAGTATTCATGACTTGGTGTCCGAATATTCATCATATGAGGAGGGCGAAATTTCAGATGATCCAGGGGTTTTTAATCTTGACCATATAGATAATTTTTTAAAAGCTATGCTCAAAACTTTAGGCCTCAATGAAACCCAACAAGAGCTAGGAGTTGTAGATGCTGCTTTTATGGGTAGTCACAAGACTCCCCCAGTTTTTCCAGTTCACCATTCTGTCTCAAATCTCATTAGCTGCGAATGGGGAAAAAGGGGACAAAAGAATTAGACTTACTAAACTCTTTAACAAAATGTACCCATTTAAGGAAGAGGATATAACTTCTTGGTATTCTCCTCCTAAGACTGATCCTGCCATTGCTCACATAGCCAGGAAAACTATCACCCCCATGGAAGATGGCTCAGCATTAAAGGATTCAATGGACAGGAAAATTGAATCTGCTCTAAAGAAACAATTTTCTATTTTGGGTCAAAATTTAAAAGCTGCCACTGCTCTGGCCTGTGTTACTCGTACTATCAAAATTTCAAGATGGAGTCAGTATCTTCAGTACTAAAGAACATTCAAAACAACACTTTCATGACTACAGTGGATCTGATGGATGCTTACCATCATATCCTAGTTCTCACAGGAAGTTTTTGAGATTCAAACTGGAAACTCAGCATTTCCAGTTCAGGGTCCTGCCCTTTGGGCTGGCATCAGCCCCGAGGGTATTCACCAAGGTGTTAGCAGCCTCTCTTCAGGCCCTGAGGTTACAAGGGATATCAATAGTCCCCTACCTGAACGACCTTTTAATCATAGCAGGGTTAGAGCTTTCAGTCCAGGAGTCATACGGACAAAATATGTCATGTGCAGGAGCAAGGTTGGGTCATCAACTTCCAAAAGAGCCAGTTGATACCATCACAGAAGATTGTATTTCTAGGCATGGTGATAGATTCAGTGAAATAAATGGTGTTCCTAACACAAGACAGGACAGTCAGGTTACAAGCATCAGTAAAGAATTTCCAGAAGGAAAGGTTTTTGACTGCTCAGAACTATATGAGATTGTTGTGCATGGTAGAATTTAAAATTCGTATCATTCCTTGGGCAAGATTTCATCTGAGAACCCTGTAGAGTTTTTTCCTCAACAATTGGAACAAGGATTCCAGAAACAAGACACATATAATTCCTTTATCCAATAAAGCCAGGAAGAGTCTGACATGGTGGAAGGACACTAGCAATCTGAAGAGAGGATCTCATCTTCAAATACTGGCAAAAGAAGTTGTCACAACAGATGCCAGCAAAATAGGCTGGGGGGGGGCACTTACAGAACCCAGACAGCCCAAGGACTTTGGCTCAAGAAGGAGACAAGATACCATATAAACATATTAGAAACAAGGGCAGTATTAACCCCTTAAGGACCATTGCCGTTCCAGGACCATCACGGCAGTCCAGCACTTAAGGACCAGTGACGGTCCTGGCACGGCATGGAGTTCAGGGCTCCCGGCAAGGCTGCACGGAAGCCCTGAAGCGGACCACGGGGCATTTTTTTTTTATTATGGCTTCCGGAAGTGCCGGCCGCACGGGATCGTGCTGGTCCTTAAGGGGTTAAAGTGTCTCCGAAAATTCAAAATCCTGATAAAGGACAAGGCAGTATTAGTCAAGTCTGACAACATAGCAACTGTCTTATACATAAAAAACAATGAGGATCCAGAAGCAGAACACTGCATTGGGCAAACTATTGCATTGGGCAGAAAACAATCTATTATACATCACAGCTCAGCACATCTCAGGGAAGAACAGTGTACAAGCGGTTTCTTAAGCAGGAATTATCTGGACCAAGGAGAGTGGTCCCTAAATCAGGAAGTCTTCGAAAACATCATAGCAAAGTGGGGCATTCCAGAGAGAGATCTGATGACAACACGTAAGAACAGGAAGGGCAAGAGGTTCTTTTCCAGGTGGCACGATCCAACAGCACTAGGTCAGGATGTTCTAGTCTGGGACCGGAAATTCAATCTTGCATATGTTTTTCCTCCCCTACCGTTAATTCATCAGGTACTGAAAAAAATAAGAGGACAGAGCAGAATGATCGCTCTATTTTGGCCAAGAAAAACTTAGTTTGATCAGGTAGGCAAACCATCAGCAGAAGAGCCAATCTCACTTCCTATTAGTCAGAATCTGTTATGCCAGGGGCCGCTGGTACATCCCAACCCAGCCTTTTACAAGATGATGGCTTGGAAGTTGAGCGGCAAATTCTTTTACAGCAAGGATTATCACCATCAGTAGCAAAAACCATTGCTACTGGTAGGAAAGCCTCTACCTCGAAAATATATTGCAGAGTCTGGTGAATTTTCCAGATTTGGTGTAAACAAAGGAAGGTTAAACCTGCTGATATCAATGTATCCAAGATTTTAGACTTTCTTCAAAAAAGGATTTGATAAGGGGTTAAAACCATCCTCAATTAAAGTTCAGCTTTCAGCCCTTTCTACTTTGTTGTGCAAACCTTTTGCGGAAGATCTGCTGGTAAGAAAATTTATTCGGGCCATTGAAAAAGCTAGGCCACGTATTAGGCCCATAGTTCCTCCCTGGGACCTTAATATTGTGCTAGAACAACTAATCAGTTCTCCATTTTTTGAGCCTTTGGAATCAGTATTGATTAAAGCCTTCACATATAAAACAGCTTTCCTCACTGCCATTACCTCAGCCAGGAGAGTATCTGAAATTCAGGCTTTGTCTTGCTCTTCTCCATACCTAGTCTTTCATCAGGACAAGGTAGTTCTCAGATTTAAACCTGCTTTTGGTCTAAAGTAATATCTGAGTTTCACTTGAACCAGGAGATCATTCTTCCTTCATTCTGCCATGATCCTCAGAATGAGAAAGAAATAAAGTTCCATAAACTGGACCTGGTTCGGTGTATCTCTTGTTACATCAACAGGACCAAGGAGTTCAGGAAATCTGATTCACTTTTTGTTCATTTTTGGGGGTGAGATTTAAGGGAAGCTCAGCTTCAAAATCATCTTTGGCTAGATGGATAACTCGGTGTATCAAACTAGCCTATTTGGAGGCAAAACTACCTCCTCCTGTTTCTATTAGAACCCACTCCACCAGGTCTCTAGCTACTTCTTGGGCTTGTAAGGCCTTAGCTTCTCCAGAGGAGATTTGTAGGGCAGCAACTTGGTCCTCTCTGAATACATTTATGAAGCATTATAAGACTGATGTCCAGGCCTCAGCAGACGCCAAATTTGGAAGACAAGTGCTGCAGGCTATCATCCCTGATTAAGTGGTAAGACGTGAACTTAAGTATTTATTAATCCACCCTAAATGTAATTTCTGTGCTTGGGTATATCCCATACTTAGCCAGGGATAGGACACAGAAGAAACATAGAAATTTACTTACCGATATTTCCTTTTCTTCTGTGTCCTTCCACGGCTCCCATATCCTTAACCTATTTGCATTATATTTCCTCATCTTTGTCAAAGGAGACTGGTGTTCAGAGAGGAGGAACGCGCTTTTAAGATTATTTTGGATTGGTCCTACCCCTGCCGGTGGGCGGAGACAATACCCATACTTAGCCGTGGTAGGACACAGAAGAAAAGGAAATTATCCGTAAGTAAATTTCTATTTTTTTTTTTTTTAACCCAAATAGCACCTTTTCTTTTTTTTTTTTTTTTTAATCAATAACGTTTTCAACATTATCTATATTAACTCTACATAATAAGCCTAACTTTTATAGGGGTGATAGATCCCCTTTAACACAGGGGACAGCACAGAGCATACCACCACTGCCTACAGAAAATGCAAAGTAAAAAAGGTAACGGAACAGGAGGGCAGTGGCATAATTATAGGGGCTTTGAATGCTCAGAGTGGAGTGCAAGGCATTGCTCTATAATGCCATGCACACCATTTTGGCACTCAGAGTGTTAACTTTCTGTGGTCTTAGCAGATTAACTGCTTATCAGGGTTACAGTGTCTGTAGCTCCAATATTTATGACCTGTCCTGCTTTCAAATAAGTGTGTGTAAATGTAGTGCTGCTAGCTGCCCTTTCCCAAGGAAGCAGATGAGTGAAACAGTTAAAACATTTCTGTCAGAAACCAGAAGTAATAAGTATTGCATTGCTGCTCAGATGAGTGACTTGCTCAGTCTCTGGGATGCTAATAAGCTCATCAGCCGGCACCTTTATCAGTGCATCCTTTCAGTTCCAGAGCACAGAGAGTTTGTTAGTGTGTGTGTGAGTGTAAATTAATTTATATGAGGGAGTATGAGTGAGTGTGTGAGAGTCTCTTATATTATGAGGGTTTGAGTGTATGAGATAAACTGTTCTACATTTGGTGCCCTGGCAATGTATTTATAAACCCCTGTAGGCCAGAAGAATACATGGAATTTTAAGTACAGAAGGAATCATAACAGTGCCCTCTTTTTCTACCATTCTCACCCGGGTGGCCCTGCAGCATGACTGTGTGCCACACAGCCCTTTTTTCTATGCCCTATATTCACTAACAGCATTCCCTACTGCTGCTGCCCTACTGCTGCAGTCCAGCTACCTCTTTCCCTCAACCCCACCCTGCACAACTTACTGTACCAATATATTTCTCTTTTCTCCCTCTTCTTCACTCATCCATCCATCTCCATGTCTCCCTTTTTTCCCTTGACATCTTCTTCCTTCCCTCCATTCAGCTTTTTCTTCCGCTTGTCTCCAGCTTCTTCCACCCCTCTATTATTGTTATTATGAATTAAACTGAAACTAGCAGGTTCCACAGCAACTCTTTATTCTCAACTCCTCCATCTTCATTTCTCCATCATTCCTTTCCTCCACCTTCTTCTTTCCTTTGTTGCCTTCCCTCCATCTAGGTAGATACACCTGACTTTTGTGTGATGAACTAGATAAGTCCTTCTGGTACACACAGTATTTGTATAGATATACCTGATTGCTGTATGATGGACTCCTACCTAAGTAAGTCTTTCTGTTCCATACAGCATTTATAGAGATACACCTGACTTCTGTATGATGGTCTCCTTCCTAGGTAAGTGCTTCTGTTACACCTGACTGTATGATGGACTCCTACCTAGGTAAGTTCTACAAAGACAAAAGGGAAAACAAACAAAGGGCAAGCCTTTTATATACCAATAAGAAACAAAAGAGAAATCCTGATCACCACATACTATATATATATATATATATATATATATATATATATTTATTGTATTAGCAAAAGGGGCACGGCGTTGCCCATGGGGATTAAGTCCTTTGAGTGCTTCAGGGTAAATCCAGAAAAGAAGACAATGTTCTTAATGATTTGCGTGTGTGTTTATTGCCTGTGTGTGTTCTGTTTGTGTATGTATGTTTTGTTCATGTGTTGTGCGTATGTTGCACATGTATGTTTTGTGCATGTGTGTTGTGTTGCACATAAATGTGTCATGCATGTATGTGTTGCGTGCGCATATTGCACGTGTGTGTGTATTGCGTGTGTTTTTTTGTGTGTATTGTGGGCATTTGTGTATTGTGTGAACGTTGTGCTGTGTTTTTGTTGAGTATGTGGATGTTTATTGTGTGTGTGCACGTTTATTACTTGTATGTGTTGTGTGTGTGGTGTGCGCTGTGTTGTACGTGTGTGTATTGGATTGTTTCTTGTGGGAGTTTTTTGTGTGTGTTTTGTGTGTGTTATCGTGTATTGTGTGTCTGTATGTATTGCGTATATGTGTTGTGCGTATTTTTGAGTATTAGCTCTGCCTCTCAGCTGGTAGGACCAATTAAAATTATAAATGTGCACTTCACCTCCCCACTCGCAGTTATTTTTGGTCCTACCAATTTGGAGGATGGAGTACTAGTTTTATTTTTTGTTTTTCCCCTGTGTGGCCTGCCTAACCGTGGCTTACATTGACTTCTACGCTTGGATCACATACCTCAGGATGTAGGACGAGGTCGCATGGGTCCCAGTACAATGTCCAGTGGGGGTCTGGCCAAACGCACGGCACCATGTCAAGCCTCCCCCTCCCTGCCATTCAGCATTGAGCAACTGTACAGGAGGTCCACATGTCCAGCATGTCTCTGTTCATCCGGAAACCAGTAGTGGAGCGCTCTTACGTTCCACTGATGGAACCCATACAGGAAAAAGTGGTGTTGAGAACTTTACACTATACTAGGTGTTGACACACTACTTCACAGTAAAGAATTGATTAAATAATCAATGCTGCATATTTGTGCAAAAATATATATATAATTTATTAAAGGGATAGTAATACTTCTTTTTATCTTTATTTTATTTTGTAGGCATTAAAAAACATGAAGAACTATATAAGTCTCATCTCTCAAACCTTTATGGTTTGAGAGATATTCACAAGCAAAGTTTCCCCTTCCGCCCCTTTTACCTAGTGTAAGCCATCTCTTCTTAGATGTGGAATGCAGTCCATAGACCAGACAGATAACAGAAGGGGATAATCTTCTTCTTCTGAGAACAATGAAAGTTCTGTCCCCCCTTGACAAGTTTTTCAGGTTTTTCCCTTATCTTAATTGAAGATTGTCCCTCTCTGCAGTCTACCTGGGCACCTCCCTTCTGCTCTGACTGAGCAGTGTTACATCAGTAAAAGGGGCAGGAGGGGGATATTTTGTCATTGAATTACTCTTGAACTACAGTTCTGACAGAATTGAAATAATACTCTCCAAAGTCCAAATACTATGATGATTAATTAGAGCTGCTTTTATTATGAAACATTACTATCCCTTTAAATACAATATACTATATATAAAGTGTAAACAACAATGATATAAATGAGTGACCAGCAATTACAATAGATACACAGTAACTCAAACCAAAATTATCACCATTAAGATTACCAGCAATTGAAGGGTTAACCACACATAGGTATATTCAGAGGTATTAGATAACAATAATTGAACCCAGCAGCATAGAAAAGGATAATTGATCCTTACAATTACAGTTGGCAGCAGCATATATGCATACCTCTGCCCCAGAAACTGTATAAACTATGCTAATTGAGGTTTAAGGTATATTGTCAGGTGAGTCAGCTTTAATATTAAGCCAGGCCCTCTGACAATTTCCTTACACCATATATAATAACCAAATTTAGAGAAACTAACTGGAATAAAATCCCAGATTTAAATCACTATAATTTTATTATCTACCAATTTCAAATATTGTATACCTTCTGAATAAAACATATAAATTGCATTTACTATAGTCAATAATAGATTATACCAAGAATATACTTAGAATCAAATCCAATAATATATGTCTAGACAGTATACCAAACTTCATGCAACATATATCATAAACATGACTATAGAATCCTATGTAAAACCTGTAGGGTACGCTAATGATTAATCCACTTAGTAATATAGGATGCCACACCCAAGATGGCAACTTCTTTTGTCTAGTGTGAGGTTTAAATAAACTTCTTACTGTACAAAAATGTATACCTAAAACACACACAAAGAAATCCAAAGAAACACCACAAATTAAATAGACAAATAGCAGTTGAAGGGTTAATAACCGAATTCAAAGAATTCCCCCAGATCAAATATTAGCTATAATAATCTTTCTAGAAACACAATATATTCTAGAAATATCAACAATTATATTAACTAATTTATAAACAAGGATAAATAGATCTCACTGCTATCCTATTTTACATTTATCTGGCAAAATATAACAATTTACCAATTAATTAATGAATTCTGCTTAATTCAGAATTACTACAGCCAATATAGCTTATTATAATTGGTCACAATTGGGTGGCCAGTCCGATATTAATATAGAAGAAATATATTTTTAATTCTGAATTTTGCAGGGTTAAAGTAAGGAAAGATATAAAGTAGTTACCAGTCCAAGTGTTTCTTAGGATCTCTTTATCAGCCAGCCCAGAATACTTTCCATGGAAACATAGCAGGAATTGAAGAGCCAGGAAACAAGAGGAAAATACCCCTTCTCTCTCAAAACATACATATTTATAATGTAAAATTACCCTTATCAGAATCTCATCTGATTGGATAGAGATCCATCTCATTATGCAGTGACATCATCAGTATTATCTGATTGGATACTCCTAATCTCTAATTTCCCTATGACATCACGCATATTATTATGGAAAAATTCCAGAGCACTAGTAATAATGCTATGCACCCTAGAGATGGCACTCTTACTTTACATTAAAATTCTAGATATGATCATTTTTGTGACATCAGTGATGTATCAAAGCGGTCATTAGATATCATATAAATATGTCATCCTACTAGACTTTCCCACATAGGACTATCTCTGTCTCAGACATTTTGTCTGTAATAGAATCGTTTATAATCGTAAAATTCACTCAACTATTTTTACTCCCGTCTAGGTAAAGAGAGGCCCCTTTTGTCTCTAAAATGGAGTCATTGTTATAACATGAGATCATTACACACATCTTAAATACAGACTTTGAAAGAATTTGGTTTGAAAGAAAAATTAACCATTTCCTCCCCATCATGGCAATATCTCTGACAACTTTTCTTTCTTCTGTACTATCCGGCTACACTGACTGCACCCAGGCTGTTGACCCCTGAACTGTGAGTGCTTCCAGACCATTTCTGTTTTGTTTTTGTTTTTTTATACACAGACAGAAACAACAGCTTACAGCGCTGTCTCACCTTAGTGTTTAGCAATATATGTGTATGTATTTAAAAATATATTATTAATTATTTATAATTTTTTTTTTTGTATATTTTTTATGAAGTGTTCATTGAAAGAATAAGTGTAACTGAAGTGTGCAGCAAGGAATGAGAGTGTTCTCCAGTCCCCCAAACATCAGACAAAAGCCCAAAGTGCAAACACAAAACAAGATTCAAACCTGTGCTCCTCCAGCCTAATTAGTAATAGTGTGCCCTGTATTGGGCATATATAATAATACTGTTGATAAATTTGAGGCTCTAGTTCCCTCATTTTTGGCCAAAAAAGGGGGGTAAGCTTCCCAACCCTGCCAAGGTACCTCAAGTGTGGCAAGTACCTACTCTGAGCACTTGAGATTTCTATCTAGACAAAATAAAAAATGATCCCTGAGGAGATGCTATAGTAACATGTTGGAGAAGGGTCCTGAAGCCCACCAATGAGGTCTATAAAAAATTAACAAAAAAAAAAAAATTAACCCTGTGTGTGCCACAGGGGAGGGGGTTCATTGCAGATAGTGGCAGTAGTTCCGGAAACCAAGGCTGTCTGGTCCAATATGGAGCACTCAGGATAGTGTACGTTACATCCATTCGAATCTTCCGCAGCAGGAGTGGAAGAGGAGGAAAGAGGTAGGCCAGATGAAATCTCGATGGGATTGACAGAGCATCCACCACAAACGCTAGAGGATCCCTCCAGTGTGAGCAAAACATCTGAACCTTCCAGTTGTCCCTGGTAGCCATCAGGTCTATAACAGGAAGACCCCATATCTGTACCAGGAAATTGAACACTTCTGTGTGAAGCTCCCACTTGCCCATGTCCACCGTGTGGCGACTGAGAGACTGCTAGAATGTTTTCTATGCCTGGGATGTGCACTGCGGAGAAAGTAGGTACATACTCTTCTGCCCAGGATAAAATACTCTTGACCTCTAACCAAGCAGCGGGACTTCTGGTGCCTCCTTGCTTGTTGATGTAAGCCATGGCCATAACGCTGTCAGACTGGACTCTAACTGGGCACCCCATCAGATGAGAGGACCAATACTTTAGAGCATGGGAAATCACCCTGATCTCCAAGATACTAGACAAATAAATCAATATGAGGCGCAAACGGCAATGTCAAACCAGTCCAGCCAAGAATCCGCAGCCAAATCAAAACCACATCCCCAATGTTCCAAAACTATATATCTATACCCCAAAAGATCAGCGCTCAACAATTCTTCAAAGAACAGAGAATACCATATAATAATATCCTAACTCCATATATTTTTATCAAGATGTTTTTTTCACAACCCAATTCTCACCAACCAAACCTTGATTTTCACTTGGTATATTAATACCTATAGCAGCTTCACTCTCAGAACAACTGTGTCTGCTTTTTTCGCGCGTCCATTGAGAGTCCCACACCTGTTCGTTCTTTGATTGGCGTGTTGTATGGTCTATACTGTTATTACTTTTAAAATGCACATAGGAATGTTTCAAACCAGATCTTATTTTTTCGTTTGAATATGCCGAACCTCCTCCTTTTTCCAAGGCGTTTCGAAGCCCACTAGCCCTGAGGAAGAGAATCCCTTGGTGAGAATTGGGCTGTGAAAAAAACGATATAAGGTAAGTTGATAAAGATATATGGAGTGTGGATCTCTCAATGGACGCGAGAAATAAAGAGCCGTACTATTGTTCTGAGAGTGAAGCCGCTCTCTTGATGTATATATGAAGAGAAAGTGAAGGTATGGTCTATGTTGGTTTGCGGAATAAAAGATATTTGATTAAGTGATCTATTCACTTCTTGTACAACTATGAGATATATGTTACATTGATATCTCGGATAAAGATCCTCTATACATGAGATATACTTGCACTAAGGATTTGTATGCCACGCAAGTTTAAGTATTTACATTGTGTCTATGGGATTCAAGTTTAAACACATTGTATCGATAAAGAACTGAATAGAGGAAGTTTAAGAAGGATTAAGAAAACATTGGAGTGACTTTCCCTTTAAGATTGTATACGAGTGATTATGCTTTATTTGAACTTTCATGCATGATCGAATATTTTTTAATTTTTTTATTATTTTCATTAAGAAGTGATTCTATTTTTAGTTTTTTATATTTTATGTAGATTTTTGGATGATCATCCGTATATAAGAATTCATTGACATACTGTAGAGATATAGTTTATGAATAGCTACTTCCCGACTCCCCTATAGGGTTTTCGATTGGAGGTAGTGTATCATATATTAGTGATTGGACTATATTAAGGTTCAGGTGACATATGTTGTTGTCTCACGGACCTTTTCAATAGAGGTATTTAGGAGATTGGGCTGATGTTTATAGTGCGCTGTTTTTTTAATTCCTGCAGTTTGGTTTAGATGTAGGTTGACGTTTTTTGGTGACACTTGCGCAGTGGTAGAGACGACTCTATATAGGGAGTAAGTCTCAATTTTGACGCAGTGGAAACCAAGACCTCTCCTACATATATCCGCTGCTGGGAGTTGATTGGGAGCTCACGGACTGTTATCCGAAACAACGGAGTGTTTTAGGAGGTATTATTTTATATTGTGAACGTTTATGATATTTTGAGATTAAAAGATTGTTCAGACATACAAATTTATCTTTCTGTATTTTTTAGATAAGTATCGTCTAAATATTAGGATATTATTATATGGTATTCTTTGTTCTTTGAAGAATTGTTGAGCGCTGATCTTTTGGGGTACTGATCTCCAAGATGTTGATGGGAAGAAGAGTCTCCTCCTCTGACCAACGGTCCTGAAACTGTGCAGACTGGCATCTGTCATCACTCTGGTCCAATATGGAATCACAAATGGCCTCCCTTTCTCCAGGTTGGTGAGGTTCAACCACCAATGAAGACTCTATGCTACTTCCGCAGGAAGGGAGACAGGTTGATCCAGAAGGTCCAGATTCCCTCTGCAAACATGGATCACAAATCTCTGGAGTTCTCTGGCATGAGCCATGGCAAACGGAACCGCTTGCATTGTGAATACCCCCTTCCCCATCAAGGAGAACTTCCACGCTGGAGCTGAAGTCCAAGACAGGACAGAAGACACTTTGGAGGTGAGCTGATGAATTCAGTTCTCCATCAGATAGATCATACTCTGCTGAGTATCAAAGCGAAGACCTCCACTGCTGCTTGGGCTTGGAGGTGGAACGCAGGGCCCGAGGCACCACCGGGTTCGCCCTAAACATTTCCCCTTGTTGGGGAAAAAAAAGACTGTCTCTTTACCTGTGGGGTGCGTTTAGGAGCTTGAAGCAGTAATGTGCTTTTAACCCCAGTGGCCTCATTGATGTGAGTCTTCAGTTCAGGGCCAAAAAGAGAAGAACCCTGAAAGGGAAGAAAAATCAGTGATTTCTTAGAGATCAAGCCAGCAGACCATACCTTCAGCCACAGCAGAAAAAGCTGATGCTTTGGCTTCAAGCCAAACTACATCCAAGAGAGCATCAGTAACATAATGCTGAGCCTCAGAAATGTTAGCCAAAAGGGATAAAAGGTTAGCTTTAGGAGCACTTTTGTGTACAGCAGTAGTCAGCTGTTCAGTCCAGATGGCAATAGCTCTATTGACCCAAGCACAAGCCAAGGTGGGTCTCATGGACGCATGAAGTTAGCTTTCAAAACAGCGTCTACCTTTCTGTCAGTCACATCTTTTAGAGATGAAGCATCCGCCACAGCCAAGAATGTGGACTTGAAAAGCCTAGAAATGGGGGACTCAACCTGAGGAGGAGCAGCCCATTGAGTCAAGGCAGCTTCAGAAAAAGGATAAAGTTTAGAGAACCTTTTTCTGACAGAGAAAGGCGCTTATCAGGAGTCTTCCACTCATCTAAGATAATCTGATCCAGAGTGGGATTAGGCAGAAAAACAGTGCATGACTTTTTAGGCTTTTGAAAGACGTAAAAAGTAGCCTGTGACTCTACAGGAGTAGAGGAAATATTTAAAGTGGTCAATACCGCCTTAACGAGAGCCTCAGCAGAGAGCTCAGGGTCCGCTTCTAAGAGGTTACCATAAAAATGGGAAGAAGCCCCTTCAGAACACACACCATCCTCAGAGTCTACATCTGAATCCTCAAATGAAGAATCAGATGTCAGGAATGCCAGGAGCCTTAGGTGCCACAAACCTGAAGGAGGTGTGTGTGTGTGTGTGTGTGTGTGTGTGGGGAGGTCTCCACGACTGAAGAATCCCCTGAATAGAGAGGAAACTGTACCATAATGGACTTTAAGTCCTTGACCCAAAGTGGCTCTTGGTCATGGCTGGAAGGCCCTGGCGGAGACGCAGGGGCTGCAGCACGTTTGGGGCATAAATGCCCAGAATACCCCATAGGAAGCCCTGAGTGGCATGAAGAACAGTACATGATAGGGGTCTGAGATGCCCCTCACTCCTTAGCCTTAGGCCCAGCCCCATGTCCAAGTGGATCCTTCATCCTAACAGGAGAAAGTGTCAAAACAGTAAATGAAGACCCAAAGCGTAAAATGCACTATCTGGCACAAGAAGCATTAACCTGGGGAGGAGAGCTGAGGAGACCAAGCCCTACGTATGATACTCCTGTAGAGAGGAAAACAAAATGGCAACCACACAGGGAACCAATCAGAAAACGGCCCACGAAACGGGCATTTATGGGAAATGTAGTTTTCTCAATACAGAGTACCAAAGACAGAACCAAATCTCCCCAGAGCCCCCAAGACACTCATAAAGTTCACCGGATAGTCAGGGCAGTGGAGGCAAGACGAATGAGCCATCTCCTAACTCGGTATTCAGAGTGGATGTGGAAATATGTCCCAGAAACGGCTGTTCCATAGAAATCAATGGCACATCATGGCTATGGGGAATTCAAATTAAACATACAAAATGAAAAAAAGTGTCTACAAAATGTAAAATGCACATAAAACACCAGATACCATGAAGGAAATAAATAAAATGTAAATTATAAGACCCCCAACTGCCCAAAACTAGCAGGGAAGGGGTTAAGTACCACATGTCAATGCACCAAAGATCCCCAGATCAGAAGCCATGATAAGGAGAAGAATACCCAACATGAGTGCATGAGTTAGAGAGAACTCCAAAGTTACCCTTGTGCAGAAGGGAACAGTGGACCATGGCACTCAAAGGGTTGCTCACCTTTTTTGCAGGTCTTCTTTCTTCATATTACCATTGTAATGAATAAATATGCAAATAACCCTTGGGATTAGTCACGGGTAATAGGGGGAATCCAGCATTAGACCCGTTGCTCAGAGTGCTTAGAGAGATCAGCTACACCTCACTGACGAGGCCCAACGAGGCTGAATCGTATGTCTTGGGTTGGCTGCTTCTCTTCACAGAGAAATTGCCTGGCATTTTGTGGTTGGACTGCTGTAATGGCAGGACCAATATATACTATGGTTTAGGATATTTCCTCTGTGTTCAAGGCACTAGTGGGCTAAGAGATATTGCACCCAGGGTAGGACACCATTCATAAAGAGCCTGCAAATTTGTATTGCAGCTTAGTTCTTGGTTGAGCACCTGTGACTTAATAAAAAAAACTCAGAGAGGCATGGGCTACATGGTTCTCTCCCAGGGCTGAAAGGGTCTACAAGCAGCTCCTGTAAATCAACCAGAGAAAGCCAGTAATGGTAATCTGCCTAATGGGGGAATTTGGACACCCCATATCTAAATAAAAATAAAGAAATAACTAAAACTAAGCAGAACTGTTCCTAACCTTCCTATCAGAATGAGGAACAAATCTTAACTGGATGGGAGTGGCTGGGTAGCCTACTAAGGAGGAGCGGGAGGCTCCGCCCCTGCAACTTCTTTGAAGAATTGTTCCAACCTACTAGGAGGAGCCGTTGCCCTCCCCATGGTATCTGTAAGCTATATTGGACGACAGAAAAATTAACATAGATTTGAACCGTTTTATTAGAGATTAAAAATTGAAAGTGACATAGTATATATAACAGGGAGGTTATAAATATGGGCATGTTGTGATTCACTGACTGACCCCTGACGAAGTACCCAGTACAAAACGTGTTGGGTGGAGTTAGTAGCCAGTGAGTGAATCAGCAACTGATCCACAATTCCGAAGCCCTGGGACTGCAGCCTCTAGTGACATCAGACGCGGCTTTTACCTTTGTCTGGAGAGAAATACCTTCTGAAACGGTAATTTGCAATGGGATCAGGCTGTGTTTATGCTCACAGATACTGCTCATAGTTGTATATTGTATGTGCTTTTAGCATTAAAGATTTATTTTATGGACCCCCTGACTTGGTTGATATAGCTACAAGTTAACTGAGACAAGATATTTCCACATATCTAAAGTGTGAGTGGGACGGGAGGGTTTCCCCTGTCTGGATTATATTGACTTTCCCTTTAAGGAACCATAGAGAAGCTTTAAGCTTCCCGATTAATTGGAAGCGATAGAACATCATGTTATCCATTTACAACCTAACATTGGGGAAGCAAAGCAATGGCAAGATACATGGAACAAGAGTATTTGATACCCCTGATTAAATAACTTTGTATCTAGTAAGAAGAAAGAAAGCAAATTGATTCTATCCGCATTGACTTAAACTTACTATAATAGAAGGAAGATGTGGCATCAACTTATCTGGAATCTTGGACTCGGTGAATCATTTGCTAATATATATATATATATATATATATATATAAGCAATGTGGGACTGCGCTGCCCATCAGGCTATATAGGGAATTAATGCACACACACGGATGCAAGAGACACACGCATGCACTGAGATGCATAAAGAGCGACACAGTCATATCCCGGGGTGTGAATGAGTGGCATTCATTCATGTAGTTGAAATGCATATGGTAATTGCACATACTATGGTGGAAGGTGGATCATTCTGGCTCCCGGGGTGTGAGTGTGAGTGAGACTATGGTGGAAGATGGATCGTGCTGGCTCACAGGGTGTGAGTGATTGCATGTGAGTGATTGCGTGTGAGTGATTGTGTGTGAGTGATTGAGAGTGTGTGATTGAATGTGTGTTTGTGTCTGTGGTGTAGGAGCGAGTGGCAGCCATTTTGTTTTTTCAGTCACTTGGATAGTGGTGGGCGGGCTGGATAGTGGGGGCAGGCCAACTCCCTGCATGATTTAAATCACTCCCCCATTGAATCACCCAATGGGAGCAGTAACTCCTCCTGAGGTAACATAGCAATATAACACACGGTGGCTCTTCAGTTGAGGCAACGGAGCAATATGCTGAGGGAACAAATAGAAAGTTGTGTTTGAGGCTTGCCCTCTGTAACATACAGCAAAGCATCTCTCTCCCTTTAAGGAGAAAGGGCGGGAATCAGGAAGTGGAGGAGTGACAGTTGAAAACAGACAGTTAGTGAGGTTGACTGAAGAGATGAAAAGAGTTAAATAAAAGAGTTGCTATTAAATTTATCCCTGAGTTTGTATTTTATGGAAACATTACACCCTTGTATTGAAACAGAGTGTATGGAGGGTTACAGTTATCTGTGGGAGGTGAAACAGTGTGTTTGTGGGTTCATGATCCTGAGTGAGATGTTATTGCTCCTGAAGTAGGGGATAGCGAGTGGCAGCTATAGTTTTTTTTGTCAGTTGGATAGTGGTGGGTGGGCTGGAGGGGGCGGGCCAACTCCCTGTATGATAATCATACCCCCATTGAATCACCCAATGGGAGCAGTAACTTCCCCATTGAATCACCCAGTGGGAGTTGTGTCTCCTAATGAGACATAAATTATGTAAAGAGGCATTCTGTTCAATTTGTGTTTGTTTTCTGAGGAGACATAAATTATGTTCTGTATGTGAGGTACCATAAATTATGCATTGAGGCTTATTCTTTTATTTATATACTAGCAATGTGGGACGGCGCTGCCGTCGGGATATATAGGGAATTAATGCACACGGATGCAAGACAAACACACACAGAGACACACACGCAAATGCACACGCATGCACTGAGATGAATAAAGAGCGACACAGTCATACATACATATATGCATTGCACAACATGCAGACACAGTGTGATACAGACATGGAACACACAGACACACACACCCAGAAGTGAGTCATAAGGGGGTGACTTATGTGTCATTGTAATGATTTTGTGTTTGTACTTATGCCTCCACTGTGGCATTCATTCATATAGTTGAAATGCATGTGGTAATTGCACATACTATGGTGGATCGTGCTGGCTTCCGGGGTGTGAGTGAGTGAGAGTGGCATTCATTCATGTTGTTGAAATGCATGTGGTAATTGCACATACTATGGTAGGAGGTGGATCGTGCTGGCTCCCGGGGTGTGAGTGTGACAATGGTGGAAGGTGGATCGTGCTGGCTCCTGGGGTATGAGTGAGTGCATGAGTGTGTTAGTGAGTGTGTGTGATTGAGTGTGAGTGGGTGTATGAGAGTGAGTGTGTGATTGAGAGTGTGTGTGAATGCGAAAGAGAGTGTGAGAATTGTGTGTATGATTGAGTGTGTGAGTGTTTTTTGTCTGATGTATTTGTGTCTGATGTAGGAGCGAGTGGCAGCCATTTTGTTTTTTCAGTTACTTGGATAGTGGTGGGCGGGCTGGATAGTGGGGGCAGGCCAACTCCCTGCATGATTTAAATCACTCCCCCATTGAATCTCCCAATGGGAGCAGTAACTCCTCCTTACCTAACCTTTTCAGTGCCAGAGGGGTACGCAATGCATTGCTTTGCAATGCGTTGTGTACCCCTCTGGCACTCAAAGGGTTAAGTTGAGGTAACATAGCAATATAACACGATGTCTCTTCAGTTGAGGCAGCGTAGCAATATGCTGAGGGAACAAATAGAAAGTGGTGTTTGAGGCTTGGCCTCTGTAACATACAGCAAAGCATCTCTCTCCCTTTCAGGAGAAAGGGCGGGAATCAGGAAGTGGAGAAGTGACAGTTGAAAACAGTTGGTGAGGTTGACTGAAGAGATGGTAATTGCACATACTATGGTGAAAGGTGGATTGTGCTAGCTCCTGGGGTGTGAGTAAGTGTAAATGAGTGCGAGAATGTGAGTGACTGCGTGAGTGTGTTTGTGAGTGAATGAGTGAGTGGGTGTGAGTGTATGATTGAGAGTGTGTGTATGTGTGTCTGTGGTGCAGGAGCGAGTGGCGGCCATTTTGTTTTTTCAGTCACTTGGATAGTGGTGGGCGGGCTGGATAGTGGGGGCAGGCCAACTCCCTGCATGATTTAAATCACTCCCCCATTGAATCACACAATGGGAGCAGTAACGCCTCCTTACTTAAGCTGAGGTAACATAGCAATATAACACACTGTGGCTCTTCAATTGAGGCAATGTAGCAATATGCTGAGGGAACAAATAGAAAGTGGTGTTTGTGGCTTGCCCTCTAACATACAGCAAAGCATCTCTCTCCCTTTAAGGAGAAAGGGTGGGAATCAGGAAGTGGAGGAGTGACAGTTGAAAACAGTTAGTGAGGTGACTGAAGAGATGAAGAGTTAAGTAAAAGAGTTGCTGTTTATCCCTGAGTTTGTATTTTATTGAAACATTACACCCTTGTACTGAAACAGAGTGTATGGAGGGTTACAATTATCTGTGGGAGGTGAAACAGTGTGTTTGTGGGGTTATGATCCTGAGTGAGAAGTTATTGATATCCCCTACTTCAGGAGTGAGTGGCCGCTATATATTTTTTGTCAGTTGGATAGTGGTGGGCGGGCCAACTCCCTGTATGATAAACATGCCCCCACTGAATCACCCCATGGGAGCAGTAACATCCCCATTGAATCACCCAGTGGGAGTTGTGTCTCCTGATGAGACATAAATTATGTAATGAGGCATTCTGTGCAATGTGTGTGTTTTTTCTGAGGAGACATAAATTATGTTGTGTGTGTGAGGAACCATAAATTATGCAATGAGGCATATATAGATTTATTATATATATATATATATATATATATATATATATATATATATATATATATATATATATATATACACACATACACACACACACAGTCTTTTTTTAATACTGTGGCTTTTTTTTTTTTTTTAAGGTACACTAATGTCCCATAAAAAAAAATAGCTTGTTTTGTAGAGGTTTAAAATGTTATTTATTTGGCACAACCTTTACGGTTTGAGAGATATTCGCCTGTAAAGTTCCCCCTTCCCTCCCCTTCTCCTGACGTCAGAGTCTAGCTGACAGCAGGAGATCCCGGTCCGGGGACCAGCCTGTGGCTCTGCAGCAAAGCAGAAATCACGTTCTTTGAAAAGGTCTACAAAGTATGCCTGGTTTGCAAGCACACTTTGTAGACCGTTCCAATGAAGTAGTTCTTTTTAAATAACTCGATTTCGGCTCTGCTGAAGAGCCTCCTCGACTTGAATCTCGTCAGCTTTACAGCTGACAGCAGGAAACGGGAAATTTCAATGCGAATATCTCTCAAACCATAGCGGTTTGAGATAGGATTTGTGCCAAATAATTTATTTTTTAAACCTCTACAAAACAAGAAAATGTTTTTATGGGACATTAGTATCCCTTTAAGATCTTTTGAGAAATAAGGACTTCTTTAACTTCTTCTAGATTTGGTCTTAGTATTTGCATTCTGTAGATTGGATACCTAAGTAAGTGCTTCTGTTACATACAGCAATTGCAGTACTCCTGATGGCAAAGGATGGACTTCTACCTAAGTAAATCCTTCGGTAACACACAGTAATTTACCGTATGATGAACTCCTACATTTTTAAATCCTTCATCACACACATTATATAGATAAACCTGACTGCTGTATTATGGACTCCTACCCATGTAAGTACTCCTGTTACAGTAATTATATAGGTACATTTGACTACTGTATGATTGTCTGCTACCTAGGAAAGTCCTTTTGTTATAGTAATTATATACGATATACCTGACTGTTGTATGATGGATTCCTACCTAAAAAAAGTCCTTTTTTTATACAGTCATTATAAAGATATACCTGACTTCTGTGTGATGGGCTTCTACCTAGAAATGTCACTGAAAAAACATAATTAGCATATGAAACTGTAAAAGGTCCCTCAAGTAGCATGTTTCCAACACAGAATATCTCCTTAACTGTACATTTGCTGGTCTTTTGATATGACATTTATGCAGTTTTAAAGACATTTTAAGGACCTCACGGTTTGGTGGTGGGACGCTCTGGAGGACCAGGGCACTTTTATGTCCCATTAACATGTTTCGTAATCACAGCATGGCGTGCAGCCATCACAAACTTCTGTGATGTGCCAGGACCGTCACAGGTCCTTAATGTCCGGACAGGCATGACAGTCCTGTCATGTCACCGGTCATTAAGGTGTTAAGTGAAATTGCCTGGGATTATCTGTGTGAGGTGTAAAGTAAGGAAAGGGGGAGTAGACCGGTAGATTTAACCCCTTAATGACCCTTGACGGTCATAGTACGTCATGGGTCGATCTGAGTTAACGACCCATGACATACTATGACCGTCAGGGAATTCCGAGCTCCCCCCGCGGCTGCCGTTCAGGGTGTCCGGAGCAGGAAACGGGAAAAAAAAAACCATCTCCGTGGTCGCTGAGTGACCACGCAGATCGGCCGGTCATTAAGGGGTTAACTAGCTTGAAGAAACTGAGAAGGGCAAAATGTCAAAAACTACATTTTAAGTATGGTGGTCGGTTTACTGCCTCCATAAACATCATCACCAAGATTCACCCCTTGCACGGATTACTGCACTCAATAGCACTTCTCACACCCACCCACTGACTGACAGTTCATGTGGCAGGAGGCACTTAAACGCAATAGCACTTACTCCTTCTGTATCAAACCTACCTTCCTCTAGACTGTAAGCTCTCATGAGCAGGGCCCTCTGATCCTCCTGTTCTCCACATCTGATTGTACTATTTAATACCTCTGTATGTCTATTCCCAATTGTACATCGCTGAGGAATTAGTTGGCGCTATATAAATAAAGAATAATAATAATAATACTCCAAAATTGCTTCTGTTTTGCTTTACATGTAAGGCTTACACAAGCTTGGTACCTATTATTCTGTTACAGATCTAGAAGGTGTAGTCTGATATTTCATTTTATTGATTAAAAAACACACATGAAAAAATCTAAAATATATATACAAAGGACATTGCAATTCAGTGGTAAAGAGGCCTATTTTACACTTCACTGGCAGCTCATGGTTTCATGAAAATAAAAACACCTTGGGGGTTATACACTAAGTGGTGATAATGTGGAGAATAGTAATGTCACTTCTCCAGTTCCTATGTTATTCTATAGAGCCAATGCACGAAGATTCATCCACATTGTAGATCTTAATGCGTAGGCTCTATAGAATAGCATAGGAACTGGAGTAGTGATATCACTGGAATGCATTCTCCTCCTGATCACCTTTTTATCATAGCGTATAACCACGTTTTCTTATAGGCTACTAGCCATTCATAGCACAATCAGTTACGGTTTCCTGCAGTGATGTGGGCAGGTCACAGTTATTAGAGATCATCCCCATTTCTCTTAGTTGTACACACATTTCAGAGGGGAAGAAAATACTTATGTTAAAACAATAAAAGGCATTTTTCTAATTCTGGGAGATGTTTCTGTGTTAAAGTTAATACAAAGCAAACTTGCTTGGAGTCTCAATTTTAGATATGTATTTTTTTGCAGCCAGATGGCACTGCTGCTACTACTACTGCCTTTGACCTGTTGAGAGAAGAAATGAGAGTATCCTTAAATCAACAGGATAAGCTTTAAAACATATATAATTTATTCATAAGGGATTACTGCATTTTTACTACAAGGGGACCATACAATGCCTTGGGCACTTTTGCCAGAGAAAGTTATTTAAAAAAGAAGAATTGTGGGTATGAAGTAATCACTTATCAGGAGTTAATTATTCCTATGTGCTAAACATTAATTCCCAGTGCATTGTACACCCCTCTGTTCCAAAGGGTTTACAGGACAGAGGGACTCCCATGTTAAATTTGGAGAAATGTTGTGGCATTTAAAGTGGATCTATCACATATAGATAAGTAATACTCATTGGGTAGAGGATTTAGCGAAAAAGTTTAATATGTTACTCATTTAAAAAAAAAAAAAATCCATTATCTGTGCAAAAATTCAAGTTTAAAAGGTGCCCAGCAGCCTACTTCCTGCTTGCAGCACTGCCTCTGCTCCCGTCCCACTACCCAGTATCCTCTGATGGTGGAGGCTTTCTTTCTCTAAGCTGGAGTGATCTTATTGGCAGAGCTCAATATCTAGCCAATGAGATTGCTCCAGCTTAGAGAAATACAGCTTCTGTAATCGGAGGATGCTGGGTAGTGGGACGGGAGCAGCCTCTGTGTGGCAAGCGGAAGCAGGCTGCTGGGCACCTTTTAAACATTAATTTTTGCACAGATAACGGGGTTTTGTCAAGAATGAGTAACATGTTTAACTTTTTCATTAAATGCTCTAACTAATGAGCATTACTTTTCTATATGTGACAGATCCATTTTAAAAGAACTTGTCTGCAACACTTGTGTGTCATAAGGATGTGCAACACACAGAAATACAGGTTATGTAACATGCATCTCTCTGGCTGGCGATACGCCCTGTAATGTTTCACAAGACAACATTTCTGCATTATCCTGCATGTATCTTTCTTCACTTCATTAGTTATTGAGGCAGCTTTCTGCTCACCTGTAGCCCAGTGCTGCATAAGTAACATGTCAAATAGTCTGCTGTAAATCTTATTTCATTGTACAATGACACAATCATGGTATTCAGGAATAAAAATGGATAAAGACAAGCTGCCATTTTTCTTTTCATTCTAAAACTCCCCAAAATAGGAGAGGGTATAAAACTGATCACTTTGTATACATTTTATACAACTCTGTACAGATATAAAACATTCTGCTGCATATTCATCTGGTGATTTTCATTCGCAGAATCCCTTGCTGTCACAAGCCTGGCATCACATAGGCAATGTTGTCCAGGGTGTTTGACTGGAAAGAAAAATACAAATAAAATATAAGTTCTTAAACATGGATATCAGTGAGTTATCTAATTCAGACTTTTGATTCACAACGCTAACCACAAAACCAGGGACAGAGCCACAGAATGCCCATGTACACCTGCCCTAAGCCTTGCAAATATGGAAATGGAGATCACCACACAGGCTTGGGTTGTTAGTCACATTACATAAAGTTCCAAAACCCCTTTAACTTTTTTGGCACCCCACACATAAATGGCCACACCTGAGGGTGATATACTAAAGAGGAATTTGAAGACAACCCTACTGCTCCATAGGGGACAAATCAAAATTATCCACTGCTTTAGTATTCATGGGGTTAAAATCCCCATTTATTAGAGGTCTCTAATGCATTGTGCTGAAGACTTCTCTAGCACTTAAAGGGATAGTAATGTTTCATAATAAAAGCAACTCTAATTAATCATCATAGTATTTGGGCCTTGGAGAGTGTTATTTCAGTACTGTCAGAGTTGTAGTTGAAGGGTAATTTAATGATAAAGTATCCCCCGCCCTTTTACTGATATAACACTGCTCACCTCAGAGCAGCAGGGTGTGTCCTGGTAGATTGCAGGGAGGGGCGATCTTCAATTAAGATCAAGGAGGCAGGGTTTTCATTGTTCTCATAGTAGAAAGATTGACCCTTGGTGTGAGCTGTCTAGTCTATGGACTAGATTCCACATCTGACGAGAGGGGGTTTACACTAGGTAAAAGGGGCAGGAGGGGGAAACTTTATCAATTACTCTTGAACTACAACTTTGACAGTATGGAAATTACACTCTATATGGCTCAAATACTATGAAGATTAATTTGAGCTACTGTTTTTGTGAAACATTACTATCCCTTTAAGGGATTAAAAGGGGAGGTGCAGCTGGTTTACACCAGAATTGCTTCAGTCCTTCATGGTACATCAGCCTCAGTGTTATCTTGGTCCCTCACATCTCCATTTAGCTGTCCCTTCCTAAGGGACAAATGCCCAGCCTCCTCCTCTCTCTCCATTTCTACTAATTTTATATGCTCACTTTCCTCTGTTGTACTTGACTGCTGCTGAAACTTACATTTTCTGTTTACATTCTAGATATAGCACATACACTACATATAACTGTGATCTAACCATGTCACTACATATATCCCTCTCTCTGTCATGACTTATCCAGAATTAAAAATCCCCAAATCCCATCTTTCCCTTTACCACACTTTGTTTCAGGCCTTGAATGAACTTGCCATCCTGCATATTTTTGTTCCTGTGCTCACTCCTCTAAATGCCTCTGGAGAATATGTGGTTCATTTGCCGTTTCCTAAACAAATTGCTCTAATCATGTTTAATTTTCTCTCAGGCTAAACCAGAGCTTGGTACCATTTGGCTAGCCAGGTATTGGGGGACTACAACTTCCATCATCCCTAACCATCTAGGTATGATGAGAGATGTGAACTGCAACAGCTGGAGAAACAAATGTTGCCTACCCCTGGGCTTAACACTATTTACTTCACTAATCAGACCCCAAATGTAAACCTATTTACAGACGTCCTCCTGTAACCTACTACTCCTCTTCTTCCAACACTCATCAGGTCCTCTGTTGCCCTCCTCTGCTTCCATTTTTCCTTGTAAACCCTTGCCCTCCCATCAAAGTCTTCTTGTCTGTGCCTTGGACTATGGGCCATATTCAGAAGATGACCAGTTCTGGAGAAAAACAACCAGGTCTCCAGTAACATCTAAAATGCTCACTGTTTTAAAGTGTTAGTAATGTCCCAGAAAAAATCTTTATCATTCTGTAGTGCTTACAAAGTTCAACTATATGCAACAAATCCTCTCTCTTAAACCGCTATGGTTTGAGAGATATTCGCATTGAAAGTTTGCCGTTTCCAGATGTCAGCAGACCTCACTGAATTCCTTGGCGCAAATAATTAAAAAAATTAACATTTATTTTGTCCCTTATGGTGCTACTGGTTTACTCCAGAATAACTCCAGTTTTATAAATATGGACTGATGGCTTTTGTCACTGAATACAGTACTGAATTTATGAAGATCAAGCACATTATTTATCACAAGTTACCAGTATTTTTGGGGGACCCGGTTCTTAAAACTGTGGTCTCAGAGTGATGCAGGAATATCACAAAGATAGCCCCAGTTTTAGATTAAATATTGTCACCCTCCATGTTTCAAAATAAGCGTGCACTAATATTGATATGATTTAGCATGTATAAATGTAGGTACGTCTTTGAGAGTACGCTAACAAACTGTAACAGATGTGACCTAGTATCAGTTGTCACACCACAACACATCTAGTATACCTCATCACCTGTCATAACTGTATGGGGGATAAACAAAAAGGATACACAAGTACAGGAAAATGGAACACATTTCAATCAATCAATCAATCATAATAGGGATGTCACTAAACCTGTTACTGGACATTGAAAGACTGTAGGTGGTGACAACTCTCACTTCAGTTTTATGGGCATCGAGCGAGTTGACAGAAGTGGGAATTTAAGTGTAAAATTGCACAGTGCCATGGTTAAGTGGATCTCAAACCTGGGAGCACGGATAAAAGCAATAAACTACCAATGGTGCAATGCGCTGGGTCCCAGCCAACTTTAGAGGCCCCCTTTTTAGTTAGCAGTAAACTTGGGGCCCACATATTGTCTTGCACTAGAGACCTCAATCACTAGGTCCACCATGGTTTGGACACCCAATGGCCTTAATTCAAATAATGAGGGTTCTTTTTTTACTGATACCTATCTAAAGTTGCACATGTTCATATATTGTTCTCATTTATGCATCAGCAGTTTATATATTTTTGTTTGCAAATGCACTCACAGGTACCTTAGTGCGGTTCAGTATTTATCATGTTAAATTCAATCTGCAGTATACCTTTACGTGACAAATGTTTCTGCATTGCAAGGGTTCATGAATATGCATACCTGCGGAATTTGTCTTCTAGAGTCCCCAGAGGGGAACTACTGTGGTGCCGCTGGGGGATATAAAAATGGTGATTCTCATTTAAAACAGGGTGGGACTTGACAGATGTGTCAAAAAGTGCACAGGGAGTGGGAGGAAGGGAAGTGGGCGGAAATGAGAGGAACAGGCTGAGAAAGAGCAGAAGTGGGCAGAGTTTTGTAAGAAACTCCCCACCCCTGGAGAAGAAGCCTCTGTCCCCAGAGACCCGGTAATCAACTGCAAAAACCGGAGTCTCAAGGGCAGATCTGGAGAGTTCCCAGGTATGTGAATATGTGCTGGCAGTGTATGAATTTTTATGCTTGCTACAACTTTAAACCGCTTCTGGTTTGACTGTTCATTTTAGATCTAGGATTACAAAATGTGCAAGGTGATTCATCTGTACAGCAAAGTGTTTTTATGGATCCCAAATAAGTATACCCCCCCCCCCCGACTACCTGGTGTCCTGGCAGGGTCAGTGGGGAAGTGCTCCCATCCTGTGTCTTCCAACTGTTGAAAGCCTCATTTAAATTAATGTGAATTTGTATTTGTCTCCTACTGTGGAGTTGGTTTGCCCCAGAATTGCTCCACTTTGCCTTTATACAGAAGGCCCATGGTCACTGAATAACCCCATATTTCACACTCACCAGGACTTGCTTGGGGCAGGCATTCAGCTGGGGCACATGGCTTGTGAGACAGACCAATGGACCCAGGGCACAGAGGATGGAATCCAAAAGGACAGACAGACTCCCAGAAACTGCAACCATGCCCTAGAAACAAGATGCAGGTTATATGTAAAAGGACCAGCAGACCACAGTTTCTTTCACAAAAAAGAAAGGTATCTTGCATGTAAATCTCAATCATAACTGACAAAGGTAAAGGGTAGGTACAAATTAATCTCCCCTCACTTAGCAGTGTCAGACTTCAAGTCTTGGTACACCTATGTTCAAAATTAGAGTGAAGTAACTATGGATCTAACCAACTGCACCACAGGGATACATTCCAATTTTAAATGTGCTTTTAAAGGGATAGTAATACTTCATTTTATCTTTATTTTATTTTGTAGGCATTAAAAAAACATGAAGAATGATATAAGTCTTATCTCTCAAACCTTTATGGTTTATGAGATATTCACAAGCAAAGTTTCCCCCTCCCGCCCCTTTTACCTACTGTAAACAATCTCTTCTCAGATGTGGAATGCAGTCCATAGACTGGACAGATAACAGAAGGGGACACTCTTATTCCTATGAAAACAATGAAATCCCTGCCCCCCTTGACAAGCTTTTCAGGTTTTTCTGTTATCTTAATTGAGGATTGTCCCTCTCTGCAGTCTACCTGGGCAGCTCCCTTCTGCCCTGGCTGAAAAGTGTTACATCAGTAAAAGGGGCGGGAGGGGGACACTTTGCTTGTGAATATCTCTTAAACCATAAAGGTTTGGGAGATAAGACTTATATCATTATTCATGTTTTTTTAATGCCTACAAAATAAAATAAAGTTAAAACGAAGTATTACTATCCCTTTAAACTCTTGAATGCTAGAGGTCTTAAACACATTGCCTTGTAATATGTTGCAGACCTCTAGCATTAAACAGGTTAAAAATCCCATTTAAATCTTTATATGTATTTATCCCTTATGGTGCCGTTTGTTTATCCAAGACTCTTAACTTTTCTTTTGAAAACAGCAGGACCTGAAGGGTTTATAAACTTACATAAAAAATTATTAAAAAAAAATATATATATATTAAAAACGCATAAAATAAAACATAACAATAAATAAGAATGGAATCCAAAGAAATCATGGGGTAAAGTATCCTCCACCAGGAGGCAGGGCACTTAAACAGTTAACAATGAAAAAACAGTAACTCCACCCTCTCATTTGCCTTATTTTACCTCTAATACTCCACCTACTGGTTTGAAAAGAGGCATAGTTCCATATGCTCCTGCAGACAAAATTAGTATTTTATTTCTTACAATTAATATATATATATATATATATATTTTTTTTTTTTTAACGTGGATCCTGTGGGATGCACTGAAGGATATCAGAGGTTAGCATGGAGGCACCGCTTAAGCAGTTGCTAAGCAACTATCGAACACCTGGTGACACTAATTTTGCTTTTTTCAAAAGACAATTAGGAGCAGATTCTGTTTGTAGAGGCTCACAGCAGGAGAATATGATACTAAATGGCAATCAATCTACTATTTGTGTGATGTGCATCCTCTCATTCTGCACCTTCTGATGGCGTGTCTTCTCTTCCTCCAACTGTTTAGTGAATTATCACCCTATTATACACTTTTGTTGCTAAACCAGATTGGGATAGATACCGGTCTCAGTCTATTACCAACTTACCAGAATCTGCTGAAAAATTCCTTGCCAAATGGTTAGCTGGTTCTCAATGCTCCATTAGAAAGAGGGCAGGCCCTTCAAGTCTAGTCCAAGTGATCAACCTATCAGTGGATAAAGATTATTTGGAGGCTCGTGAGACAGGATATAATTTCCCACTTGTCTCAGTGACAGATCTGTTGGAGTAGGAAGACACTGACAGAAGTTTCTCATCAACGCAGTTCTGTAGCATCTATATGTGTCAGAACAGCAGCATCTAGATGACCCCTCTAACAATCCATTAGAGAATTTTATTGGAATGACGAGTAAACCAACACTTATCTATTCCAAAATTACTATGTGGATATTTCCACCTTCAGTGAATGCTCCCATTTCACAGTTGTCACACAACATTACCAGGACCAGATGCAGTGGCTTTCAAGGACCCATCTGACAAAAACATTGATAACTCCTTGTCAGGCTTACCTTTCCCGTCGTTCCCTCGGGGGGGTTCTCCTTTCACTGCGCTTCCGGGTTTCGGCTGTGCGTCACCCGCACTTCCGGGTTTGGGACCATTATAGCCGCGCGCTGCCTCTGTGCGGCGCGCGATTATAGCGTTCCAGACCCTGTGCCTAGTACCTTCCGTCTGCTCCCTCTCTGCAGTTTCTTGTGCACCTGTTTCCTGGTGCCATTGCCCGGCCAGCCTGCTAGCGTCCATCTCCTACAGCTTATTGCCAGCATCCAGTGCCTTGCTCTCAGGCCTGCTTTCTGGCTCCCAGTACCTTCTGCCTATTTCCCTCTGACCAGTGCCCTTCAGCCAGGCCTGCCTTCAGGTGCCCAGTGCCTGCCTCCTCTCCCTGCATTCAGCCAGTCTCCAGTGTTTCCCTGTCAGTCCTTTCTGTGGTCAGTCTGTCCTCCTAGGTCTCCTGGTCCTGTTCCCTCCTAGTCTGTTCCCTGGGGTCCTTGCCTGCTCTCTGGGTTCTCTCTAGTCCAGATATTTCCCTGCCTCTCTTGCCCCGGAATCGGTCCCTGGTTCCTTGGTTCCCTGCTCTCTCTTTTTCTCTCTGCTGTCACTGCCCTACCTACCTGGGACTTACCTCCTGTGAGTTCACCTTGTCTTAGTTGGAAACAGACGTTCCCTGGGGTTGGTGGTGGGTGTCCTCACTGTAGTGCGTTATCCTGGGCCTCCTTTGGCTCAACTGGGGGGGGTCATCTGGCTTCGCGGCCAGCACCTTTACACGGCCGTGGCCGCAGCACAACGCACTACAGGGGGCCTGCGTATGCCAGCCACGCACCCCAGCGACGCACTCAAGCCTTCACTCCACCAACCCTTGTTGGAGGAGTCGCAGTATCCTTGATAGGTCATTCTTCCGATAGCGGAGCATTCAGCTAATAGAGCTTGAGCCGGGGTGGGTATCTGACATTATAATCGCGCCACCTTCCTTGTTATGGCTACCGACCCCGCCAAACTGTCTGAGGCCCTGCAACAGCAAGGAGCCGTACTGAGTCAACATGCCACACAAATAGTACAGTTAGACCAGAAGCTGGATACCATTACGCATCTTCTACAGCAGATGCAACATGAGTTTGGAGTGTCCAGGGGTGCCGAACCCGCTCAGGCACATGTTATTCCACCTCCTGCTCCTGCTTTTTCGTCTTCTCTTCCTCGTCTTCCCCTGCCTGAACGTTTTGATGGTTCCTCTTCCGATGTGCGGGGTTTCTTGAATCAGTGTTTGTTGCACTTTCGCTGTCAGCCCGACTCCTACTCCTCTTCCCAAGCCAAGATTGCCTTTGTGGTCTCCCTCCTTAAGGGGCAGGCCTTGGCTTGGGTTACCCCTTTATTGGACCATCAGTCCCCGGTCTTGGAAGATTTTGATACATTCCTTGTGGCCTTCAAAGCAGTATTTGATACACCGGGCCGTCAGACGAAGGCTGAGACCGCCTTGTTGGAGATTACTCAAGGACAACGTTCTTTGTCACAGTACGCGGTGGAATTCCGCACGTTGGCCTATGACACGGACTGGGGTGCCAGCGCCCTAAAGGCGGCTTTCCGCAAGGGTTTGCACGACCGTCTTAAGGATGAGCTGACCACCAGGTTAATACCCGACACGCTGGAGGGATTGGTGGCGCTGTGTTCGTCTTTGGAGCACCGGTTGTCTGAGAGACGGAGCGAAAGAGACCGCGACCGCAACCGTCGTCCTGTTCCTTGTCCTCCTATCCGTCTGGCTCCCCGGTTTCAGCATCCGCCCGCCGTCCCTGACCCCAGTCCAGAGCCCATGGAGATCGGCCGTATTTACCGCCTGTCAGACGAAGAGAAGGCTCGGCGCCGTGCCTCTGGTCTGTGTCTCTACTGCGGAGCTCCTGGCCACTTTGCACGAGAATGTCCCAATAAACAGGGAAACGCCAGGACTTAGGCGATAGGGGAGTCTCCCTAAGTTCGGCTACCATCCCCAACAGTCTAACACAATACCTTTCTGTTCCAGTCACCCTTTCTTGGGATGGTCACACCTTAGATACACGGGCATTCATCGACTCCGGTGCTTCTGGCCTCTTCATCGATTCTACCTTTGCCTCACAGTGTGGGGTTCCTCTGCATTCCAAGCATCCGCCTGTACGTGTGCTGGCTATTGACGGAACGCCCGTGGGGAAAGGGTTGATCACTCACTCTACACAACCGTTAGCTCTACGGGTAGGTAGTCATCTCGACAGAGCCACCATTTTTGATATCATAACCTCACCTAATACCCCGGTCATCCTGGGGTTTCCTTGGTTGTGCTCCGCCAACCCTAAGATCAACTGGGCTTCCGGGTCTCTTGAGTTCACCGGCACTTCCCCTAGGCATGTGGCTGGTACCGCCACTCTTCTGTCTACTCTTACTGCTGATTCCCCCCTAATGGTTCCTGAACCGTACAGCGACCTGGCTGAGGCCTTCAGTAAACAACGGGCCGAGACCCTTCCGCCTCACCGCCCGTATGACTGCCCCATCGACCTGCTTCCGGGCACTATGCCTCCTAGGGGTAGGACGTATCCGCTCTCCATTCCCGAAACTGCCGCTATGGAGGCCTATGTAAAGGACAGTCTTGCTCGGGGTTTTATCCGCCCGTCCTCCTCTCCCGCCGGGGCGGGTTTCTTTTTTGTGGCCAAAAAAGACGGTACCCTCCGCCCTTGTATTGACTACAGGGGTCTGAATAACATTACCCGCCGTAATTGCTACCCTCTTCCACTTATCTCGGAACTCTTAGACCGTCTCCGTGGAGCCACCATCTTCACCAAACTGGACCTACGTGGGGCGTATAATCTTGTCCGGATGCGCGAAGGGGATGAATGGAAGACTGCATTCAATACACGCTCAGGGCACTACGAATACCTTGTCATGCCCTTCGGCTTGCGCAATGCCCCAGCAGTCTTCCAGGCCCTCATCAACGACGTCTTCCGAGATATGTTGTCCTCATTTGTTGTCGTTTATTTGGACGACATTCTGGTGTACTCCGATACTCTTTCTGAGCACCGTGTCCATGTACGACAGGTCCTGGAACGGTTGCGTTCCAACCACCTTTATGCCAAATTGGAGAAATGCCTCTTCGATCAGACCAGTCTTTCCTTCTTGGGTTACATAGTTTCTCCTGAGGGTCTGGCCATGGATCCCGCCAAGGTTTCAGCTGTCCAGGATTGGCCTCTTCCTCAGACTCTCAAAGCTGTACAACGCTTTATTGGATTCGCCAATTATTATCGGCGTTTCATCAAAAGCTTCTCCAAGGTCATACAGCCCATAGTAGCCCTTACTCGTAAGGGTGGTAACCCGTCCTCTTGGTCTACGGAGGCTGTCTCCGCCTTCACTGCCTTGAAACAGGCATTCTGTACTGCGCCCATCCTGTCCTATCCAGACCCTCTTCAGCCGTTCATCGTTGAGGTTGATGCGTCAGAGTTAGCCGCAGGAGCGGTCCTTTCCCAGCGGTCCCCCTCTACTGGGGTTCTTCATCCATGCTCTTTTTTTTCCCGGAGCTTCTCCGCACCGGAAAGGAACTACGACACGGGTAATCGCGAGCTCCTGGCTATTAAGTTAGCGCTAGCTGAATGGCGCTACCTCCTTGAGGGTTCCCCCCACAAGATATCCATCCACACGGACCATCAGAATCTGGCATATCTGGCTTCAGCCAAACGCTTGAATGCCCGACAGGCACGCTGGTCCCTGTTCTTTTCCCGTTTTGATTTTTCTATCTCCTTTGTTCCGGGAATTAAGAATACCAAGGCTGACGCCTTGTCGCGTCTTCAAGAACCGCCTGCTGTTTCTGTAGAGCCAGACACTATTCTTCCCTCGTCTTGTTTCTTAGCCTTCTTGTCTACCAGGACCATGCAGCGTATCCATGATGCTCAACTCTCTGCCCCTACTGGAACTCCTCATAACACCGGGGTGCTGTTTGTTCCCTCGCAATTTCGACCAGAGGTCCTCCGTTGGGCCCATCATTCCTCTGTTGGGGGTCATGCTGGCGTGACGGGGACCTATGAACTGTTGTCTCGTCATTTTTGGTGGCCATCTGCTCGAGCCGAGGTAGCTTCCTTTGTCTCCTCCTGCATCATATGTGCCCGCATGAAGACGCCCCGCTGCAAACCTCCAGGCCTTCTTTGTCCCTTACCTGTTCCTGCTCTTCCCTGGTCCCAAATCGCAATGGATTTCATTGTTGATCTTCCGCTCTCTTCTGGCAAAACGGTTATATGGGTTGTCGTTGACCGTTTTTCTAAACAGTGTCATCTGGTTCCGCTGCCCAAACTTCCCTCTGCCTCAGACCTTGCTGACCTTTTTATTTCGGAGGTAGTCCGTATTCACAGTGTTCCTCTTCATATCACCTCTGACCGGGGTTCTCAGTTTATCTCTGCGTTTTGGAGATCCTTTTGCACTCGTCTGGGTGTCTCTCTCCAGTTTTCGTCTGGCTACCATCCCCAGACTAACGGTCAAGCCGAGAGATTGAACCAGTCCTTAGAGCACTTCCTGCGTAGTTTTTGCAGCCACCAACAGGACAATTGGTGTTACCTTCTTCCCTTGGCTGAGTTTTCCTTGAACTCTCGTTACCACTCCTCCTTGGGCTGTTCGCCTTTTTTTGCTGCTTTGGGTTGCAACCCCAGGGTCTTGCTCGTTTCCCCGGGGGCTGCCTTGGTGCCCGCCGCTGAGGTCCGTGTCCAGTCCTTGGTGAACCATTGGCAGCGTATGCGTTCCTCCTTGTTGGGGTCTCAGGTACGCCACAAGGTCCAGGCGGATCGTCATCGCTCTTTGGCCCCCAGATTCGCGGTTGGCGACAGGGTCTGGCTCTCCACCCGGAATGTACGCCTGCATCGGCCTTCTGCCAAGCTTGGCCCCCGTTTTTTGGGTCCGTTTCGGGTGCTTCGTCGGCTCTCCCCGGTGGCTTACCGCCTGGCTCTTCCTTCTTCCTTGCGTGTGCATCCAGTATTTCATGTCTCCCTGTTAAAGCCATGGTATCCGGCGCACCCCTCGCACCCCAGGTCCCCGATTCCCAAGCCTGTGATTCGTGCTGGTCAGGATGAGTACGTCATCGATGCCGTGCTTGATTCCCGCGTGGTTCGTCGCCAGCTTCAGTATCTAGTCAATTGGCGCGGCTATGGACCCGAGGAGCGCTCTTGGGTTCCATCTTCGGATGTTCATGCTCCGGCCCTTCTTCGGCGCTTCCATGCTCGCTTTCCCCTTAAGCCCCGTCCTGGCCTCCGGGGGCGGCCTTAGGAGGGGGGGAGTGTCAGGCTTACCTTTCCCGTCGTTCCCTCGGCGGGTTCTCCTTTCACTGCGCTTACGGGTTTCGGCTGTGCGTCACCACGCTAGCGTGGTGACGTCAGCTGTCACCCGCACTTCCGGGTTTGGGACCATTATAGCCGCGCGCTGCCTCTGTGCGGCGCGCGATTATAGCGTTCCAGACCCTGTGCCTAGTACCTTCCGTCTGCTCCCTCTCTGCAGTTTCTTGTGCACCTGTTTCCTGGTGCCATTGCCCGGCCAGCCTGCTAGCGTCCATCTCCTACAGCTTATTGCCAGCATCCAGTGCCTTGCTCTCAGGCCTGCTTTCTGGCTCCCAGTACCTTCTGCCTATTTCCCTCTGACCAGTGCCCTTCAGCCAGGCCTGCCTTCAGGTGCCCAGTGCCTGCCTCCTCTCCCTGCATTCAGCCAGTCTCCAGTGTTTCCCTGTCAGTCCTTTCTGTGGTCAGTCTGTCCTCCTAGGTCTCCTGGTCCTGTTCCCTCCTAGTCTGTTCCCTGGGGTCCTTGCCTGCTCTCTGGGTTCTCTCTAGTCCAGATATTTCCCTGCCTCTCTTGCCCCGGAATCGGTCCCTGGTTCCTTGGTTCCCTGCTCTCTCTTTTTCTCTCTGCTGTCACTGCCCTACCTACCTGGGACTTACCTCCTGTGAGTTCACCTTGTCTTAGTTGGAAACAGACGTTCCCTGGGGTTGGTGGTGGGTGTCCTCACTGTAGTGCGTTATCCTGGGCCTCCTTCGGCTCAACTGGGGGGGGTCATCTGGCTTCGCGGCCAGCACCTTTACACGGCCGTGGCCGCAGCACAACGCACTACAGGGGGCCTGCGTATGCCAGCCACGCACCCCAGCGACGCACTCAAGCCTTCACTCCACCAACCCTTGTTGGAGGAGTCGCAGTATCCTTGATAGGTCATTCTTCCGATAGCGGAGCATTCAGCTAATAGAGCTTGAGCCGGGGTGGGTATCTGACACTCCTTGATTATGTTTTTCCAGGATTTGAGAAATTCTCAGACCATTCTTCATCTTTATTTGGATCTTGCAAAGCTATGGAATCGTGGGGAGTTCAACTTGCTCAAGACATCCAAGATGGATGCTGCCAAGGACAATGTGCTCTGCTTGATTTAGGAGTGCACCGAAATTTCGTTAGCTGAAATAAACAAAATGGGCAAAACGGGGGGCCGAACACCTCCTCTCTGAGCTGTCAGATGTTCTCTAGCACATCCGGGTCGCGGTGACCCAGCCTTTTGGCCGTGTTGCCAGGCTTCAGGATCCCAGAAGTGGATCAGTGCTTCTGTTGCTGTGGTGGCTGCTTTAGTCCATGGTGTGAGGGATAATGGCGGGGTTGGAGGAGCGGGAGATCCAGGACTCGAGAGACTGGAACGGTGGGACCACGGACCGGTATCCTTTTAAAAGGTGAAGCGTATCAGTGTTGAACACTTTTCTCTTTAAACGTTGCACAGCTGGAGCGCCTCTGTGTGCTGCATAGAGCACACTTTTCTTTAAACGTCACGCAGCCAAATTCAGTAGACTTCTGATGTTTCTTGGAAATGAGTACAAGGGTAGCTCAGCTACAGAAATGACACTAGCTGAGCTTGCTTTTTTAAAAGCGATAATTATCGTTTGAAATAGGTTTGATTTTAACAGGCCATGCTCGAGGGACTTAAAGTGATAGTAATGTCTAAAAAAAAAAAACAACTTTTTTTGCATTTAGAAGAGCTTAAAAAGCTGATCTCTCAAACTGCTATGGTTTAAGAGATACGGGCATTTAAAGTTTGATTTCTCCTACTGACAGCTGTAAAGCTGTCAGCAGGAGATCCGTGTTGGTCGACACGGTGGCGCTTGAGAAGTGCCGAGATCTTGTTACTTACACGGAATCCCTTCATTGGAATGGTCTAAAACGTGTGCCTAGTGTTCACACTAGGCACACGTTAAAAGCAGGCAATAAATCTGCAATAAAGCAGGCAAATAAATCTGCTTCCACAAAACTTTCCTCAGCACAAAGGCTGTGGCACAGTCCACTTCCAGACCGTAAACTGGGAGGAAAACTAAGATATGTCTGCCAACAGTGGAGGGACACAACTTCAGACAGCTGGGTACTCTCTGTTACTGATGCTTTGTTATCAGATCCATTTTGCATTGTTCCTGTCTAAAACATTTTCATGTTAAGAATTCCAAAGGGTAGCGTCAAGCTGTTTTACCAAGTGGTTCTATCCTTTCTGGCCTCAGGGGTCATTCACCACATTCCACAAAGATTAAACTTTTAAGGGGTTCTACTAAAATCAATGTGTGGTGCCCAAGAAGGATGGTGGCTTCAGATCAGCTCTAGATCTATAGGCCCTGAGCAAATACTTACAAGTCCCCAAATTTAAGACAGAATCCTTCACGTCTGTCAAAGCTGAAGTGGAACCAGGAGAATTCCTTTCCTCTCTGGACATAAAAGATGCATAGCTCCATATTCCAATCTTGACTACTCAATATTAGTACCTCAGACATGCCAAAACAGTCACTACTTTTGCGACAATGGCTCCTAGTGTGTTCACAAAGGTGCTTGCCCCACTACCAGCTCAAACAACAACAAAGGGGTAAATCAACATCCCACCTTAGCTTGACAAACAATTCAAAGCCAAAGTGTCACCTACTGAAGGCACAATTTCAACATACAATGCAATTTCTCAAGGACCATGCATGGATAAAAAAATTATACACATTCAAATTTGATCCCCAGCTGATGCATGACCTTGCTGGATCTGGGATTCAATGACTCCCTGCAGAGGGTGTCTAGACAACATTTTTGCAGTACTGAACAGAGTTTGTTCCTTAATGAGCTTCCAGAGAATGACAATTCGGGTTTGCGTTTAGGTAGGAGCATCAATCATCTCAAATCTGCATGTAGTTTCATTTTCCCAGTTCCACAAAACTCTGTTACAAATGGACATTCTATAGAAGGGAAAAAGGACTACAAATGCTTGAACAGCTGCATCTTTTTGTCCCCGATAAAGTGACAGTCACTGGAATGGTGGTTGAACAATAAGAATCATTCAGACGTGGGCAGTGATCAACACTGATGCTAGCTTGCAGGTCTGGGGACAAGTTTATGTCCACCACTCTGCTCAAGGCCTGTGATCAAAACCAAATCTATCCTCCCCATCAATACGCTGAAGTTGAGGGAAATCTATAAAGCCATCATGAACAGGATGACCCTATTGAAGGATCACCCCATTCAGATCCTTGTTTATATAAATCATCAAAGGGAAAAATTAGCAAAGTAGTCTGGTTGGAAGTGTAAAATATTCTGCACTGCATAAAGGAGAATGTTTCAATACTGTCAGCCATCTACAACCCATGAGTGGAAAACGGAGAGAAGGACCAAATCAGGAAGACGAGAATAGATCCAGGCAAATGGGAGTTGAAGCAAGACATCTTTGAAGTGCTTGTGGCACTATGGGACATCCAGACACAGACATTATACTTTCTCCATGTAATGCAGAACTCCCAGTCTTACGTGAAAGATCCCAAAACAGCAGTGGTAAATGCCATGGTCATCCCTTGGAAGTATGGCCTGGCGTAATGGTTTCCTCCTCTGCCAAGGATTCCCGGGATCCTCTCAACTCATGGTTGCAGAAGTGGACTCTTCCATTAATACCAGACTCTCTCCCCAATACACCATCCCAATCCATGCAGTCTTGCTTTAACGGCATGGAATTTGAAACATTTATCCTAATGAGTGTACTTCTGTCCAATAATGTCATCCAAACAATGCTGTAAGCAAGGAAACCAATATCGTTCAACAATTACCACAGGGTGTGGAGGACATATTTTACCTATACTGAACAATGAGCATTGGATCCTCATCACAAGTTCTCATTTTCTCAAATTCCTTCAGCTCCTAGTAAGCCCACGTCTGCTTTGTTGATGCTCTTCCGTGAAAGATTGCATGGATCCAGGAGCATCAGACTTTGTTGCAAGAGATGACACATGTGGCCCCCAACTTTATTGAAATCCAGTACCTACTTGGGATTTGTACTTGGTTCTTGAATTATTCCAAATCACACTTTTCTAACCATTGCCCTCCTTGTCCCTGAAACACATCATGTGTAATACTGTTACAAGCTGCTATTTATTCTGCTACAATAATTTTAGAGTTCAGTGCTTTATCCTGCACATCCCCTCATCTCATCTTTCATAAAGATAAGGCAGTCTTCCAGACCATTCCCAAGTTACAACCCAAGGCAGAGTCTTCAATACATATTAACCAAGAGTTGATGCTATCATCTCTATGCCCTAATCAATGTATCAAGGAGGAACAACTACACACTTTCAGTTAAGCTTGACAAATTATGCTTATTTAGGTACTGCAAATGATATGTTCATATAAATAAATCTTTCAGACAATCAGATGTCTTCATCTTCAATTCAGAAGACCCTAGGAAGGGCAAGCCAGTTTTCAAGGCTACCATAACTTCATGGATACAAAGGATTAAAAGACAAGCTTATATACTAAGTTCCACACCTTCAAATGAATGGGAATTTTGGGAAATTGTATGTCCATTATGATGCAGCTGGTTTACCCCAGAATTGCTACTCCTTTCATTTTCTGCACAAGACTCAAAGTGTTTGTGGTCTTGTGACAGATTTCAGATTTTCAAAAACAGATATATATGTATAATGGCAAAAGTGGGGTAATTCTGGATCAAGCCAACTGTATCATGTGGAACAGAATGAAAAGATTCCTGGTGATTTAGAGAGACTATCAACTAAAAACACTTCTTCCAATTTATAAAAAGAATTCAAAAACAACTATATTTTGTATTAGCCATTTTTTTTATATCAATTATGCTAATTAACACATGCCACACAGGCATCTTAGTCCTACATTACGTACTCCGCTCAGTGACACTGTTCATCAATGCACTGCCACCTCCCTAGCCCTGAGAAGGATAACTGTTGTGGGAAGAAATGTATGGTTTATGTATCTTAACCCTTTCAATGCCAGTGGGGTATGTTCCGCAATGAGTTCCGTACACCTCTGGCACTGAAAGGGTTAATTTGCATAAACTATAAATCTAAAGAACTCAAAAGCTAGTTTTCTAAATAACAGATGGCTAATACAAATTATAGGTGAAGCTCTTTCAAAATCGCCAAAATAGTTTTTAGGCAATATGGTCTCTTTAAATGGGTCTTTTAACCCTATTAATGCTACAGATGTACAAGTTATTTTGTGATGCACTGGGAATCCCTCTAACCCTGAAAAGTGTTTGCCCCACAATTCTTCCATTTTAGTCTTTATACATGTGCCCCAAACAAACCTCCTGTTATTATAAGAGAAATTATCTGTGATCCCCATCCTCTGATGACTCTGCCCCAGTACAGCAATATTGGTACCACATAAAGGAGTTCTGTACACATAAGAAACTTATTAATTCACACCACAATGCGATACAAAAGGGTCTATGAGTGATACATTTACTTACTTCAGTCTCCTGGAGCCGGTGCCCAATCAAGCTCAAGGACTCCCCCAGTAGCTGCAGGTGTGCAGCCACATCAATGGGCTCAGTATCAGGGACCTTTGCTGGGGAGGAGGAGAATGACAGGACACTACTTGGGGACTTCTTGTGCGGAGAAGAGAGACCTGAGGAGCCTGGACACAGAGATAAGAGGGAGAGAATGTCAACAAGACACAGAAACTGGAACTATGAGCCTTATTCAATAAGCTGAAGAGGTGCAAATCTGGAGAAAACCAAAAGAACTGTATGGAAGAGATGAAAATCCCTAATTATTTAAATGTGGTTTCTAACACCTTGAATTCTACAGAGGTCTCTAAAGCATTTCAGAGCCCCAAGGGGTTAAAAGCCCCATTTAAATCCATGGGGATTTGATGCATTTGTATTTTTTACGTTTTCATGTATTTGGAATTGTTGTATTTGGATTATTAAGATTTTCCAGTTTTTTAAGCTCACATAAATAACTCCAAAAGAAATGTACTTTTACTGGCTTAAAAACTCTCCTTATCCCTTTGGATGACAGCACTGTATCTCAACATTTATACACATTGAGGCTGATGTAGTACGTAAACCGAATTATTTATGGGGTAAACCATCGGCGTCACAGGGGACAAATACAGATTCCCAACATTTTCATTAATTTAGATGGGGCTTTAATGCCTTAAAGGTCAACTCTCAGCTCTATTAAAGTATTTATCTTCCTAAAGTGCAATCAAAGTTAATCTTTAATCCGTGTTTTTGTTTCTGTAATTTAATGTGGTATAGCCGGAGATTTTATCTTTTAAAAAGAAGCCTGTGATGTCCATAAAGGACAGGCTACTGTGCAGCTCTGTACCACAGCCTGTCCATCTTCCCCTCCCCAGTAGTGCCTCGTTCCCACCTCCTCATTGGCAAGAGAGTGCTCCAGCTCACATGGAGGAATTCTCCATCATCAGAGGAGGTTGGAACAAGGCACTACTTGGGGGAGGGAAAGAGGTAAAGATGGACAGGCTGTAGTACAGAGCTGTACGGCAGCCTGTCCTCAACGAATGTCACCGGCTTCTTTTTATGAGGTAAAATCTTGGGCTATAATGCACTGCATTAAAAAGAAAAGAAAAAAAAAACAACAACGGATTAAAGATTAACTGGGATAGCATTTTAAGATGATAAATACTTTATCAGAGGTGAGAGTTCCACTTTAAATGCTAAGAGACTTTTTCAACACATCACAAAGCAATGTGTTGACGAGACCTTTTAGCTTTCAACTGGTCATGAAATGTTGGGATCTGCATTTGCCCTCTATAATGCAGACTGTCTGCTCAAGAATTGCACCTCTTCAGTGTATGAATATGGCCCTGTCTATGAGAGAGAGAGTTAATTAAATGTGTGAAAGGGATTGTAATAGAGAGAAATGCAGAACAGCTGAGGAGACTACTTACACACTTCACTTTCACTCTTTACCTTTACTCCTTGAGGCAGCCTCAGAAGAACTGGACTTGCGTTTCACAGTGGTGGCCTCTGCTTTGTTCTGCTTGTGCTGGAGATACTGAGCCTTCTGCTTCCAAACCTGAGGGCAGTAAGAGGTAAGTGAGACCACCTGCTGTTACGTGCTCACATTTAAACAGTTATCCAAAAAGACTGGTCAGAGACAGGCTGCAAATACCAGCCCACAGACCATATGCACGACATAAGTGTGGCAACTTTAGGACTAAACATAGGAAACAAATAAAGCTTCCTCATTTGTTTAAATGGGGCTTTTAACTCCTTGAATGCTAGAGAGGATTTTAAGTAAAGGCCCCATTTAAATCATTGGGCATTTTTGGAACCTTTATTTGTGCTAATCTTTTGCCTTCTGAATATGGTCCTATGTTCACAGAGGTGCCTGTTACCTATGTCTAGTGAGATGGTCAGTTAGACACTAGCAGCTATCAGTGGTCCATAAGAGCAACTGAGCCAACTCCCTCTCGGTGAGTGATCATTGGTTCAAGGGATCATACGAGGAGTAAGAATAGGAGCAAGCGGTGAAACCGCTGTGGGAGTCAAAAAGAGAGGCTGTGTGCAATAAAGAGGAGAGAGACACCACAAGAGTCAAGGAGGAGGGGAAAGAGAAGTGCTAGGGAAGGAGAAGTACCGCCCAGTAAATGTAAGGGGGACACTTCTTTGGGAAGCACGTGGGTGGGGAGGAAGATGAAGGAGCAGGCTGGTAGTGAGTGGTGAGGGACACCTGCAGGTAAAGAGGTAAGGGGAGCTAGCTATTCCATTCTGAACACAACTCATAATGCTCAAAATTAACATTGTATAAGAAAACAGAGGAGTTAGAGACTTGGGGACAAACAGCCTGGGCCTGGTTTATGAGAGGAGTGTAAGGCTCGAGAAAGTGGGCAAAATAAACATGTAAATAATGAAGGGAGCTCATTCGCTCTTAGGGAAAGCTGGTAAGCAGTGTGGTACCGCAGGAAAAGGAACTGGTGACAACATTGATACTTTTTTTTTTGTTAAAGGCTATATTTAATAAAGTACTGGGATAAAAAAAAAAGTAAACAATCTATAGACAATTTTAAGAGTTACAATAAATATGTAAAGTCAAAATAAGAGGTTACCATCCCTTGAAGTGTTGAACTTACAAGTTTATCCTTTTCTGGAAGCTGTTTCCACACCTCGGCCAGTTTCTTACTTAGTTCCCCAAAGTCTGATAACAGAAAAGAAGCCATGAGGAAAAACAATATGATTGAGTAGAACTGGGCAGGTCAAGCCATTAAATAGGTCAGGTGCGGCATTTTAGTTGCGACTTTGATCGTTCTCCACTACAAAATGGCATATAGCAAATGATGGATGTTATAATCCATAAATAGCTACATATTGCCCACACCTTATATAGAATGTTTGTACATATTTATCAGGTTAATGAGGTGTAAATCTGGAGCAAATCAACTGCATCATCTTGGAGAAATTAAAATTCTCATTGATTTAAATGGGGCTTTTAAACAGTGTTTACCAAAGAACTGCAAGACCTCTCTAGCATGTAACTGTTTATAGTTCCCATTGCAATCAATTTGGATTTTGGGAATATTAATTTCACCACATGATGAAATCTGAGTCGTGTGTGTGTCTGTTTTAGTTTGTGCTGTTGATCTCTTAAGTCTGCTAACCTTCAGCTTCGGAGCCTGACCTTTTGTTGGCACATTAGATTTTTTTTTTACATACTAATGCACCTTTTCGTCTTAGTCCATTGGTGGTCAAAGGGACCCTGATGTAACGTGCCCCCCACCAAGGAGGCTCAGCATTCAACAAGTCAGAACTAAACTCCACCTTCTCCTTTGGTCAGGAGGGCAGTGCACTTGCCTTAAAAGGCTCTCTGGAGGAGGAAACTCCCACCCAGCTCCGCTTTTCCTCCATTAGACATGCTCCGTTTTAACGTATAGAAAAGATCAAAAACAGAGGTGAAGCAGGAAAAAGGGGCCACCTCAACCAGAGAACCCAAAGGACCCCCTTGCTTGAAATTCAAAACAGCATAGAGAGGGAAAGGGAGAGAGAGAGACAGAGACACTAGAACCTGGGATGGTACCAGATAGGATATCTGGAAAATTAGTCATCTAGCCATGCAGCTCCAAAATGGACACTCAAGTCCTTGGCTTAAAGGGATACTAATACTTCATTTTAACTTTATTTTATTTTGTAGGCATTAAAAAACATGAAGAATGATATAAGTCTTATCTCTCAAACCTTTATGGTTTAAGAGATATTCACAAACAAAGTATCCCCCCCCTGTTCAACCAGATCAGAAGGGAGGTGCCCAGGTAGACTGCAGAGAGGGACAATCTTCAATTAAGATAAGGGAAAAAGCTGAAAAACTTGTCAGGGGGGGGGGAGGGCTTTCATTGTTTTCATACAAAGAAAATTGTCCCCTTCTGTTATCTGCCTGGTCATACAACCTGATCCACATCTGAGAAGAGATGACTTACACTAGGTAAAAGGGGCGGGGAGGGGAACTTTGCTTGTGAATATCTCATAAACTATAAAGGTTTGAGAGATAAGACGTATATCATTCTTCATGTTTTTTTAATGCCTACAAAATAAAATAAAGTTAAAACGAAGTATTACTATCCCTTTAAGGAGCCTTTAACAAGAGATTGTCCAGATAGTAAAAGCAATCTCAAGTGAATGAATGTGGGCTGACATTGCTGCTACAACCTTTGTGAATACCTTCAGGGAAGAGGCAAGCCCAAAAGGAAGGGTGCTGAATTGAAAATTATACAGTCTTGAAAGCAATGCTGATGCTCTGTATTAATAAAAACATTCAGATATTGGTCTTATATCCAGAGAAGCCCAAAACTTCCCTGGGCACATGGTGAAGTAGATAGAGCACAGAAACTCCATCTGCAACCATGGTATATGAACAAAGTGATTGAGCTTCTTCAGGTCCAGGATCAGATAACAAACACAATCTTTTTTGGGGACTATGCAAAAGCTGAAATCCCATGAATCTCTCCTGCAGAAGAACTGGCGCAAAACCCACATATCCAGCAGGGATTGAACAGCCTTCCTCACCAGGTCTAGAGGGACCCGGGACATAAAAACATATTAAGAAGGGAATTTGAAATCTATGAAATAACCATCTGAAATAACTCGTGAAACCCACAGATCCACCATGGATTTCATCCATGTATTGTGAAAGAAACACAGATGTGCTCCAATTGCCTAAGGCAGACTGGACCTCCACGAGTCATGTCGAGGTAGAATGGTCATTGCTGGGTTTTTAGGTAGGTTTCTTAACCGCCCATGCATGCTTAAATTTTAAATGCGCACATGTCTGACTTGCAGAGGTGTTATGACTCGGCTTATACTCATATTGGTGGGGTTAAGCAAAACCTCAAAATCTCAGCATAAAGGATGGATGGTTTGGAGTAACTTGAAGCAACATACCACTCTTGCCCCAGTAGCATGGCTAAAGACCTTCTTTAGTTCTGCAACACACAGTTACTTGCCAACAAACAAAAGATAAACAGAGTATACAGCAATCCAGATATTATAACAAATGGTATGACATTTTGAGACTGACAATGCCAAGGACTTGTCATAAAGCTGCTTCACTAAGATATGCATTTGCCTCAAGATAGAGAGGACACTATTCCTTTTTGCAGTGTCAGAATGACCCACATCCAGCAACTGATGTCCCAGATAGCAATAACTCTATTCACCCATCCCACAGCAAAACCTGGTGTAAGACTTCCCCAGAAGCCACACGGTTTGCTTCAGATGCTTATCCTCCTCATCTATGAAAGCATCTGGTAGTTCAATGTGTTTAGAAAAGGGAAACACAGGAGAATCACCTGTTCGATGAGGGCAGCCCACTTCTGAAACAAAGCAGGAGAGAAAGGGTATAGGAATGCAAAATATCTGGAAATAGTTTCAGGCGACGTCCACTCAAGTACCACTTGGTCAAGAGGATTATAAGGAGGGAAAAGAACTGCATAACTTTTGCTTCTTTTAAAACTATCTGGAGTAAGGGAGGAATCTTCAATGTCCTCCTCCCCAGTTTCCCCCTTTCCTTAGAGGAATCCCTTCCACTGAGGAAAAAAAATCCCTTTCCCTAAAGCAATAAACCATTCTTTTGCAGAGAATAGGTTGGTCTTGCTTGCAAGACTCATGGATCCCCTTAAAGGAATAGTAATGTTTCAAAATAAAAGCAAAAGCAGCTCCAATTAATCTTCATAGTATTAGGGACAATCTTCAATTAGCATAAGAGAAAAACCTGAAAAACCTGCCAAGGGGGGCAGGGTTTTCATTGCTCTCACAGTAAGAAGATTGCCCCTTGCTGTGAGCTGTCTGGTCGTAAGACCAGATTCCACATCTGAGGGGAGGTGGCTTACACTAGGTAAAAGGGGTGGGAGGGGGATACTTTATCATTCAATTACTCTTGAACTACAACTCGGACAGTACTGAAATAGAAACATAGAATTTGACGGCAAATAAGAACCATTCGGCCCACCTATGCTGCCCATTTTCCTACTGTAAAAACCTCAAACCTTTTTTGGTCCTAGGTCTTTTCTTACATAAAGGACAGCCTTATGCCTATCTCATGCATGCTTAAATTCTGTCACTGTATTAACTTCTGCCACTTCTGCTGGTAGACTATTCCACTTATCTACTCCCCTCTCAGCGAAGTAAAACTTTCTTACATTACATCTAAACCTGTGTCCCTCTATTTTTAGACTATGGCCTCTTGTCCGAACATTTTTACTCCTTTGAAATATACTTCCATCTTGCACTTTGTTGAATCCCTTCATGTATTTGAATGTTTCAATCATATCCCCTCTCTCTCTTTTCTCCTCCAAGCTATACATGTTCAGACCCCAGTCTATCCTTATATTTATTTTCATGTAAACCAGTCATCATTTTAGTGGTCCTTCTTTGAATTTTTTCTAGATTATCTATAGCCTTCTGGAGATGGAGTCTCCAGTACTGTACACAATACTCTAGGTGAAGTCTAACTAGAGATCTACAGAGTGGCATGACCACTTCCCTTTTTCTGCTATACAACCCAGTACCCTGCTTGCATTCCCCACCGCTTTATTACATTGCCTGCCTACCTTTAAGTCATTAGAAATAATTACTCCCAAATCCCTTTCCTCTGTTTTCTCTGACAGCACAGTACCCTTAATAGTATAGAAATAACACTATCCACAGCCCGAATACTATGAAGATTAATTGGAGCTGCTGTTTTTGTGAAACATTTCCATCCCTTTAAGAGATGTAGGCACAGCAGCCATGCAGACTCCTATTCAGAACAAGAAAGGCCTGGATTAAGAAGAAAATACTTATCTGCCTGTTGTGGGGGCAAAAGAAGGTGCAAGGAGGGGAAAAACAGCCGCCTGTAAGTCACATGCCTTATGGGTGCTCTGTGTACAGGAAAGGAAGGAAAGGAGCAAAGGCACCTCCCCTTCCTTTTCTGGTGGCCCAGGAAAAAAAAACAAAAAAAAAACAGGACTCATGGGAAGTTATAAGAAATCCCTGCCAAGTAATAGAAATGGTGTGTTGGCTCTCCAGATATTAATGCTTGAGAGCAGCTAAAGCACAGCATTATCCCCCATATGGCCCTATTCACACTGGACGCTTTGCGACCTCTCTTCACCCATTCCCGCAGTCCACCCAGTAGCACAGGATGCAACTGTTAAGGAGCCGATGCTCCTTTATCAAAAGGGTAGCAGCGTGCACCATTCATAAAAGGTGCCTCAGCCCCAAAAAGTTACAAATGTGGAAAATAAAAGAGGATTTTAGTCTTACCTGTTAAATCCTTTTCTCTTAGTCCATACAGGTTACTGGTAACTTTGGGAAGGAGATCAGCCCCTTTAAGTAGGCAGGAACAATTCTGAGAAGTGAATTCAGGGGGTAGAGCCTACTTCCCTCCTTGGCTTCTGCTAGCCAATTAGCTCCAGTAAGATTTGAGACACTAACTATTGACTAGGTAGTGAGAAGGAAAAGAAGACTCCTGTGAGCATGAACCCAAAAGGACCCCCACGTTCCGCCACAGGAGAGCCAAGCATGGTCCCCTGACAGGGTGGGTGACCAGTAACCTGTATGGACTAAGAGAAAAGGATTTAACAGGTAAGACTAAAATCCTCTTTTCTCTGTCGTCCAATATAGGTTACTGGTAACTTTGGGATGTCCAACCATTGAGTTTCCCAGAGGCAGGAAGTAAGGCAAGGACCAGGAGCAAGGCCCCCAAAGTCACCAGAGCATAAATGTTCCATCAGATCAGAAATAGCCCAACAAAAACAAATGAAGTGTCAATGGACCCTAAACGGGTAACAACACCCCAAGGACTGTCACACAGAACTAGAGCCAACAGGACTCAAAAGTGAAGGAAGAGCCAAAGAACTAAAGAAGATCCTAGACAGGCAAGACAGCCTCCAGGATCTTCCTCCCAAAGCTGGCATCAGCTGATGCCAGCACATCAACACTTTAGTGCTTCGAAAAGGTGTGCATAGATGACCAAGTGGCAGCCTTGCACAACTGAACAGCGGAGGCCTGATTCTTGTAAGCCACAAAAGCCCCAATAGATCTAGTAGAATGAGCCGTGACCCGAAAGGGAACAGGCTTCTTCCTTAGCTCGTAAGCCTTACAAATAGTGGACTTGATCCAAGATGCAATAGTCACTTGGATGCAGGTCTCCCTGTCCTGGGGCCCTCAGAAATGACATATTGTCTAATGGACTCAGTGCGATGAACATAAAACTTGATACAACGCACCACATCTAACAAGTGGAGATCCTTCTCCTTGTCAGAGAAAGGGTCAGGGCAGAAAGAAGAAGCCACAATCTCCTGACTAATGAGGAACTCAGGAACAACCATCAGGAGAAACTCCTGTGAAGTGCTAAGCACCACCATGTGTTAATGAAACACCAAAAAGGGTGGTTTACAAGAGAGAGCATGTAACTCTGCGACACGGCGAACAAACATGATTGCCAGGAGAAAGGCCAATGTAACACGTCAGCAGAGGCAGAGGAATAGTAGCCAAAGACTCCAAGGGAGGGCGTGAAGGATACCCAAGACCAAGTTAAGATCTCACTGAGGAGCGGGAGTCTGAAATACAGGACGAGTACGAGCAATGCCCTGGAAGAAACCCTAGAAGAATAGCAATGCACCTCTGAACGAAAAAGAGAGAGAGCCGATGCCTGAACCATAAGGGAACTCAACTGGAGGCCCTTGTCCACACCTTCCTAGGAAAATCAAAATCCAGAGATAGGTCCTTATCAGCACACCAACAGAGAAAGGAAGACCAGACTCCATTGTAAGCCTTAAAGGAAACAGGCTTGCTTGCACCAAGCATAGTTGCCACCACACCAGAAGAAAACCCTTTCTACCACAGTGGTGAGGATTCAATGTCCAAGCCGTCAAAGCTAGACGATGGACATCCTCCTTCCACAGGTAACCCTGTAGAAGAAGATCCGGACGTCAAAGGAGCTGGCCGATAGATCCAGAAGCTCCTGAAACCAAGCATGGTGAGGCCAGAACGGAGCAATCAGAAAGACTGGACAGTGCTCCAGTCTCAGTTCCCTTATCACCCTGTGCAACATGGGAACGGGAGGAAAGATGGAAGCCAGAGGAAGTAACAAAGGAATGGACATGGCATCCACTGCTTGAGCTAGAGGATCCCTCCAGCAAGAGCAGAACGTCAGAGTCGTCCGGTTGTGTCTTGTCACCATCAGGTCGATGCATGGAAGACCCCACCTCTGAACAATGAGGTAGAGCACTCATTGACGTTGACTACGCCGGGAATGTGAACTTAGGATATGGCAGGACCATATTCCTCTGCCAAGGACAAAATAGTCTTGACCTCTAACCAAGCTGCGAGACTTCTCTGGAAAAACTAAAAAACCCGATTACGTTTGATAAGCGTCTGCTTCCTGGAAACAATAGGCAGGAGGGTACTTTTACCCCCTGTGGCCTCACTAATCAGATCCTTAAGATCTGGCCCAAACAGAGCCCTGAAAGGGCAAGGAGAGCAATGCTTTCTTAGAAGCAGTGTCAGCAGACCAGATCTTGAGCCAAAGAGCTTGTCTGGCAACCACAGACATGGTGGAAACCCTTGCCACCAAACAGATGTCATCAACAAGGCAGCAGAGACCTAATGCTGGGCTTCAGAATGTTGGCAAGAAGTCTCAACATGGCAGAAGCAGGAGCTCCCTGATGTACTGAAAGCGTGAGCTGTTCAGTCCAAACCGCAATGGCCCTATACCCAGGCAGCAGCAAATGTTGGACGTACGGAAGTACCATCGGTAGCGAATATGGACTTCATGAAGGCACCAAGTTTCTTGTCAGACCAGTATGTAAGAGCAGAGGCATTAGCAACTGGCAAAACAGTGGACTTAGAAAGCCTAGAAAACAGGGCCATCCACTTTGGGGAGGGATGAACCCACTGAGCTAGCGCCACATCAGAAAAGGGGGTAAGGCTTAGCAAACTCCTTGGATACAGAAGGCTTTCTGTCAGGAGACTACCACTCATCAGATACTAACCAGTCAAGAGTGGGGTTAGATAGAAAGCAAGTATGGGGCTCCAGAAGTACATCAGAGGGGTCCGAAGAAAACTTTTGAACCATGGGAATGTTTAGGGTGTTTAATACGGCTCTGATCAGGCCCTCAGCAAAGGGATCTGGGTCAGCCTCAAAGGGGGGGTCTCCAAAGAACTGAGATGAGACCACTGTAGAACATTCCTCAGCATCAGAATCCACCAACAGTTCCTACTCAGAGGAATCTGATAACGTCAGGTACTCCCTGCGGTTTCAGTAGGGAAGATCTGACAGAAGTAGGGGTCTGCCAGGAGTGGAAGACCCCCTGTAACTGGGATGGAAGAGTTGTATATACTGGAGGTCTCTAGCAGCAGCCTAAACTCTTGCACCCAAACTGGCTCTAATGCATGGCTGGAGGTCCCTGGGGGAAACTCAGGAACAACAGAACATGCTGCGCATAAATGACCTGAGAATTCTCTAGGCAACCCTGATTGACATAAGGATCAATGTGTAAAGGGGGACACAGAGATCACAGAGTCCTTAGTCTTAGTCCTAGCCCCAAGCTCCTAAGGAATATACATTCCCACAGTGTCAAAACGTTCAAAGTATAAGGAAATACCCAAATACAGTGTATATGATTAAAATTTCACCCCAGAAATCGCTAAAATACACTTATCTGGCAGGCGAAGGGTTAATCTGCTGAAGAGAGAAGGAGGGTCCAAGCCCTGCATAGAATACTCGTTCTGGGAAGGCACAAAATGGCTGCAGCGACGGTAGCCAATCAGGAACACGCGCGCGATGCAAGCGCTCATGGAAAAAGTAGTTTTCCCAGAAAAAGCACCCCAACAGTGCCCGAAGCCCCCTGAGCCCCCCAAAACACACTGAACATTGACCGGATAGTACAGAAAGGGCAGAAAATTAAAATGAGCCATCTCTGAAGTCACTAGATTGAGCGGTTGCAGAGAAATGTCCCAAACTGTACAGTCCCATAGAAGTGAATGGAGCAATGGCATCTATGCGGTAAAAGCGCGCGGAACACAATTTTTGCAAAGTTGAAACAGTGACGTAAATTTGGACCAAGCATAACTAAAACATGTCACTAGACCCAATAAACACTGAACCCAGTAGGGAAAGTGCTCAAAACCCCCCAAAAGATGGTAAACCAGCAACAAAAGGGTTAAGTTACCACAGAAACTTGCTCCAAAACACCCAACAGACATACAGATAAACCCAATAAGTGCAGGAGTATGCAACAGGAAATCCAAAAGGAGACCCCTGTTAGGAGGGGCAACGTGGGACATGTGGACCTTAGCACTCAAAGGGTTGCTCACCTTTCCTGCAGATCTACTGTCTTCAGATTACCATATATCAAGAAGAAGCCTCAGTGAGCAACTCCTGAGGAAAGAACTTCCAACCAAGATTTTCCCCCCAGGGCTTAAGGTCCAGAAAAGCACTTGGTAAACTGAGCTATCCACATTTGGGTGATGGGAATTGTCAGTGATGGTAATCTGCCTAATGGTGGTAGCCCATATCTATCAGAACATAATAAAAAAGCTAAAACTATAGCAGAACTGTTCTCTTGCCTGTATCTTCACCAAGGAACAAATCTTACTGGAGCTGATTGGCTAGCAGCAGCCAAGGAGGGAAGGTAGGCTTCACCCCCTGCATTCACTTCTCAGAATTGTTCCTGCCTACTTAAAGGGGCTGATTGCCCACCCAAAGTTACCAGTAATCTGTATTGGACAAAAGAGAAAAAGTATTTAATCCATGGCAGGTTCAACATAGGGACACAAAAAGTCAGAAATAACAGGTTGTAAAGAGGCTAGATCACAAATAATAGCCAAAGCACCACGACTACAAATTGTGGCAATCAGACATACACACATATACCATATAATCACAGAACGTGTGAATTCTGTAAACTGTGGACTCCTCTTCAGTTCCCTAACAATGTAAGAGAAAAGAGAGGCTGGCCAGTAAATGCTATGAAGAGACCCCCAAGCTGACCGAAGGTCCTGGAAAAGTCTGCCCCCTGTTCTATATCCAAACATAAGAAAAAAGGGAATAGAAGCCCACCTTACGAGGGATGAATGCCCCATGTAAATTACAAAAATAAAAAAAAAACCTTCCCCCTGCCATATCTCATAAATAGGACACACTGAAACAGAAGCTGTTGGGGCAGGGTGTTAAAGTGGAGCCGACAGTGAGTTTCTGCCTCTATAGAACTATATGCAAGCTCCCTGCCTCCTAGAAGAAGAAACTTTGCCCCATGGGTCCTATGTTCCACAATGGATGAAAGAGAAAGCATAATTGAGCAATATGAATAACACATCTAGCAGAGGTATTAACATGCTGCAAATTTAGCATAGAACAGTGCCATCCGAACGAAGCAGAGCGGTCCTACTCTTGTTTAGATTGTCAGTAGGAAGGTATTACAGGTGTTCTAAATGGTACCAGAAGAATTCATAAATATGATACCAAGAACATTTAACCCTGAATTCTCTGTATTTGCTTCAGCTTCATACAAGCAAAAATCAAAGTGAAATGTTTCTCACTCACTGTTTCAATTTGCATCATAAATTGACAACCATTACTTCACAGGCGCAAATTACTTTCAGGGTGCAAATGTCTGATATCAAATCACCACATTTCTCACACGCATTTCTCATTCATTTTATATGGAGAGGATATACAATTGTATGCAGTGAAACATCCACTAGAAGGGACACCTGGAGGTCATAACTTGTAGTTTCTAGTTATTATACATTTCCAAAAGGAAATAAAAAAATTCAAGTACTGTACAGTAAATAAAAATGAACATAAAGGAAAATGGGTTTTCTAGAGAGGAAAACCAGCCCTCTTGTCTCTTTTCAGGTCATTCTAAAAAAAAACTACTGGGTAGGTAGAGCCACTGGGGTTAAGTAGGGCAGGGGAATTTTACTTCAAAGCTGTAGTTAAATCTTGTGGAGGGAATATTACCCCATGGTCCCTGCATGCCCTCTTGGATGCAAGATAAATAGACTTTAATTATACCAGTTATGGTATAATTACATGGCATGATTCTTCTTCAATTGTTATAACCCAAGTCAAGTGAGAGAAGCAGGGAGGAGAAAGAGAAACAAGCATTTCTCTCCTCCATAACATGGGCAGACAAAATATAATAAACTTAGTAGTCAGAATATTTAGACCCACAACTAGGCATTTTAGGAGCCAATGTGTGGAATTAATTTATATAGATTGATAAAAAATATCCCCTAAAGTAAGATTTTAGGAGCCTGGACTCCTGGGATTTTCCACTCCTGCCATAAAACTTTATGAGAAGCATGAAGGATCACCCAAATAAAAGCGGCCTAAAGTACAACAAAGGGCCACAACGGCAAGCTAACCTCTTCGACAGCCTGATATAAAGCCTTGGATTTTATAGTATACTCTATTTGAATCTGCAGGGTTAGACTGGATTTGAAAATTTTGGCGGCGGGGTTAGAACCAAGTGTAGTGTACATCTCACCATCTCTAAATTGTCTCTCAGCCTTGTAGTATTCTCAATCCAAAACTATAACATTTCTTCCCTTGTCCAAAGAACATACCAGGATGTGTTCATCATCCTGTAACTCATTCAAGATATTCCTCTCATGTTTAGTTAAATTATCATTACCAGACACCAGTTTAGACAAGGCAATCAATTTTATCTCTACAGATTTCTGGAATAATTCCAACTATGGTCCCTTGCAGTGTACAGGGTAGAAGCTGGACTCCAACATATTAATACATGGTACTTCATTAGGTATCCGATGACTCCCACTGCAAATGAGCCAAATCGTGCACAGTGCACATATGCCAAAAATTAAAATCCGTACATAATGGGGCTCTAGCACCTGCACTCATATTCAGTGCTGGTCCCCATGGGGGGGTTATCCCACTGATTTAAATGTGGCCTTCAGCACCCTGAATGCTAGTGGTCTCTATCCCTTTTCTTTGCAATGGGTTGGAAACATCTCCAGCATTTGAGTAGTAAAATGCCCATTGTAACTCCAAAGGCCATTTTGAGAATTTTCGTTTGTCTTTTACAGTACAGTTGGCTTGCCCAGAACTGCTCAATTTTATCTTTGTACATTACTTAAATTGGGATTTAAAGCAACCGATTGCTAGAGAATCAATGCAAGGCAATGAGTTGGATATCTCTCTAGTATTCAAGGGTTTGAGCCTCCCCAATTAAAAGTTATTTGTAATTGCTCCCTGTGTAGGTAATTTGCTCCAGAATTGCTCCACTGTATATATGTGATAGCGCTTTAAGTTTTCCCTAGAATTTCTCACCAATCCCAGGATGCTCTGCAACAATGCTGACTCTATACTCTTTGGAGAAGACCTGGTATGCAGACATGTTCTTCTTCTTGGGCTGATTCCAGATACAAAAGAAATAAGAGACATAGGTCACACAGTGAAAGTCCACATGTACCAGTTTTCAGTCAGCTGATTATTACATTGCACAGTCTTACTTACCAAAAACATTTTCTGAAATGGATGGTTCTTTATCTCCGAATAGCATGTAGGAATCACCCACTGGTTATGTGCACATATATACATCCTTTTTATAACCAGTGTCAACGTGACTGAGGGTTGGTGTTTTTTTTGCTTTAAGTGAACCTTTAACTACACAGCCTTTAGGTCAGATTTCATCAATGTGTCAGAAGAGTAGCATAACAGATCCGTCTCGGGATCACCGACACAAAGTTTGGGGTCACTTAGAAGTGTCCTTAGCTTCCATCAAATGAGTTGCAAAATGAATAGAAAATACAGTCAAGACGTTGACAAGGTTAGAAAAAAATGATTTTTAAATTTAAATAATTGTTTCCTTCAAACTTTGCTTTCGTTGAAGAATCCTCCATTTGCAGCCACTACAGACTTGCAGACCTTTGGCATTCTAGTTGTCAATTTGTGGAGATAATGTGAAGAAAGTTCACCCCATGCTTACTGAAGCACTTGTCACAATTTGGATTGGCTTGATGGGCCATGCGGTCAAGCTGCTCCCATAACAGAATCAAGGAAATTTCTAAGTGACCCCAAACTTTTGAATGGTCATGTACCTTCAGCTATTTACCAATGATTAACTGTATTTCCCTATCTTGCATATGCAAGACAGACAAAAACACAAAATGTGGTGGAAATGTGGCCATTCTTATATTACTCACAAACATACACTTACAGGTTAGGTGTGTCCACCTGTTACAGCTTGCTGTACCTCTAGGCCGGTGTCGTTTTGCCGGTCACGGATGCCTGGGCTGGGGCCAGGACTGACTCTCCTTCTCTATTCCCTGCTTCTCTCTCTGCTTGCGGCCTGGCCGCATCTGGTGCCTCTCAGAGTTGGCTGTGTCCTTTCCTGGGGCGGCGAGGCTGGATTCCCTCATCAAGGCAACACAGGGCTCAACGCATCTGTGCCGGTTGTTGCGACATTTTTAGGCGCGTTAGTGGGAGTGACTCACGCTCGGCTTTATACCTTGGGTCATGGGTAACTCCTCCTTACTACTTCCTGGCTAGGTATATAAGGGCTGGGGACTCTGAGCTCAGTAGCCCTTACGTTGGTGTCAGATACAGTCGCTTTTCTCCTAGTTGCGTTCCGTGAATGACCTGGGCATTGTCTAACCATCCTATCTGTTGCTGACCTGTGGCTCTGTCTGACTATCCTCTCCATATTCCCTGGGATAGTTGGATACCCAGTCTGGTGCAGACCTGTGGCTCTGGCTGACTACCTGCTCCGTGTATGACCTTGGCATTGTCTGACCATCCTCTCTGGTGCAGAGCTGTGGCTCTGTCTGACTATCCTCTCCGTATCACCCTGGGATAGTTGGATACCCTATCTGGTGCAGACCTGTGGCTCTGGCTGACTACCCGCTCTGTGTATGACCTAGGCTTGGCTAACTATCCATCCAGTTGCTGACCTGTGCCTCTGTCTGACTATCCACTCCGTGTTGTCCTTGGCTTAGTCGGATACCCAATCTGGTGCAAACCTGTGGCTCTGGCAGATTTCTCACATTTTGCTTGAGCTAACCTAGTCTACGTGAGAGTAACCCGGACGCAATCTCCTACTTCTCATAGGACTATCTTGCTCTGTGGTGTGGTCATATCTATCTTATTTCTGGTTTATTACATATACTCCATCATCTGTTTGTCTCTTTCAAATAAAAGTGATTTTTACTCTAAGTACTTGTCGCAAATCTTTGGAAACCGTGAAACCACCCTACAGCTTCCTGTACAAATACAATCCAGCTATGGATGAATAGGTGACAATGAAATAATTGTGGGAAGGAGTGTCCCTCTCCCCACTCTGTTTACTCAGCATGAAAATATTCTTTTAACTTTTTTATTTTCTTACCAAGGAATCACCAGGAAAAGATTACCATCAGTTGCAACACAAACACAGTAGGATATGGAACTTATCTGATAACATTGCTTAGTCTCCTGCTAAACTTTTCAATCTTGTTTAAAAGGGGATTTCAGTGTATTGACAGAAAAATCCTTTTCTCTTATGTCCTATGTGGAATACAGGAAATACGAGGTAAAGTCCCTTCTTCCAAGAGAGTTCCAAGAGGTGGAGATTCCCGCCTATATCCACTTTATCCCAGCATTGGTATGCTCAGTTTTATTGTATACAAAAGATGGACAAAAAAACTGAAGTGAAACAAGAAAGGGAATCCTCTGAACCAGATAACCTCCCTCCCCCACAACTCAAATTGCTCTCTCTGTAGGATGGACGTCCTGTGTTCCACATGGATTAGGATTTATCGGCAAGTACACAAAAATCCCCTTTTCTCTTACGTCTTATGTGTAACACAGGAACCAAGGGGATATACCAAAGAATCCACCAAGATTCCAGGAGGGAAAGAGAAAATCCCTTCCAAACAAAGAACAGTTCGAACGACAGCAAACTAGTACAATATGAACCTCAGGTGTCAACTGACACCAACACTGCAAAACAAAAGTACAGTAACTAAGAGGGTACTGGCCAAAGTAAAAATCAGGAAGGACACCTGCAAGGTACAACAACCTGTAGGAGCTTCTGGCTACAATTAGCTTCAGCAGAAGTCAGCACATTAACAAGATCATGTTTGACAAAGGTGTGAAGGGACAAACAGGTTGCTGCCTTATATAGCTGCGCAACAGAGGCCTGGTTCTTGTAGAGCCAAGAGGTACCTATCGACCTGGTGGAATGGGTTGTGACCCAAAAGGGCACAGGTTTCTTCCGGAGAACATATGCCTGGTGAATGGTTGCCCTAATCCAAGAAGCCACTGTTACCTTAGATGCAACCTATCCCAAAAGAGGAGACTTAGCCTATTATGTCATTATAGCTTGTTACGGTTCCTTTAAATAAGTGTGCTAGTTAATTGCAGTCAGATGTAATTGGTCTATTGGAAACAACTTTAAGAATAATACTATGTGGTTTTCCTATTTCAAATAGTTTGGAAGCAACTACAGGAAATAACACATTTTATGCGTGTCACAGTCCGTATTTTCCGTACTTTATCAGAAGTTACTATATAGCCTTTGTATTATCCACACAGTATTTATAGTGTATTTAAAAGGACTTTTATACTGTAATTGGTGATGGTGTGTATCACACTCTTAATTTTCCGTACTCAGCACACAAGAGTTGCTAAACTGTATACAACACTTATTAGTTGTTCTCTGAAGTGCTTCACTAGGCTACATGCTTACTAAATGTTAGCTTCGATCACTGATCATTATAACTATTCAAATACTAGATCGTTACCTCAAAGCGGTATAGTTCAATACTCAAACCCTTCCGCTGTCAGTTTTAATAAATGTTGCTACCTGGTATTAAATATTTATTTTCTTCCCCCAGATTGATCAGAACGGACCTTTACTTAAAGTCAATATGGTTCCGCATAATTCAGGAACCTTTTTTTTTTATGTAACTGGAATTATTTGGAGGTATCTTCAGATCTAAGTAATTCAGAATCGGTCAGTTTAGCTAATCAGCAAGGTAACCTATTAAATTCAGGAGCACTCTCCCATCGGCCACACCTCTCAGTTCAGTTTTCAGAGTTTTTGATCTCGCTAAAAGCTGTCTAGCTTATTACTTCTTATGCTAACAGACTGGCTAAGTCGAGATCAAAAACACTGAAAACTGAACTGAGTGATGCTCTTCCAATGATCAGCGTGGCCGATGGGAGCGTGCTCCAGAATTTAATAGGTTACCTTACTTCGTAGCACTGATTAGCTAAACTGACCGATTCTGAATTACTTAGATCCAAAGATACCCAATGCTGAATGGGAATAATTTGATTTTAGTATTCTAACCTGTTAAATCCTTTTGTCTTTAGTCCATATGGAACACAAGTACCATGGGTTTGAATTTCTCCTCCTGGAGGGCAGGGCACACCACAAAAGACAGGGTCTTTGGGGTGGAGACTCCCTTCTCTTCCTCCAGCTCATCCCCCCTGCCTACTTCCCAGAATTCTTGTAGCCACAGCAAAAGAAGTAAACAGGAAAGAAGAAAAGAAACTCTCCCAGGACTAAGATACCTAAGACTCCTCTGTGCAGGGAAACAAAGCAAATAAGGTTCTTCTACAGGTGGGAGAACTGTGTTCCATATGGACTAAAGAGAAAAGGATTTAATAGGTATGCTAAAGTAAGCTAAAATCCTATTTTCTCTTATGTCCAATATGGAACACAGGTTCCCCTGGGGTAATACAAAGCATCACAAAATTCCCAGGGAGGGCAAGGAGAATAGACCGTTCACACTTCCCCATGACATCAGAGTTCCCTAGGATAAATCTGGATATGAATAACTGTAGGTGCCAACGGACGCTGAGCTAGCTAAGTGCACCTAACAGCCAAAATGGCTCAAAACTACTGAACAACTGTCAGCTGGGAAAAATATGCAAGGAGGACCAGGTCGCAGCCTTGCACAGCTGTTCAGCTGAGGTCTGATTCTTGTAGGCCTAAGAAGCACCTGCAGATCTGGAGCAATGTGCTGTGCTTTAGAAGGGATCCAGTTTCTACCTGATCTCATATGGTTGACGTATGGTAGCCTTAATCCAAGAAGCAATGGTTACATTGGATGCCGCCTGTCCCGCCCTAGGTCCCTCAGGGATGACAAAGAGAGTCAGCCTTACGAAAGGGTTTAGTGCGTTGCACATAAAAATTAAGGCAATGCACAACATCCAACAGGAGGTAACTCTACAGAGTGGCAAAGGGTCAGGACAAAAAGGCGGCACCACTATCTCCTGATTGATGTGAAATTCAGAGACTACATTAGGAAGAAACTCCTGAGAAGTCAGTCAGCTGACACATGGTGACGGAGGCTAAAGGCTAAAAAAGGAGGCCACGGTGGGATGCTTACGACCAAATTGAGATCCCACAGAGGTATGGGATTCTGAAAAGAGGGAAAGGTGCGAGTCACCCCCTGTAGAAAGGTCTTCACGTATAGGATGACAGCAAAAAGTCTCTGAAAAAAGAACAGAAAGGGCTGAGATCAAGACCTTGAGAGAACTGAAGCTGAGACCCTTGTTGATGCCATCCTCAAAGAAGGACCCCACCACGAAAGGTCAAAGACCTGTGGGGACATATTCTTGTCTTAACACCGCCAGTGAAAATGGACCCGACCTTATGATATGCCTTAGAGGAAACCTGCTTCCCAGCCTGGATCATGGTGAAGATGACATTACCAGAAAATCCTTTCAATTTCAGAATGGCGGCCTCAAGAGCTATGCTGTCAAGGCCAGTCTCTCCCCGTCCTTGTACCACAAGGGTCCCTGAAGCAACAGATCCCACCTGGGCAGCAAGCAAATCAGAGTCTGAATTGACAGACTGAATAGGTCTGCAAACCATGCCCTCCAGGGCCAGAATGGAACGATTAGGATAACCGTATCCTTGTCCATCCTAATCTTCCAAATCACCTTGGGGAAACACATAGGGGACAGGTGAAATCCATGGAATGGACATGGCATCCATCGAGAAGCCAGAGGATCCCTCGTTCAAGCACTGAGCATCAGAAACTACCTGGTCTTCCTGACTGCAATTAGGTCTATGTCCTGATGACTTTTCATCTCCTGGAATGCGTGTGGCTGAGAGTGCTGGAACATGAGCTTCTGCCCAGATGAGGAGATCCTTCACCTCTCTCCATGAGATCTTATGAGAGTGTCCCCTTGGCAGTGGATTACACAGTGGAATTGTCCAATTGAACTCTCACAGTAATACCTGTGAGTACCTGGGACCAGTGGAAGAGAGCCAGACAAAACACACCGAGCTCCAGAATGTTGATGGACAGGAGACTCTCCTCTCCTGCCCACTTTCACTGGGCACCCAAGTGACCCAGGGTCACACTCCAGCCACTCAAGCTGGCATCCACCTTCACCAGGGTCCGGGTAGAATAGAAGCAGCATTCTTGCTCCCCTGCATTGCCACTATTGGTCCCCCAGCGGTATCTGCTGTGATATCAGTAGCTGGGAGTTGTCAGGTTGGGTTCTGATGCACCACCACCAGGAGATCTGACTTTTAATACAATTTAACCTTTTGAGTGACATTGAGGTATCAAACTCATTAATCCTTTACGTCCAGGTTAGCCAGAAATTCCCCTTGATACATAGTGGCGATGAAGGAGCACAAGGACATCATCTTGAACTGGAGGTAGAAATATATGGTTGAGTAGCCCTAAGTCTAGAATAGGATGGCATTCTGTAATTTTTGGAAACTATGAAATGACTGGAATAAAATCCCATGGACCTTTCCAGAGAAGCAACAGGCACCAAAACCTGCACATCTAGCAAGAAGGAGGAGACGTGTCTAAAAATAGACAATGCTGCTCAGGGTCGTGAAGAAATCTGGACAAGAAAGAGCAACTTAGAGGAATGGACTTGAAAACTATGTGGTACCCTTCCAAAATGACCTGCAAAATCCATTGGACCACAAAGAAACTGCCCATGCTTCATGGAAAAAAAAAATTGAAGACAGCCTCCTATTGCCTCAAGCAGACCAGAAGTCATTCTGAGGTTTGTTTGTCAGCTTCAGGTTTCTGCACAGACTTCTTGGTGGATCAGGCCTGCTTGGGTTTTGTGGTGGATAGCTCCTGGGTTGCTGAGGGAATCTGTGCCCTGAGAAAGTATCCATACTGGAGGGGGGTAGTGAAACCATGTTTCTTCCTTGGAAAAGCACTTCTGAGGAAAATAATACAGTCTCTTCAGTTTTCAGGCACCTGTATCAGCAAGCAAAGAGGATGTGCAGAGAAAGACATAAGGATAAGGCTTCCGAAGCAAGCCATCCTTCACCTGACCCAGGTCCTTTAAGTCTTTGCTCTGATTCAGAGCAAATGGAGGATTATACAGCGTCATCCCCATCAAGAGAAAACAAAAAAGGCAGCTAAGAGCGGATCTTTGCCCTGCATCCAGCTGGAGTGAGGTCACTGTTAAAACTGAGCATGTCAAGGAAAGGGTAAAGTGGAGTCTCTGCTTCAAGTGCCCTGGTGTCCTGGAAGAGGGGACTTTACCCTAAGGTTCCTGTGTTTCACACTGAATGTAAGAGAAATATTATTGTGCCCATGTACACATTGTATTGCTTACTCATTCTGTGATAAGCTATATAAACTAATATAATATAGAAGAGGAAAGAGAGAAAGAATAGGGACGCCCCTATGTATATCAATCTCAACGGATAATAGACCGCAAACAACACCCAATATGCGTGTACTCACAAGAGGATTTGTTGGAAGGTAGGTCATGCTAGTTCCAACAAACATGCCACTGGGGAAAATTTAACTGCTCCCAGATTCAATATACAAATTTCAATATCAACAATTGACAGCTGCTCTCTCAAAACCCGCTCTCCCAAGCGGCATACGCAACCCAGAAACAGAAAAGAAAGCTCCAGATAGTGCAGTAACATCAGTAAATGATGTTATTCAAGAAAACAGGAAACATACTCACATTTCAGTGTGGTCAGACACGGATACCAGGTAGTCTGACATACAGGCTCACAGAGATTACAAGTCCGTTTCTGTTCAGGTAACATACATGATGATCACAATCCAACTGGACCAGGAAGAGGCTTTCAATAAAAGTATTTATATATTTATTTAAAAACAATTAAAATACACTAATGTGAAGGCAGGAATAACATCCTCTGTTGAGGATACTACACTATCTGATGCTTTCTTTTTCTTTTCTGGTTCAGTGTCATTATGTACTCTAATGATGCTATACCAATAAAGCTGCATATTAACATATTCATATTTGTGAACTCTCTTTTTCACGGATATAAACTGATTAGCTTTCCTTACCTTCTCTGGGTCTTCTTTCTTCTTCTTCTTGTCTGATGGACCCTCTGATTGGGTGAGGAGTACAGGTCCTGGCAGAGGTATGGATGATGGTGAGGTTGGTGGGGTTGTAGAAGCAGGGGGTGGGGGTGGTGGAGGAGAAGGCAACACTGCTGCTGGAATCTGTGTCGGGCTCTCCTCTAACCCATGTTCCCTCTTGCTCTTACTGTGCTTCCTGTGTTTCTCCTCCTTGTGTTTGTCCTTCTTCTTCTTGCTCTTTTTTGATTTCTTCTTTTTCTTAACCTCCCTGAAAGAGTCATCAATTACAAGTTCCCCAGCCTCCAGCTCTCCACCAGAGGTGGAGGCTGAATCAGGAGTCCCTGCAAGCCGTGGTGTATGACTATCCTTCTTGTGTTTCTTATGGCTGCTCCTACTCTCCACCTCCTCTTTTGATGTTTTTTTGCTGCTCTTCTTAGGAATGGTTACATCATTGAGGCCTGGACCTCCCTGTGGTGAGATCACATGTTCCTCTGACTTTTCCTGAGGAGATAGGATGAGTTTCATCCTCAAGCCATCTGGTTCACGAAGAGTCAGAGGCTTTGTTTTTTTGGCTTGAAGAGAGGGATCCTCCACAGGCATCTCCCCTACTTTTTTGCGATGCTCCTTGCGGGATTGCTGGATGGGGGCCTGGAAGCCAACTGGGGTTGCCAAGATTTTTTCTGCTTTCTTGCAGGGTAGCTTTGTAGAGGAGGCCAAAGGAGAGGTGATGGCTTTGAGCAGGTCCATGGCAGTGTCTGATGAAGGAGAGGAAGGGCTAGGAAGGTGAGACTTTTTCTTCTTCTTTGACATGTCTGAGGGAGGAAAGTCTGAAAATACACAGAAGTGAGAAACATTAGGGATGGGTGTAAGGAAAGGAAAAGAGGCATCAGTGAAATAATTGAGGAAGGAACAGAACACGGAGTGGGATGTAAAATTGTGACAAAATCAAATATAAGAGAGGGAAAAAAAGTAATTTGATAATATGATACTATGGGAGAGACAAGCTTGTCAGAGGATTGCCACAAATATCAAAACAGGATGGAGGGGGATCAGAGGAATGCACTGGTTGATGAGAAGGAAGGGGAGTATTTGATTCTGAAGTGGGAGGAGGGAACACGCACAAAGCACTGTAGTTTGGCATATGCAAACAGTGTGTTCTTAGGAGGCAGAAGGAACTAAACAATGAAGTGAGTGAAAAACAAACTACACAACAGTGTGCAACAATAGGCGCAGAAAGCAGGAGATGGGGAATAGTGTCAGACCTGCATAATATGCATCTTCTGATGAATGCTTTTTCTTCTTCTTGTGCGACTCAGACCCCAGGAAGAAAAAGTCAGATTCCTGTGAACACAACCATAACACACCTGAATATGACTGTACAACGAGTGTGTGTATCCCCAGGTCTGCCTGTCATAATGAGATACTCTAGGTCTATTTATGTGTTACAAGCACAGCAATTTAATCTGCTCTAATAGACAAACAGAACTAGATTAACATCCAGGCTCCTTTTTTGTGTTGCCTCCCTGCATATGCATTACAAAAGGAGTATAAGTGAAAAAGGAGCGTATTACCTTTGTGAGCCATTGTTGGCCAAACAAATCCCTTTAAAGTGGACCTTGAATTTGTTTGCTTATTGGAATATTTTGGTAAAATAACCAGCAGATGTAAAGTTTAGAAGACATTTTTTTTTTTTTTTTTTTTTTTTTTTTTAATATCTGTAAAAAGTGAACCAGAAAAAAGATGGTACTGTGTTAGCCAGTGGAGTAGATAAGATTCAGTATAGCAAAAGACTCACAAGAGTGGTATACAGGTGATACCTTTTAATGGCTGAGGACATAACAAGTGCAAGCTTTCAGGACACTACGGTCCCTTCTTCAGACATGGGTTAACAAACAAAGCTAGAATAACACTGCATTTGTATTTACAGAGTATGACATACATTTGAACCAAAATATATGAGTACACAGTGGGTCAGTTAACTTAGTAAATATACTGTCTGCAAAGATCATTAATTTAAATTTCCAGATTTTTCTTTCCTTTTGTGTTCTAAGGTTTCCTTTGAGTATGGTGACTTTCATATTTTCTAGACTATGGTTTGGACCACAAAAATGCTGACCATCTATGGATCCATTTGACACATTAAAAACTGGACTAAACCTTGGGATGGGCTTCATGTCTCATTATAATAGAAGATTTTGGTATTTGATTGTATAGAGATAGATCTGTTCAAGTCACAGACTAACAGGCTCTTCACACCTCTGTGTTAATGAACATTTCCTTGTTCCTAGGACGTTCATCTAACCCTGTGCATATCAACTCATATCTTTGCAGACTGTATGTTTACTAAGTTAATTGACCCCCACTGTGTACTCATATTTTGGTTCAAATGTATGTCATACTCTGTAAATATAAATGCAGTGTTATTCTAGCTTTGTTTGTTTACTCATGCCTGAAGAAGGGACCTTAGTGTCCTGAAAGCTTGCACTTGTTATGTCCTCAGTTAGCCATTAAAAGGTATCACCTGTATACCACTCTTGTGAGTTTTTTGCTACACTGAATCTTATGTAAAAAGTGAAAACAATTTTAGTGCAGCACAGAGCTTAATTAGCATATGAAACTACATACAGTATTATGCTCAGATAGCTCACCACACAGTAAAACATAATAAGCTATGCATTTGCTGGTCTTTTGGTTAACATTGTGCATGAGTAGTTTTTAATTACATTTTCAGATATGCAAACTTAGATTCAAGTTGACAGGTAATGGTTTGTACCGGCTTGCCTAAAGAGAGTCTGAAACGAACCATTCTGGTCTTGGGGCAACAGTCCATTTCAGTCTCCCCTAACGTCGTAATCACAAAACCCATGACGTGCCAGGACAGTCACAGGTCCTTAAGGCACAAACACCTGTGACGTGCCAGGATCATCACTGGTCCTTAAGGGGTTAAAATTCTTAGTGTCTGTTTGTGTGTGTGTGTGTGTGTGTGTGTGTGTGTGTGTGTGTGTATATTATAATAGTATTTTAGTTTTCTTACCCGTTAAAAAATTTTCTCTTTAGTCCATATGAAAAACACCTGTGATGTGCCAGGATCATCACTGGTCCTTAAGGGGTTAAAATTCTTAGTGTGTTTGCGTGTATATACATGTGCATATGTATATTATATAATAGTATTTTAGCATTATTACCTGTTAAATAATTTTCTCTTTAGTCTATATGCAACACAAGTACCATTGGGTTGAATTCCTCCTCTTGGAGGGTAGGGCACATGACAAAAGACAGGTGAGCTCAACCCCCAGACTACTAACAGAATACTTGTGACCAAATCCACACAAAAATTAGTAAGCAGGAAAGAGGAGAAGACAATCTCCCAAGACAAAGACCCTAAGAGGACTCCTCTTCCCAGTAAAGCAATACCAAAAAGGTCTTTTTCTGCTTATGGAACACACAGGTACCATGGGGTTATACCATAAGCTAGAATTCCCATGGAGAGAAAGCAAAAAAAAAAAAAAAAAGACCTCTCACACGTCCCCATGATAGCAGAGCTCCCTAGGATCTGAATAACAGAAAATTAAAAAAAAGTGCCAACAGACACTGAACTAGCACAGCACACCAAACAAGCCCCAACAGGGCTCACAAGCTGCTGAACAACAACTGGCAGTAAGAAATCATTAAACAGGCAAAACTGGCCGCAGGACCTTCCAGCCAAAGCTGGCCTCAGACATGGCCAAGATTTTGACACGGCAGTGTTTGGTGAAAGTATGTAAGGAAAAACAAGAGGCAGGCTTGCACAGCTGTTCAGCCAAGACCTGGTTCTTGTAGGCCCAGGAAGCACCCAAAGATCTACTGGAATGTGCTGTGATCTTAAAGGGAACATGTTTCTTCCTGATCTCATACAACTGGCATATGGTATCCTTAATCCAAGAGGCAATGGTTACCTTGGGAGCAGCCTGACCAGCTCTAGGACTCTCACTGATGACAGTCACCCTTACAAAAATGCTTAGTACAGTGCTCACAGAACTTAAGGCAGCTCACCACGTCCAACAGATGGATCTCTCTCATTATCAGACACTGGGTCAGGACAAAAGGAAGACACAACAATCTCCTGATTGTTGGGATACTCGAAGACCACCTTGAAAAGAAACTCCAGAGAGGTACAGAGTACTGCCTTATTCTGAAGAAACACCAGGTAAGGACGTTTACAAGACAGAGCTTGTAACTCAACTACCCTCCACATAGAGACAACTGCCAGGAGAAAAGCCATCTTGAGTGTCAATTGGTGCAAGGAGATTGACGTAAGAGGTTCAAAAGGGGGAATCTGCAAGACACCAAGGTACAGGTTAAAACTTGCAGAGGTGTGGGATCCTTGAAGGAGGGGAAGGCATGAGCCACCCATTGAAGACATCTGGGATGACGGCAATTTGTCTCTGGAAGGAAACAGAGAATGCAGAAAACTGAACTTTAAGGGTGCTCAAGCTGAGGCCCTTGTTCATTTCACACTGAAGAAAAGACAGTACCAAGGGAAGGTCAAAGGCCTGAGGAGGCACATTCTTGTCTGCGCACCACTTGTGAAAAATGGACCAGAGCCTATGGTATGTATTTGAAGAGCCCAGCTTCTGTACCATAATCATGGTGGATATGACCTCAGCTGACAACCCCTTCTACCTCAGGATGTTGGCTTCAAGAACCATGCTGTCAAAGCCAGCCTCTCCACATCCTCGTATCATAGGTGACCCTGAAACAAACAACAGATCTGGCCTGGGAGGCAGCGAATTGTTTCCTGAACGGACAGACTGATCAGGTCTGCAAACCACACCCTCCTGGGCCAGTAAGGAGCAATCAAAATGACCAACCCCCCGTCCATTCTGATTTTCCGGATCACACTGGGGAGGAGAGGAATCGAAGGAAACACAGAGATGAAAGCTCCACTGGATGGATATCGCATTCGTCATGAAGGCCAGAGGGCCCCCTGTTAGAGAGCAGAACGTTGGGACCTTCCTGTTCTCTCTGGTTGCCACGAGGTCTATCTCTGAACCCCCCCTTCTGAATAAGAATATAAAAACACCTCTGGATGGAGATCCCAATTTCCTGGATCTAAGTCTTGGCAACACAGAAAGTCCACAGTACATTTTCTACTCCTAGAATGTGAATGGCTGAGATGACCAGAAATCCTTTACCTCCCTCCAGGCTACCTCACTGCAACTCTCACCTTTGACAATGGATGTACGCCGTGGCCATGCCGTTGTCTGAATGCACCCTCACCAAAACACCCATGAGAACTGGGGACCAATGATTAAGAGCCAGATAGACTGGCCAGAGTTCCAGAATGTTGATGAACAACAGACTCTCACCCAAGTTAATCACTGCTGAGGACACTAAGCTGCATAAGGAAATACATAGAGACGTATGTTTTTTTCTCTGCAGAAGGATTTAGATAAACTGAGATAAAGGGGAACTTTCAACTCAGAAAACTTTTTTACCAGATGTTTAAACAGTTAAGCAGCGTTAGGAAAGGTGCTTCTTATTTTTTTTACTTTGACATACTTTGTAAGATATTTGATGTCCAAGCCGTGAACTTCCGCATTCTGTGGCACTGTGAATCTTCAGCACAGCTCTCAGGACTTCCCAGCACTACTTAATTCTCCTCCCACCTCCCCCAGGGAGCACATTCTCACTTCACTTCAGTGTGCTGTGCACGGCTCCTAACGTTACAACAGGAAGTGGTTAGCATTATACTGAGGTTGCAACCTCAGTATAATGCTAATCGCAGCTTGTTGTAACGTTAGGAGCCGTTCACAGCACACCGAAGTTAAGTGTGAATGCGCTCCCTGGGGCAGCTGCCAGGGAGGTGGGAAGAGAATTAACCTGTCCTGAGAGCTGTGCAGAAGATACCAGTGCCGCAGAATGCGGAAGTGCACAGCTTGGACATCAAATATCTTACAAAGTATGTAAAAATAAAAAATAAGAAGCACCTTTCCTAACACTGCTTAACTGTTTAATCATCTGGTAAAAAATTTTTATGACGTGAAAATTCCCCTTTAAGCGGCAGAAAAAGTGGCAGATGACATTTAATGTAGAGAAGTGTAAGATTGTGCATTCCGGCTGCAGAAACAAACATGACACATATACACTAAATGGGAAACAGCCTGGGGAATCCTTATTAGAGAAAGATTTACTACTGATCAACCATAGACTTCACAGAAGTGCACAGTCACTCAGCTGCTGCAAGAGCAAAGAGGGCACTATCCTGCATAAAAAGGAGTATAGATGAATGTGATGCAAATATAATTCTACCTCTATATAGATCCTTTGTAAGGTCTCATCTAGAATATAGAGACATGCAACAAAACAGATAAAGGGATTGGAGCAGTGGTTCTCAAGCTTTTTTTGCTCAGGGCACACCTAACATGCAGTCTGGCATTTTTGGGGCACCCCTATCATTATATGTAATTTGTCAAAGGTGTAATGAAGGTTACAAATACATAAATATATAGTTATTGTTAGACCTCACAACTAAAATAACCATACTGAGCATTGTAATATACTTAAATATACAGTTGGAAGTCTATATTCACATTTTTGTCATAGCATTATAGATACAATGGGGCACCCAAAGTGGATGTCCGTGGCACACCAAAGTGCCACGGCACCCTGGTTGAGAAACACTGGATTGGAGGATCTGCGTTATAAAGAAACTAGCCAAATTGGGTTTGTTTACATTAGAGAAGAGACTTCTAAGGGGTGATATGATTACCATTTACAAATATATTCTAAGTCAATTCAAAGAACTCTCCAATTAACTACTTACTCAAAGAGGTGAGCGAAGAACAAGATCTCATCCATTAAGTCTAGAAGAAAAGCATTTTCAACTAAAACAAAGGCAGGGATTTGTTTACAGTAAGGGCAGTAAATTTATGAAACTATTTGCCCCAGGATCCTATTATTGCAGATACTGGATTTGCTTTTAAAAATGAATGGATACCTCTCTAGCACAGAACAATATTGTGAATTATGACACTTGGCATCAAAGCAGATGTTGAACCAGGGAAATATCTGACTGCCTTTTGGAGTCAGGAAGACCTTTTTACACCCACTTGGGACTTAACTGGGGATTTTTCTTGCCTCTGGATCAACCGGGGTGATTTGGCAAGGGCTGGACTTTTTTCAGCCTCAAAGGTAGATCTGCCTTGGACACTCCAGTGTCAGGAATGCACCTCAGCCCCTCAGGATGGCATCCGTGGTGACAGAGCACATTTCAGGTTCACAAATTGCCTCCCCTTCTCCAGATTCAACAGATGTAACCACCACTGGAGGTCCTCCCTGCTTCCGGAGATACATACATGTGCTGAAGGAGATGCTCTGGATTTCTGTACCAGGATCTCTGGATGTCCCTCTGAAGTTCCCTCTCGTGGAAATGAGAGTATGGAACCGCCACCAGGGCCGATAACAGATTACCTAACAAACACCCTTATGAAGTCCTTGATCCTGGCCGATGACCATTCCTGTGCCCGAGATACATCCTTGAACAGAACCTGAATATTCTCCTCCGGGAGAAATTCCTTCCCTTGAAGGGTGTTGAATCTCATTCCCAGAAAGACCAGAGCCTTGGAGGGAACTGGAGAAGGCTTCTGCAAGTTTAGGATCCAGGCACGGTTCACCAGAATACAGGCAGAGTCCTGGACATGGCGTGCCAATAGCACACCGGAAGGAGCCTTGATGAGGAAGTCGTCCAGATATGAAGTCAGAGAAATGCTATGGGAGTGAATGAACGTGGTCAGCACCACCATTATCTTTGTGAACATTCATGTTGCCGAAGCCAAGCCAAATGGTAGAGCTGTGCATTGGTAATGATTGGAACCAAAAGAAAAATGCAGGTAGCGTTGACTGTCCTGGGTGTATCAGGATATGTAAATACATGTCCTAAAGATCCAGGGAGGCTAAGTACTCCCCCCAGCACATTACCACAAAGACTTAATGCAAAGATTCCATTGAAGCGGGTAGTGACCACATACTTGTTGTTTGAAGTCCAGAATGGGGCAGTTGTCGCTGTCCTTCGTGGGAACCACAAACAGGGTGGAGTAGAAACCTGAAGAGTGCTCGGGGACTGGGACTGACACCAGCCCCTATTTTTCCAGTAGAGTTTGTGGCCACGTGGAACAGTCTTGCTTTGTCTGGATACTTTGGAACCTTTGATAAAAAGAACAGATATGGATGAAGGGATTTGAAATGTATGTGATATCTGATACCTTTCTTTGCAGCGCTTTGTGTACCTCACTGGTCCATCACGGAGGCTGCCCAGGCCTCTCGAAAAAGACGGAGAAAGCCCCCTACAGGCAATAGACCAGGAATCCATGAGTCATGCATAGGTGGGTTTGTCAGACTTAGCCCTTGCAGCTGATCGCTTGGGCTGCCAGGTTTGTCTGGGTTTTGCTGTGGGGCATGCTTGAGAGGTCTGTGGAACTTGCGCCCTCTACACCCCCATTTGAGAGGGGGGGGGGGGGCGAATATGCGCCTTTATTGCCAGAAAGGAACACTTGATGGAAAGCTGAGGCAACAAAGTGATCTTACCACCTGTAGTGTCACTAATGATCTGTTTCAGTTCAGGTCCAAAAAGGAACTTACCCTGGAAAAGCAAGGAAACCAGTGACTTCTTAGAAGACTGAACCGCAGACAAAACCTTAACTCACAGGGAGTGGCACCCAGCCATCGAAAATGCAGAAGCCTTAGCAGAGAACCTGGTGGAGTCAAACAGCGCCTCATAGAAATAGGTACTGGCCTCAGAGATGCGGGCCATTAGGACGAACAAGTCCTCTTTTGCAAAACCAGCACACACAGCAACCGACAGTTGTTCACCTCAAACAGTTACACTCCGATGACCCAGGCAAAGATAGCCCTCCGTGCCATCCCAGTATCCTTAAGTTCCATGGCGTCTGCAAGCAGGAGGGAGGTGTTTGCCAGACGTGATACTGGGGGGGTGTCAACGGCAGAGGAGGAAGCCCACAGACGAAAAAAGGTATAGCTTTGCCAAGCACTTGTTAAGGAAAAGCCACTCAACCATAAGAGTGAAGTACACCCTAGGCAGAAGGATCTGGGTCACTGATGAGAGCAGACAGGCTCTTGATCTGTGCTAGAGGGGCCAAGTGGAGAAGTAGACGTCACTGCACCTAAGAGGCATATAGACCCTGAATATTCCCTAGGTAGCTCTGTATGGCAAGGGGTTAAATGAAGCACCTAAAGCTTTTCTCTTAGATTTTCTCCCATGCCACATAGAGTTAAAAATGTCTCTGAGAAAAATCCCAGATATGGTAAAAACTAGAGAAAATGTTCCCAGAGTAAAGATAAGAACCCTGATTATCCAGAAATACACTAGCAAGCGAAGGCTTAATTTAGAGAGTCAGTCTCTATATAGGATAAGCAAGAGAGAAAATGGCCACCAGAAAACTGTCAGTCAATCAGAAAAAAAGTCTGTGAAACAGGCATTCTGGGTACTGCAGTTTTCTAAGTTGCACGCTGTCCAGCAACTCTGTTTGCGGATCACTGCAGGCCCCCTGGACACTCAGAAAGTGGACCAGATGATAGAACATGAGAAGACATGAAGCTAGAGCCCACTCCGACCACTGTAGCCCACTCTGTGCAGAGATACAGTGGATATAAAAAGTCTACACACCCGTTAAAATTCCAGGTTCTTGTGATGTTAAAGAATGAGACAAAGATAAATCATGTCAGAACTTTTTCCGCCTTTAATGTGACCTATAACATGAACAATTCAATTGCAAAACAAACTGAAATCATTGAGGGGGAAAAATAAAAAAAACTCACAATAGCCTGGCTGCATAGGTGTGCACACCCTCTTATAACTGGGGATGTGGCTGTGTTCAGAATTCCCCAATCACATTCAATCTCATTTAAAGTGACTCCGATTAATCACAAATAAAGTTCAGCCGTTCTAGCAGGATTTTCCTGACATTTGCTTAGTTGCATCTCAAAGCAAAAGCCATGGTCCGCAGAGAGCTTCCAAAGCATCAGACGGATCTCATTGTTGAAAGATATCAACTAGGAGAAGGGTACAAAAGAATTTCCAAAGCATTAGATATACCGTGGAACACAGTGAAGACAGTCATCATCAAGTGAAGAAAATATGGCACAACAGAGACATTACCAAGAACTGGACGTCCCTCCAAGATTGATGAGAAGACTAGAAGAAAACTGGTCAGAGAGGCTTCCAAGAGGCCTACTGCAACATTAAAGGAACTGCAGGAATTTCTGCCAAGTACTGACTGTGTGCTACATGTGACAACAATCTCCCGTATTCTTCATATTAATGGGCTGTGGGGTAGGGTGGCAAGACGGAAGCCTTTTCTTACAAAGAAAAACATCCAAGCCCAGCTGAAGTTTGCAATAACAAACATCAAGTCCCCCAAAAAGCACGAGGGAAAATGTGTTATGGTCTGATGAATCCAAGGTTGAACTTTTCGGCCGTAATTTCAAAAGGTATGTTTGGCGCAAAAACAACTCTGCACATCACCCAAAGAACACCATACCCTCAGTGAAGTATGGTGGTGGCAGCATCATGCTCTGGGGCTGTTTTTCCTCAGCTGGAACTGGGGCCTTAGTCAGGGTGGAGGGAATTATGAACAGTTCCAAATACCAGGCAATTTTGGCACAAAATCTTCAGGTGCCCGTTAAAAAAAGCTGAAGAGGAAATTAACCTTTCAGCACGACAACAACCCAAAGCACACATCCAAATCCACAAAAGCATGGCTTCACCAGAAGAAGATTAACGTTTTGGAATAGCCCAGCCAGAGCCCAGACCTGAATCCAATTGAACATCTGTGGGGTGATCTGAAGACGGCTGTGCACAGGAGATGTCCTCGCAATCTGACAGATTTGGAGCGCTTTTCCAAAGAAGAGTGGGTAAATATTGCCACGTCAAGATGTGCCATGCTAATAAACTCCTACCCAAAAAGACTGATTGCTGTAATAAAATCAAAAAGGTGCTTCAACAAAGTATTAGTTTAAGAGTGTGCACACCTATGCAACCAGGTTATTGTGAGTTTTTTTATTTTTCCCCCTCAACGATTTCAGTTTGTTTTGCAATTGAATTGTTCACGTTTTAGGTCACATTAAAAGTGGAAAAAGTTCTGACATGATTTATTCTTTAACATCACAAGAACCTGGCATTTTAACAGGGTTGTGTAGACTTTTTATATCCACTGTATGTCCCAGAGTTTACCCCATAGAAGTTAATGGTGCAAAGATGTCTTCGGGCTTCTGTTCTTGAAGGGGCCGCTGCACTAAATTTGGTCTATCAAGTAATGAGGCAAGAAACAAAAAAAACAAACCACAATCTGTTAATATGACCTCAAAGTATTGCAAGTTAAAGCTCTAGGTGCCTGCATATGTATTTAAATACAGCTTTTTCTGCAGAGTATAAAACAAGGGTGATTCCACTTTTGGGAGACTGTTCATTTCGAGTTATTACAGCTCAAACTTTTTTAAATCAACAACGTCAACTAGTGTCCAAAAGGGGATTTTTTTAAATGCACTTTACATGACAGCTTGACTTACTAACTAGGGCTCCCCATAGCAAGTGTCAGGAATACCACCACCTGGTGACCAAAACAGAAAATTGCATTTCAAATTACAAAAAGCAAATAAAGAACTATCCTGCTGTATGGATACCCCAATTTTACATAGCAAGAGAAACCTTAAAACAAAAGAAAAAAAAAAAAACAAACAAACAAACATTTTACAGCTTCTTTATGCTTCACATCAATCCCCAATTTTCCAAACTAAAATGGTTGAGATAATATCTCAGCACCATCCTCATATCCCCAGTACCTTGTGCCTTTTTTTTGAAGACTTGCGGACTTGTTCAGCAATCTCCTCTTCCTCCCGTAACAGGTCTTTGTATGATCGTTTCTTCTCCCGTTGGCTTCTGCCAGCGGCCAAACCCACATCTTCCATCCCGCGTTCTATGTCCAAACTCTCTGCTACAAAAAAAAAATAAAAAAAAAATCTCACAGGAGTAAGGACTTAATTCTGTCTCTTAATCTTCTGAGGATATATACAGTAATGTGCAAAAGTCTTAGGCAGGTGTGAAAAAATGCTGCAAAGTAATAATGCTTTCAAGAAAAGACATGTTAATAGTTTATTTTTATCAATTAACAAAATGCATAATGACTGAAAAGAATAACATCGAAATCAAATCAATATTTGGTGTGATCAACCTTTGCCTTCAAAATAGCATCAATTCTTCTAGGTACACTTGCACACAGTTTGTTAAGCAGCTCGGCAGGTAGGTTGTTCCAAACATACTGGAGAATTTACCACAGTTCTTCCGTGGATTTAGGCAGCCTCAGTTGCTTCTCTCTCTTCATGTAATCCCAGACAGACTCAATGATGTTGTGATCAGGGCTCTGTGGGGGTTATACCATCACTTCCAGGACTCCTTGTTATTCTTTATTCTGAAGATAGTTCTTTGGCTGTATGTCTGGGGTAGTTGTCATGCTGCAGAATAAATTTGCAGCCAATCAGATGCCTCCCTGATGGTACTGCATGATTGATAAGTATCTGCCTGTACTCCTCAGCATTTAGGAGACCATTAATTCTGACCATATCCACAACTCCATTTGCAGAAATGCAGCCTCAAACTTGTAAGGAACCTCCACCATGCTTCATGGTTGCCTACAGCACTCATTCCTGTACCGTTCTCCAGCCCTTTGGGGAACAGACTGCCTTCTGCTACAGCTATATATTTCAAATTTTGACTGTTCAGTCCACAGCACCTGCTACCATTTTTCTGCACCCCAGTTCCTGTGTTTTCATGCATAGTTGAGTCACTGATCAGACTTCTCAGGACAGTAGACTGATGTACCAGGGTCCCACTGTTGGACATCTTCCAATTGCAAAAGTAGTAAACATGATGTGTCTGTCATCTACTGCACTAAGTTTCCTTGGCCGAGCCCTGCATCTATGGTCCTCAAAGTTACCATGGTGTATGACTTTTGACATTAAACTGTATTCAGCAACCTCACCTTATTAGTGGAGTTTGGCTGTTCCTCACCCACTTTTATTCCTCCTACACAGCAGTTTCTGTTTCAGTTAAGGATTGTTTCAACCTACATATTAAAATTCATGATCATTAGCATCTATTTGGTATAATTGTTTAATCATACATCTGATTATATGCCTACAAATTCCCTGACTTTGTCCAAGTGTACCTAGAAGAACAGATGCTGTTTTGAAGGCAAAGGGTGGTCACACCAAATATTGATTTGATTTAGATTTTTATTCTGGTCACTCACTATGCATTTTGTTAACTGATAAAAAACTATTAACAGGTCTATTTGTTAAAGCATTCTTACTTTACATCATTTTTTCACACCTGCCTAATAGTTTTGCACATTACTGTATATATCAATAGTTTTATATTCCACATTTACACACGCACAATAAGTGTGTGTGTGGGTGTTATACTTTCACATGCTTCTATAAAAAGATTTTACATTTTGTTTATGTACTTAAAAGTAGGTTCCTTTTGGAAGCAGGAAACTTGCAAACAGACTTCTCTGAAGGTGGAGACTCCCTCCCAACTCAGTTTACCCCTGTGCAGTCTCAGTTTTAAACTTATAGCAAAGATGAAGGAAAAAGAGACGTAGGGTAGGAAGGTGGTGGCCATACCAGAGAACCCAAAGCACTCAACCTGTTTTTCTCCTGAAGGGATGTCTTGTGTTCCAAAAGGACTAAATGAAGAGGATTAGCAAGTACATAAAAATCCACCTTTTCTCTTTCATCCATTATGGAACATAGGAACCATGGTATATACCAAAACTATCCCACCAGGATTCTAGGGAGGGAGAGAAAACCCTCAAAATGCAGTCTCAACAGAGACAAATCAGAAACAAGTAGGAACCTCAGTGGTCAATGCATACCGACAAACCAAAACCAAGTAGAAGAAAAAAGGTTACTAGGAAATAAAGTCTCCTGCATAGGCACTATGGCCTGTAGGACCTTTCTTCAAAAACTGGCTCTAGTCAAGGACAGGAAGTTCAAACTATAATTATTAGGTAACTTTGATGAACACGTTGCTGCCTTGACAACTGAAGCCTGGTCCTTGTTGGCCCTGGAAGCACTCACAGCTCCGATGGAAAGAGCAGTGACCCTAAAAGGCTCAGGCTTTTCCTAAGGACACAGACCTGGCAAATGGTTGCCTTGATCCAAGAAAGCACTGTCACCTTAGACATCACTTGGCCTGCATGTAGACCCTCTGGAATAACAAAAAGCAAGTGCAATTTGCAGAAAGGTTATGTGCGATGAACACAGTATGTCAGTCACCTATGTCCAACCAGTGAAGCTCCTGCTCCTGTCTGAGACTGAGCTGAAGAAAGAGAAGAACAATTTCCGGATTAATGTGAAAGTCAGAAACTACCTTGAGAAGAAACACAGAGAGTTACCTTAGAATCACCCTATCTGCACGAAAAATCAGAAAGGGGGGGGGGGCTCTCATTGTAGTTTGGCCAGGTGTTGGACAAACACACTATCAATAGAAAAAAAAAAAAAAGCAGCATTGAGAGACAAGTAAGAAAGAAACACAGAAGACAAAGGCTCAAAAGGATCCTTCTGAAGCACTCTGATGGAGGAGAGGGGATCCAGGGTTGGCCATGATCTTGGCTGAGAATCTCAGAGAGCTCTGTATAGCCTCTAGGTGATTAACTTCAGGAAATCTGGAATTGGATGCAAAAATGGACAAAGTCAACAACAGGTCCTTGACATTTGGAAGTGCTACTGAAGGGAAGAATTAAATTATTCCTATGTCTGCAAACCAGACCTTCCTTAGTCACCAACCATAAGGATTACATCTACCCTATCTTTATCTTGCCGACAACATCCTGTAAAACTGGAATTGGAAGAAAAATATGTATCAGGGAGAAATCCGATTTGACCTTGAATGAGTCTTGCCCCTGATCCTCAACACCCTAGCATCTTGAGAACAAAATCTGGCACATGGAATTCTCTACTGATTTCATTAGATCCACTGTCAGGATTCCCCATTCTGCAATTTTGCTGCTGAAAACTGTACATTTATATGGAGCGATGTCTCCTTGACAGACCAAAGGCACTGTACCATTTGCACCTACCAAATTAAGCTCCAGCCCTTCTTGATGGCAAATGTTAACAGGGTCTCTCATTCTGGATCTTTGAGTAGTCTTCCTTTCGTAATGTTCACACCAGTTCCCTTCTTGTTGATATCAGAAATGGGATCTTTTGAGAGAAATTGGCACAACCCATCCTCCAGAAGTGCAAAAAGGTGTCCTGGGTCAGATATGAAATCTTGTCCATGGAACTATTTGAATTACAGAAGTCAGATTCCCCAGTAGTTTTGAAAAGTCTAGGGTTCTGTGATTTTTTTTTTAAATAGAAAAAGAGGGGAAAATCTTTTCTATTGGTTTTCTCCTTGTGTCTATGGAGAGGAAATGGTTTCCTTTTGTGGTGTCAAATTCTTCTCCCAGAAACAGCTTCTTCTGAAGAAGGGTCTAAATGGCTTTTGGAATCATTGATTAGCCATCCCATGCAAAACAGATATACCAGGCACAAGTTTGAACTTTGGACTGTCCAGATATGGAATCACTCAGATGACTTTCTGCCTTAACGACCGGCCGCGCAGGCACGCGGCGGTCACTAAAGGACCACAAAGCATTTTTTTTTTTTTTTTTTTTGTAAGAATCCGGTTCCGGACTCCCCGAACGGCGTGCAGCTGCAGTGGGAGCCCGGAATTCCATGACGGTCATAGTACGTCATGGGTCATCAAGTCAGATTTACCCATGACGTACTATGACCGTCAAGGGGTTAACCATGTCAAGATCTTTACAAACATTCTTGCGGCTAATGTCACAAAAAAGGAAGCACCTGAAATGGAAAGGTTTTCCCACCACAGAGAACCTCTGGAATCTTATGTGACTGGATCTCACCTGAATCTGAGGGTATGCATTTTGAAGATCGATGTTTAAAAGAGTGTGGAGTAAATGCTTTGATGACTAAAGTTATTGTCTCCATCTTGACTTGTTTTTATAAAGCTGTTCAACCACTTTAAGGTCCAAAATTAGCCTAAAGACTTGGTAAATGCAAACAGTGGCAGAAGGGTGTCACCTGTGTAGCATTGAACAGGTGAAGATCATTATATTAACCCTTTTAGTGGCAAAGCAATGCCTTGGATACCCTTCTAGCAGTGAAAGGGCTAAATTAAAGAGATTTTAATGTGTCCCCTTTAGGTGACATTTGTTCTTCCAGAATTGCTCCAGTGGCTATTAGTACATCAGTCTCAATTTATTTAGCATTCAAGGGGTTAAAGGGAGAAATTTACTTACCGTTATTTCCTTTTCTTCTGTGTCCCCCCACGGCGATAAGACAAAATGGGATTGCCCCTCCCTCCAGCTGGTGCAGGAACCAATGAAAATTGTTTAAAAACGGGTCTCCCCGCTTGGCTTGTCAAAGCTGAAAAATATAATATAAAGAGGTTAATACACGGGCGGGAGGGCTGTGGGGGGACACAGAAGAAAAGGAAATATCGGTAAGTAAATTTCTCCCTTTCTTCTGTGTCCCTGACACGGCAATAAGACAAAATGGGATATACCAGAGCAGTACCCTATCCAGGTGGGATAAAATATTAGGGTTGATCTAGCATCCCACTTCGTCTCCTAAAAAAGTCCCGCAATAAACAATAGCCAGACATAACTAGGAATAGTAATCTTACCCACTACCTTAGTGGCTGCTTGTAATATTGTCCTCCCAAATTGTGCATCTACCGATGCTTGAACATCAAGCTGGTAGTGACAAATGAACGTGTTCATGGAGGACCATGTAGCGGCTTTACAAATCTCGTCTGGAGATACAGCAGCCTTCGATGCCCAGGATGCTGCCATAGCTCTGGTGGAATGGGCTTTTAAGTTTTTTGGCGGAGTCTTCCCCACTTCAAAAATACGCCATTTTTATGAATTCCACTATCCACTGAGGCCTTTGAGGCTGCTGTGCCCTTGAATTTACCCTGATAATGTACAAAGAGGGAATCCGATTTCCTGAATTCTTTTGTCCTCTTCAGATAAGTTGAGATATTTCTTACTAAGTCTAAGTTATGTAGAAGAGGATCCGTATCGTCTTGTGGGTCAGGACAGAATGATGGTAACACTATTTCTTGGTTCAAATGAAAATCTGATACCACTTTAGTTTTGAATCCAGGACAAGTTCTAAGGACCACTTTATCTTGATGCAATACTAGGTATGGTGATTTTGAAGATAAAGCCTGCAAATCACTCACCCTCCTGGCTGAGGTTATGGCTGTTAGGAACACCACCTTCAATGTAAGGTTCTTGATTGGAATCTTATCTAAAGGTTCAAATTTTGTAGAGACCGCCAATTGCTTGAGTACCAGTCCCAGGTCCCAGGGGGGGTATGATACATTTTATTCTAGGTCTGGTTTTACTTATTGCTTTAATGTACCTTTTCACTACATCTGTTTCTGCAAAGTGTTCTGCAAATATGGCAGAAATAGCCGACAGTTGAACCTTTAATGAGGCTGGCCTTAATCCTTTGTCGTAGCCTTCCTGAAGAAAATCAAGTATACTTGACGTAGAGATAGATGATCTATCTAGTCCTTTTTTGATACACCACTTTCTGAAAATTCTCCATATCCTGAAGTAGATTTTCGACGTGGATGTTTTTCTTCCGGCTATTATAGTGTTGATGACTGAATCTGACAGACCTTTTAACTTCAATGATGTCCTCTAAGCCTCCATGCCATCAATCTGAAGAACCCTGGATTCTGATGGAAGATAGGTCCCTGATGGAGAAGATCCCGTCTGTTTGGTAGCCTCCAGGGAAGATCCACCAAAAGGTTTTTCAACTCTGAATACCAGATCCTCCTTGGCCGATCCCGAGCTATCATTATGTTGGCCTGGTCCTTCTTTATTTTCTTTAGGACCAGTGGGATCATCGGTATTGGAGGAAATATGTAGGCTAGACTGAAGTTCCATCTTATTGACATTGCAACCACCCCCTCTGCTAGTGGATGGTATTTGCGTGAAAGAAATGCTCTGCATTTTGTATTCTCGCCTGTTGCCATTAGATCGATTGATGGTTGACCCCATCTTTTTACAATTTCCTTGAAGACTTCCTTGTTTAAGGACCAGTTCCCCTGATCCAGGATGTTTCTGCTTAGAAACTCCGCTGTGATGTTTTGATTCCCTGGGATGTGGGATGCCGATAATTGCTTTAGATTTAATTCCCCCCATTTCAGGAGTCTCTCTGCTTCCTTGCTTAGTAATGGGCTTCCCAGTCCTCCCTGATTCCAGATATACATTACTGCTACAATGTCTGACTGAATCCTGACTGACCTGTTTTTTAAGTACTTCTTTAGGCTTGTCAGGCAGTGGAATATTGCTCTTAATTCCAGAATATTTATGTGTAGACTTTTTTTTCTGGCTCCTTCCAGCTTCCTTGTACTGATATCTCCCTCCAATGACCTCCCCAGCCCATCAGGCTTGCGTCCGTGGTGACTGTTTCCCATTCCTGATCCAGGAAGGAGAATCCTTTCCTCAGGTTCTTTAGGGATGTCCACCATGACTGGAATATGATAATATGCATCTTTTAGATCTATTGTCGCCATCAAGTCTCCTGGGTTTATTGTTCTGAGGACTGAGGCTACTGTTTCCATCTTGAAGGGTTGATATTTTATGAACTGGTTCAGGTATTTTAGGTCTAAAATTGTTCTGTAGCCTCCATTTGGTTTGGGAGTTAGAAATATTATCGAATATATCCCTTTTCCTTTCTGATGGTCTGGAACTGGCTGAATGACACTGCTTTGTTCTAGTGTTTGAACTGAGCATATTAATTCTTCCTTTTTCCCCGGGTCCAATGGAATTGGGGATGATTTGAAGATGTTTTTGCTTGGCCTCATACAGAATTCTAGCGGATACCCTGCCTCCAGGTTTTGCAGTACCCATTTGTCTGTGGTCTTTTCCTTCCAGTGGGGTAGAAATAGGTGAAGTCTACCCCCTACTGGTCCTGGAGGCAGGGCCCGCTGACCCTCATTGTGATTCTTTCTTAACTTGGTTTCTTTGAAAGGACTCCTTCCTGAAGGCTGGTCTAGTCCCCTCTGATCATAGAGCTTGCCTTGCAGAAACCTCCTGCTTTCCTGAAAGGACTGCTTTCTTGTCTTAAAAGAAGGTCTACTAGGAGATACTCTGTGTCTTCGGTCTTGGGGAAGAAACTGACTCTTTCCTCCAGATACTTTTTTAATGAGATCCTCCAGCTGTTCTCCGAATAGCATGGCTCCAGTAAAGGGCAAGGATATTAATTTTGCTTTTGAAGAAGCGTCCGCTCCCCAAGCTTGGAGCCATAGGGCACGTCGCGCAGATACTGAAAGGGATGATGATCTTGCAGCAAGCTTGATGGCGTCCATAGAGGCGTCACATGTAAATCCCACTGCATCTTTTATGAAGGACACTTCCTTTAATAGTTTAGATCTTGATACTGAATTTTCGATTTTTTCTTCTAGTTCTGTTAACCAGATCCTGATGGTTTGTGATATGCAGGTTAGTGCTGTAGATATTTTCAGAGACTGGCCTAGAAAGGAAAATTGCTTTTTCAGGGTACTATCTATCCGTCTATCCATGGCATCCCTGAGTGACGACCCATCCTCCATGGCAAGCGTTGTCCTCTTGATACCCTTTTGTCCCCTTTATTCCATTCTGCTTTTATTACATCTGAAACCACATGATGAACCAGGAATACCTGTACAGGCTTTTTGTTACCCAGAGAAGCTGTATCCAGGACATCCTGTTCTTTGTGCTCTTCTGCAAGACCCAGTGTCTCATATTTTTTAATAATATGTCCATTTTGCCAGTGTTGAATATTCCTTCATCTTCTGTGATTTCCCCCTCTTCCTAGGAGGAATAGGCAGACAGAATCTCTTGTATGCTATCTGATTCTGTTTCCTCCATCCTGTTAGAGGTTCCCTCCTCAGGATCTTCCATTCTTAACATTTTCTTTTGAGGCTGTGTTTGCTGCATGGCTGAAAATGTTTCCTGCACGGAAGATTTCATCCATGACAGGAAGCTCTGGAACTGGTCTGGAATAGCCTGATTAGCTGCTTTTCTCAGGCATTCTGTACAAATTTTAGAGGATTCAGTACTGGATAACTTAGCATCACAGTTTAAGCAAGTTTTCTGCTTAACTTTCTCTTCCTTGTCCACAGATTTCTCCTTAGCAATGGGTGTAGTGGAAGGCTTAGAGGCAGCCATGACAATAAGCAGTGGATCAAAAAGCAATACTAAAATTTAACTTTTAATGACTACATTAAAATTATGGAGACCTAAAGTCAAGGAAGACTCATGGCGTTTAAATAGGTATTGGCTTGCGTTCCAGCCTGGAATGCAGAGGCCTCCCACATTACTGATCTCATATAAAAGAAGAAGCCTTACCTTAGCCTCTGTTTGAATGTCCCGCCAGGATTTGCCGTTCTACACGCTCCCAGCGTCTCAGCTGCGCTGCTCCTTGTAACCTGAGGCTGCCCGGAGGAATCCTCACACATTACCCTCATCGCAGCTCCCCCGGCCGGCCGAAGCGAAACCGGGGCTTCAGGGCCCCCTTGCCCTGGATCGGCAGCCTTACAAGCGGCCCTCAGGAAGTCACAAAAAAATAAAAAAGGTAACGCCGACACGCTGCTCCTGCTCCAGCAAAAAAGGACTGACAAGCCAACCAGGGAGACCCGTTTTTAAACAATTTTCATTGGTTCCTGCGCCAGCTGGAGGGAGGGGCAATCCCATTTTGTCTTATCGCCGTGTCGGGGACACAGAAGAAAAGGGAAATTTAAATGAATTGGGGTATCCCCATCGGTTGTCCCTGAATGTCTCCACTTCTTTCATGCAGGTGTCCATATAAGTTATTTGTCCTTATGTTGGGAAGGTACGGAGGGGCAATGCACAGTAAATGTTTTGTGTGCATGGCTTGTCGACTGCATGAGGGGGGAAAGCATTTAGCAATCATATTGTGTTATTTACACATTGGTTTCCCAGCAAACATGCATACATTCCCTGAGAAGGGCTCAGGGGAATAAACACAGTCTGTCGGTTTTAGCAGACATAGGGATAATTATCTCCGGAGCCTTTACTATTGCTTAAATGACCCCTGGCACAGAGAGCATCACAGTAGCAGTGGCAGACTGACCAAGTGTTGTTTGTATGAACCTTTTGAGGCATCCATATTTGTCCCAGTCATTAGGATATCTCCATTGTAGCTATTGGGAATCTCCATGTAGCTCATAGGGATGCGTACTTTGCAGGCTTGAAACCTTTGAGAGGCAGATGAGAGTTCAGCACATACATCTACAATGTGCTGCATGCTGTTGTCCCTTAAAGGGTTAAATATCTGCAGTACTTACCATGAGGTGTGGAGGGATTAAAAATGATCATAAAGGCAGAAAGTCACAGAGCTGAAGCAGGTGAATACAAGTACACAGACAACTCAACAGGAACTTCTTGATCAGTACTCACTGAAATGCAAAAGGTTTGTGTGCCACTGACGGAGCGAAGTGCATATGTGTTGCTACAATGGGAGTACATGAAGATATGTATGACTGAAGATATTGGTGCAATATGGATGTTTTGGAAAAATAAAGTTACTTGTTGGATTGTGCAGGCAGCTGCAAGGCTGCATTAATGGGGGTACTGGAAATCATTACATATGACACGTGCCACTGAAGGGGTTAAGAGAAACCTGTCGTTACATTTTACTTATATGGATGTATGATGAAGGTGGAGGTGAGAGCAGGAGGCATGAGCCTCCATGAAGCTTTTCAGTGGCATAACGTATCATGGAATCCTATTCCTAAACACTTTGAATGCAAAAAGTTGAATTCGCCTCTAATAGTGAAACAGTTATGGACTGGGCTGACAGTGGGGCATTCACTGCTGTCAGCAACCGGAACGGGATAATGGCAGGATAGGTGGCGGAATGTATTTCCTGGTAAGGCAGTATGGAGGAGACATGAATATCTCCTCCTTACTGTTGCACCTGGGTGTGTTTATCCGCCGTGGGGTGTGTGGAGGAGACTGAGAATCTGGAACCCTGCCAGCCTTCTCTTTTTATTAATATAGACAATAATATATATATATACACACACACACACACACACATATTATAAAATATATATATATATATATATATATATATGTGTGTGTGTGTGAAGTCCTAAACTGCCATTGTAGCACCAGACTATGGTACACAGAGTGAAGCTATGAAATGCTTTGCCTTTGCATGTTGTACTTGCAGATAATGCAACTGCTTTCAAAAAAGCAATGGATGCCTATCTAGCACAGAACAATACTGATAATTATGACAGATGGCTACAAAGCAGATAGGATGTGGATCCAGGGAATTATCTGACTGCCATTTGGAATCAGGAAGGAATTTTTTTTTAGAAAATGCTTAAGAGGGCTTTTTTTTGCCTTCCTCTGGATCAACAGGGGTGTTTTTGGCATGGGCTGGACTTCGTGGACATGTCTTTTTTCAGCCTCATCAACTATGTTACTATGTATTACTGGACATAACCAAAGCAGGCAAATCAGATCACCTCTGTGTATCAGACACAAAGAACATAGATGATTTGGCAATCTTTTTATTTGAAAATAGACTATCAGACAAGTAATAAACCCTATGGGCACTGTAAGCTGAATCAAATGCATCCCCCAAGATAATTAAAGGGAGAACATAAGCTGAAATGACAGCATCCCAGTCTTTCGGGATAAGTGTGAGAATATGTCTTCCATTTAAGTCGTGCATTACGTGAAGGTTTAGATTATTTCAAGGCTAAATTTTGTAATATGCTAATTGATAAACACAAGCGGGAATCACTGATATTTATGTGAGTTAGTTATGAAAACTAAGGCCGGGGTGTCCAAAATGTTTTGTTCAAAGGCCGGACTGAGAAATTAACAGGCACTCGAGTCAAAGATTAAGATTTTTTTTTTAAAAAATCTGTTACGGTATTAAAGACAAGAATTGGAAAAATAAAGCTTCTGGGAGGTGACTAGCCATAGAACAGGCCATTGTGCTGTTGTTCATTCCCAGAAGCCTCTCACATTCTGTATATTTATTTTGAATACTCTTTCTTAGGGGTCTCCCTAAGAGTGAAGGGTAATCCAGACTTGGACCACTTGCTCTCAGCGCCTAATGAATCCAGCTGCACCCTCTTGATGAGGCCCAACTAGGCTGAAAAGTATGTTGGGGGTTTAGCTGGTGTTCCGTTGCAGGGGGGGACTTGCCCGTCATTTTGGAACTGGACCGCCCTTTTGGGCAGGATTAGTCTAATACACATGTGGAAATTTATCTTCTGTAATGGCACTAGAGAGCTAAAACATGATGCTTCTGGACGGTGACTAGCCATAGAACAGGCCATTGTGCTGTTGTTCATTCCCAGAAGCCTCTCACATTCTGTATATTTATTTTCAATAGTCTTAGGAGTCTCCCTAAGAGTGAAGGGTAATCCAGACATGGACCCCTTGCTCTCAGCACCTAGGGAATCCAGCTGCACCCTCCTGACAAGGCCCAACTAGGCCAAAACATATGTTGGGGGTTAGTTGGTGTTCCTGTGCAGGGGGGACTTGCCCGTCATTTTGGAAATGGACCGTCCTTTTGGGCAGGATTAGTCTAATATGTATGTGGAAATTTCTCCTCTGTAATGGCACTAGAGAGCTAAAAAGTGATGCTTCTGGGTGGCGACTAGCCGTAGAACAGGCCATTGTGTTGTTCATTCCCAGAAGCACATTCTGTATATTTATTTTGCCTAAAGATCAGCTAAGAATTATTTTTTTTTGCAGCAGGCCACTTTTTTTTTTATACTTTATTAAAGCTTTCATGAGGAGCCTGACTGGCCATGTCTAAGGGCCACAACTTGCACCAACAAGAGAAACCAAGAGGGGTCAATCTCCTAATATGCACAAAGAGTATCTATGAGGGATCCGTTTTCTAGCACCCTCCAAGGGAGCATCTGAATGGGATCATCAAGGTGGGGGGAAAGAGATGCACTTGTTCAGCTCATATTTTATGGAGCCTAAGATCCCTCCCAGTGGAAAAAAATATTTTTTTTTCAAGCTCATCAACAAGGTTAATACCTTAATGCATTACTTCCACTGTAACATAGGAACTGGAGATGAGATCTTTAGGTTTTCATGAAAAAACTGCCTGAGAGGGTTACATCTCCGTGCATGTACTATAATTGTGAATGGCGTGCCTCTGATGGATATAAGTGTATCAATGTGTCACTAAAACATTGCTAAATTTATTTATTTTTTTTTTTTATTTATTTTTTTTTTAAAGGAACAAAGTTTATATTAGAGAATGTGACACGCGCATATGTATCAGCACTGGCAAAGGCTAATAATTACTATTTGATATCTAGTGAAAAGTGAACTGGTGCTTTTGCAACTTTACATTGATGGTAGCTGTGTGTGTGTGTGTCACTGTCAAAACAGAAAATCACAAACAAATGAATGTTGCAGATTTTGAGAAATAACTATAAAGCTGCAAAGAGATGCTATTCTAGGTTTTTTTAAGTGACAATGAAACTGTCAAGCAGATCACTATTGTCAAACTTTAAGCACGATTACCTTTAATGAGTAGGCACCAACATTCACAAAACTGTAAGCGTTAATACTTATTTGTGATATGTTGATACTTATATCCCTATATGTATCAGAATGCCCTGGAAATGTATTTGTCTGGTCTGAACAGCCTTGTAGTATACATAACGACAGTATCTGATACCACACTTTCTTCTTGTGCACAAAAAAGGTGTATGACCAGGACTACATGACCCAGCATGCACCAAGACTGCAACTTACAGGTTTCCTCACTTAAGATACCTGGACGGTGACTGACATGAGATTCCCTACATTCAGTAGGACTAATTAACATCTCTCGACATGCACAAAAAAAACGCACCTACAAGATTACATTTTCCATCCCAGCATGCACCGAGATTGTGACTTACGTGATTCATTTCCTATCATGTACCTGGACAGCGACTGAGAAGACATCCTCAGAATTCAAAAGGAATGACCAACATCTCCCAATATGATAAAGGCACCAAATGACAGGACTACATTACCCACCATGCACCACGCAACGTATGACAGTCATACATATCCCAGAATTCAACAGAACTGACTGGAGAATATTAAGTATACGGTTTTTCGTGACGATAGAAGCACCATCGTACTGTTACTTGCATACCTCCAACCTTTATAATCCGTCCACTACTAACTTAAAAGCCACCTCCTTCGCGAGGCAGATCACTTTATCCTACCGAGCACCTCCGGCTTCCCGCCATCATGGTACAGGAAAGCCAAGCAGCGGACGTGCGATGTACTTTCTACCACAGTGGAACGCACAAGCTTGATTGGTTTGATAGGAGATAGTTAACAAATGAGAATGTGTTCTTCCTGGTCACGTGATATTAGAAACATTTTATTGGGTGCCCGCGCTGTTCACTTTTTGCCCGCCCATGTGAATAGGAGACAATGAATTACGTTACTGGCAGGGCTCCCGGTGTTTTGTAAATAAATTGGACTATATATGAAACTTACAGGTTCATTAACCCTTTAAGGAGCAGATGCGTGAACAACGCCTTGTGAAACAATATATTGCACATTGCTCTGGCCCTTAAAGGATTACAGGAATAGTAACTTTATTTTGACTGCATATTCAACAAGTGAATGATATATAAATGCGAATGGTGTATAGTTTTTATAATTTTTTTTATCGTCTTCACAATTTTTTTTTTGTTACTCGCGTTCATTAATATGTTTGCGTAGAGCTTTCTTTCAGGGAATACAAAAGCAGGTCTAGACATAAAAAAATAAAAATACATGTAAAACTAACGTCATCAAGTGCTGCAGGGAAAGTAGCAGAAGATTGTAAACGGACCAGAAAACTCTCTGGAAATATAAATTCAATTAGCTTATTTTCAGGGCAAATGTGTAAAAATGAAAAAAAAAAAAAGATGCATATGTAAACACAAAAAATAAGGATACAAGCAATTGACTGTACATATTGCATATTTGAAGAATGTGTAAAGTAAAAATAAATGGAAAGTATTTTTTATTTAAAAGAGGCAGACCATAAATAATTATATATAAAGTGGTGCACTTGATACCATGTCTGACCATATTCTAGGCAGAGACCAATCCTCCAGGGAAGTAAACAAAATTCACTTTATTATATAATCAAAAGACAAAACGTGTGATCTATGAATAAGCACATAATGTGCAAAAAACCTTAGATCTTTTTTGTTGTTTGGTCCAGGTGTGTCTGTTAATTACATAATAAACTGAGTTTTGTTTTTTTACTTCCACGGTTTGGTACCTGCCTAGAGTGCAGTAAGACATTGTATCATTTATTTGGAAATGGCGATTCTGTCGACCAGCGCTAGAGGAATGCTTATGTTGGGTGGGGAGTGCCTTTATCCAGATATACATCAGTGCTGATATATGGTGAATTACTGGTGTCACTGTCTTTTTTTTTTTTTTTCTGGATAGTGAATCTCTGGGGCAAACTGAGTACAACAGAAGACATAAGAATCAACATGTATTTAAACAGTGTTTTAACCATTTTGATCCTAGGAGGACTCAAACACACTGCTTCATAACACATTGGAGACCTAGCATTCAAGTTATTGCAAATACCATTTAAAGAACTAGTACATCGCCAAAGTGTAATATTGGCTATGTTTTCCTTACTAAAACGATCATGCTCTGGGATTAGTACTTACCCAGAAGCTTGTCTGATATTGTGGTGCACCATTAACAACAGGCAGAAAGAGCCTCAACTTTGTGTCCATGATCCCGATAGGATTTTGGCTCTGAGCATTCATACTGGATCTATGGAAGCCCGAGAAGTCAATCCCAGCTCCCCTAGCACCAGTCGTGGAAGTGGATGCTGCTTTGTCCTACTTGGGGCAGCTCTAGGTTTTTGAGAGCCCTAAGTGAAAAATTCACATGGCCCCCCCCTTTACTCCTGCATCAGTATTTCTAATAAGACATTGCGATCTAATTTTCCTTACATGTGTCAGTAGTACTATACAAGTGCTGCGGAGCCCCCTGACCAAGCGGGACCCTATGCAGCCACTTATTCTGCTTATACTGTAAGCTCCACCGCTGTCTGTTTTACACCACTGGATCGACCAAGCAACTGGGTGAGTAGTAAAACCTGAAGTATCGGAGCATGATCGTTTTAGCGAGGGACACTTGGCCATTACTTTAGTTAGGTTACATATTGGGGATTTACAATTCTTTTAAGCCATAATATTTTAGCAATTATTATTTGCTCCCAGTGGTGCATTTGGTTTCCATCAGAAATGCAACACTTTGCTTTTATACATATGGGCTATTGTGATGTATATGACAATATAGGGACTTTTATATAAAAGTAAATTGGTGCAATTCTGGGGAAAATCAACAGCATCATAAGACAGTGTTTTCCAAAGCTAGTCCCTGGGGCAAGCCAAATGTTCAGCTTTTTCTGGATATCCCCGATTAATTACAGGTGAGTAAACAGTGGATCGGTCATTTTGCTTGATCTCCTTGTGCAGAGTCAAGTTTTTAGGCTATCCCTAGCCTGTTTGTATTCCTGCAGGACTGCAGTTGGGAAACCATCACAGGGGAAAATAAGAGTTCCTAAAGTTCCCCAAAAAGTTTTAAAGGTATTATTTTAATCTCTTGAATGTCTAGCATTCAAAGGGTTTAATCTCCCCTTTTAAATCCATGGGCATACTTTGTTTCTCCCCTAAAATTAAGTTGATGTGCCCCAGTATTGCTCCAGTTTACTTTTATACATAAAGCCCATAATGTGACAAGGGCACTGCCCAATATTTATAACTTTAACCTCTTTAGGTGCTAGAAAGGTCTCCAAGAATTGCTGGAGATTTCAAGAATCCAAGTGGTTAACAATTGTTATTGTTTACAGAATATTCGTTTTGCTTGCTTAGCTTGTTCTTTCATACGCTGCTAAATAAGTTCTACACGGACCAAAAAAAAAAAAAATATAAAATAGAATGCCTGAATATGAATGTTGGTATTTTGTAATAAACAAAATATTTTCTTAACATTTCTGTAGATAACAGACTACACTGGCCAACTCATTCTTTGTAAACCGTCAAATTCCATGATGTTACTTATATTAAAAATAAAAAATTACAGTAAACCCCACAAACGTAACCTAAAGATTGGACATGTGTCTCTGACTACCATTAGCATGCTCTGGTATCTCAGGAGTTAATAAAGCGTCACATGGCTGATCCCACATTGCTCCTTTAAAACTAGAGGAAGGAGCCTCCACTTCCTGTCCACAATCCGCAGATATGGATATTGGAGCGGAGACTGACATCACAAGACCCCATATAGCCAGGGCATGTATGCAGAGCCTAAATCCTACAAGATTTTAGCTTAACACAAGCACACTGGCTTTCTGGTGGCTGGAGACACGAGTCTCATCTAGCTTTGCATCAGTCGCGAATCATGAACAGTAAGTTAAGCCTCCATCTCTCTAGTTGTAAGGTAGCACAGCAGAACCTGCCATGCAACTTGGTAGTTATTAACCACTAAGGTACCAGTACCTGCTAGTGGCAGTCAGGAACACATGGCCAATCTTTTAATTATGTTGGATATCTGGTTTGAATGTAATGCTAATAAATGTCATGAAAAGTAATAGTACAGAAATTACAATCAACCCACTCCTGTAGGGCCAATAATGCTAGAACAGCATGAGGGTTGCCAAATTCCTGCCTTTGCAAATTTAGAAATGCAGATATGTAAATTCAACCAGAGTATAAAAAATACAAAAATCAATGAACAGTAAAACATCAGATACTTAACATTTTATTGAAAAACAGTTAGGTATCAGTACCAGTACAATGTAAACAAACAGATGAACTGACCTTGCAGGCACTTACAACTCACTAGTATTGAGTCCTATCAGGCCTGGCTATCACTGAGATTCAGTAATTATTTAGAACGGCCCCTGAAGCAGGGAAAAATGCTGACGTGGACTAATACTGATTCAAGATAATCATTGAATGCTACGTATATACAAAAACACACATTGCAAAACAATTTTTTTTTTTTTATCATATATTTCGTAATTGAACAAATGGAGATTGTTACAGTTGTGACAGCAGCAATAACACAAAAAGTTATAAAAGACCCAATCCCAGAACTTCTCTCTCTAGGGGTGATGAATGCACACTAACGCTAAATTCACTTGCAACTTGAATGGAGCCACAATCAGAAAATAGGATTTTAGTCTTACCTGTTAAAACCTTTTCACTTAGTCCATACAGGTCACTGGTACAATGGGAGGCGTAAGTCCCCTTTAAGTAGGCAGGAACATTCTCTAAATGTATGCAGGGGGGTGGAGCCTCCCTTCCCTCTTAAGGTGACTCATCCAGTCCCGCCCCCAGAATTGTTTGAGAACGAAGTAGACTAGATAGAAGAAGGAAAGAAGACTCCTGTGAGCATGCCCCAAAGGTCTCCCACCGAATGCCACAGGAGAGCCAAGCATGGTCCCTTGACAGGGTGGGAGACCAGTGACCTGTATGGACTAAGTGAAAAGGATTTAACACGTAAGACTAAAATCCTATTTTCACTGTCGTCCAATACAGGTCACTGGTACAATGGGATGTACAAACATTGAGCTTTCCCAGAGGCGGGAAGAAGGCAAGGACCAGGCGCAAGGCCCCCAGAGACACCAGGACCACCAAGAACCTAACGGTCAGAGGTCCCAACAACACGGGAGTGTCAACGGACACCAACTAGGGGTAAAACAGACCCCAGAAACTGGCAAACAGCATACTGAACTAGAGCCCCCAGAGCTCAACAGTAAGGAAGCACTGAGAACTACAGAAGAAGAAAACCCTAGACAGGCGAAACTGCCTACAGGACCTTCCTCCCAAAGCTGGCATCAGCAGAGGCCAGCACATCCGCACGGTAGTGCTCCGAAAAGGTGTGCACAGAAACCCAAGTGGCCGCCCAGCACAGCTGGTCAGCACGCGCTGGATTCTTGTAGGCCCAAGAGGCCCCAAGTGACCTAGTAGAAAGAGCAGTAACCCGAAAGGGAACACGCTTATTCCTCAATTCGTAACCTTACGATAGTAAACCTATCCAAGATGCAATGATTACCCTGGATGCCCGTCCCCCTGCCCTAGGACCCTCAGGAATGACGAACAGAGCGTCAGACTTCCTAATGGACACAGTGCGATGAACATAAAACTTAAGACAACGCACCATTCAACAAGCGGAGATTACACTCCGTGTCAAAGGAAGGATTAGGGCAGAAAGAGGGTACCACAAGATCCTGATTGATGTGAAACTCGAGACCACCTTAGGCAAGAACTCCGTATAAATACGGAGCACGGCTTAATCCTTGTGGAACACTTGATAAGGCGGTTCACAAGACAGAGCTTGGAATTCCGCCACCCCACGGCGAACTGAAACAGTAGCCAGAAGGAAGACCATCTTCCAAGACAAAAGTGTAAAGGAATAGTAGCCAAGGACTCGAAGGGGGGCGCTGAAGAACCCCCGAAACCAAATAAGGTCCTACGGAGGAGCTGGGCTCCTAAAGGCAGGAAGACCATAAGCCACACCATGGAAGAGAATCCTGACATCAGGAAAAACAGCAAACGCTCCTGGAAAAAGAAAGAGCGCCGAAGTCTGGACTTACAGAGAACTCAGACTGAGCTCCGTATCGAGACCGTCCTGCAAAAAGGCCAGGACAGTAGGAAGAGGAAAAGCATGAGACAGATCCCTGTCAGCACACCAGGACACAAGGTCGACCAGATTCAGTGATAGATCCTGGAAGAAACGGGCTGAGAGGCGCGCAGCATAGTAGCCGCCACAGCAGAAGAAAACCCCTGTCACCCCAAAATCGAGGATTCAACATATAGGCCAACAAATTGAGCCGAAGAACATAGTCGTCCACTGAGAACCCTGTAGAAGAAGAAGAGCTGGACAAGAGGAGAGCCAAAATGACTCCACCACGGATAGGGTCAAACCCCCAGATACCATGGTTGACAATGTCAATCCAGAACAATCGAAAACATCGGACAACATACAATTACAATGTCCGTAACACCCATATTAACATAGGGAGAGAAAGAAATATGGCCAGAGAGGACGCCCAAGGAAGGACATTGCATCAGCATCAGAATTAAGGAGTCTCTCAACAGAGAGCAAAACGGCGTAACCATCCTGTTGTGTCCCATTGCCAGTAGATCCACTGGGGAATTCCCCATCTCAAACTAGGAGACGAAACATATCCTAATGCAGGCCCACGTTCCAATGTCGACCGCGTGACGACTGAGGAAGTCTGTCAAGACGGTGTCCACTCCTGGAATGAGCACTGCAGCATGACAGGAACAAGAACGTCTGCCTAGGACAGAATGGCCTAGACCTCTAATCAAGTGGCGAGATTAATAAGCCACTGCCGTGGCATAGTTGGACTCGTCCACCAGGTGAAGCACATGAAGATGGAAAGAAGGGATTCCTTCATGAACCACTTCCCCTGGGCGCTAAAACGACCCAGAACAGTTCCCCAGACCAGGAAGATGGCATCTAATAAGACCTCGGTCCAGAGGGAAGTAGAAAAGATCTACCCAGTAGGAGATGGAAAAAGCCCAACCACCAACTCCAAGCTCAACTCAACCTGAGGAGAGAGTGTGTTAGCTTCAGAAGATCTGGTTGGACCTCCATATCACAAACCTCGAGGTTCCCTGGCGTGTACCATGGTAAATGGAACCGCCGCAATCTTGGAGATGAACCACCTCACCAGAGAATAACTTCAAGGCCAGTATCCGATCACGGGATAGGATCATAGGATCCTTCGAGCAAGTTGATGGTTACCTAGTCCAGCAGGAAAACCATGGACCTCCAAGATCGAACAGAAGACCCAGGAGGTGAAACGGAACAGGGTCTGACTAACCCTATTTCACAATCCAACCATGAAAAGAAGGAACAGAATACAGGCCTGGACCTGCTGAAGAAGAAAAAGGCCCACAGCTGATGCTTGCGTGAGGCAAGTGGTCCATGAAGAAGAAGTGTGATGCCGTCCTGACAGAGGACGGATATCAAGACCCCCAGCCCCGTTGGAAACCTGGGGCTGATGACAGAGCAATGGAAGGCTGAATTGAAAATGACCTCAGGCGCAGGCAACCCCAAATACTGCCTGCTCTCTAGAAGGACTGGGAAGTGCAAAACGCATCCTAATGTCCAGAGGAGCTAGAAACTCCCCCGCAGCGAATACTGAGAGCAGGTGCTCCTGACAATAAGGAGACTGCACTACAAAGGAATTAAGATCTTTCAGATCCAAAATGAGGTGACATCCGACAACCCTTCTGTTTATTTATTAATTGTTGTTGGTCACCATAAAGAGGCTAGAATGGAATCCTGAACCCCTGACCGCAGGGGGGACCTATTCCAGGACATCCTTGTCCAGAGAACCGGAAAAGCGTCTTCAAATAGACGGCTACTCTCGTTTACCTGAGGAGAACGAGAAGTTAAAGGCGAAAAGGTGGGAAGAAGAAGGGATCTAGTATGCCTCAGACACCACCAGAAAAGCTCACAAGTCCGACACTGAATGATCCCACGGTGTCGAAGGACATTCCGAAGCAGTCACGAAATCCTGGGCTTGTAAACAGCCTAGGGCTGCAATTGCCTCATGTTCTGGGAGGAACGCGGAACAGATAGAACCACCTGGTTCGTTGAACGTGACTGAGAGAAAAGAACGAAAAGACCGGTTACGCGTAAACGGCAACCCTTTTATTTATTCATTTGGTTAGAAACCAAGGGCAGAGAGGCACTAACCCCTAAAGCCCTTTAATCAGTTCCTTAGTTCGGAACCAAACAAGGAAGTACCCTCAAAAGGCAAAGAAAGGAAAACTTTCCTGGAGGCAATGAGAGCAGATCAATTTCAAGTCAAAGCGCACGCCAAACCACCACAAAAGTAGTGAGGGCCCTTGCCCGGCATCAAGGGCAGGAGCAGAAAAATAGCATTGATCTAAAGAGACAATAGCAAGGAGACACAATGACTCCGAAGTAAGCGCAATCTGACAGACCTCCAGTGGGTTGCACAGTCCAGACTGCAACAGCCCGGTCAACCCATGCTACAGCAAAGGCTGGAATCATAGCGGACCAAAAGAAGCAAAAACGAGCCTGAGGGCAACCTCAGTTACCTGTCAGTCCGATCTTGCAGCGTCAGAAACATGTAGACAGTAAGTTGAGACAGTCTAGATATGGGTGCGTCCACATTAAGGGAATGAACCCATGTAGCCATTTCTGTTTGAGAAAAGGGAAAAGGTTTAGCAAATATTCTAGACACTGAAGAGGACTTGTCTGGTCCATGTTCAAGGGGCTTCACAGGCACCTGAAAAACATCAAAGGGAACAGAGTGAACCTCCTGAACCGATGGAATGTTGAGAGTGGGTAATACAGCCCTGATCATGCCCTCAGTAGAGGGTTCAGGATCAGCTACAAATGGGTCCCTTAAGAGACCTGAACGATTCCAAAGGAGAACCAATCCTCAACATTCCAAACTAGCAACAATTCTTCCTCAGAAGAATCTAATCAGGTGCTCCCTGAGGTTGAGGCAGGGAGGATCTGATAATCAAGGGGGTCTGTCTCAACTGAAATGCCCCCTGAATCTGGGATGCAAAAAGCTGTAAAGAGGACTCAGTTGCAGCCTTAAACTCTTGCACCCAAGCTGGCTCAATAGCATGGCTGGAAGGCCCTGGGTTGCTGCCAGGATCTCCAGCCTGCTGGGCAGAAATGACCAGAGAACACTCTAAGTAGCCCTGTGTGACAGGAAGAGCAGTGCGCAATGAGGTATACTGAACCCCAGCTTCCTTAGTCATAGGTCTAGTCCCTAGCTCCAGCGGTATAGACATTCATACGTTGTCACAATAACCAACTGTACAATGAATCACCCAATTGTAGTGTGTAAGATTGATATTTCACCCCAGAAACGCTAAATATAGACTGTTCTGGCAGGCGAAGGGTCAATCTGCAGAGGAGCAAAGGATTGTCCAAGCGCTGTATAGGATACTGATTGAGAAAAGTGCCCAAGATGGCTGCCGCGACGGGAGCCAATCAGAAATTAGGCGCGAAGCAAGCGTTCATTTTTTCCCAAAAAAGTACCCCAAAACAGTGCCCGAAGCCCCCCAACACACTTGAACTATAAACCGGATGATAGAGCAAGGGTAGACAAGAAACATGAGCCCTCTCTGAAGTTGCTGAGTGAAGCGGTTCCAGAGATACGTCCCAAACAGTGTAAGCCCATTGAAAGTAAAGGAGCAATGGCGTCTGTGTGGTAAAGCGCGCCATAAAGGCGCAGTACATAATTTTTAATAAAAGTAACCCCCAAAGGGAAAAATGTTAAAATACATAGTAAACACATGTACATCAGAATAAAACACTACCCTGTAAAGGAAGTGTCCCAAAACCCCTTATAAAACTAGTCAAACCAGCAGAGAAAGGGTTAATATGCCATATAAACTGCTCCAAAACCACAGACATACACTTATGTATACAATATATATACATACATACATACATACATAAACACCCAATGAGTGCTGGAGTGCGCAGTGAGAACTCCCAAATACAAGCCCAGTTAAGGGACACTGTGGGACAAGTGGACCTTTAGCACTCAAAGGGTGGCTCACCTTTTCCTGCAGATCTTCTGTCTTCAGGTCAGCAGTGAAAGAGGAGTACCTCAGAGAGGAGTCCCCAGGGAAGTTACTTGAAATCAAGATTATTCCCTCTTCAGAGCTTAAGGTCCACCAAAATGCTCTGGCTACTGAAACTAGCCACTTTGGAGAGGGCATTGTCAGTCCTGGTAACCTGCCTAATGGTGGTATTCCATATTTGACAGAAAATAAAAAAGAAACTAAACTTGATTGAGAGATGTTCTCCACCTGTGTGTCTTACACAGGAACAACCAATTCTGGGGGCGGGACTGGATGAGTCACCTTAAGAGGGAAGGGAGGCTCCACCCCCCTGCATACATTTAGAGAATGTTCCTGCCTACTTAAAGGGGACTTACGCCTCCCATTGTACCAGTGACCTGTATTGGACGACAGTGAAAGAATACTACTAGTATTATCCCCATTTAATATTCTCACATAAGCACCAGGAGAGTGTATGAACACACCCCTCTGGCCCTTTAAGGGTTAGGTTTACCACGTGCAGTGACCAAGTTTGAGGTTATGTGATCTATCTAGACACTTTCATGTCGATCTCCATGGAAATAACATCCAGGACTAATTGTAGAGGTTATGCCTTGAACAAAGGCACAAGACCATAGGGCCATTACAATTTTCTGGCCATAGTAAAGTAAGTGTGTGGGGTGTCGGGGACGCATCAGTTCGCCTTTAAGTCATGACTTAGAAACCCCAAAAGTAAAGATTTTAAGATTAACTATACAGGAGCAGAGGTGGCTATCCTATGCACAGGTAAATTTGTCAATGACTAAAGACAATGATTGATCCTCTGGTGCTTATGTGAGAACATTGCCTTTGTAGAAAAGTAAACATGAAATATTAATCTAATGTAAAGACTAGCCATGTGCCCCTGACTACCACCAAGGTGCTTAGGTAGCTCATGGATTAATACTTAACATGTCTTCTGGCTGATACCATGCAGTAAAAAGCTGCCCCCGGTTTCTACCTCTAAGCAACTAGCATTGTAGGAGCCCCCATAGAATATGCAACTAGTCCCCCCTGTAGGAGCCCCCATAGAATATGTAACTAGCACTGTAGGAGCCCCCATAGAATATGCACCTAGTCCCCCCTGTAGGAGCCCCCATAGAATATGCAACTAGCACTGTAGGAGCCCCCATTGTATATGCAACTAGCACTGTAAGGGGTCCTCAACAGAATATGTATGCTTGCTCAGAGCCAAAATCCCTCTGGAGGGTGGACAATACAAATTGTCATGGGGATCCATGTTCAAAAGACAACTGGTGTAATTCTGGGACAAATCAAATGCACCAAAACAGAAACTACCAAAACTTCGACTGATTTAGGAGAGCTTTTAACCAATTGAATTAAAGAGGTCATCAACACATTGCACATAAATGTGTGTGAGACTTCTCTAGCATTCCACTGGTTAAAACAGTCCCATTTATAATCTATGGGTATTATCATTTGTGCTGTTGGCTCATCTAAGAATAACTCCAGTTTTCTTTTGAGCATAGGGAGCTTAGTTACATATACACAATATTAATAGGTCTTGAAAGAAGAATCTGTACATGATTTAAAAAGGATTTTGCCCGCCTTCAAAATGGTCTCCATGCAGTTTTCTGTGTGAACAGTAAATAATATTTCATCAGATGAGTCAAATGATATCACAGCTGTTACAGTTTCAATCCAGTGGCAGTCGCAGTGGGGCAGGCAACCAGTGGCATAGTGCATTATTGTCTCCTCTGGCATAAAAGGATTAAGTCAAATATGGAAGAAAGACGCCAGAGTTCCTGTATACAATTGAGTCAGCAGGATGTATAAAAGGTTGTTGCTACCTTTTCTCCATGTTCTGTATCTGAAGGCTGAGAGATGTGAAGCTAGCCAGGAGTTCTGTCACCTCATCTACCTGCAGGAAAAGAAGAGATCAAAACAGCATCACAAGACCGCGGTCAGAGATTTGTGTTGGCTCATGGCTGCCATGTTTTATGCCCACTGCTGAGAGGTGTTTTATTATATAATTACTGCTCAAACCTGATTTTTTTTTTTTTTTAGGTGCAGTATCTCAGTGGCCATCCTATGGATATTAATGATCAACTGATCAAAGCATGATGTAACAACAACACCACCACTGTACAATTTCAGTCCACTGTGATGCTGTGCCTAAAAAAAAAAAAATAAAAAAAATAAAAAAAAAATATTCTGAGCTGTAATAACTTTTGAATAAAACACCCCAGCAGTGTTTGTGCTTTGATGATTAAGCGTGGTTCACACGAAATGCGTAGAAGTTTGGAAACATGTCTCTGGTCTTCTGAGGTCGTAAGTTGAGAGTTTGTAACCAGTGATAATGCTTTTAACTAAGTTCTAATAAACACTATTGTTTTTACATTATTTATTCATCCATGTTCATGTACACTCCTGGCCAACATCTAATAGCCAGCTGGTCATAGAGCCATTAAATCTGTATTTTCTATAAGTTGAGTTTCCATGTTTTACTCAGGGGAATAAACACTACTATATATATTTATTTATACATATTAAGTATTACTATCCCTTTAACTGGTATAAAAAGCATGTATTGTTATCCATAGAGTAAACATACCATCACAGTTGCCAAAATGTTATTTATTTTATTCCAGTAACACATTGCTGTTTGGCAAGCACCAAGTCCTGCGATACTAGAAGCCCTTTGTTTAAAAAAAGTGGAGTAATTCTTTTATATAAGCAAGTGCACCACTGCCTTTAAATAAATAGTCACCCTTTACTTTGACTTGACATTTAGCAAGTGCAAAAGACATATTGCTGATACTTTTCCCCACCATCTTCAATTTTCTACACTTTTTGTTAGGAAATATGAAGGCAGGTTTAGAGCTACAATAATGTACAAAGTCACAATCAAAACATGAAAGCAAACAGAGCATTGAGTGCTGCAAGGAGAGTAACACCGTATTACATTTCAATTCAATGGTCTACTGACCAGAAAACTGTGTGTGTATATAAATGAAAAAATGAATAGTATAGGCAATTTGACTGTTCATATTAAAGTTAAAATAAAAGGGTTACTATCCCTTTAAATGTGGCTATTGGGATTCTATTTTGCCCCCTATGGTGCATTTCATTGGCTCCAAGACTGCTTCTCCTTTGCTTTGTGCATAAAACTACAAATCAGATACACAGACAATACCTGCTCCTTTGTGCTAGTCCGCTGCAACCTTGAACAGATTTGGTCCAGCTGTTCAGTTCGCTCCTGCTGTCCCAGCTTCTCCAGATACTCCCGTAACATCTGGATAATCTAGTAATTGGCAGATAAGTGCCAGGATTAAAGTTCATGCTCTTTAGCAATAGAGACTTTCTGAGACAGAAATCAAACCACTACTGCAACCCCAAATTAAAGCTATTAAAAGGAACAAACAAGACAAAGACATTCCCAAACAATGGTGTATTCACTTTTGCCCGAGGACCTCTAAATTGTTGTTTCCCTAACAAAGGCTGAATGCACCTTAAAGTGTTAGTAATGTCCAAAAAAAGTTTTTTGCATATAGAAGAGCTTAAAAAGCTGAGCTATATGGAAAAAAAAAAAAAAAAAAAAAAAAAAAAAAAAAAACCTCTCTCTTAAACCGCTATGGTTTAAGAGATACGGGCGTTTAAAGTTCACTGTTTCCTCCAGCAGGAGATTCGTGTTGGTCGACACGGTGGCACTTGAGAAGTGCCGAGATCTCATTACTTACACGGAATCCCTTCATTGGAATGGTCTAAAATGTGTGCCTGAACACTAGGCACATGTTTTAGACCATTCCAATGAAGGGATTCCGTGTAAATAACGAGATCCCGGCACTTCTCAAGTGCCACCGTGTCGACCGACACGAATCTCCTGCTGACAGCTTTACAGCTGTCAGTAGGAGACAGTGAACTTTAAACGCCTGTACTTCTTAAACTATAGCGGTTTAAGAGATACGTTTTTTTGCATATAGCTCAGCTTTTTAAGCTCTTCTGTATGCAAAAAACATTTTTTTGACATTACTAACAATTTAAGTATCCTGGAAACAAGCCTGTGCATCACGCTCACCTGTTTCACCTCCAGACGCAAGGATTCCAATGTCTGTGACTTTCCGTCCTGCAAAATGTTCAGTTTAGATTTAGCTAGGTGGAGTGGTGTCCGGCCTGCACGATCCAAAGCATCCACTCTGGCACCTTGTGACAAAAGTAATAAAAATACAGTTTCAGTGCATTTTATATTATGGTATACAGTTTATCTTATATACATTTTTCTTTAAGTGCCAACATATACTTATGTACAAAACAGGGGTAATAAATAAAAACAATGCGGCATACATGTACATAACAAATATAAATAGAATAAGCCCCTCTTTTAGAGCTTACAATCTAAGGGCACTCTTATTTTGACTCTTACAGTAATCCTTAAAAACAGATTTGTTTTAATAAGGGGGCTTTTTATTAAAAGTGTGAAAGAGATGTCAACATTCTTTTTAGCGGGAGAAGCAAATTATTAAAACATTTTTAGAATTATGACTTCACAGAAAAGGGAAATTATACCCTAAGAATAAGTCACTCAATTTAACATGTTGATTTATGTAGGTATGTGCCTTTATACAGCAGCCACTTTATAATTTTATATATTTATATCTGCATTTTCTGTTAATGCAAAACTGTCAAGTCAATAGAAGTCACTGTTAGTATACAAGGAATAATGGAAGTAGGGTAATAAAGTCTGTAAAGTGTCTCTGTCACTCACAGGGATTTGCCAAAGGGGGAGTTGAATTGGAACAGTGCGGTACAGTGCAGGTACACAGATCCCACTTTGCCAAGATGGCCGCACCGTCCTATTCATGTAGGTCCGATAAAAGTTATGATTTTAAATGATGCCGACACTTCACAAACTTTATTGCACTATTTTCATTATTCCATGTATACTAACGAATTGAAGAGGACCTGTATTGATATGACAGTTCCGGTTTAAAGGACGACTTACCTCCCCGTAGCAGAGTCGTAATCACAGGGACATGACTCGTGCAGGCAGCTATGAAGAAAACACAAAACTAAATTAAGTTACAGTGAAAATGACAGTCTTTATTTTGAGTAACATATTATGGACCTTTGGGAGAAATAAGTGAAATCCAAACATTTACCTACCCAAATGTAATGGGGTGTTCCCAAGTCCATCTCTTTGATTTGGATCAGCACCATGGTCCAGGAGCAAACTAACTAAAAGAGAAACTACATATTATTATTGCTTAGACACAGAATAATTAAATTCTCCCCACTGTGTTAACTTTAAGGGGGAAATATTCACTTGGAATGCCTGGCTCTTAATTTATTTAATCCATTAAGGACCAGCTGTGCAGACAGCACTTAAGAACCACAGAGCATTTTTTTTATTTTATTTTTGCGCTATCAAATTCAGGGCTCCCCAAACAGTGTACACCCATGCAGGGAGCCCTGAATTCCATGACATGCCAGGACTGTCACTGGTCCTTTAGAGAAGATTTCCCATGACGGTCCTGGCATGTCATGGGTCCTTAAGGTTTTAGACAAACTGACTTACATAGCTGGTTATCCTTCATGCAGCATTCCGTTATGTCCATTTAATTTTTTTTTTGTTTTGTTTTTTTGTTGTCTATAATTTGCTGTTGTCTACAATGTATAAAATGAACTTTAGTAGCAAAAAAGGTTAAGGAGTGTCAACTGGCTTGAGGCTGCAAAAAGTAAACCAAGTGCAACTGGCAGTGTTAAAAGATACTCACTGCCAGTGTAAAGTCTGTTTCGAGTGGACACATGAAAGAGAAATTTTCTTACCGACATTTCCTTTTCTCCTGTGTCCCTCCATGGCATCAAAAAACATATGGGTTATGTCTCCTCCTTCCAGCTGTCATAGGACCAATCAAAAAGCTCATAAGGAGGCCTGGCTACTTCCTCCGCTAGTCAACTTTTGTCAGAACTACAAAATCAAAATAGATAGATTAATGGGTCGGGAGTGCTGTGGAGGGACACAGGAGAAAAGGAAATGTCGGTAAGAAAATTTCTCCTGTGTCCCTCCACGGCATCAAAAAAATATGCTCAGGGGTGGGAATTTATAATATGCAGATTACTATAGGAAGAGCCTAGGAACTTCTAAGAGCTACTATATATCTCAGGAAAGTATTAAACCCTCTTTGCCGATGTAATAGCTGTTAAAAAGACAATTTTTTAAGATGAACCTGATCTAATGGTTCAAATTTCCCTGATCTAGTCAGATGATCTAGTACAATATTCAAAACCCAGGGTGGAATTACACTCTTGATTCTGGGTCTTGACTTGTCTACTGCTCTCAGATATCTTTTAACAAGAATATCCTCTGAAAATTGTTCTGCAAGACAGGCTGAAATTGCTGACAATTGTACCTTCAGGGATGCTGATCGTAGTCCTAGTTCAAAACCCTTTTGCAAAAAACTTAAGACATGAGAAGACTTGATGGAAGATCTATCTAAACCAATGTTACTGCACTATCTTGCAAAAGAGTCCCAGATTCTATAGTATACTCTGGAGGTTGAGGCTTTTCTGCCTGATATAATGGTATTAATAACAGATTTTGAAAGTCCCTTTGATCTTAGTGAACTCCTTTCAATCTCCAGGCCATTAATTTCTGGAATTCTGGATTCGGGTGGACAATTGGACCCTGAGATAGAAGATTCTCCACTGGAGGTAGTGGCATATGTGTTGATAATCTTACTAGGTCTGTGAACCATACTCTTCTGGGCCAATCTGGAGCCATCAGGATGACGTCTGATTGATCCTGTCTGATATTTTTGAGGACCACCGGAATCATAGGGAATGGCGGAAATAGGTATGCTAGACTGAAGTTCCATTTGTGGTTCAGAGCGTCAGTGCCTAAGGCTTGAGGATGAAGGTTCCTGGAAAAGAATGCTTGAATCTTTCTGTTCGAGTGAGATGCCATGAGATCTACTACTGGCAGACTCAACTTCTTTACAATGATGCTGAATATTTCTGGATTTAGAGACCATTCCCCGGGATCCAGCTTGTTGCAGCCGAGAAAGTCTGCCTGCAGATTTCTGTTGCCCGATATATGGATGGCAGAGAGGGCCGTTAGGTTCTTTTCTGCCAGTTTAGGATTCTCCTTACTTCCAGATTTAGGGAACGACTCCCTGTTCCCCTTTGGTTTTTTATGTATAAGACAGTAATCATGCTGTCCGATACTATCTTCACTGGCTTGTTTCTTATCTTTTCTTTTAGTTTTCTTAGGCAGAGCATTATTGCTCTTAATTCCAGAACATTTATGTGAAGTCTGGCTTCCCTTGCTGACCAAGTTCCTTCTACCGATTTGTTCCTCCAGTATCCTCCCCATCTGGTAAGGCTGGCATCTGTTGTTATTCTCTTCCAGGATAAGTCCTGCAGTGGAATTCCTTTCTGAAGGTTCTTCTTTGTCCAGCAAGATAAGCACTTCTGGATTTTTACTGGGAGAGGAATTCTTTGTGATGTGTTTGTGGAGTTCAGGTTCCATTGACTTAGGAACCAATTTTGTAGAGGTCTCATGGGAGACCTGTCCTCAGTACAAGTAGTACCCTGGGCCATCATGGTTCCCAGAAGTTCCATGTACTCCTGAGATGTATGAATTGTCACTCTTTGGAATTTCCTTACCCTTTTGATTATGGTTTCTATTCTGTTTAAAGGACAGGGATATCTTGTTCTTTACAGTGTTCAGGATCATACCTAGAAATATCAGTCTGCGTGCAGGCTGAAGCCGACTCTTCTCAATGTTTACCATTCACCCCAAGTCCTGGAGAGTCCAAATGGAAGCACCCTGAATTGCCAGTGTTGTCCCTCAAAACAAAACCTGAGGAATCTCCTGTGGATTTTCAAGATGGGTATGTGGTAGTAAGCTTCCTGAAGATCTATTGTAGTTAGGTAAGCGGATGGTCTGAGGGCTTGAATCACCGATGACACTGTTTCCATTTTGAAAGCTCTTTGTTTTAGATTTGGATCCAGTAGTTTCAGATCCAAGATGGCCCTGAAGCCGCCTGTTGATTTTTTGACCACAAACACTATTGACTACCATCTTCTATATGAACAGGCTAAATTACCCTGTTTTAACTTAGCTTCTGAATAGCTTATCTTAGTTTGTTTGCCTTTACCTGGTTTTCTGAGGTCTTTGAAACTCTGAACAGGTTTTGAAGAGGTATTTTATTGAACTGTAGTGGGCACCCTGCTTGAAGGGTCTGAATGACCCACTGGTCCTGGTTGGTCTTTGTTATCCATTGCTGGACAAACTGTTCCAGGCGACCCCCTACTGGAACAGCTAGCAGGGTCCACTGACTCTCAGTGGAACACTTTCTTTCTTGTTTGACCTAGTAGTGCATATTGCTTTTTCAGGGCACCTTCCATCTTTCGATCCATGGAATCCTTTAAAGATGAACCATCCTCCATAGGTATAGTTGTCCTTTTTGCTAACTGTGCGATTGACGCATCAATCCTTGGGGGAGAAATCCAGATGTTAGTATCTTCTTCTTTGAATAGATACATTCTATGAAACCTACGGGACATGGAAATTCTCTTGTCCCCTTTAATTGATTCAGCCTTAATCAAATCCGAGACAGCATGGTGAACCGGGGAAACAAGTAGCTCTTTCTTGTTGCCCAGGAAGGCATTATCTAAAATACCTTGCCCTTTAGTTTCGTCCACTAGTCCTAAGGTTTTTCTCATGCTCTTGAGGAAGGATTCAATATTTTCAATATTAAATGTGCCCTCCTCATCTTCCATAATCGCCTTCCTCTTCCGAGTATTCAGATAAAATATCTTGCATGTTATATTCATCCATTTGATCCAATCTAGTGGAAGTACCTTCATCTGGATCTTCTAGTCTTGTCTTTTCCTTGGAGCTTGTAATGATGCAAATGTTTCTTGCATTGAAGACTTCATCCATGATAGGAAGTCTTGAAACCGGTTAGGCACATCAGGACCTAACAGCCTTCCTTAGGAATTCAGGGCATAACTTGCTAGGATCAGAAACAAGTATCTTGTCCTCACAACCTGCACAGAGTTTTGTCTTCTGAGAGGTTTTCTAATCGTTATTCTCCCTCTGTCCTTTTTCTTTAGAAGGGGTAGACATTTACTATTAAAACTTAACTTTTAATAATTACCAGATAAAATTTAAAAGAAGTAAAAACTTGCTAGACTTGCTAGCCTTGAACAGCTTCTGGTATCAAGCCCAAGGCCCTTTATATATGATTGAGCATAATTGGCTTGTGTTCCAAGGTGGAAAGCAGAGGCCCGCCAGAAAGCATAGTAAATGTATAAAAAGATTCCTACCTTGTCTTCATACTGTTTGATTATCAGAAATCCCGCTGCTGTATGACCCAGGTAGGAACCAGAACGGTGTTCCTCCTTCTGCGTTCCATAGCTGCACGTGTGATCACTTCCCGCCTGCGTCAGCAGCATTACTGCTGGAGCAGTGTCACTTCCTGTGTAGCATTTATCCTCTGACCGGCGTGCACGCAGAGTCAGGACATCAGGGACCTCCCCTGGATATGGGACGGCAATGAATGCGGCCCAGAAGCATCTTGCGCTTGCACTCTTCTCCCGGCGGCCTGAATCACTTGGAGGTAAGCTGAAAGCTATTTTCTGTGAGGCCAGTAAGACTTCCCGCATCCCAATTCCAGCTGCCCATAGGACCAAAAAGACTACCGGAGGAAGTAGCCAGGACTCCTTATGAGCTTTTTGATTTGTCCTTCGACAGCTGGAAGGAGGAGACATAACACATATGTTTTGATGCCGTGGAGGGACACAGGAGAAACAAACATTAGGTAAACAAAACATACTTCAGTTCATAGCCAGATTAAGACTCCATAGAGCCCTAGGCAGAAGCCAAAATTGGGATCCCCCCCACACTATCTAGGGCCCCACCTACTCTACCCTTGCCACAATCCTCTCTCAGTTTGTACATTGTTCTTGTGAGTATAGGTAATAGTACAAACTTAATAAAATACAAAATTAATGTTTTAACCCCTTGGATGCTACAGGTTAAAGCACTGAAAAACAATGCATTAAGCACCTCCAAAAGGCATCCCTGGGGTTAAATACATTTCAAAAATATTTTAAAACCAGTAAAGAAGGGCTTAGAACTGAAATGGAGCTACAGCAGTGACACCAGAGTTTAAAATGGGGCTGCACTAGTAATACCACAGAGGCTGCAATTTCATGACTACCAATGGGTAGTCATAGAACTGTAAGCTCTGTGGTATCACTAGTTTACTATTTCAATTCGGGGAGGAGAAAACGCAAAAGGGGAAGAAAGGTGGGAGATCAACTGAAAATAGGGGGGGGGGGGGTCAAATGGCAAAAAGGGGGAAGAAAGGCCAAAGGGAGAAAACAAAAGGAAAGAGGAAGGACAAAATGGGATGAGCTGGTTTGTGTCCCCCTCTGTCTCTTCCCCAGTTTCTCCCCTTCTTTCTCTAACTCTTTCTCACCAAGGCTTCTTCCCTCTCTACCAGTTTCATTCCTAAATTTCCTCTAATCATTTTCCCTCCTAATTTCTTTCTCCCAATCCCCCCCTTTCCTGCGGCCCCTTCCTACTTGCCTGCCTTTGCTGGCACAGGAGGTGGCCTCATCGCTGGTGGCCCAGCAGCATGTGCTCAGTGTTTTTTAGTGCAGACGTCTATTAGCAGCTCTTTCATGGTCCTACTTCTGTCCAATAATGCAAAGCTCTGAGATATGATATCATATCCTGGTGCTCTGCATTATCAGAGTGTCGGGGACAGTGAGGGAAGTGGTTGTAGAGATCTGTGTTCAAGGAGGCACAGCTCTCAGCTTACCAGTGGGGAGATCTGTCTGATCTTCCCACCGACCAGAATTTTTGTTGTAGGGCTGTTCGGCTTTGCAGGTCCCTCCCCAGAAAGGCACCTAGGTTACCTTGTCCATGATCCAGCTCTCCCAGAGGTGCAATCCAGATTTAAGAGTAAAACCAACTCTTTGAATCCATGTGCAAGCACAGAGCAAGCGTAAACAGGTATTTAGTGCAGTCATCTCCCAATTAATCAAACATACAAGAACCTTTAGACACATGGGCAGGACTTGCCATCAACAGCTCTAGTCAGGCCCGCCCATGATTCTAAACAACTGGGCTCTCCCTTTTTTAAGGCTCTAGCCATCTTTACCCAGGATTCTATGGCCAAGCATACATTATTAAGGTAGTAAAATGTCCCTATTCCATTACAGACTAAAGCAGAATTTAAATGCAAATCACACGAGGTTAAATGAAGAAAAAAAAAATTCTATGTCTCTCTCTCGGCTGTAAGGAGGAATTATTCAAATCTCCTCTATACTACCTTAAAAATAAAAAAGAAAAAGAAACAAAGTAGGACTATAATTAGCACTCAACCTCTGTTATAAACAATAACCACCATATCAAAAATTATAAACAATATTTGTTTATGACTTTTGAGAGACATGCACTGACTCCGGTGTGGAAATGGATGTGTTTGCTGTGAAGATGAACCTTCGTGAAGGGAAAGTAATAAGTATGAAGTCCTCCGAGATTTAGGGGAACATACAATAGATATAGTACACCCTCTTATAGAATTGGAAGATGAAATTAGAAACTCCACAGATAGGACATCATTCAATACGAGTTATGCACAAGTGGTTAAAAGTAATGTCAGTACTAATCATTCTCATTTTTTGGAAATAGTACCTCTAAACGATGTGAATCCGATAAAAAGAGCAAGAACACAATCACCAGAAATAAGAAAAGAGGGAAAAGAGGATGCAATAGGAAATCGAATAATAACATAACTGTTAATAAGATGAATAAAGATATAGAGGTTACTAATGAAGAAATGAGGAGTATGGGTATTTATAATCTTAGTAAGTCTACATTTAATTATAATGAGATCTTGCTAATCAACAGAGGATTGAAGTTTGTACCTGCTACAGAAGCTAATGAGTTTGAGTTATTTTTAAATCTTAATAGATTTACGAGAAATCTTACTTTGAAAAGATTTTTTGAGAAAAATCAAAAACTTGAGAGTAATATAGTATTAGAAAACACAATAATTAAACATACCCCATTTAAACCGCAATCTATTTTTTATCCTTATCAAGATAGGGGCCCATATATTGATTCCTTTTATCAATTGGTTCTAGAAGATTTTAAAAAATTGTGTTCTCAAAATAAAAATAAAAATAATTATCATGATAATATAAGCAAAGGAGAAAGAAAGGCTTTGAAGGTATTGAAACAAAATAAGGATATTCATATTACATATGCAGATAATGGTGGAGCTACAGTTATTTTAGATAGAATAGATTATTTGATGGAAGTAAATAAGTTATTGGGAGATGAAAGTACATATGTTAAATTAAAATGTGACCCCACCCAAATGTATGGAGAAGAATTTTGTGAAATCATTAATAAGGCCTATAGAAGTGGGGTGATAAATTTGTCAGAGAAACAATTTCTGATAATCAGTAATCCAAAAATCCCCTATTTCTATCAGATCCCTAAAATCCATAACAAATTGGAAAATCCTCCAGGTCGTCCAATAATAGCAGGAATGGGTGGTATTTCCTCAAATGCTTCACAATATGTAGATTACTTTTTACAACAATATGTAATCAAACTCCCTTCTTATATAAAAGATACTAAACATGTTTTACAAATAATGGAAGGTATTAAATGGAAAAGTTCTTATATTTGGGCCACAGTAGATGTTACAGCTTTGTATACCAATATTATTCATGATAAAGGATTAGAAGCAGTTAGTTATTATTTAGAACTGGATGAACAGTTGGTGGATATTCAGAAAACATTTATATTAGAATTAATAGAATAATAGGATTTTAGTCTTACCTGTTAAATCCTTTTCACTTAGTCCATACAGGTCACTGGTACCATGGGATGTGTAGTCCCCTTTAATAGGCAGGAACAATTATGCAAATAATTTGCAAGGGGCGGAGCCTCCCCTCTTACTTAAGCCACCTTCTGGCCAGAGCCACCCATATTGATTTGAGACCCTAAACTGACCCCAGGTAAGCAAAAAGAAAGACTCCTGTGAGCATGCCCGAACGGTCTCCCACTGAATGCCACAGGAGAGCCAAGACTGGTCCCTTGACAGGGTGGGAGACCAGTGACCTGTATGGACTAAGTGAAAAGGATTTAACAGGTAAGACTAAAATCCTATTTTCACTGTCGTCCAATACAGGTCACTGGTACCATGGGATGTACAAACATTGAGCTGATCCAGAGGCGGGAAGTAAGGAAAGGACCAGGCGCAAGGCCCAAGTCACTAGAACTGTTAACCAGTTGATAACATAGCCCAAACTGTAAATGTCAACGGACACTAACCAAGGGAACAATCCCTGAACTTAACACAGCACACGGAACACGAGCCAACCGGGCTCAACAGTAAGGAAGCACTAAGGATCACAGATCGGAAGACCTACACAGGCAAGACTGCCTCCAGGACCTTCCTTCCAAAGCTGGCATCAGCCGATGCCAGTACATCAACTCGGTAGTGCTTAGAAAAAGTGTGCACAGAGGACCAAGTGGCCGCTCTGCACAGTTGATCAGCAGAAGCTTGATTCTTGTAGGCCCAGGAGGCCCCAATAGATCTGGTGGAATGGGCAGTCACCCTGAAGGGAACATGCTTATTCCTCAACTTATAGGCTTCACGGATGGTAGCCTTAATCCAAGAGGCAATGCTAACTTTGGAAGCCGGTCTTCCTGCCCTAGGCCCCTCAGGAATGACGAATAGAGCGTCAGACTTCCTGATAGATTCGGTGCGGTGAACATAAAATTTGAGGCAACGCACCACATCCAACAAATGGAGATCTCTTTCCTTGTCAGATGAAGGATTAGGGCAGAAAGAGGGAACCACAATCTCCTGATTGATGTGAAACTCAGACACAACCTTGGGTAAGAATTCCTTGGTAGTGCGAAGCACAGCCTTATCCTTGTGGAACACCAGGTAAGGAGGTTTACAAGACAATGCCTGTAACTCTGCCACCCGGCGTACTGACACAATAGCCAAAAGGAAGGCCATCTTCCAAGTCACAAGACGTAACGGAATGGAAGCCAAGGATTCAAACGGTGGTCGCTGAAGAACCCCCAGCACCAAATTGAGATCCCACTGGGGAGCAGGACTCTTGAAGGCAGGTCGAACATGAGTCACACCTTGGAAGAAGACTTTCACATCAGGAAGGATGGCAATCCGTTCCTGGAAAAACACAGACAAGGCAGAGGTCTGAACTTTGAGGGAACTCAGACTGAGCCCCTTGTCCACCCCGTCCTGCAAGAAGGCCAGGACAGTGGGAAGATGAAAGTCAAGAGACAACTGCTTGACAGAGCACCATGTCACGAAAGTTGACCAAATGCGATGATAGATCTTGGAAGACACAGGCTTACGAGCACTGAGCATCGTCGACACCACAGAAGGAGAAAAGCCTTTCTTAGCTAGAATCGAGGATTCAACCGCCAAGCCATCAAACGGAGAGAGTGAACATCCTCTTTCCACAGATACCCCTGAAGAAGCAGGTCCGGACGGGCTGGAAGTGGGATTGGATCCTTCACTGACATGGCCATCAATTCCGGAAACCAGGACTGGCGAGGCCAGTTTGGAGCAATCAGGATGACAGGACAACGTTCTCTCTTCAACTTCTGAATAACTCTGATCAATAGAGGAAGAGGGGGGAAGATGTAAGCCAGGGAGAAGTCCCAAGGGATCGACAAGGCATCCACTGCTAGAGCAAGGGAGTCCCTCAGACGGGAGCAAAACACCGGAACCTTCCTGTTGTGTCTGGTAGCCATCAGATCCACCACTGGCATCCCCCACCGTTGAGTGAGCATGTGAAACACCTCTGGGTGAAGAGCCCATTCTCCGCTGTCGACGGTGTGACGACTGAGGAAGTCTGCCATGACGTTGTCCACGCCTGGAATATGAACTGCAGAGATGACAGGCACGTGATCTTCTGCCCAAGACAAAATATCCTTGACTTCCCACCAGGCGGAACCGCTTCTTGTGCCGCCTTGTCTGTTGATGTAAGCCACCGCCGTGGCGTTGTCGGACTCTACTCTGACTGGAAGACCGGTCAATTGAGACTCCCAGTGCCTCAGGGCCAGCCGGACAGCTCGAAGTTCCAGAACATTGATGGAGAGCATGGATTCCTCCAGACCCCATTTCCCCTGAGCACTGAAGCGACCCCAGACTGCACCCCAGCCCCGAAGGCTGGCATCCGTTGTGACTGTGGTCCAATGAGGAACTAGAAAGGATTTCCCTTTCAAGAGATGAGAGAGATCTAACCACCAGTGCAGACTCGACTCGACATGAGGAGGAAGAGAAACAGATGTTGATGATCTGGATGATTCCTGCACGTCTGGATCACAAATCTCTGAAGATCCCTTGAGTGGGCCATGGCAAATGGTACTGCTTCGATCGTGGAAATGAACTTCCCCACTAAGGACGACAACTTCGGAACTGGAATTTCGTCCATGTCCAGAATCCCAGCCACTCTGACGGCTATCTGGTGAGCCACGTCCTCTGGAAGAAACACCATGCATTGGCGAGTGTCGAACAGGAGACCCAGGAACAGAAGCCTCTGAGAAGGAATCAAGTCCGACTTGTCCAGATTCAGGATCCATCCGTGACGGTTCAGGGTGTGCAAGCACCTCTGCAACTGCTGGTGGAGAAGCTCCGCTGAGGAGGCCTTCAGTAGGAGATCGTCCATGTAGGGTGTCACTCTGATCCCATCCTGATGGAGCACCGCTATCAAGGAGCCCAGCACCCGCTGGAAGACCTGAGGAGCTGTAGTCAGTCCAAAGGGGAGCGCTGTAAATTGAAAGTGTCCCCTGTGGCAGGCAATCCTGAGATACTTCCTGCTCTCTGGATGAATAGGGATGTGAAGATAAGCATCCTGAAGGTCCAGGGAGGCAAGAAACTCCCCTGGAGACATTGCTGCAATCACAGAGCGCAGGGACTCCTGGCGGAAGTGGGAAGTCACCACATAGGCATTGAGATCTTTGAGATCCAAGATGGGACGGGCTCCTCCGTCCTTTTTGGCTACCACAAACAGGTTGGAATAAAATCCTGAACCTGTGTCCCCCTGCGGAACCGCCTCCAGGACCTCTTTGTCCAAGAGATCCTGAACAGCGTCGTCGAACAGACGCCTTTTTGAGGGTTCCTGAGAAGGACGAGTAAAATGGAACCGAAAAGGAGGAAGGGAAGAGAAAGGGATCCTGTATCCCTCTGACACCACCTGAAGAACCCATGGGTCCGCCACTGACTCCTCCCAAGTCCGGCGAAAGATGCGGAGACGACCGCCTACAGCCGGATGCGGACCCGGGTTCGGCGAGTCATGCCGAAGCAGTCTTGGAGGTCTTGGCCTTGGAGGCAACTTTGGGCCTCCAGGACTGTTTGGGCTTGGAGGAGGAGCGCGTAGTGGGAGGACCCGTTTGGGCCGAGGAGCGTGTCTCAGTCTGAAAGGAACGAAAGGACCGATTGCGTTTGGCTGGAAACTTTTTCTTAAAAACTGAGGGTAGAAGAGTACTTTTACCGCCAGTAGCCTCACTGATCATTTCTTTGAGCTCAGAGCCAAAGAGCAAATTCCCCTGAAAGGGCAAGGAAAGCAAGGCTTTCTTAGAGGCTGTATCAGCAGACCAAATTTTCAGCCAAAGAGCGCGTCTAGCCACCACAGAAGAAGTGGAGGCCCTCGCCATCATGCGCACAGCATCAAAAGCAGCATCAGCAACATAGTTCTGAGCTTCAGTGATATTAGCAAGAAGCTGCAACTGTTCAGATACAGGCGCATCCTGGCGAACCGCTTCAGTCAGTCGTTCAGTCCAGGCTGCAATAGCCCTATTAACCCATGCCACAGCAAAGGTGGGGCGCATGGCAGTGCCAATAGAGGCAAAAATAGATTTAAGAGAGAGCTCTAATTTCTTATCCGTCCAGTCCTGCAAGGCAGAGGCATCTGAGACAGCCAAAGCAGTAGATTTGGATAGTCTAGACACAGGAGCATCCACCTTGGGAGGATGAACCCATTTTGCCAGCTCCGCTTCGGGAAAAGGGTAAAGTTTGGCAAACTTTTTGGAGACAGAGGAAGATCTATCAGGATTCTTCCATGCCTCAGAAACCAGACGGGCAAGAGTAGGGTTAGTTGGAAAACAAACAACAGGTTTAGATGGCTTTTTCTGAAAAACATCAGTAGGATCATAAGAGGATTCCTGAGTCAGAGGAAGGTTGAGCGTATTCAGAACCGCTCTGATCAGACCCTCAGCCGAAACTTCAGGGTCACACTCATAGGGGTCCCCAATGGACCTGTTAGATTCAATAACAGTACGTTCCTCAGCATCAGAATCCTGTAAAAGTTCCTCTTCAGAAGAATCAGTGATATCAGGAGCTCCCTGTGGCTTAGGCAGGGAGGTCCTGATAGTAGAGGGGGTCTGCCAGACCTGGAGAGCCCCCTGTACCTGAGAGGGAAAGAGTTGAAGCGTGGATCTGAGATCCCTAGTGGCAGCTTTAAACTCCCTCACCCAAGATGGCTCAATAGCGTGGCTGGGAAGCCCAGGGTTGCTATCTTTATCAGAACAATTAGGGCATAGATCCCCCACATTATCGCAATCCAGCCCAATGTGGCAAGAGGAGCAAAACGCCATGGGGGTAGAAGACCCCCCAGCCTCCTTAGTCTTGGGTCTAGCCCCTAGCTCCAGTGAAGTAGACATGCTCACAGCGTCAATATACCCCACAAAAAACACTATCACCCAGAAAAGTGTTAAAGATTAAAGTTTCACCCCAGAAAAGGTCTAAAAACGGACTTATCTGGCCAGCGAAGGGTTAATCTGGTGAGGAGAGAGAAGGCTCGGTCCCTGCGTAGTGTACTCGCCTTGGAAAAGTACCACAAAATGGCGGCCGTCATGACAGCCAATCAGAAACAAGCGCGAGCTAAGCGCTCATGGGAAATGTAGTTTTCCCTATGCAAGTACCCCAAACAGTGCCCGAAGCCCCCCTGAACCCCCTACATTAATAAAACACCAACCGGATGATAGAGCAGGAGCCTAGCATTAAAATGAGCCCACTCTGAAGTTGCTGTGACAAGCGGTTTCAGAGATATGTCCCAAACTGTGAATTCCCATAGAGAGTAAAGGAGCTCTGCTGCTGAGCGGGAAAAAGCCGCGCTTAAAGGCGCGGAACACCATTTTTAATAAAGTTTAGTAAAACATTAAAAAGTGCCCAAACAAGCATGAAATACATGAGAAACATAAATAAATGAATACCCAATGCTCCAAAACTCAGAGAATAACACAGAAATTGCATAAATAGTGATAATGCAATAAAAACACCCTATGAGTGCTGGAGTGTATTAAAACTCCCAAATACAAGCCCATCAAAGGGACACTGTGGGGACAAGTGGACCTTCAGCACTCAATGGGTGACTCACCTTTCTCGCAGACTTCTGTCTTCAGGTGACCATGATAGGGAGGGAAAGAACCAGAGGTAATTTCCCCAACAGGGGAGCTGCTTAACACAAGCTGTCCCCTCTTCAGGTATAGGTCCACAGAAATCCCTGGAAGCTGCACCAGCCACTTTGAAGAGGGCAATTCACAGCCATGGTCACCCTCCTAATGGTGGTATTCCATATTTGAATAAAAAATAATAAAACTCTAAGAAGCATAGCTGTTCTCTGCCTGGTGTGCAAGCACACCAGGAACAAATCAATATGGGTGGCTCTGGCCAGAAGGTGGCTTAAGTAAGAGGGGAGGCTCCGCCCCTTGCAAATTATTTGCATAATTGTTCCTGCCTATTAAAGGGGACTACACATCCCATGGTACCAGTGACCTGTATTGGACGACAGTGAAATATACTTTATCACAATTATTTTGTTAGTGAAGGATCATATTTCCAACAAATAAAGGGAGCAGCGATGGGGGCCAGCTTCGCCCCCAGCTATGCCAATCTATATATGGGTCATTGGGAAATGACCCATGTGTGGGGGGCGCGGCTGGGGGAGAAGTTGGTATATTACGGTCGCTTCATTGATGATCTTATTTTTATTTGGAATGGTACACAAGATTAATTTATCTCTATGTTATCCAGTTTTGATAATAATGACAAAGGATTGAAGTTTACATATAACATTGATAGGGAGCTGGTACATTTTTTAGATTTGACGTTGATGCATAATGAAGGAAGTATTATAACTAAAACATATATTAAACCTACTAGTACTAATAATTATCTTAGTTATACTAGTTGCCACAGTCAGACTTGGAAAAATAATATCCCTAAAGGGCAGTTCACTAGGTTGAAAAGAAATTGTGGAAATCAGGAAGATTTTGAAACACAAGCTTGTAATTTGAAGAGGAGCTTTCAGGAGAGAGGCTATCCTACTAATTTAATAGAACAAGCTTATAGTGAAGTTAATAATAAAGATAGAAATACCTTGTTATATAATGATAATAAAGGGACCAATAAGCAGGGATATCATGATAGAAATGTAGTTTCCTTTGTTACTAAATATAGTAGTTCTGCTAAAAAAATTGGGAATATAGTTAAGAAACATTGGGGAATATTAAAGGTGGATCCATTATTGCAAAATATTATAGAGGAAAAACCTTTTATTATTTATACAAAAAATAAAAATTTAAAAAATATTTTTACTCAACATAAACCTAAGATTAATGAGAACAGTTTTGAAAGGCGTCTGTTGGACATAAAAGGGAGTTATAAATGTGGTGGTGTTAGATGTATTACATGTAAATTTATAGCTAATAATATTAAGACATTTAAGGGTGATAATCACAAAGAGTATAATATACTTCAATATATTAATTGTAATACTAATTATGTGATTTATAGTTTAACATGTAAATGTAATCTTAGGTATATAGGTAGGACTAAAAGGAGATTAAAAGATAGATTTTTAGAACATAGAAGGGCTATTCTTACGGGTGATGTTAAATATCCGGTAGCTAGACACTATATAGAGAAACATAATAAAGATATGGATGGAACTGTCCTATTACCTTTAGAAACTATAGATAAATCTATGCCTGGTGGTGCTAGATTTGATCAATTATGCCGAAGGGAATCATATTGGATATATATGTGTAATACTTTGGTACCCTTTGGTCATAATGATAAATTGGATGTACATACCTATCTTTAAACTTATTAGATAGGGGTTAGTTTAGGGGAATTTTTGTTGTTTTTTAGATATTATATGAGTATAGGGTGTTGGGTTAACACTTATATATACACATTAGTTAACACATTTGGTTATTTCTATAGATATAATTATTTAATTTTGAATATATGATAGGGAATTTCTGACTGGTTCCTTTTATCTCTTATTTTTCACATGGGATGAATAAATTGGTGGCTTCATACTATTTTATATAGTCTTTTTAAATTCAGATTGGTTTATCTTAAGAATGAGAAAATGAGATTATTGTATGGTTATTTTGAGTATAATATCTTTTAGATGTAAGGGTTAAAATGGTATTGTCATTTTATTGGCTATGTGATTAGCGCCTTTATTTAAAAACAACGCTGGAATGGCAGTTTGCCATCCCTGAAGTATTCTGAGAAATACGAAACGCGTTGGAATAGCGTTGCACGCACATCTAGTCTTTAAATCAATTGAGATGACAGAAGACTTTGCTATTGAGAGATACTGATCCCGTTATATACAGGAATATTATAAAGTCTGCAATTATTGAGATATTATCTACAGTCTTAAAAGAGAAGAATATATAGCAGCTTTTGATTCGGAGCTTTGGAGATTTCCTCCGCTTGTGGGTAGAAGCGATCTAAGGAATCAGTGTCCTATGTGCTTTTGATATACGAATTACCCTATCAGTTAATTGAGCGAAGAGTCGTCAGACAACTGGTCATACACTCTGCCCGCGAATCAGTATCAGAGACGGGAGAGGTGAGTTACATCTGACCGTTGTCTCCTGATTGAATCACTCTGCCCGCGAAATTGATTATAGAGACGGGAGAGGTAAGCTACATCTTATCGCTTTGAACTTGTATGGTAACTGATGGAGTAACGTTACAGCAAGTCATTTTCCACCCGTATATCTGTATACATTTACTGGAGGTGCTATTTTGTATATTCTCTGCCCGCGAAGGCCTATCTAGACGGGGGAGGTCTCCTCCATTCTATGGACATATCCTTACTCACTTGAAGGAGGACGGTGAGCTATTGGTAACATTATCATCGTTTGTTGCCTGTTTTGGATACATTTTCTACATTGACTTTTTTTACTCTATTGTTATACCATATTATTCAATAGGAGTTCCAGTGTATATATTTGGAAGTCTAAATCATCCGATTGTATTTTTAGACTTAGAGTCCTTTATCCTTTTATGATTTATATTTTTAATGGTATGTGAATTTAGTTTATGGTGCCATAAACAATATAGGTTGATGTGGTTATTCAGTGGATTACGCTACATATTTATATTATTGGTGTTCTGAAATAAATATTGTATTTATTTTTATCTCAAAAGCGCTCTCCCTGGTTTTTTGGTTGTATTGTTTTTTCCAGATTTATGCACTTCTGGATATTGGGATAGTAGCTGTTTTTGAGATTATATAGAGGGGTTGCTGACAACAGTTTGTTTCCAGACCTCATTTGGTGCTTCGTGAAGGGAAGTTTACATGAAGCGGATGATAAGAGTTTCTGAGAAATATATTTTGTTACAGCGTGACAAAGAAATTCATTACAGTGCCATGAGAAGCGATTTGTGAGTGGCGGTAGGCCCAGTGGATGGGAGAGTAAGGTACCCGGTTATGCTATAATGCCTTATGGGTATTGCATATATGACCTGATATAACATTATACTAAGACAGGTCTATTGCATATATACTACCTACCAGACTCAATTGCAAATGCATCGATGTTATTATACAGCTAATTTTCATCCTGTTATTTCATCATTCATTGTGGTTTATATTCTGAGATATATACCGGACAGAATGTGGACTCAGATTAATTACTTACAGAGACCATTAACTTGGTGAATATTGAGACTGTTGTGCTGTCTTTAATCATCATTCATTATCATCAGATCCATCATTAATCATTTATTATTCATTTCATCAATCCATGTTCATATCCTTCCATCATATACGTTGTTCATGGGGTTTCATCTATTCTTCACTAGCTTCATACACTGGCGCCAATGCTTTTTTATTTTTAGTAGAAGGGTGGGTGGATGTATAGGGTGGGTGGTGTTTGGGATGTGCGGCCTACACTGTACCCAGGGGATACTGTGGGGTTTTATGAACTCAATCTTGTATTTCTATGATTCAAATTTTTTGGGATACTACTAATAAATAAATATTGTTTATAATTTTTGATATGGTGGTTATTGTTAACAACAGAGGTTGAGTGCTAATTATAGTCCTACTTTGTTTCCTTTTCTTCTTTTTTATTTTTATGGTATGTTATAGGACTAGAGCACCCTATTTTATATATATATATATATATATATATATATATATATATATATATATATAAAAAAAATTATTTGAGTAGTGCCTTTTTCTTTTGTATAGTTTTTTCGTTTTTTTTTTTTCCCCTCTATACTACCTGTCCAGGACAAAAAAACAAAACAAAAACAAAAAAACAACATTGCCTTTCGACCCCCTGGTACTCCTGCGAAAATTTCTGAAAGTGATTGCAGGAGTCTTCAACATATAGACACACATGCATCACAATACAATACAATACATACACATGCATAACACACACAGGTACAACACACACACACACACACACACAATACACATTGCATAACACAAGCACACAACACACCCACAGACAATACACATGCACAACACACAAAAAAAAAAAAAAAAAAAACAACAAAACATACCCGAGCACTACACACGTGCGCAATACACAAAACATACACAATATGAAAAACGCTTTGCACAAAACACTATACTCAATAATATATACGATATGCTATATACAATACTCCTTACGCAAAAACGCAATAGGCAAAACTATATACGCAAAAAGCTGTACGCAATAAGCCAAACGTTTTAAGCTATACACAAAATGTTATACACTATGTGAAAAGTGTTATGCACAAAACTACAGGCAAAACACCCTACACGCTCACTCAAACACAAACTCATGCTCACTGATGGAGAGTTATGTAACAGTGCTCTTCAATGTGTTGCACACCATGATAGAGCTTAAAAGGATAAGCATGTAGGAATTACAGCACTAAATTGGAAAAAATTAGCAGTTTGAGTGTATTCTGGAGTGTGCATCCACTTAACCAGTACTGACACAAACATTCCCACTAATAATTGTATTATTATAATGATATCACATTATCGAAATGCATGCAAAACTGTTTCCCTAGGCTTTTTTACCAATTTGGTCATTTCCATTGCAGGATGCAAAGTGAATCGCCGTACGGCCCTTATCATCAGCTGCACACGGATCTGCCCCCTCATCTAACAGACGTTGAACTGGGTAAAAGAAAGCAGAATCAGAGTTAATTCTAAAAGTTACAGAAAATAGGTTTACCAGTTTTTAAGGAATCTTTTTGATTAATTGAAATTCAAAACTAAAATCCACATTCAAAAAAGTGTCAGAACGTGTATCATTATTTATGCAGTTCTTTCATTTGCAAGGCAGACTGACATTTCAGGCACTTTTGGTGTGCCTAGCCCTACACACTCAATTCCCCATGACTCCTCCTCTACCTACCTAATTCACATAACTGTAGAGTACAGGGGCATATCAACTGGGAAAATTAGCATACAAAGTACGTCTTCCTTACTATGCCTAGCGATCTCGCTCAACCTTATTCATATATTTTTCACCACATTTTACTACACCATGGAACATGTTGGTGCTTTATAAATCTAAAATGATAATAACGTGAATACTGCAGCAATTTAAAACTAGACTTCCAATGCAAGGGACACGGAGATTATGTTGGCCATACCCACAGCACAACTGGAAAGCCAGCAAGGCTGTGGAAGTGCTTCAACTATGATGTCTAGACAGCTGCTCTCTCGACTTAATGGAAAATTCAATGCTCCTCATTATGATATAGAGAATACAATACATACCTGTATCCATGTCATTTCCGTTGGCGGCTTCTCTTAGTTTTCTTAAAGCTGAAAGTTATGTACAAAACATGTGTCAGACAGACTGCCATGGTTTTTATTTATGAATAGAAAAGAAACAATTAATAAAATACTTAGTGCCATATGCACAAAGTATAAGTGCAGTACTTCTGTAACAAACCACATGCACTACAGAGAACAAAATAAAGTTTCAAAATGACAGAGATAATAATATTAGCATAAGAAGTTAAGATTGATTATGCAATATATTTTATTATTATTTTTTTTTTTTAATTATTTTTTTTATTTATTTATTTTTAAATATAACAAACGGTACCTTTGTCAATGTTCATAATATTGCCTTCTTCATGTAATTGTATTTCAAATCTTCCCCCTCCTGCCCCTTTTTCCTATATCATGCAGTCTCTCCTCAGATCTGAAAGCCGGTCACTTGACTGGATAGATCACAGTGAGGGACAATATTGTGCGTCTGTATAAGGGAAACCCTTGACGAAGGGGAGCAGGGTTTTCCTTATGCCAATACAATATTGTCCTTCGTTGTGATCCGTCCACACAGGCTTTCAGATCTGAGGAGACTTGGCATGATGTAGGAAAAAGGGGAGGGTGGGAGAAACTTTGAAATAAAATTACATAAAAGGATACAACATTATGGACATTGAGAAAGGTACCCTTGGTTTTAAAAAAGTATAATGCATAATCAATTTTACCTTGATATGCTGACATTACCATCTCTTTAAAAGGGGCTTTTTAATCCCCTTGAATGTTAGGAGGTCTCAAACACATTACAAGGACCCATTTTAATCAACAGGAAATTGTACTGGTTTCCTATGATGCGGCTGGTTTGCCCAACAGTTACTCCGCTTTTCTTTGTGCAAATCACCCTGAACTGTCAGAGGGTCCAGCAACACAATGTGTTATAGGTCTGTCCAGTAGCAAAACAAAAAACAAAAAAAAACTACATACTAAATAATGTTGATATACCACAGCAAAATACTTGGCAGCAAACAAGCACTAATTGGATTTTTTTTTTATAACATTGAAAACGCTTAAAGTGTGTCACCTGATCCTAAGGCCAACTTAACCCCTTAAGGACCACAGACTTTTTTTTTTTTAATACAGCATCCAGTTCAGAGCTCCCCAAATGGCGTGCAGCCACACGGGGAGCCCTGAATTCCATGAAGGTCCTGGCACATCATGGATCCTAATCGCTCCCCAACTCATGACATGCCAGGACCGTCAAGGTTCCTTAAGTGGTTAAAAGATAATTAAAAACGGTCTCTGTGTTGTACACTAGCCAGTTCCTTGTAAACATTTTTTTCAGTAATTAAACTTTATCTGTGTTGCCATGTGTCACTATGTTAGTTTCTGTGCTGAGCTAATACTACTGCATGCTGTGCTATGATTAACCCTCTAACTGCCAGAGGCATCCAATGTATTGCAATTCGATGGATACCTCTCTAGGACTCAAAGGGTTAATCTAGACCAAAGCTGGACAACATGAGGCCCTCCAGCTTTTGATCACTATAATTACCATCACCGCTGGGCATCTAGTGGCTGGCCAAGGATGATGGGAAATGTAGCCCTCAACAGGTGGAGGGCCTCAGACTGCCCAAACCTGATCTAGATGGAACCTATATACAGGCGTCATTACTAACAGCACAATTAGTGATAACTTTGGCCTCCAACAGTACTAATTAACCCTTTGAGTGCCAGAGGGGTACACAACGTGCCACTGTAGAGAGAGAAAAAAAAAGTGATTTTGAAAGACCTTTCAAAATCAAATATTTATGTTAGCTATTCTGTGTGACAGTAGTTTGAGATATTTAAACATAGAATATAAGGGCTTTCAAAAATATATTTTTCTATTCTACAAAGTGAGCTTTCCATTTACATTTCTCACTAATGGATTTCATGTAACAGAAAATGGGTAGTATAACATAGGCAGATTTTGATTATCTATAAAACAAACTCTTATTTAAGTTTACACAGGCAAATTGAGCACAGTGCTAATAATGCTGCTTTTAAAAGCTTGCCTCAATGGTGCTATACAACTGCAGTCCCAAATAATGAGTTGGAATGCCCCATCCAGGGGCTCATATCCAAGTTGCAGAAAGCTGACCTGCATGGCTTCCAGGGCATTTCTGGAGGATGTGGCGCCATTCACATCCTCCATTGACTGGCCAGCCCACATGGACACTGGCCCATAAGATATATATATATATATATATATATATAGCCAGCGCCCACTTGAGACAGCCTTAATAACCTGGAGCAATCCTGAGGCAAAGCAGCTGCATTACATGTGACTAAGGGCTCGATTCAAATGTTGGTGTCGCCAGAAAAAACTGGCGACGGTGGTTTTGAAAGTCAACTGAGCAATGCAAATGTTCCTACTAGTAAGAAATAACAGCAGTTCTGAAACACACTTTGCCCATCGCCAGAACAGCAAGATCTCAGCCATAGAGGATAATGTACAAGCGACGCCAAAAGCTATTCAAATGTTGGAGTTAGGGCTAACTTGCATTAAATTGCAATATTTCTCTCCAGAAATCTAACGCCTATTTTTTTTTTTTGAGAACAGCACACGACGCAGAGTAAAAAAAACCACCGTCACCAGTTCTGAACAGCATTCTCTGTGCTTTCCCTGCCCAGCCACTAGGGAAACACAGAGATGGCTTTCAGCACCATGGACAGCTTTGAATGCCATAGGGATGTGCACTGCTCACCCCTGTGGCATTAAAAGGGTTACAATCAATATAACTAGTACATCAAGCACTACACAATGCCCCCTTCCACCCCCCCTTAGTATGTCACATATATTGCATATATGCAACATACTAACCCCATCCACATCCACCGCATGAACTTCCATGTAGTGAACAAATCTTTTATTCCACAATTAACCCTTTGAGTACCAGAGAGGTAGGAAAGCAATGCTTAGCAACCAAAGGGTTACTAGGCAAGGTATGGACTACATACCTTGCCTGTATATATGCGTGTGTGTTTTTTTAATACATTAATACCATTAATAAACGTTTATTGACTTAGATTCATTCATTTATAATGCCCTACCTCCTGTCCCATTTCTATTAGTACTTTTGCTCCACTCTCCTTCAAACGGAGAGTGGAGCAAAAGTACTAATAGCAATGGGACACAGTACATAGGACATTATGAATGAATAAATCTCATTCACAAACTATTGCTGAAGCAGCCCTCCCCAGCGCTCCCTTCATTTACTGCATAAAAATCCTGTATTGCTGGCTGGGGGCACTGAAGACGACAGAGGCATTGGAGGAGGCGGGTGGAAGGGAGAGAGACATTGGAGAAAACAGGTGGCAAGCTTGTATTTGCTGTCCGCTTCCTCCGATACCTCTCTGCCTCCAGCCAGCAATACAGGATTTTTATGCAGTAAATGAAGGGAGCGCTGGGGAGGGCTGCTTCAGCAATAGTTTGTGAATGAGATTTATTCATTCATAATGTCCTATGTACTGTGTCCCATTGCTATTAGTACTTTTGCTCCACTCTCCGTTTGAAGGAGAGTGGAGCAAAAGTACTAATAGAAATGGGACAGGAGGTAGGACATTATAAATGAATGAATCTAAGTCAATATACGTTTATTAACGGTATTTTAATTAAAAAAAATTATTAAAAAAACACAAACACACACACGCATATATACAGGCATGGTATGTAGTCCATACCTTGCCTATTAACCCTTTGGGTACCAGAGGGCTAGGAAACATGCTAAGCAATGCTTTCCTACCTCTCTGGTACTCAAAGGGTTAATTGTGGAATAAAAGACAGATTTGTCCACTACATGGAAGTCCATGAGGTGGATGTGGATGGGGTTAGTATGTCACATATATGCAATATATGTGACATACTAAGGGGGGGGATGTGGAAGGGGGCATTGTGTAGTGCTTGGTGTACTAGTTTTATTGATTGTAACCCTTTTAATGCCACAGGGGTGAGCAGTGCACATCCCTATGGCATTCAAAGCTGTCCATGGTGCTGAAAGCCTTCTCTATGTTCCCCTACTGCAGTGGTTCTCAACCTTTTTTGCTCAAGGCACCCCTAATATGCAATGTGGAACTTTCGGGGCACCCCTAGTATGTTTAATGTAATTTATCAAGGGCATAAAATAAAGGGTACAATTCATGAACATACATATATTATTAGGCCTCACAATCATGTTAATAAAATTAAACATATTGTGCATATCAATTTCCATATATCTACATTTAAAAAGACAATATTCACATTTTTGTCAGTCTTCATAGAAAACATGGGGCACCCTAATTTGATGTCTGTGGCACACTAAAGTGCCACGGCACCCTGGTTGAGAATCACTGCCCTACTGGCTGGGTAGCGAAAAGCACAGAGAATGCTGTTCATAACTGGCGACGGTGGTTTTTCTACTCTGACTTGTGTGCTGTTCTCAAAAAATAAAAAATAAATAAAAAATAGGCGACAGTAGTTTTGGATTTTCTGACCGAACTTTCTACTATGGAGTGCTGTGATTGGCTGTGGTGCTAGGTAACATTTTTATCGTGTGTTTTTAGGTAAGATTTTCTAAGTGACGCAGGTTAAAGGTTAACGTGTATTTTGTTGGTCATCGCTCGTTAGCCTTTCTGGGTAAGGAAGATTTGAATCTCATGTTACCCGGTCCTGCTTAACTCGCGAAGGCAGTTTTTTTCTTCATGTTGCTTTTAACGCCAACATTTGGATCGAGCCCTAAATATCACAAATCCCCTTGTTTTTTTATGGGACTGTTTAAGACCCTGGAGGTTATTCACTAAGTATTAATAAAGATGTGATAAAGGGGAGGTGACTTCTCCAGTGATATAATTTCTCCAATTCCTATGTTATTCTATGAAGCCTATGCACTAAGATCTCCAAAACTTAAAGTGTTAGTAATGTCTAAAAATATTTTTTAATACATTTGTAGAGGGTAAAAAAATTATTGGATTGCCACAAACTCAATCTCTCAAACCGCTATGGTTTGAGAGATAATCACAATCAAAGTTCCCCCTTCCCTCTCCTTCTCTTGATGTCAGTTGTAAGGCTGACAGAAGGGGATCCGTGTCAGAATTACTTCATTGGAAAGGTCTACAAAGTGTGCTTCCAAACCAGGCACACTTTGTAGACCTTTACAATGAAGTAATTCCTTTACAATAATGGGATTTCAGCTCTGCTGCAGAGCCGCTGGCTGATCCCCAGACTGGGATCTCCTGCTGTCAGCTAGACACTGATGTCAGGAGAAGGGGAGGGAAGGGAGAACTTTGATTCCGAATATCTGCTGAAGAGCCTCATCATGTCAGCCGACACGGATCCCCTTCTGTCAGCTTTACAGCGACATCAAGAGAAGGGGAGGAAGGCGGAACTTTGATTGCCAATATCTTTCAAACCATAGCGGTTTGAGAGATGGGGTTTGTGGCAGTCCCATTATTTTTTTACCCTCCACTAGGGCTGCAACAACTAATCGATATTATCGATAAAAATCGATTATGAGAATCGTTGTCAAAACAGACAGTAGCTTGAAATGCACAGACAAACTGGCCGGTAGGTGCCTACAATAGAATACAGAAGCACACAAAGAAAAAAGGAGCACAGAGAAGCTGCTAAGAGGTCAGGACAACCCGGCAATAGCGTCGGTAAATAATCAATTGTAAGAAATAGTATGTAAAGACAAAAAAGAGACAAGCTCTCGTAGCTAGCTAAACATTAATCTACTACGAGGGTATACAGATATATAGATCAAGGACTTTGAATGGTTACACTGAGGTAACAAGCAGAACATCAAAAAGCTGCTCATGCAGAGTCTAAAAAAACCCTACAAATTACAGAAAAATCATTAAACCATTTATGCATATCGCAGCAAACAAAAAGATGTGCTCTACACAAAAAACAGAATTTGCAACCAGCGCATGATGCGCATTTCGCTAAATCAGCTTTGTCAAAAACATGGTGCGGGACACCGAGGCTCTACCCTTCACCATTTTTGAAAACACAAACTCGCCCACTGGGTCGAACAACAACATTATTCAGCCAATCAGTGATCCCATAGATTGGGTATCAAATAATAGATGAAATATAGTAGTCCAAATAACGATACATGATGAAGTATCACTGGATAAATTTAAAATAAAATGAAATAAGGGATAGATAAAGGAAATAACAGAAGGGATAATAAATGAAAAAAGTGAAAGGAAAATTTAAATACAAAATAGATCTCACACTGACATTTGAAATAAGTCCACAAAAATAATAAAATGATAGTCAAATATAGCTAAATAGCTGTCGGAGATGCACACTGTGATTCCACTCTTCACAAAAGAGAATTTACAGCAGCTTTCCATACGGAGATAAGAGTGCTAAAATTAGGGTTGCACCGATACCGATACTAGTATCGGTATCGGTGCCGATACCAGCATTTGCACGAGTACTTGTACTCGCGCAAATGCGGCCGATGCCAGCACCGATACCCTGTGTCAGGGTCGGTGCTGCAGAGAGGGAGCCCGGGGAGCTGCTCACAATGCTCCCCGGTCACCTCTCTCACTCCTAATGCGTCGGAGCATTGCCGCGGGTTACCATGGCAATGCTCCGACGCCGACTTCTGCAGGGGCTCGCGAGAGAACAGCGAGCACCCAGCAGAGGAGAGTAAAGGAGGCAAGATGGGGCAGAGAGTGGGGTGAAGAGGGTGAAAGAGGCAAAAGGAGGAAGGATCAGGAGACAAAAGGAGGGGGGCAAGAAGAGGCAAAAGGAGGGGGGATCAACAGAGAGAGGCAAAAGGGTAGGATCAAGAGTCAAGGAGGGGGAGAAAGGGGGATCAAAACAGAGAGAAAGCCAAGGCAAAAGAAGGGGGCACAAGAGGGGGAGAATGAAGCAAAAGGTGGGAATCAAGTAGGGGAGAAAGAGTCAAAAGGGGAGAATCAAGAGGTGGTGTGTGTGTATATATACATATAATATAATATATTTCAAGTACTCACAGATACCAATTACCTATACTTTTTTTTGTGGTCATTTGCCAGTTTTCCAAGTACCTAAAGCATATAGGTACTTGGAAAACTGGCAAATGACCGCAAAAAAAGTATTGGTAATTGGTATCGGTGAGTACTTGAAAAAAGTATCGGTACTCGTACTCGGTCTTCAAAAATTGGTATCGGTGCATCTCTAGCTAAAATAAAATCACAATGCTGTGTGTTGGGCTGTTCACAGTGACAATTTGCCTCACCCCCAAATAAGTCTTGCTGAAACCCTTCTGCATTGAAAGCAGAATAAGAAATGTTTCAGCAGAGTAGCTATGTAGGGACAGTGCAGATTTTCCAGACAGACAACTGAGTATTTGCAATGAACATTACAACATTCTAGATAATGGAAGCCCATGTGTGTTTCAGCCAATCATGTATGGTTGATGCTGACATGGGACAGGTATGGGTCACATTCCTGTCATGCCCCCTAATGACAGGATTGTCAGGAGGAAAATCAGGGGCAAGGAAGCTAACACTGGTGTCCTGAGCAATGTTAAAATGCTTGGGTTAACATAGCTTCAATCAACAGGCATCCAAAATGTGGCCCACCTGATTCCTGGGTGAGAGCCGCAAGAAATTTTTATATATCATTTTATTTCTTCTTTTTGCTTCTCTCATGCTTCCCTGATTAACTGTACTGCTCCACAGTAGTCCTCTCTTGCTTCTGTCTGCCACTTTCTCGCCCATGCCACTATGTTTCAACTTTACCATTTCTTGCCTCCTGTGTCCCTCTCATTCTTGTGACATCTGTTTTTGCCTCTGTTTATGCCCTGTGCCCCCTCTGTTAATTGTCTAGTGCCCCTCTAAAACTTTTTTGCTCCCAAACCCCCCTCTTGTCCTTGTGTTATGGCATATTGCCTTCATTCAATGCTCCTATATGTCTCTTGTAAATATGTATTGTCCTGCGTATCTTATGTAACAGTGCATTGTAAGACTTGTCTCAAATAATGATAAACTGCCCTGACAGTTCAATGTGATGTGCATTGGGTCTGCTATTGTGCAACCCCTGACATATCAATTCTTGATCACGTGGACCACAGAATAAGACTCTTGCTTTAATCTAAAGGGAATGCTGCCCTGATTACATGTGTGCTAGTTGTAATGTTAAAACCTAAGTACACACCAAGTTGATCACCAATCCTTCAATGATCCTCAAGTGTCAGGTGTGGGCTGATTTATTGGCATTGAGACAATCTCCCTCACTGCTCAAAAACAATATTCCTACTGGGCATATGCAAATAGTGTATTCTGTCTTGTACATGTCCAGCAGTAATATAGGGTTTGTTCAGGGACTAGGAAGTGTCTCTGCTCATTTTCTATATTATCAGTAGATGATCAGTCTAGGAAAGGAGAAAGCCTTCATCAACCCTTCAGAAATCCCCCAATTATGATGTCAGTGGCTTGGTAAGTATTTTGTTTTTAACAATAAAACTGCCATTTTAATCAGAACAATGTGCCCTTTGGAGTGCAATGCACTGGATACCTCTCTGGCACTCAAAGGGTTAAAGAGTAATTTTCCATGTTTACTGCTCATTTCAAATAAGAACACAATGGGGGAGAGGCACTAAGGAGTGATAATGTGGAGAAGACTTCTCCAGTTCCTATGCTATTCTATAGAGCCTATGCACTAATATTTTTCTGGTTGGGGAAACCTTAGTGCATTGACTCCACATAATAACATAGTACATGGAGAAATGAGATCACTGGATAAGTCATGTCCTCTTTATCATGCCCTAGGGCATAACCCCCTATTTAATTTTGTCAGCTACTGGAAAACATTCTCCTGCATTCTGTGGTTAGTGACACCAAAGCATACAGAACTTTTCTGACATTTACTTGGTCTGTTCGAATAAGCACATTGCGATATCCTGACTATTATACTCAGTGGCAGAAAATGCATGTGCAAACTGACCTGTAGATATAAGAATGGGAAACAACAATTTAGGAAAAGTTACTATTTGAGCACAATGAGGCCACTAATGTCAGGTGTGGAATACAAGTCCCCTACTGATTTTGGTATCAATATGACAAGCGCTAGGCTAAAACTAGTGAAAATATGACACTGGCTCAAAGACGAGCAACATTTTAATCCATTTAAAAACAAGGCAATTTGTACACAGCACCAATATGGATGGTGTTCTGTACATAATGTTCAGCAGGTCCATACGTCAGCAAATATTTACTGTATAGATTTTAGTACTATAATTAAATGTCACAATAAATCGTTCAATCCTTGACTCCCTAAGAATTAAGACCTAATAATAGGTCTACTAAATGAGGACTTGTTTCTTCCACAGGGATAGAGGCAATCTGCGGCTCTGCAAATATTGATGAACCACAACTCCCTTCATCCTCAGAAGGCAGTTAGTCAGTTAAAGATGGTGGGGGTGAAGTCCAACAATAGCTCAAAAGCCACTGGCTTATCCGCACTGCATTCAGAGAGATGAAGGGTGAGTTGTATCTTTCCCATGTGTCATACCATAATTCTCTCTCCCCAGTGGGCAGGGTCGGTGTCGGTGCTGGCGGTGAGTCTTCATTCTGCCACCCGGACTCCTGCGAGGCCTCTCCGGTTCTTCCCATAATGCTTTCAGCAGCTCTGGAACCGCGGTGACACAGAGCTCCCCTCCAGAGGCCGCCTGGCATAGTTCAGGGGACAGAGACTTGTTGCCTTGCTCTTCTAGCTCCATTCGCTCCACAGGCTCCAAAGAGACCACCAGGCCGCAGTCTCCATGACAACCAATGATGGCATCCAATCACGATAGTCTTCTGCCCTGACATCAAATTTCCTCACCCAGACTCCTCCAATCACAGCATGCGAATTTTGACAGCATTATTTTTCGTGATTACATGTGATAGGGATAAAAGAAGTGATAGACGCCACAATCTTCCAATGGCAGTAGAGCTGAAAGTTGAGGGCTGTGTTAACCTTAGAAAACGAAAGAGAGTAGTAGAGTAAAATTGTTGTCTTCATTGACAACTGAGTGGCTCTAAGATGCAACCTTTAACCCTTTGAGTGCCGTAAGGGTATGCAACGCTTTGCTTTGCAATGCGTTGCGTACCCCTCCGGCACTCATAGGGTTAAAGGCAACTACAGTAGACCTCTTCTTCAGGTGTACTAAGAATGAAAAATATTACCGATGTCTCACAAATATTAGTGAAAAATTATAATAATCCTAATAAGGGGATAGGCTTAGTATACAGGATCAATGCGAATCCATTGATCCTATATACTTATCCTATCCCCTTATTTAATAAGGGGATAATTAGGTTTATTATAATTTTTCACTATTTTTTGTGATATATTAACTTGATTTGGTTTTAGCATATTTAGCGCTGAGATAGCTGTAATATTTTTCACATTTGTATTTTTACACATTTTTGTGGTGGTGGATTTTGGATATTTTGCAGCTGCTTTCATATATTTAATAAGTTTGTTTTGCGCAATACTAGATACATTTATTGTATGGTAAAAATAAATGCTGAATGAAAGCAACATGACTTTAAAACTTATGCACATTATTTTAACAAATTCTACTACAACTCAGTATAGCCATAATTCATTCCCTGCTTAGGCTCTAGTAAAGTATCTTTGAAGTGGACTAGAATATGCAAACAAGATTAATTACCTTTTTGATGCTTCAATGACTTACATTTTTTAGCCATAACTGGATAAATCTATAGTTTTTAGCCAGCTCTGAGTGACTCGCTAATTTTTTGGGTGATCACCTTTTGCGGCCGCCTCTTCTCTATTCTTTGCTCCCACTATGAGATATTGAGAGGCAGGTAGGATTTGTGGCTCTCGCATTATTGGAATGCTATCTACTATAGGCATAACTTTATCGTGAATTAAATCCACGGAATAGGTTAAAGGGGAACTACCACCCCTCAACAACTTAAGGTTGAGTGATTGTTCATCTGGCGACTAGCTGCTTAGTAGCGCTAGTCGCCAGAAATCTTACCCGGTTTCTGCAGATATCGGCGTTTTAGCGAAGGTGACAGGAGCAGGAAGCACGGACGTCTCGTCACAGTGACGTCCGTGCGCCTGCTCTGTCAGTCCCTTTCGGAGCCATTTGTCACCTTCGCTAAAACGCCGATATCTGCAGAAACCAGGTAAGATTTCTGGCGACTAGCGCTACTAAGCAGCTAGTCGCCAGATGAACAATCACTCAACCTTAAGTTGTTGAGGGGTGGTAGTTCCCCTTTAAGGCAACCTGCAGATTTTGTCCTTTGCGGGTGAATACGTAGGACAGTGCGGAGGACTTAATCGCTGATTAATAACATTGTTACTATTGGAGAACTAATAGAATTAGCAATTTTGAACAGTTAAGGAAGGAATTTTCATTGTTGCAATTTGGTTTCCTAGCGTACTTTCATTAGGAAGGAAGGAGGTTAAGAACAGATACCCAATATCAATATATATGTTCTGAGTATTTATCACACATTAGGACTGCAGTTTTGTTTTTAATTTGCTAGCTTTTTAAGGAACTATTAAAAGTTATATTTTAAATGATTTTATTTATTCTTTCCCCCTTATTTGACCTTTGTGTTTATCCCGTTGTCCCAGTAATATAGGAGAGGGATATGGTGCTGTAATTGTGTTGTTGCACAGTAATGAGATTTCTTTTTCTGTCTTGTTTATTTCTATATATGTCTCGAGCACAATCCATGTATTCTTACAGAATAACCTATGATTACATGTAGACAGTGGTGCACCGTATATTTTTCACTGGCTAAAAACTTAAATTAGCTGAAGCATCAAACAGGTAATTAATCTTGTTTGCATCTTCTAGTCCACTTCAAAGAGATTTTACTAGAGCCTAGGGAATGAATTCTGGTCATAGTAGTAGAATTTACATGGTAAAATATTGTGCATGAGTTTTAAAGGGTTAGTAATGTTTAATTAGACCATCAGCTAAGAGTGTTCTTCATAGTTAATCCTGATGTCAGGTGGTAGCAATGTTCATAACAGTTTAGTTATGCTGTAATTTGAAGTTTACCCTTCCTACCCCTTTTCCCTACCTCAGTCTTCTCTGGCTTGGATCTGACTGCTGATCATGACGAAGGACAAACTTCATTCAGTATCAGGTAAAACTTGACCTTTTTCGTCAATGAGGGCAGGGTTTTCCTTATACTGACAGAGGGAAAATTGTCCCTCATTGTGATCTGTCTGGTCCGATGACCGGTTTTCAGATCTGAGGGGAAGTGGCTTACGATTGAGAAAAGGGGGGGTAAACTTCATAATATAATTACAGTGTAGCTAGACAGTTATGAACATTACCACCATCAGACATCAGCACTATTAAATATGAAGAACAATCTTATCAGATGGTCTAATCAGACATTACTAACCCTTTAAAGTCATGTTGTGTGCCCTCAGCCTAGTTATCTTGAAAGCTTGCATCTTAGAACCACTCAGCCAATAAAGGTATCATGGGCTTTGCTATTAGGGCCTACCAGCCTCCCGGCCTAATAGCACCTTTAATCGTTGTATCACTAATTCACACGAACTGTAACCTGACCTGTGTCAGTATATGTATTTGTTCTCTGATATATGTACTGGACCCGTGTGGGTTAATGCTATTTTGTAACCTGTCTTGTGTCATTATTAAGTGTGTACTATTGCTGGACCTGCAAGGGTTACTTTATTCTGTCTGGTTTCAATAAAACTGTGTTTTACCAAACTGCCTGCCCCTGAGTGTACTGAAAACCATTACAGTTTGGGCCTAACTTTTATAAAGTGGAAGTTTCTTTTAAACTCTCACTAGACAAAATAAGCCGCCATCTTGGGTGGGGCAACCATATACCTTATATCTGTATGTTAACCATACCTCCCAACATTTCAAATTGCCAAAGAGGGACAATTGTGTTTTAGGGGATGTTACTGGGAGTGTGGCTGGTGGGCGGGGCATTAATGAGAATTTTTAGGCTGTTTCATGACCTATTGACACCTCCTATAACAAGACCAAAGTATTTGATTTAAGCACACTAATTTATAAACACATATACTGACGTTTAAAGAAACATTAATGTGTATTTTATTGCTGTGGAGCAATGTGATACACTTATATACACACCACACAATCTGATTTCCTAAAAAGAGGGACATCAGGGTGGGAAAGAGGGACAGTGGGATTTGGGTCTAAAAGAGGGACTGTCCCTCCTAAAGAGGGACACTTGGTAGGTATGTGTTAACTCTAGGAGTGTTGTAGGTGTTATAAATAGGATTGCTATTGTCATTTTATATTACACTAGCAAAAGGGGCACAGCGTTGCCCGTGAAAGTTAACCATTTGAGCGGCAGAGGGGTTTGGAATGCATTTATTTGCAATGCCTTCGGTAGCACCATGGCTCTTGAATGTTTAACAAAGCAATGCATTGCGTACCCCTCTGGCACACAAAGGGTTAAATGACCTGGGTAGCCTGGTTGCAGTGTGCTAGTCATTTTGTCCCTTCCACCCCTTTGCATACAATGGTAAAATGTTGCGCTGTGTTAACCGCTCCTCCCCCCATATATTTATGTGTACCATTCCCTTAGTTATGGTCAGAGTGTGTGTTTGGAAGTTGTAAAGAAGTTTAAAGGGCCATAATATATAAAAGGAAAAATGAACTAAAGCAACTGCAGCATAGGGGATAAAAAAAAAAAGCTGGTGATAATTGAAATTGTGGTTTTAATGCCTTGAATGCTAGAGGTGTCTAACACATTGCAAAGCAATGCATTTGGAGACCTATCATTGAAGGGGTTAAAAAGCTGTATGTAAGTGCACGAAAAGTTAGTCATTTTTGGTCCCCCTATGGTACAGTTTGTGTAGTTCACATAAGGGCAGTTTGGTTTAATAAATATGGGACTTTGTCCAGTGATATGGTCTGTAGAAAAACTGACTGCATTACCTGGCATACAGTGCATTGCACTGGTGCAGGCTGGTAGAGTAATTAAAACAAAAGCACAGAAGACAGCGCACAAAGACCTCTAAGTGTAGTAGAGTCACATAAATCGTTAGACAAAAAATGCTAAAAGAGTAATACTTTATTAATAGCCAGGAAGTTTATATATAAAATATATATTCAACTTAAATATATAAAAAATACAATAACATTAATAGCTGGTAGATGACAGGTGGATCCACATGTAATAACGGGAACTATACATAGGGTATAAGCTAGGAGTAATGGAAGGATAGTTCGTGTAGTAAATGTTTTCCTCAATCAAAAGACAGGATAATCCAAGTTCTGATTAAAGGGGAACTACCACCCCGCAATAACTTAAGCTTGACTGATTGCTCATCTGGCGACTAGCTGCTTAGTAGCGCTAGTCGCCAGAAATATTACACGGTTCTGCAGATATCGGCGTTTTACCGATGGTGACAGGAGCAGGAAGCACGGACGTCTCTGCACAGTGACGTCCGTGCGCCTGCGCTGTCAGTCCCTTTTGAACCGCGCGGTTCAAAAGGGACTGACAGCGCAGGAGCACGGACGTCACTGTGCAGAGACGTCCGTGCTTCCTGCTCCTGTCACCATCGGTAAAACGCCGATATCTGCAGAACCGGGTAATATTTCTGGCGACTAGCGCTACTAAGCAGCTAGTTGCCAGATGAGCAATCAGTCAAGCTTAAGTTATTGCGGGGTGGTAGTTCCCCTTTAAGTTAGCCTCTTACCGGATAGAACCAGGGGTATCGCGGAAAACAGAAGAAAGGGGAGCTTACCAACGGATACAATTGTTACGGGCCCACAAAACAAGAAACTATAACTGTTTTGAAGTAAGAGCATATCATAGCAGAGAGTGACAGAATAAAGTTGCATGTTTAGTTTGCCTACAAAGAAGACTGTCACGTGTAAGCCTATAGAGTCACATAAGTGCTCCGTAAAACCGGATCACACAGATTCAGCTTCACTCCAGTAACTTTTTCTTCTGCACCTCTACTATAACAGAGCTTCAAGAGATGTATGCAGTGTGAATAATTGCTTACCCATAGATCCAATAGCCGATGTAATGGGTAACAATGTGGTGGAGCACCTCTGCTTTTGCCTCTTCCTCAGATAGATCAGACAATGTGGAAATACACAGCGCAGGTGAAGGTGCAGTTTCCTTGCTGTTGGTGTAGCGGACACTCAGGCGGACATTAAGCAGAGGTATACTTATATGGTAGTATAGTGATTACATACTTCACCGACTGCTGGACATTGTTGATGTGTGATTTAAACCACAACTGGATGTATGGATATGCACAGGAGTCTCTGCCAACATATCGATCCTGAGGTAAAA